>OW240915.1:302758456-303479248 GCA_933207985.1 Pelobates cultripes | reverse complement strand
TACATATCACTGTTTCTAATCTTTCAGGAATTAAACCAGAAGATTGGAGAAAAACAGATGTGGTGCCTATATTAACTAGGCTTCAAAAGTTCAACCTGGAAACTACAGAACTGTGAGTTAACATCTGTAGTTAGGAAATTATTTGAAGAATTCCTTTTGAACAATAAAACCATTAGCAGGAATCAATATGGTTTTATGAAAGACAGGTCAAGCCAAACTAACTTAATTGTGTTCTATGAAGATGTTAGTAGAACTATGGGTCAGGGTGATCCAGTAGATGTGATCTACTTGGATATTGCTAAGGCATTTGATATAGGTCCACACAAAAAGGTTACGATACAAGTTCAAATCAGTTGGTTTTAATAAAAAATCTTGTTCTTGGATAGAACACTGGCTTAAAGATAGAAATAGAAAGATAGAAATCAAAAATTAGTTGTAAATGGAAAACAATAAAGTGCTCTGGGGTTCAGTCATGTCATGGGGTTATAACCCAACTTACAGGATGGGGTAAATTGCACAAACGGAGGTTCTACTATAGACTTATTACTGTGCAGTAGAGTGGCTGGACTTAACATTAATAAAGATAAAGACAAAGTCAGGAACAGCAAAGGTCAGAATGATAGAAATATGAAATACGAATAAACAAGCCGGGTCACAATACTAGAAATACACAGTTAAATACAAGTCAAGGTTAATATCAGTATATCAAGAGAAACTTATTATAACACTAAACATGTATCATGGTAGAAACCACAATAAGGCACTAAATAAGGGCCCAAATTAACATTATATATTTATGATTTCTCCAAGTCATCTCTACGACTCCAAATTAATAAAATCTGTGATTGCCTAGATGACGTGGTCACCATAAGGGCTGACGTGATGTCATGCTGGTTAAATATAAAATGACATGCCAAAAAAGTGTTCAGCATCTGAGAGAATACATGCAAGAAGCAACCTACACATTAGGAGCACATGGCCCAGGAGGAGGAGTGATTCACTGGCACTAAATGATAAGTATATGCATTCTGTTCAATTTACATTGTCGCATGGAATGTTTGTGATACCTGAAGAGGAGAGCAGCGTGGTTGCGTGAAATGTTTACGTGGCCCAACTAGGAAGCAATGTGGGTGCCTGGAGCAGGTAAGTTTGTTACAAGTCCTCAATCCTCTTTTTTAAAGGGACAATAAAGTCACCATAGCAATTACAGCTTAACATAGTTGTTCTTGTGTGCATAGTCTGTGCTTGCGGGCATTTTCATGTAAACACTGCCTTTCCAGGATTCCAGTAGCAGTCACTCAAATGGACAATAGAGGTGCTTCCTGGGTCAGTGCTGCACAATGCACATCACTGACATTCAGTGTCTCCCCATTTGACTCTGAACCCCTGCCCACATGCCCCTCCACCCTACTTCATTGGCTGGGATCATCATAATTGATGATCTCAGCCAGTCCAGTACAGTGGATAAAGTGCTAGGTCCATTCCGTGGATATGTAGTAGCAACAATCCTGCCAAGGATCTCTTTTCCTGGAGAATTGATAATAGTTCACAATAGATGGATGGTTGCCTGGATCTGTGATATACCTCTTCTGGTCTCATCCATAGTGGGGATTTGTTCCACTAAGGTGCTAAGGATTGAACAATGCCCATAGATTGCTCTGGGATAAGTAATACTTGGTTTAATTTCTGCATTTTTTTTGTTTTTCTATGTTTTGTATTTTTGTTTACATGTGCTACTCCTTACCACTTCTGATTGAGGCATCTGAAAGTGAAAATTGAACCATTATTTGCTGTTTTATTAGAGCTAATCATGGCTCTACTACCTGTCCGGGGGAGGTCCTACATACCATAGAGGAAGAGATAACACATATCCTCAAGCTGGGATTGTTCCGCCTAGGCTCAATATCTCTGAGCTGGTGTAAAAGTCTATTTAATGTAAGTGGCTCTATACACACTTTCTGGTCCCTATATAAAAAGACATTCCACCATTGAATTTCTATTTGTTCATTTTTGTTTTTCATATATACCTACTGGAAGATCAACCATCCACCTACTGTGAACTATCAGCCAATGCTGATCTAGCTATCTTTATTTTTAATGTATGTTATTAATTATTGAATGAAATCATAGCAATTATACTTTGCATGGCAAATAGATTTTGTATAGTAGCATAAATAGGGGTAAACCTGTTTCAGCACTGTATCCATGGAAATGAAAGGGGTTTATCGCATTGTTTCTTCTTATTCAACCCAGTGGTTGTCTTTTGGATAACTTTAATTTGAGATACATATGATATAATGGAACACAGACAAAATATGACATTTAGCCTTTTTAGATTGAAACCAACTTTTAACAGGTACCATGTAAAGTATCTGACCAATTACATCATGCTAAAATTAAACATATATAGGGCAACAGAGATAAAATATCCAACTAAGAATCCTGAGATGTTAATGGCATTTGCAATACAACTAATTAAACAGGTGATCAATTAAATGCAACAGATATAACAGAATAAGATATTTAAGTCATCTTAATGGAGTCAGTAAGTGGTAATTAAAAATGTAGGATAAAAAAGTGATTTACCTGTCAGCCACTTCTATGAAACAGCCTTTTTTTTTTTTTTTTTTAAGAAAAGGAAAAAAAATCCTGAGTTGACTCAGAAATCCTCATATAAATGTATGTATAATACATTGTGCATTTCATGTATTTCAACAAGTATTTTATGCAACAATACATTTTTGGTGACAAAGCTTAAAGTATCTTACTTCAATTTGCTTCTGGTTATGGCTGTTAGCTTTCTTGGGAAAAAATACTGGCCATGCTAGTTTGACTATGTTGCATAGATATTATATATTTGTCACATCATAAGGAGTAACATAAGAGAAAATAAAATACATTCCAAGGCAAAAATTCCCTAAATCATTAAACAACTAATTATAATTCGATTTTTTCCATACAGAGTGATTATGCTGCAGTTTGTAGAGGACGGCATGAGGAGCCTTCCCTCCTGAGTGCTCACTCAGTGGACTCAGTGGCAGGCACATGCATTACAGCATCTCTCCTACTAGAATTGTGTACTTAGTGCAGGGGCTGAAAGGGGAGGGAGGGAAATATAGCGAGGAGTAGCAAAGTATTGCAGTAAGTGATATATTACTGATGGTACTGGGTCCAGGTACAGATGCTTTAAAAAAATAAAAAAATATTCTTTATTTAAGAAAGACTGCTAAGTATTAATACATGCATAATGTCTGACTATTACAATATTATATTCAAGTAAGGAATATAAACCATACAAAGTGTACACAGTAAATGTTATAAACAAAAACAACAGAACTGAACAACACATAAAAAAAATCTCCTCTCCAATTACTGATTCATTGGTTCAGCTTTGTTATTTTTACAGTAATCCCTCCAAGGGTGCCATACTTTTAAATAACAAAATGGTAATCCCTAACCTTAGCCATTAATTCATCCATTAAACAGTTGTCCTTTATTTTCTTTACTATACCTCGGAATAGAGATGGTTCCATCTGTAACCAACTGGCACCTAACACTCTACCAGCAGCTAGATTTATTAAATTTAATTATTTCTGAGAATGATTGGCTAACCCTAACATAGGGCGAAAGAGTATACATACCTAGGTTAACAAATCAATGGGCCTCTGCAACACTGCCTCAGCAAGATCTCCCACTCGCCTCCAGCATGGACATATCTTTGGGCATTTCCACCACATGTGGAGATAAGTACCTTTATTAACATACAATCGCCAATAAAAACCAGATGGATTCCTCCTTATCCTGTTCAACCAGACAGGAGTATAGTAATGAATGAGGAGCACAACCAACTAAGATATAAAGCACTTTATTATACAGGCAAAAATCACAGGTATCACCAAATATCTAACTGCAAATCTCATTATAAATATAATCATACATATACGATCAATATAATGACTATAACCCAATCAGAAGATAAACATAAACAATCCTGGATATGCAGACTAAATAGTACCAATCCAGATACAAAATAGAATGGATACCTGTATTCAAATGTTCACCACATAATACATACCAGAACCAATTGAACCTATCAAAGTGAATGAGAGGAGGGTGAAAAAGGTCACAGAATATCCCCCAACATTTTGGCGTGTACGCCTTTATCTCATTCACTTTGATAGCTTCAATTAGTTCTAGTATGTATCATTTGGTGAACATTTGTGTACAGGTATAAAAGGGTGAAAGAGAGCGCACAAAAAAGATATACAATAATACTTATATGAGAATGGTACAAAGTACCTCTAGATAATAGCTGCTAAACAAAAATGAACTTCCCAAATTCAATGAATAAATTGTAAGATATTGTGTTGTCAGCGCTTAGTGAATAATCCCCTTAGATATAATCAGGGGTAAATGTCTTAACAAATGTATCTATAATAATTAGAAACAGCAATAGCATACAGTGTTAAGAGTATCACTATAACTGATAGTAACAATCAGATTGTAACAAAAAAATCTAAATTGTATCTCAGTCCAGTATAAAATATATAGCAGGGTCCAAAGTGACAGGAGGTCCACAGTGTGGACTGTGGACCTCCTGTCACTTTGGACCAACTCAGCGGGTGCTTTGGACCTCACATCCAGGGCGTAATGCTTAATAAAGGTATTAGCTGAAGTCCAAGTAGCTGCTCTACAAATACTTTCTATAGGAGTGTTAGTAGCAGCTGCCCATGAAGTGGAGAGAGATCTAGTAGAATGAGCCTTTAATCTCGAAGGGACTTGAGATTCCTGATTTTGATATGCAGAAGAAATAGCTGACACAATCCATTGGCTTAAAGTGGCTTTTGATACAGCCAGTCCCCTTGTAGTCTTATCCAGATAAATAGAAAGGTATCTGGAGACATCTAGAGTGTGCCACCTCTCTTCCTCTGGTGTAGAAGGAGTCTGAAAAAATAAGGAAAGTAGAATCTCTTCATTAAAACAAAATTCCGACATCACCTTAGGCCGGAATGCCGGATTTGTTCGTAGTACCACTCTATCCGGATAAAACTTCATGCAGGATTCTACAGTAGATAAGGCCTGAATTTCAGATACCATTCTCTCTGAGGTAATGGCCACAAGAAGAAGAACCTTGAAAATAAGCAATCTGTCCGAGGCTTCTGAAAGAGGTTCAAATGGAGGGAGAGACAAAGCCTTTAGAACTAATGGAAGGTCCCAGGGAGGTGTTAAAGATCTGACAGATGGTTTTGACTTTTTAACTGCAGTTCAGAGCCCACCATGTTGTCCAGAGCCCACCTGTAACCAGTAAGGGCAGATAAAGCAGAAATTTGTACACAGAGAGAACTGAGGCTTAGACCTTTATCCAGACCTGTCTGCAGAAATTCCAATATATTAGAGACAGTGGGAGACAAACAAGAGACTTTATTGATTTTAGCCCAATCCGCAAATACAGTCCAAATGCGGTAATACGTTGAAGAAGTAGAGCATCTTCTAGACTTTAAGAGAGTGTTAATTATTTCTGTTGAAAACCCCTTATCTGCTAAACTCCTCCTCTCAGTTTCCATGCCATCAAATGGAGAGTCCTTTGTGATGGGTGCACTGCTGGTCCCTGAATCAGGAGATCTGGAAAGTCTGGCAATTTCCAAGGTTTGGTAATCACAAGAGACTTGAGGAGGGAGAACCATGGTTTGCGAGTCCAAAATGGAATGATCGCTATTACCAGGAGACAATGGAATATATTGGGATTCAATTGCCATTCCTTGGGATCCAAATAGTTCCTGCTGAGGAAGTCTGCTCTTGAATTGCTCTCAAATTTTCTGTTCCTGGAATATAGACTGCCCAAGACCCAATACCTTCTCCTGAGCCCACAACATAATGGGTTCTAGTTCCAGAAGAAGTTCATTGCTTCTGGTACCGCCTAGCATGTTTATGTAGGACACTGCGGTTCGATTGTCCAAGTGAATTATATTTCCCATTAATATATCCTGGAAGTGTGTCAGGGCTAAGAACACTGCACATAGTTCCAAAAGTTTGGGTTGAATGTGAGAGGCTCTTTTCACCCATCTGCCTTGGGCATTCCACTGAAGAAGATGAGCTCCCCAACCTAGACCACTGGCATCTGTAGTCAGATTTATCCAATCTATTTCCCCTAGAGGAAAGCCTCTGCGGAGGTGAACAGGATATCTCCACCAGTCCAAAGTCTTCCAAAGGTATACCGAAATGAAAATCCTTTTGGACCACATGTCCTTGTCTTGATTGAACCTTTCCAAGAAATACCTCTGAGGATAACGCAGGTGCCACTGAGCCCATTTTACCAGACTGATTGTTGATGAGAAATTTTCCAACATGGTCATATAATCTTCGGCCGTGACCCATTCACCTTTTGTGTCTTTGTCATAACTCGAACTCTTCTTTCCTTTGAAAGGAATACCAGGGCTAAATTTGTGTCGAACCATGCCCCCAGAAAGCATAAACTCTGGGAGGGATTCAGATGACTTTTCTGGTAGTTGATGATCCAACCAAACCTTTCCAAAATTCTTATAGCCTGGTCTCTTTGAGCTAGAAGCTTTGTTCTTGATCTTTCTACTAACAAAATATCGTCCAGGTAATGATAGATCTTGAGGCCCTGAAGTCTCATCATTGCTATCAGAGCTAGAAGTACCTTCGAAAACATTCTTGGAGCAGTACTTAGGCCAAAGGGAACTGCCCTGAACTGAAAATGTTCTCCAAGAATTGCGAATCTCAGATACCTTTGATGACGATCTGCTATTGGGATGTGGAAATAGGCATCCTTCAAATCTATCGAGATCATCCAATCTCCTGGCTGAATTACCGCTACTATGGAAGACAAAGACTCCATTCGGAATCTTTGAATGTTGAGGGACAGATTAAACTTGTGTAGGTCTAAAATCGGACCCAATAGATTTGAATAAATACCCAGACCAGTTTCTCCTTGAGGAACTCTTGAAATTACCCCTTCTTGCAGAAGATTGGAAATATCTCTGATCAGAGCCTGTCATTTCTCTGGTAACCCTGGAGTTTTTGAAATCATGAATCTGTTGAGACAGGGAAATACCTTGAATTCCAGTCTGTATCCTTCTTTGAGAACATAAACCACTCAGGGATCCAAATCTGCTTGAGCCCAGGTTTCCCAAAAGGCGTGGAGACGAGCTCTGACTCTCGAGACCTGGGGTCTCAAACCTTCAGAAAGGTCTGTTTGAGGTTCTAGTACCAGATGAAGATCTACCTCTGGTACCTCTTCCAGACTGGCCACTTCTCCATGTTGAACCTCTAGTAAATTCTCTTCCCGGCTTATATGCTCTTGATTCCCGAAAGGATGGTCTGTCACGAAAGGATCTTCTGTCCTGACAATTTTGGGAAAACCTTCTACCTCTGCGAAATTGGGGAAGAAAGACCTTCTTGCCTTCAGCAGCCCTTTTGATGGCCTCCTTCAATTGTTTGCCAAACAATAACTGCCCATGATATGGGATAGCACATAAATTCTTCTTAGCAAATAGGTCCACATTCCATGACTTCAACCATAGAGCTCTGTGTGCAGAAACCAATAACACCATGTTTCTGGCTAGATTTTTAATTATATCCAGAGACGCATATGAGAGAAACTCAGTTGCCCACTTAATTTCTGATAGGGATTGTAATAGAGATGGTCTATTTACACCCTTCTCGATATCTTCTTCCAAAAGACAGAGCCATTTCATTAGTGCTTTAGTGACGGAAGTCATAGCTACTGCAGGTCTACAGGCCACTCCAGTTGAAACATAATTTTTACATAGATTGATGTCAATCTTTCTATCCATAGCATCCTAGAAGGAGGCTACTTCATCCAGTGGTAGGGCTGTGTTTTTCCCCAGTCTAATAATGGCTGCATCCACCTTGGGTGCATTATCCCAATAAGCAGAGTCTTCTTCAGAAAAGGGGTATATAGAGGATATCTTCCCTTGAGCTGAAACCCTCTTCTTGGGTTTTCTCCATTCCTAGAGCATTAACTCCTTAATGGCTTCATGACTTGGAAAGGAAGGTTTCTTCTTCACCAGTTCTGGGAATATAGATGAGGAAGGCTTAGAAGTACTAGGCTCTTCCAGCTTCAGTGTATATCTAACTGCTTTAATTAACTTTTCAATGGTCTTAGCATCCATATATTCCTCCACTGAGTCCGAATCCTCTGAGGAATACATCTCTTCACCTTCTTCCGACTTAGCTTCCACAAAAGAGGCTTCAGAATCCAAATCTTACACATCTCTATGGGTTGTTCTAGGCTTCTTATGAGCCCTCTTATTGTTGTTCCATATACTTATCTACTGCCATCTGGATCCACTTCATAATCTCTGGAGATGGATCCTTAGGAGAACCAGCTGCTTCGGACAAGCAGGTACCACATAACTTATTTCCTTCCATCACATGCAATACAAAGGGCAGATTTGTGAGACTTCTTTCCTCCACCTGATCTTTCCGATGTGTCAAGCTCATACACACTAAAAAACAAGCGGAAAGAGGAGGACTTGAAGTTTCCAATTAAATGCACTCTTTTAGATCCAACAAATTAAGAAAGAAAGAAGTTTACCTTGAGTGCCTAGAAGGAGACCCCCTTGAAGATCTAGACGCTGACATAAGGGCAGCTAAACAAAGGAAAAAAGGAAGAAAGAATAAGATTTTTGGAAAGAACAAACTTTGAATTATAATGATAAGAAAATAATCTTTCTTACCTGCACTAACCAGAATAATTAAAAAATAAAGTATTCTTAAGGAATTCCAGCTTTTACATCCAAGGAGAGGAGATAAGAATAAACTGTCTCTTTAAATAGAAACAACCAAATGAGACAAAGTCATACACAGACATACCTTAAATGCGCATGCCCATCAGCCGCAATTTGCCCCGAAAAAGTAAGTGAAAGCAAAACTTAAATTCTACAAAAAACGAACATACCGTTCATTTGATGAACAGCAACCATACGTATAAACACAGGAAAATTCATTTGAATGAAAAATTAATACGAACGCAACAATTCTAAAACAAACGAACGTGACCAGAGCCCATAAGGAGAACACCGACCAAGATGGCGAAATGGCGAGAAACTGCCGAACGCAGCTCCCAATTAGAATGAACACTAAGAAACACAGGCAAATGCCCATAAGAAGGTCTCCCAATAATAATCCTTTACATGAAAAACCTGATAAAGGATGCAGGTACCTTTATATCCAGAAATTATATATATATATATATATATATATATATATACAGGATTTTTTATATAATATACCGCTACCATTAGGATCACTGCGGATTAGATATATATTCAATATGTGTATACTACATGCACCGCTACCATTAGGATCACTGCGGCTATAATTGCATGATAAAAAGGCATGTGTCACACATAATAACCGCTACCAATAGGATCACTGCGGAATTATCATACATATAAAGTGTATACTTCACGCACCGCTACCATTAGGATCACTGCGGTTAAGATTTCTTTATGCATGAGACCACTTAACAAAACCGCTACCTGTAGGATCACTGCAGTACAATTTCCATCACATAATACCCATTATATTACAGCTAATAGACAATTACTGCAGAATTCTTCTAATATTAAGGATATCTGCTTTATATATTTTCCTGTTTTTTAACTCTTGAAACTTCCATTTCATCCAGGATAGAGAGGCTGAACTCTCCTGGGAAATGAAGAGATAAACTTAAAATAAAATAAAGGTAAGGTAAATTACCTGAAAGCATGTTCACAGCCAAGAGGACGGGAAAAAAACCTGATGATACCAGGTAAGGAGGGCCTATTTGTATTTCCTGTCCTAAACAGCCAATGGGGGGAGCTAACCCTATCGTGATGCTGCCATGGATTAGTCAGGAATACATTCATTTTTATTCAGTTAATATGACCAATCCATTAAATTGGTTAATAAGACCAGGCCCCTATCTCTTTTTTCAAATAGTTAATTAAGGGTAATTAATTACAGGAATAAAAAGTTGCATATGAGGAGCATATGCTTACACCTAAATAACAGAAAGAAGATCTAAATAAAGTAAATTATATATATTACGTAGCATCTCCACTTCCCCCTCTGACATATTATATTGGACTGCAACAGATTTTGAACAATTCATTTTGTATCCTGATATTTTACCATATTGATCCAAAAGACAAAACTGTGATGAAAAGGATTGTACTCGATTGACTATGGATATCAGAATATCATCGGCATATGCTGCCACCTTAAAATTATCTCCTTCAGCTGAAATACCTCTAATATTTACATCCTCTCTAATATGATGTAAGACAGACTCCAGTGAGTGAACAGAATAGGGGACAGGGGACAGCCCTGTCTTGTACCACTGAATATTCTGAAAGAGGCCTTACAGGGACTTGGGAGTTGAATCTCAGCTTGCAGATTAGAGTATAATGCTCTTATCAGCTATATCAAATACAGACTCTTAAAGCTAGCAAGCTCCCTCCTAGGGTATAGTATGTGTGCCAAGAAGGCAAGAAGCTGGAATAGTGAAATTAGTGTGTAGTCATTAAAAAAGACCCATTTGTCCCTTGCTACTTCAAATTTTAACTTCTCACTCAATGGAAGCGAGAGGTTAAATACAGAATTTGTTATATGTAAATTGAACCACAATTATGGGGAGAGCAAAAATAACAATGTGCAAGAGAATACTAAGAATGGAAAACAGTTCAAGTAACTTGCCCTTCAGTATGTCTCCGCTCAGATTTATTCATTTTTGTTTTTATATTGATTTAGATTTTTTTTTAATTTTTCATGCAATATTATTCTTTTTGTGTGTTTTTATTATATTTATTTTCACTTTTTCATGTAATATATCTTTTTCATAATTTTTTGTATTAATTATAAATTTTTCTTATTTTTGTTCTCATAAATTCATTTCATTTATATCTATATTTTACATTTTATTTTGTTTTTCCTTTTTGTGTTTAATTTTTCTTTATCTTATTATTTTATTTTATATTTTTGTTTTATTTCATTTAATTTCTTTATATTAATTTTTTTGTCTCATTATTATTAATTCTATATGCATTTATTTTGTCTTTATTTGCCCATATTGATTTATTATTACATACCCCTTAAAATTGATATATATGTCTTTAAATAATTGTATATTTATTTTTTGTATTATTTAGTTTCCCTTTATTTGCTTTTTCAGTCTAAACCCCTGTGGCTCCGTGAGGTGCTCTTGGTGTCGGTATTCTGTTTTCCATCCATTTATTGTTATAACAGCAAGTTTAGGTGGAACACAAGCCAGAATCGTAAGACCTCACCAAAACGAGGATTGAGCCACATGAAGAACATCAGTGAATAGTGCTGATTGGCTGATAACTGGCAGCTAAAGTGGGGTTTTAAAAGACCACCCAGATTAGACCACTGGTATGTCATTTTGCCTATGGATAGGAATAATTAAGTATCACACCTGAAGAGGTCTGAGCTAATCAGCTGAAAATTTTGGGATATCAGGGCCTTATTTGGATTTTATGTATTTTATTTTTTTTATGTGGATTTTACTATACTAATTGTTGGAAACAATTCTTTTTCTCTGGTGTTCAGTCCATATTAATTCGGTGTAGACTCAGAAGATAAAGTTTGATAAACTCTGTGTGACTGTGGTCACACAATGGACCCTCTAGGGAAGCACAAAGAGGACTGTTGGTGTCTGCCATTATAGCATGTGTTTTTAGACTGCAGGGCATGGGTAAGTGGTTTGAGGGCTCAAAGATTACACATGGTAGATGGGGAGAAGTCTGGAAAAAGCAGTACCTCATGCTGGTTTTAAAAAATGCACAGCCTTTTCCATGCAACTCACAAGATGTCGTCCCTTCAGGGAAATAAAGCCAGGCAGCAGACCACATCATGGAGTGTTTTAACAGCTAGGTCTTTTGGTCACAGGGCTCTACATTCCTGAATAAAATTTGATCAGGGTGTCTGAGTCCCTATGTAGCAGGCCATTGAATATCCCAGTCAGAATTGGAGTAAAGATGCGTGGAGGATTCCTTCTCTTCACGGATTCTTAAATTGAGGTACCGGCCCCTGATTGTCCAGCAATTCAAGGTGCAAGGGTATACTCCACAAGTGACCCATGTGGCAGGTCAGTTTGCCTGCCACCAAGTTCTGGGTTTTGAAAAGGTAGTTGCTGTCATCTTCCTCATGACTCGTGCTGTCTGTCAGCCCCTGTCTAGAAAATAAAGTTTAAGTGGCCATCTTCCTGTACAGCCAAGCCCCCTGTATTTTTCTTTTTTCAGTTATACCTGCTAATATGTTTATGCTCTAGTTGTCTTTGGGTAAACCCTCCATAAAAATAAGACAAATTAACAAAATTATTATGGGGAAAAACTCCTCCAGTATTAAAGATTTATTGGGTAATGAAATGCAATTTGTCTCAATTTAAGATTTTTGGGGGATTGTACAAATTCCCAAACTCTGAGTTGGAATATAAACAAATCAAGAACTGTGCAATGGATGAGCATGCTTATTTTTATATCTGGTTCTAAATTATTGCAGAATCAGACACTAAATGTTGATTTTATTCACAGAAACAGTGACAATTGACCAACTGAGCTACAAAAAATGAGTAGTAGAAATAAATAAATCAATCAATCAATCGTTATATATTTATACACACAAAACACACACACAATCAGAGCCCAGAGCTTTTATTTAGGGCTCCAATCCAAAATGCAGCCTAGGTCCCTGGCCAACCTTATTCCAACTCTGTTTTTGATGTTGGATAAAACGCTTGCATATAAAATGTAAACAAAATCAATAGAGACAAAACAGTGCAACACATGATATATATATATATATATTTGCAAAAGCTTTTCAAATAATTGTAACCTGTTGGAAAATATTTTCCAATGATTTATCTACAAAAATCACCATATATGTTAATGGTGACTTTTGTAGATAAATTCTAGGTGTTTTTACCAGATTGTGCTAATCTGCAAAGTTTATCCAAAAATATGAAATCAAGGTCTATATTTGAAATGTACTTATAAAACAGATTTTAAAAAACACAGGCAACCAGAAAATATTAATAGTCAGTTGTTAAAGGAACACTATAGAAAAGGTGAAAACCCAGACTTCTCAGCATAATCTAGATTAGAACAAATAGTATTAAATAATGTGAACAATGTTTAGATTTTGCATTCTGAATAGCCTTGTCTCAAATGAGTCCCCATTTGGGACAGGCAATTCCGAATTTAGGAAATAACCATGCAGATTTTCTGTTGTGCATTAAATCAATGTGAGGTAGTATTTCTAATTCAGTAATGCTGTACTTAAAATGTTTGATGTATCTGCATGCATTTTTGTTGTCTCTAATAATGGATTTAGCAGGAAGGTCTATAAGACTGCATAAGTAAAAACACAAACACGAAGGGTCACTTAATTGGTTTGATTTGAATTATACAATTGACATTCAGCTACAAGGAATAAAAATTTTTTTAGCTGTACTTTATTTACTCTGTTCGTATCAAAGCCAAATATTCAGCATCAAACCAAAGTTATTCTGTAATGGCCAATTGCTCAACATCACACCTTTGGCAAACACCAGATCATACTTGGAAGAATTATTAGGCTCCATTGTTTAACCCCTTAAGGACGGAGCCAAATGTACACGTGAACGAAACAAAATGTAAACAAAACCTGGCATTTGCGCTACATGTCTGTCCAACCGTAATACACCTCTTTCATAGTAAATGCACCCACCCTTATTGTATATCATTTTATTCAGGGGAAACAGGGCTTTCATTTAATATCAAATATTTAGCTATGAAACATAATTTATTATGAAAAAAATGGGAGAAAATAAGATTTGTTTTGATGTCATAATACTGTTTGCTTTTACTGCAATAAAATACACATATTTGTATTCAGCAAAGTCACACGTGTAAAACAGTGCCCCCTATGTACAGGTTTTATGGTGTTTTGGGAAGTTACAGGGTCAAATATAGCACGTTACATTTGAAATTGAAATTCGCCAGATTGGTTACGTTGCCTTTGGGACTTTATAGTAGCCCAGGAAAGAAATTGACACCCATAATGGCATATCATTTGCAATAGTAGACAACCCAAGGTATTGCAAATGGGGTATGTCCAGTCTTTTTTAGTAGCCATTTGGTCACAAACACTGGCCAAAGTTAGTGTTAGTATTTGTTTGTGTGTGAAAAATGCAAAAAACGCCAATTTTGGCCAGTGTTTGTGACTAAGTGGCTACTAAAAAAGACTTGACATACCCCGTTTGCAATACCTTGGGTTGTCTACTATTGCAAATGGTATGCCATCATAGGGGTAATTTTCATTCTTGGGCTACCATAGGGTCTCAAAGGCAACGTAACCAATCTGGCGAATTTTAATGTGAAAAAAATGAAACACAAACCTTATATTTGATGCTGTAACTTTTGAAAACACCATAAAACCTGTACATGAGGGGTACTGATGTACTCGGGAGACTTCGCTGAACACAAATATTTGTGTTCAGCAAAGTCTCCCGAGTAGAACAGTACCCCCCATGTACAGGTTTTATGGTGTCTTGGAAAGTTATAGGGTTAAATATAGTGCTAGCAAATTAAATTCCCTTTATTTTCGGCATGGGTTGACAGGCAGGTCCCGCTAATTCTAATTAATTAAGATACCTAATTATGTAAAAATATTATATAAATATATATGTAGAATTAATATATGTATATATATACGTATGTGAATATATATGTATATATTTATATATATAATTTTTTAAAAATATTTTTATTTATATATAGGTATATATATAGTGATATATACGTACATATTTATGTATATAGATATATATATTATTTCGTTCTACGTGTATTTTGATATAAATATATATATATTAATATCACAATACAGTTAGAACGAAATAACACACATCTATATATTTTTAAATTATTTTTTTTAATTATTTTTTAAATTTTATTTTTAATGTATTTACATATTTAATTTTTTTATATTATATATAAATATATATATATATTAATATCACAATACAGTTAGAACGAAATAACACACATCTATATATTTTTTTATTATTTTTTTAAATTATTTTTTAAATTTTATTTTTAATGTATTTACATATTTAATTTTTTTATATTATATATAAATATATATATAACAATAATTATATATATATATTTAATCAGTATCAGTCTACGTGTAATTTGATATTAATTTATATATATATATAATTACATATATATTAATAGTAAAATACACCTAGACAGTGTGTGTGTGTGTGTGTGTGTGTGTATATGTGTGTATATATATATATATACTTAGATCATATATATATAATATATATACGATCTAAGTATATTTTTTTTTTACACTTATTTAACTTTTATTAATTTTATTTCCAGCCAGCAGGGGGACTACCTGTCATTACAGGCAGCCTCCCTGCTGGCAATGCAGGAGGCAGCTATCCCTGCCATGTGATTGTGAGGTCCTCGCAAGGACCTCACTCTCACATGGCCGGGGGGGCTGCCAGGGGGTCGGACATGCGCGGGGGGCTCCCTGGGAGTCCCCCCAACCGCGATCGCCGGCGTGGGATTGCCGACAACCGGGTAAGTATAGAAAGACAGGAGGGCGTACTATTACGCCCGGCGGCGTTTAGAGCCGCCTAAAATAGGGCGTAATAGTACGCACTCTGGTCTTAAGGGGTTAATTTATAAATCTCAAGACATTCGCTAATGCTTATGATTTTTAACAGCTAAGTCTTTTACCAATTTATTACCAAGTTATTACAGTGTATCTAGTTCAATTCATATTGTATATTGTTTTACTTAGTCTTCTCCATGTTGTTTTCCTATTTGTCCTTCTTTTGGGTTCTCTGATACAGTACAATTTACTAAAAAGAACTTGTTTTGAGTGTCTGGATCCTTGTCATATTGACTTTTCCATCGTGGTCTTGAGTTTCGCACCATTTGCTTTTATATTGTCTGCTCACTTGGGATCAAAGTCGATATGTACATTTCTATAATGGGTTCAGAGGCATCAAATATACTCTTTTAAACTGGAGATACTAAAGGCTCTACTTGACACTCATCCAATAAGGATACAAATGTAATAGTATCTATTTTTTGTGATAAATCTTGTTTAACCATTTCATAGTTAAAACATGTGCATCTAAAAGAGTCATGTTTTGAATGTACACTAGTTTCATTACTTGTTCTATAAGTAAAAAAAAAGTTGGATAATTTACTTACAGGCTGTTTGCCAACAGCAAGCTGATGAATTTATCAAATGCCATGAGGTCACAATTTTTACAATGTCACATTTAAAATGCTTGCATGATGACAAAAAAAAAAGCATAAATATATTATAAATGTGACTCACAGCAATTAAAGTTACAGTATTGATTATTTAAACATGGTTTATCAATGACAATAAAGTCTCATATAATTGCAGTTATGTATTATGTTTACAAAAAAACCTGCCAAACTTGACAGGCTTGATAATGATGTAGGTTAGCATTATTTTTCTATTGTGAAAAGGTTAAATGACAAAAAAAGTAATAATGCACGTAAAACATATTTATCTGAAAATGCTTTAAAACAGGAATACTAAAGTGCTTATTAATCCTTGTAAAGGAGGGATGCAGACTGAATGTTTAATAGCTTGACAAGATTATAATTCATTGCTACCAAAGGTCAAGTGGTTTGTGAATGTCCCCAAAACTTCTGTGGTGGCATAATTTAACATAATACACACTTCATGGTAATGTATCTTGCTTGCTTGTTTGTTGTTTGTTTATTTTTGTTAGTGTTAGATTTTTTGTCTTGCTAATTTATATTCACCATTTCTGACTTTCACCTATATGATCTCTCCATTCCCTCATATATTAAAATCTCAGATGTTTTCTCCTCTGCTTTGTTTTCCTTTATTGATATTTCTCACCTCAATTTCTCAATGCCTTTCCAACCATAATTGCTGTTTTATCTAAACCCAAACTCTCTGTTACAGATTGTGCCCCAAACACCCAGAGCTCAGAGCTAGTATGTCTTGCAGCGAAAGCCACCAAGGAAGCATTTCTGGAAGATCAATATCCACCCATCCTTCCCCATATCCCACCCAACACAGGGTACTCACTATCTGTGTTAAATGTGTCGACTAACTATTTTAGTCAAATTGTAGTCGACTAAAATATATGAGATTTAGTCGACTAAAACTAGACTAAAACAAGAACAATTTAGATGACTAAAATACGACTAAAGTGGCTTTTTAGTAAAAAAAACTATGACTAAAACTAAATTGAAATTTGCCACCAAAATTAACATTGCACAGAGGGGCTGTGTGAGGGGCAAAATAGATAGATAATGGCTTGGGAGATAGGCACCTAGAGGGACTGGGAGGACACAAAGAGACACAGAGGGGGTGGGGAAGGGCCACAAGAAACAGATCGAGGCTTTAACTAAACCCATTAGAGTATAGTCATGTTGACTAAAATCTACTGGAGATTTAGTTGACTAAAACTACACTAAAACTAAAACAATTCAGAGGAGTAAAATATGGCTAAAACTTAAATGGCTTTTTAGTCAAAAGACTATGACTAAAACTACATTTAAATTTGCTGACAAAATTAACACTACTCACTACCTATAAAGATAGTACCAATTATCCCACACTGCATGCCTTTCAACACTTCATCCATTCACTCTTCCATGGTTTTAATTTTCCTAGCTAATTTCTTGATCTATAATACAAACTTACTCTTCTCCTAATAATGTTCTAGCTTCTATTTTTCACTTTTACCATTACTTCCGTCATTGCTAAAATCTTTTTTGCTTACCTTTTCCTGATGATGCCATCTTTAGGGCCCTTTATTTCCCTCCCCTCTTAAGTCATCCCAGGCACTTTTCTCTTACCTAACCAACACCCATTCTCCACAACCCCTTAAAAGCCCATCTCACCTTATCCAAACCTATTACCCTTGTCTTGTGCCATCCTTAATGCATATCTTCTACTGCTCTCTTTCCTCTGTCCCCTCTCCACTTAAACATGCTATTGTCAGACCCATTCAAAAAACCATCTCTTGACCCATATTCTCTTTCCAGCTATTGTTCCATATCCCTTCTCCCTTTCTCCTCAAAGATTCTGGAACGACTTGTCTTTACCTATCTAGCTTGCTCTTTCAATTCTAACCCTCTCCTCAACTCTCTTCAATCTGACTTACACTCCACCCACTCTACTGAGACCACTATGATTAAAGTAACTAATGATCTACTCATGGCTAAATTCAAGCGCTGCTACTCCATACTAATTTTTCTTGACCTCTCTGCTGCCTTTGACACAGTTGATCAAGTCTTCCTTCTTCAAACTCTTCATTCCCTTGGTGTCTGTGACACTGTACTCTCATGGTTCTTGTCCTATCTCTTCATTCATTCAATGTCCCCTTTTCTAATAACCCCTCTTCCTGTCTTGGTTGCAGTCCCCTTTTGTTTTCTCTTTATACTGCCTATCTTGGAAAACATGTAATTTTTTTTTTTTTTTTGATTTTGCTACCACCTGTATGTGGACGACACCCAGATATATCTCTCTCCCACTGATCTTTCCTCCATTGTCCTAGAATGTGTCACAGGTTGCATTTCTTCCATCTCTGATTGGATGTCCTCCTGCTTTTTATAAATTAGCTTATTTTTCCTACTCAGAATACTAATCCTCCTCTTTCACTCTCCCTGCAAGTTGATGGTATCTGCATCAGTCTGTCCTTGCAAGCTTGCTGTCATCTTTGATTCTGGGCTCACCTTTAGTCCACTCTGTTGCCAAAATCTGCCGATTCCACCTAAGAAACGTTGCCTGCATCCGCTCCTTTCTTACACAAGATGCTCCTAACGAGCTTGCTCATGCTCTAGTAATTTCTTGCATTGATTACTGTAATTCTCTTATAATTGGTCTCAACAGAAACCGTGCTGCCTTGCTACAGTCTGTAATGAATGTTGTTGACATTTTTTTTCATTTACTCTGGACCTCCTCAACTTTCAGAAGTTGATTACGCCCATCCTTTCCCTTAGCTACTTCACATAATTACTTGCCTAGATGGGTTCTCTTTTTTCAGGCCTACAGAATCGTTGATTTTGAAACACCATAACTGACTAATGTTCCTACCAAATATATATATAAATTAGGTTTGTGCATAGCAGAAAAATCCGTTTAAACCTAACCACTTCATTCGAGAATAAAAACTGTTTGGTATGGCAGAATGTTAGCCATGTCATGATAGACTCAGTTGATGTTTGTTAATGAAAACAAAATGTGGACAGCCAATTAAAAACAATTACAGCAATTTTGCCTGGTCAAAAGGTAATATATATCTGGATTTAAAAAATAATAAAAGCACTTAGTAATAGTAAGAATAATAAGAACTTTGGCCTTGATCTAATATTTTTGCATAGGTTTTTTTCAAATGATTTAATATTTTTGGATACAAACAGAACTAAGATCAAAGCTGTGTCACACATCCAGTCTTTAGCATTAGTGATGGTTCTTCACTGTGGAAAAAACACAGTGCCCTTTTAATTTATACTAACTGTGTCGATGGAGATATCAAGCACTGAAAAAATCAGTCAGGTAGAGCGAAACTACTGCATTGCAAGGCATTTGAAAACATTACAACCAGTCCACCACCAGTGCCACCTTTTCTGCAGAGATGAAAGCCGACAATAATGTTTAGTCTCATTATTAGTGTCAACTTTCATCTCCGCAGATTTAATAACGGAGAGCCGACACTAAGATCATCTGCATCCTTTTATTTATTTTATTTCTCCAAATGAACAGTTCTTCTCTACACAACATTTCCCACTATTTTATTCTATTAGTAGCTGTAGCAGGGGGGTTTAGAAACTTGGGTTAAGAACTGTCCAACGCATTATTAAAAACTGGAAGGATGGTGGGGAACTAGGAAGAAATGTGGTCAGAAAAAAATCCTGATTGATCGTGATCGATGATCACTTAAACGTTTGGTGAAATCAAATCATAGAAAAAAAAACAGTAGAACTCAGGGCTATGTTTAATAGTGAAAGTAAGAGCATTTCCACCTGCACAATGTGAAGGGAACTCAATGGATTGGGACTGAAAAGCTGTGTAGCCTTAAGAAAACCACTAATCAGTGAGGCTAATTGGAAAAAAAAGGCTTCAATTTGCTATGGAACATAAAGATTTGGACTCTGGACTCTGGACTCTGGAGGAATGGAAGAAGGTCATGTGGTCTAATGAGTCCAGATTTACCCTGTGCCAGAGTGATGGGGGCATCAGGGGAAGAAGAGAGGCAGATAAAGTGATGCCTAGTGCCTACTGTGCAAGCCTGTGGGGGCAGTGCTATGATCTGGGGTTGCTGCAGTGGTCTAGGTTCAGCAATATTATGTGCCCAAAGAATGAGGTCAGCTGACTACCTGAATATACTGAATGACCAGGTCCCCCAGAGGAAGGCTTCAGAGCCGAAACGTCAGGGTTTTCATTTCTCCTGCTCTTGGTCAGTATACCTTTTTAATGGGTGTTTGCATTTAGCACTTTATTACTATTGTGTTATTGGTATTATAGATTGGATATGCACTACTTTATGAACTTTCTTTCTGTCAAAACCTATTGATGTATTTTTTCAATGCATGAATAAACACTTTTTGTTTGTGCAAACCTTGGTGTGCTTTGGGATTATTATTATCTCTATAGGATAATCCCTCTCCCTTTTTGTCACTCTGGTAATGGGTGCAATAATAGAGGAAAAACCTTTTATGAAACGTCAATAATAATAGCAAAGCCAATAAATCGCTGGATGGCTTTCAAACTCGCATCTCATCCGTACTCTGTCTTCTTCTTTTTCTCCACCTCTCACTAAAATTCTCAACCTCTCTCTCTCCTGGTATATTTCCTTTGCCCTTCAAACATGCAACTGTAACCCCAATTCTAAAGAAGCCCAATCTTGACCCTAACTCCCCATCTAACTATCGTCCTATCTCGCTACTGCCTTTTGCATCCAAGATCCTTGAAAAAAATTGTGTATGCGAGATTGACAGACTTCCTCGAGTCCAACTCTCTGCTAGACCCACTTCAGTCTGGTTTCCGCGCTAAGTACTCTGTGGAAACGGCACTGACCAAAGTATCCAATGATCTACTCGCTGCAAAATCTCGTGGTCACTACTCTATCCTAATTCTCCTTGACCTGTCTGCGGTTTTTGACACTGTTGATCATCAACAGCTTCTTCTCATCCTCCGCAATATCGGTCTACAAGATACTGCTCTCTCCTGGTGCTCCTCCTACCTCTCCCAGCGCTCTTTCAGTGTTTCTTTCTCTGGCTCTGCTTCTTCTCCCCAACTCCTCTCTGTTGGTGTCCCCCAAGGTTCAGTCCTTGGTCCCCTACTGTTCTCCATCTATACTGCCTCCCTTGGTAAACTCATTAGCTCCTTTGGCTTCCAATATAATTTCTATGCAGATGACACGCAAATCTACCTGTCCTCTCCTGATCTCTCCCCGTCCCTCTTGACTAGTGTCTCTGACTGCTTCTCTGCTGTTTCTAACTGGATGGATACCCACTTCCTTAAACTAAACTTGACCAAAACTGAAATTCTGGTCTTTCCTCCCTCAAGTGTTGTTACTCCTGTGTCTGTCTCCCTCCAAGTCAACAGTGCTACCATCAGCTCCACCACACAGGCTTGCTGCCTAGGTGTTCTCTTTGACTCCGACCTCTCCTTCAAGCCTCATGTTCAATCTATCGCCAAATCCTGTCATTTCCATCTCAAAAACATTGCGCGCATCCGCCCCTACTTAACGCCAGATGCGACTAAGGTGTTGGTCCATCCCACTGTCCTTTCTTGCCTTGACTACTGTAATCCGCTTCTCAGTGGTCTTACGTGCTCCCAACTAGCGCTGTTACAGTACAGAATGAATGCGGCGGCGAGGCTCATCTTCCTGTCCGCCCGCACCTCCCATGCCTCACCCTTCTGTCAGTCCCTACATTGGCTTCCTATAAAATATAGAGCTCAATTTAAAATTCTGGTTCTTGCTTTCAATGCTGCTCCCAACTATCTATCCTCCCTTATATACAAGTATGTCCCATCTAGGCCCTTACGATCTGCTGAAGACTTACGTCTATCTTCTGTCCATACTCCCACCTCTGATGCTTGCCTTCAAGATTTCTCGAGGGCTGCACCGTTCCTGTGGAACTCGCTTCCCTCCTCCGTTAGATGCTCACCCAGTCTCCACTCCTTCAAAAAATCGTTAAAAATCCACTTCTTCATAAAAGTGTATCAATTAAACTGTTAATAGCTCCTGACTGATTCCTCTTCTGCAACTGTCACTAGTCTAATACTATCCTTACCTTTTTGCGTCATTTTACCCCACTCCCTCTAGCATGTAAGCTCATTGAGCAGGGCCCTCAACCCCTCTGTTCCTGTGTGTCCAACTTGTCTGGTTACAACTACATGTCTGTTCATCCACCCATTGTAAAGCGCTGCGGAATTTGACGGCGCTCTCTAAATATAATAATAATAATAATAATAATAATAATAATAAACCATGCGGTAAGGGCCAGTCTATAACTGCAGAAAGCTTTTTGGGATACATATGAAAGCCTTTAGCAGAAACTAGATAGCCCAGGAATTGCACTTCAGCTTGTTTAAACCGACACTTCTCGAGTTTACAGTAGAGGCCGTTAACAAGCATATGATGAGTATGCAGATCAGGTGAATATATTAATATGTTATCCAGGTACAGTATTGCAAACGTGTGTATGTACTCCCTTAAGACATCATTGATAAACACTGCTGGGGCATTACAGAGACCAAAGGGCATCACGGTGTACTCATAGTGACCACTCCCGGTGTTAAAGGCAGTCTTCCACTCATGACCTTCTTTAATACGTACTAGATTGTAGGCACCCCGTAGCTCCAGTTTAGTAAAAATTGTAGCCTGTTTAAGTCTATCAAACAATTCCGTTATCAATGGAATGGGATAAGGATTTTTGATTGTGATCTTATTAAGACCCCTGTAGTCAATACAGATTCTTAAATCACCTTCCTTCTTAGATACAAAAAAAATGCCTGCCCCTGCCGGAGAAGAGGATCTGCTGATAAACCATTTCTGTAATGATTCCTTGATGTACTCCTCCATGACACGGTTCTCTTGGGGAGACAAAGAATACACTCTCCCCTTGGGAGGTATAGAATCAGGTAGTAGCTCGATCGTACAATCGTATGGTCTATGGGGTGGTAACTTCTCAGCTTCTCTTTTGTCAAATACTGATCTTATAGACTGAGGAGGTATAACAGTAGACAAAGGAGGAGCTGTTTGTACGTTAATAGAATTCAAGGGAGTGACTTTGGTGATACAAGACTCATGTCATTTGGTACTCCATGATTCTACTTGACCTGACTCCCAATTAAAAGTGGGATTGTATAAAAGCAAACAAGGATACCCTAATACGATTTGGGAAGGAGAAGAAACCGGACCTGGAACTAAATTGTTTCTTTATGAAACAACCCACAGCCAAAGGTGTTTCCTTCTCTCTTAAGGGTATCTTGTATGATTTTACAAAGTTGGAATCAATGAAGTTCTCAGCTGCACCGGAGTCAACCAGGGCTAGAACATTCCCTACATCTATTAAACTATTGAAACGCAGGGAAACAGGGAGAATCAGTCTATTTAGAGGTGAAGGTGGGGACTCTGATATCACACCTAGGCCGGTCCCCTGTGCGGTCTTAGGTGCAGGAGTTTTCTGGGTGAACGGGACACTCTCTTCGCATGTGGACTTTCTTGCCACAGTAAATACAGAGTCCTTCCATCCTTCTATACAATTTTTCAGCATCAATGAGCTTGGTAATTCCTAATTGCATAGTTTCTATGATTATGGTAAGTTCCTTATAAGATACAAAATGTTTTTTGTACTTAAATATTTATAGCCCTGCATTTTGTCTCCTATCAGAAAATACCTTGGTATTTCTGATATATTTGGTTTATATGCATGTAATTTAGCATTGAGATTTGTGATGTTGGTCATTCCTTAAGAAGATAAGAGACTCTGTGTAGAAGGACTTATTAACAAATTGGATCTTGAACTCTCGCATATAAAGCGGAGAGAAGTGGGAGGATACACAAGCCGTATGACAAAGTTTCAAGAGGAGGGGCGAAATGCGTCACGGATCCGGAGTCACAAAGTTATTTCATAATACTGGTCAGCAGGAAAAAAAAACAAGGATATTTCGATATTGGACTCTTCTTTCCATTTCCAAAGGCTGGTGAGCAAATCAAGGATTTCACATATCACCATTGTTTTTAGTATTACTTAAATAAAAAATATACTTACCTATCACTCGGGTCGCAAGTAGTGATGTCCCGAACGGTTCGCTGGCGAATAGTTCCTGGCGAACATAGCGTGTTCGCGTTCGCCACGGACGGCGAACATATGCAACGTTCGGTCCGCCCCCTATTAATTTACTAATACTAAGTAAAAATTACTGAGTATTAGTAAATTGTGCCCCTGCTCGGGATTTTTATTTTATTTTCAATTCGACGGTTATGATGGTTTTTTATTTGGCCTTTTTTGGGGCTGAAAAAATAAGATTTGAGAAAAAAGAAGACGTCGAATGGTAAGTTTACTTTTATTTTACAGGTTAGTTATTTTATTCCCCCCTCACTATTTTTTAGGGTGAGGGGGGTAGGTAGGGACTTTTTATTTGGGGGGGTGGTGACTAGGGGCTTGGGGACCCCTAGTCACCTTGGGGGGGGGATTTGGTTAGGGCCCCCACCCACAGCCCAGGGGTGGGGGCCGGACAGTAGGTCCCCCCCATTATCTTTGTGGCCCCCACCCGCCACCCAGGGGTGGGGGCCAGGGGGGGAGGACAGTAGGCCCCCCCTCATTATCTTTGTGGCCCCCACCTGCCGCCCAGGGGTGGGGGCCGGGGGGGGAGGACAGTAGGTCCCCCCCCATTATCAATATGGCCCCCACCCGCTGCGCAGGGGTGGGGGCCGGGGGGGCAGTAGGTCCCCCCTCATTATCAATATGGCCCCCACCCGCCGCGCAGGGGTGGGGGCCGAGGGGGGGCAGTAGGTCCCCCCCTCATTATCAATATGGCCCCCACCCGCCGCGCAGGGGTGGGGGCCAGGGGGGCAGTAGGTTCCCCCCCTCATTATCAATATGGCCCTCACCCGCCGCGCAGGGGTGGGGGCGGGGGGGACAATAGGTCCCCCCTTATTGTTATTAGGGCCCCCACCCACCGCTCAGGAGTGGGGGCCGGGGGGGCAGTAGGCTCCCCCCCCCATTATCAATATGGCCCTCACCCGCCGCGCAGGGGTGGGGGCGGGGGGGACAATAGGTCCCCCCTTCCCCTTCAACCAATAAGAGTCCCTGTGGGTTTTAAAATTCGCCTGCCCATTGAAGTCTATGGCGGTTCGCCCGGTTCCCGGGTTCGCGAACATTTGCCAAAGTTCGCGAACCGAAAAATTCACGTTAGCGACATCACTAGTCGCAAGTGTTTCCTACAGATCCCACGTACTCTAGGGGCTGACCCCCCTGAGCGCCATAGCCACGAGTGTTGCATTTCCCACTCCTATCTTGTGAGTGAGATACCTTAAGAGCTACGTTTTCTTAGAGTATACAGGGAGTGCAGAATTATTAGGCAAGTTGTATTTTTGAGGATTAATTTTATTATTGAACAACAACCATGTTCTCAATGAACCCAAAAAACTCATTAATATCAAAGCTGAATATTTCTGGAAGTAGTTTTTAGTTTGTTTTTAGTTATAGCTATGTTAGGGGGATATCTGTGTGTGCAGGTGACTATTACTGTGCATAATTATTAGGCAACTTAACAAAAAACAAATATATACCCATTTCAATTATTTATTATTACCAGTGAAACCAATATAACATCTCAACATTCACAAATATACATTTCTGACATTCAAAAACAAAACAAAAACAAATCAGTGACCAATATAGCCACCTTTCTTTGCAAGGACACTCAAAAGCCTGCCATCCATGGATTCTGTCAGTGTTTTGATCTGTTCACCATCAACATTGCGTGCAGCAGCAACCACAGCCTCCCAGACACTGTTCAGAGAGGTGTACTGTTTTTCCCTCCTTGTAAATCTCACATTTGATGATGGACCACAGGTTCTCAATGGGGTTCAGATCAGGTGAACAAGGAGGCCATGTCATTAGATTTTCTTCTTTTATACCCTTTCTTGCCAGCCACGCTGTGGAGTACTTGGACGCGTGTGATGGAGCATTGTCCTGCATGAAAATCATGTTTTTCTTGAAGGATGCAGACTTCTTCCTGTACCACTGCTTGAAGAAGGTGTCTTCCAGGAACTGGCAGTAGGACTGGGAGTTGAGCTTGACTCCATCCTCAACCCGAAAAGGCCCCACAAGCTCATCTTTGATGATACCAGCCCAAACCAGTACTCCACCTCCACCTTGCTGGCGTCTGAGTCGGACTGGAGCTCTCTGCCCTTTACCAATCCAGCCACGGGCCCATCCATCTGGCCCATCAAGACTCACTCTCATTTCATCAGTCCATAAAACCTTAGAAAAATCAGTCTTGAGATATTTCTTGGCCCAGTCTTGACGTTTCAGCTTGTGTGTCTTGTTCAGTGGTGGTCGTCTTTCAGCCTTTCTTACCTTGGCCATGTCTCTGAGTATTGTACACCTTGTGCTTTTGGGCACTCCAGTGATGTTGCAGCTCTGAAATATGGCCAAACTGGTGGCAAGTGGCATCGTGGCAGCTGCACGCTTGACTTTTCTCAGTTCATGGGCAGTTATTTTGCGCCTTGGTTTTTCCACACGCTTCTTGCGACCCTGTTGACTATTTTGAATGAAACGCTTGATTGTTCAATGATCACGCTTCAGAAGCTTTGCAATTTTAAGAGTGCTGCATCCCTCTGCAAGATATCTCACTATTTTTGACTTTTCTGAGCCTGTCAAGTCCTTCTTTTGACCCATTTTGCCAAAGGAAAGGAAGTTGCCTAATAATTATGCACACCTGATATAGGGTGTTGATGTCATTAGACCACACCCCTTCTCATTACAGAGATGCACATCACCTAATATGTTTAAATGGTAGTAGGCTTTCGAGCCTATACAGCTTGGAGTAAGACAACATGCATAAAGAGGATGATGTGGTCAAAATACTCATTTGCCTAATAATTCTGCACTCCCTGTATATGTGTTAAGGCAATTTGTCTGGATTTGTGGGAGGTGCTGGTTTGCTACCCCTAGCCTACTTAAGGCACTCCCCTTACCTGGCTCCTTACCGTTCGAGGTCAGCGTTGAATGAGGATCCACTTCTGAGTTCTCTCAGAAACGACATCTTGGTTTCAGTATCCACGAGGTTTTACCACAATAGCTGTGTCCAGGAATCCTGTTCAGGCCTTTTCCGCCCATCCAGCTTCTTCTGACCCCTGTCTTCGTCGTGGATCGCGTCCCAGGGACTCCTAAACCGTAAGTCAGACCTACCTGTCACGCCAGGACTGGTTCCCACGGCGTACGGTACAGCACGGGTCCTCGCTTTACGGTTTTCCCTGTTATGTCACGAATGGTACAAGCCGTTCGCGGGTTTCATTCATACGGTCATTCAGCTGAACAGTATATTCGTACAAATAGTCTTTTCGTATATAACTATTCCATGTTACATTGAAACGGATTATCAATTCGGTTGTTTTGCCGTTCGGCAATTTTCAATACACGTTTCAAACACGCTTGTGGTTCGGATAAGTTCATACGTTTAAACAATTCGTTCCAACTTCTGTTTTCCCTCACATTGGGTTTCGGTTGTATTTCTATGTATTACGCATAATCCTTTCGTGGTTTATGGTCACCATTTCATGTGTATACATTCGGTTAACGAATTGCTTGTTTAAATAGACAGATTATTTCTATTACCCTTCAAATGTTTCAGTATTGTATTATGCACATACAACCAAGCTCACTTATCTGTATAGATCATTTTGACTCCCATGCTTTCAGGGGTCTGCATTACTTATCCATTTATCCAAATGGACTCAGCCTACATTACAGGCCTCATTTCCGTGTTATTACTATGACACATACAAGGTTACAGTTTCATTTACAAGCAATACATTCTCGGGTTGAATCACGTACGGATCCAACCAATCATACGTCTTTTACAATACAGATATATCATATATTTGTGTTAAGGGCTCATGATAGTACAGAAGATACAAACACTGATAAGTGTGGGATAGTGTGAAAGAGCAAGTCGGTTGTGGTGTGCCGGAACCGGCGATGAGGTAGGCCTGCAAATAAAGAGGGCCCACCAATAAGAAATGTATGAGAAAAGGAGTTAATAAAAGAGGAGTGGGTGGGAGGGTGATGCAGCGCTGACCTCGAACGGTATGGAGCCAGGTAAGGGGTGTCCCTTAAGTAGGGAGAAGGTGAGTCATACGCCCCTCCCACAATTACAGGCCAAAAGGCCTTAATACTTGTGTTAAGGGCTCATGATAGTACAGAAGATACAAACACTGATAAGTGTGGGATAGTGTGAAAGAGCAAGTCGGTTGTGGTGTGCCGGAACCGACGATGAGGTAGGCCTGCAAATAAAGAGGGCAAAAGTAGAAAATATACTTTATTACGAAACGAGCAATATACATACTTCAACCAGACATATCTTGAAAGGCATTTCTAACTTCTTGTACCGGGTTAGGTATGTATCTAGAGTATGCAGAAGACTTCCAGCGCCCTAGTGACTTGATAACATGTACTGGAATGTTTGCACTGGACGCTGTGGAGGCCGCCCCTATGCGGAAGGAGTGGCCCGAATAGTTAGCTGATTTTAGGCCTAGTTGTGTAAGTAGGGACCTGACGTGGGTCATGAAGGTGGTGGTAGTGAGTACCGAACCTTGTAGACAGAAAAGTGGTTGAGATGGTGATGCTTTGAAATGCTGAGTATAGGTGTCCAGTAATGTGACGGGGCACCACACGTTGTGGGTAGGATAGTATCTAACCTCTACCGGGGGTGCGTGTTGATTGGTTTTGGAGTGATGCAGAGCTAAAATATAGTAATCCATGTGTTTCGTTAAGTGTGAATGAAGCAGAATGTGAGTGGACTGGGATGTGTTGATGGCGGTAAATTCTCTTGGTCTCAAGAAACCATAAAAAGCTACGTATATGGCGGTTTTTATAACAAGGTTTGTGTTGTTCGCAAAGGGTTTTGAATCTAGTAGGCTGGATAAATCCTTGAAGATATTGAAGTCTATAGGTAGCCTTTGCGCGGTACGTGGGGGTTCGGATCTCTGGATACCTCTAAGGATGTTTTTATCTGGTAGGAGGACATGAAACTTGTGTTGTTTGGTTGTAATGTTAGCATGTGATGTTGTATGCCTGTCAGATATAGCTTGATTGTGTTGTAAGATAATTTAAGTTTGAGGTGGCAAAAAGAAGCAAAGCCTAACAAAGATGTCATGATGAAAGGTTGTGTGACGTTGTGCAGTGACAGGAATCTTTTAAATAGAAGGAAAGCCCTGTCATATGTTCTCCGGGTATTGGTGGACAGTGCTAATTGTGCCAATGTCCTGCTATGTTGCATAATAGCTTCTAGTCCATGACTAGCTGGTGGAAAGGTGGAGTGGTCGTGGCTGTACGTGCGGCTGACGGAAGTATTTGCCGAAAAGCCTGAAAATTGAAACGAGACAAATTGTCAGCAGCCGTGTTACAAACACCTGGGACATGGACACAAAACAAGAAGAAATTATGGCATGCATCCAGCCAGGTGAGTTTCCTCAAGAACCTCATAATGGCCAGTGACTTGGATCGGCCTTTGTTTGGTATAAAACTGATCAGAACAATACTAAACACACCACTCCTATCTGGTGGCACATTAGCTTGACCGCGCAGTGCCCCAAATTTGAATTAAGAGGACCGACCAAGCTTCTTCTTCCATCTCCCTGTTACAAAAATCAATGCCGTGTACACGACCACTGATAGGAGACGTGGAAGGTATTAAACTGATCAGAACAATACTAACACACCACTCCTATCTGGTGTCACATTAGCTTGACCGCGCAGTGCCCCAAATTTGCAGTAAGAGGACCGACCAAGCCTCTTCTTCCATCTCCCCAGCCATTAAAAATCAATGCCGGTGCTACCACCACTGATAGAGACGCCGAAGGTATTAAACTGATCAGAAAAATACTAAACACACCACTCCTATCTGGTGGCACATTAGCTTGACCGCGCAGTGCCCCAAATTTGAATTAAGAGGACCGACCAAGCATCTTCTTCCATCTCCCTGTTACAGAAATCAATGCCATATCCATACAAATTGTACAGAATGTCCAGGATAGTTTTCCAGGGACAAATGTTGTCGCCTGTTGAACGAGGTGACCTTGCTCGGGTCCCAGGTGTACGGTTCCTAAAATGGCTGCCATATACACGCCCACTGATAGGAGACGCGGAAGGTATTAAACTGATCAGAACAATACTAAACACACCACTAATAAGGTTTCTCTCCCGTATGGCTCCTCAAATGATGCTTAAGATTAGAAGCGGCTGAAAAGCATTTCTCACACTCCGAACAAAAATATTTTTTTTTAACATTCTCTCCACTTTGAACGAAATGACGTTTGGGAAGAGATTAACATAATTAAACACAGGCAGTAAAAATACAGCTTTTAGCCATACCCTGTAACTTTAAAACTACACATCCCATCTTCATAATTACATATTTGGAATCAGCACACTTAAAACATAAACATAACCAAAAAATCAGCCAAATCCATCCAGGGGTTAAAAAGTTAGCTGTGGGTCCCTTTATGACCGACTGCAAGCACATTTTCCTGCCCAAAACAGTTCCATAGATTTGGGTTGTGAGGGTCGGCCCATTTCAGGTTGTAACGACTAAGTCCCATCGCTAATGGGACTTAGTCTCTGCAGCTGAAATAAGGCTGAAAAACGGTTGAAAGACTAAGTCCCATCACGAATGGGACTTAGTCTCTGCAGCTGAAATAAGGCTGAAAAACGGGTTGAAAAGACCAAGTCCCATCACCATCGGGACTCAGTCTCTGCAGCTGAAATAGTTGAAAAACGGTTGAAAGACTAAGTCCCATCGGGTCGGGACTTAGTCTCTTGAGCTGAAATAATTTCCCATTTACTGACCCAAGTGGGAAATAGCAAGGCAGGCACAAAGGGTTTGCACCAGGTCTGGGGACACAGGGGACACCGTCTTAAAGGGGCCGTGTCCCCAACAAGCCTGGGGACACGGCCTTAAAGGGGCAGTGTCCCAATCTTCCTGATGTCCCAAAAAAGGTGTTTAAAGGGCCAGCACCAGTCACACAAAGAGTCCATAAGCCCCAATATGCCCACCGACAGTCTTAAAGGGCCATACACACCAAATAAAAGTGCATACATTTTCACAATCTCCCAGGGGCCATAGTCATGCGGGAGAAGGCTGGCAAGTAGGCTTCTCCACAACCCAGGGAAGCAGGGCAATTTGCCATTTAAAGGGCCCGTTACAAATAGCAGTTTGTAACAAGGTGTCAATCCATATCTGCCAAGTGACCGATGTAGGGGAACAGTCCCATTCTGCTCTGTGTCAGTGTGTATCAGGGATCCTTAGGACAGGTGTCAATCCACATTCGCCAAGTGACCCTATGTAGGGGACCAGTCTCTATTCTGCTCTGTGTCCGCAGGCATCAGGGGCTCTGAGGACAGGTGTCAACCATATGTCGGGTGTCAATATGTCATGTCAGGTGTCAATCCATATTGATTGTGATTTAGGAATGTTAGGTGATTTCTGCCCTTTATGGATTAAAACCAGACTCTGTATCAACTGTGTAATTTTCCATGGGAGTTTTGCCATGGATCCTCCGGCATGCCACAGTCCAGGTGTTAGTCCCCTTGAAACAACTTTTCCATCCCTATTGTGGCCAGAAAGAGTCCCTGTGTGTTTTAAAATTCGCCTCCCCATTGAAGTCAATGGCATTTCGGGCGGTTCGCCGGTTCGCGAACATTTGCGGAAGTTCGCGTTCGCCGTTCGCGAACCGAAAATTTCGGGTTCGCGACATCACTAGACGTGAGCATGTCATGTATGTTTCCTGGGTTGGACTGGCTCGACCCTTCCCCAGCGTCCATGTTATCGGTTGAGGTGTGTAGTAATTTGTAAAGTTCCGCTTTCCTTGCTGTTGCTGGAAAAGGGATTTGTCGTCTCCTGAGTTCGCTAGTGATGCGAGGGATAGTCCATGATCTGAAAGATGCTGGACTAGCCGTATCTTCCTCCTGTGATGGGGTGTTTGTTCTAGCCGGAGTCCTTGGGATGGAGAAATCCTCTACCCCTTCTTGAGACATACTAGATTACAAAGTATATGGTTAGCGTAAAAACCCCCAGGGGATGTACTGGCAGGCTAATTATGCCGGATGAGGCGAAAAAATTAATCTTGTTCTTTGGTGACAGGTGAGGCCCTGCTAGTTGCCAAGTGGCTATGAGAGGCTCTATCTATGCGTTGGCGCGAGGGGTTATTTGAGGCCACCCGACGTAGTGGCAGGAATTCGTAGGCCTCTCGGTGACAATACAAGAAAACAGGGGAAGGGAGTGACAGGTGGCACCCTCTCTATAATTGCGAGGCGGCTAACTCACGTGTGGCCCGGGGGGCATTACCTCCGAAACGTTGAGGCGGGGTGTTGGCCTCGCGGACCACTAAACGATAGGCAGAATGCCCGGAGGGGGGATACCTATTTGGGCCTATAACCCCTAAAATTTGCCAGTACTCTATGTCCTAAGTAGAGGAGGAACCATATGTGATGTATGGCGTGAGCAGGCTTAACGTACCTGGTAGTATGTATGAGTTTGATAAGCGATAGGTAAAGAAAAACTGGAAAAACCTAAAGGGATAGAAAACCAGATATGATAGTGTGAGAATTGGATCCTATGATACCAATTTAGACTAGTTAGCTGTGATGAGTGCTAGCAGTACATATGGAAGGGGAATTTATGAATGGTATTGGCCCGACTGGCCCTGTTATGTGGTATGGTAACCATGCTTAGGGTGTGTATGATATGTCTCTATGGTGACAAGATTAATGCGTATGATTTAGTAATGCTAGTGTTTGTAGTATAATAAGGTGCAGGATTTAAAACAATACTGTATATTTTAGGCCGTAAACGTAAGCCATGAAAAGAGGTAAGTACGAGGTACAGAAATATTTGAGAAATTATCCCAAATTAGGAAAACAACGTGACGTATGAGTGGTTGAATCAAGACGTGTGATTCAACCCGAAAGTTTGTGAGATTTTTTGAGACCGTGTTCTTGTGTACTTGGTATGTCGTTTGAGTACACAAAGAAAAAGTCAGAATATATAAGTGCCATGTAAGAAACGTGAGTACATGGTATGATAGAAACGTAATTTCTAAACATAATTTATAACCTAAATCCTACATGAAATATCTGTAAAATGTAAAAGCTTGTTTAAGCATAACTCCATAAATATATGTATATAACATGAAGAATTTCAATAAAACTTAATAATGCAATATCTGCTAATAGATTGAACCATAACCTAATAAATACTTATTTATAAGTAGTTAACAGGGGTATTGCCCCAGTCATATGCAAGGATTTCGTAATTTGCATAAATAAATAACAGTAATAACATGAAACCAACTATAGCTACTGATATTGCAGAACAAGTTTGCTTAGTACAAGAAAAAACGAAACCGACATGCCTGCCGGCAGCAAAGGGGTTAATATGCCTGTTACTTGGCCGTAAAGCGTGTGGCCGTAAAGTAAGGCCGTTTTAAAATCGCGACGCCGTGGGAAATGATCCGGGCGACGGACTTACGATTTTGCAGTCCTGTGGACTTAATCTGCGACGAAACACCGGGTATGTGCGTGGCTGAAACGGGCGGAAAACCTGTAAGGATTCCTGGACACAGCTACACCAAACGAAACCGTGGATTTTTTGAAAAGCAAGATGGCGCCGTACGTGAACCGGAAGTGGAGCCAGGTAAGGGGTGTCCCTTAAGTAGGGAGAAGGTGAGTCATACGCCCCTCCCACAATTACAGGCCAAAAGGCCTTAATACATATAAAATACAGCATCCCGAAATCTTCCCCATGAGGAAGCATTGGATTGGCTGAGATAATAAAAATTTAGCCAAGGAGGTGGAATAACAGGCCTTAGACTGGTGCAGAGATACAGTAAAAGTAAGTAAATAGCTTTACTAGCTTCATTTAGTGGCCATACAATCTAATTAGGTAACAGGACACTATAGCACAAGGAATACATTTGTGTGTTGAAATTCCCATGAAAATGATTTTGTTTTACAGTAAGTTAGCTTTTCTTATGGTACATAAGCATGCCTATTACATTTTTTTACCCTGTTTTTTGAGATGTGTCATGTAGTGAACCCTAAGGAACTTTTTTTTTTGTTAAACAAAAAAGTGAACATTTATTTGAAACATTATTTAATAGTAAATATTAAATAGTATAATTAACAAATAAAACTGAGATAATACAGCAATTCCAATAGCATGCTCTTCATGAATAACTAGAAAATTTAATGATGTAAATGTACGTCATTTAATATTTTAATTTCTTCACACTTTGCAAGAATATTGGACATAGGGAATAAATCAATGGCGTTACTAAGGTGACTATGGTAAAAAACCAAAGATGCTTGTTTCTACATTATTCCTTAGAAAGGCTGTAAGGATCCAGCACTGTCTTTCTTAATACAGTTCCAACACAGTGCCAAGTGTGCTACAAACTATTATTTCTCTAGAAGTGATCTCAAACCCTAGTAATGGTACAAGGGTGCAACACGGGTAAATATAAGGCACACTTACCACCATAGAATATAAGAGAACAGATGGCGCCATTCAGGGCCGTCTTTTATATTGGATGGACCTTGGGCAAGCATTAGCTTGGGCCTCCTATACCCTTCCCCACCTAACTCACTGGCATGAAATCACACCCTAAACCCCAATGCAGTGGCAGTACTAAAGTAGAGAGTCCTGTTACAAGAATGTTTTGGGCCACTTAATGCAAGGGTGGCCAAAAGGTAGATCCCCATCTGTTGTGCAGCTCCAACAATTTGACAGCTGGCGCTCTACATTTTCCCATGCTTGCAGGGTTGTATTATGCACTGAGCAGTGTCTGTGTGTTTGAATGTAATGTGTGTTTTTTTTGTAATATGTTTGTGTAAATGTCAGAGTATGCTTGTATGTGGTGTTCGTGTTTGAATGCAAGCATGCATTTATAAGTCGTGTTGATTTTTGAATGCAAGGGTGTGTTTATATTTTGGTGTTTAACACAGAGGTATTTTATATGTTTTGTTAACGTTTCAATGAAGGAGTGTGCTTGTATGTAGTGTTGATGTTTGAATGCATAGGTGCATTTGTGTGTAGTGTTAGTGTTTAAATGCTGAGATGTATGCATATATCCACTTACACAGCCACACAAACACACATGCAGAAACACACACACACCCTAAAACACATGCAGATACACACTGACACACATTTAGATATACAGACACATATACACATACTGACACAGATACAGACACACAGATACGCAGGTACACACACTGACACACATACAAATACACAGACACACAGATACAAACACTGATGCATGCAGATACTCAGACACACACACACACATACACACTGACACACATGCAGATACAGATACACACTGACACACATACAGTTACTCAGACACACAGACATACTGACACACATTGATAGACACACTGACTCACACAGACACACATACCAACAGACAAACATATGAACACACACACTGACAGACATACTAACACACATACACTGAAAGACATACTGTCACACAGACAGACATACACACACACACACACACTGACAGGCATAATGACACACACTGACAGACATATTGATACACACACACTGAGAGACAAACTGACACACACACTCACACACTGACAGGCATACTGACACACATTGACAGACATACTGACTCACACAGACACACACCAACAGACAGACATACTAACACACACAGACACTGACAGACATACAAAGACACACACTCTGACAGACATACTAACACACACTGAAAGACATACTGACACACAGACAGACATACTGACACACACACACACACACACACATATTGATACACACAGAAATACACACACATGCAATTTTTACAATTAGTCACCCTCCGGGTTCTTACCTTTAACTGGAGGTTAATTTCCCTGGGGTCCAGTGGCAGGCTGAGGCATTTGGGAGTTAGGCTCTTGCACTCTCCTCACTGCCTTCCTCCTCCCGCGCCACTCTAATCTCTGTGACTCGCAGCTGTTGCCAAAAAGAAAGGGGCCCAGTAATGCTGTTAAATCACCACAGCACCAGACCGGGCTCTAGCACTTAAAAACATGGTTCTCTGTGGTGAACTGTGGCTTTGGATACCAAAAAGTCATCACCACTAGAACACCAGAGGAAGGCAGGATGAGGCGGTATGGGACAGGATGACATGGAAGGTAAGGAAGGACAGTAGAATGTTGTGCAATAATGAAGGTGGAGGAAATTCAATGGGATGGAGAAGAGGGATAAAGTAGCATTTGATGGGACTGACAATAAATTAGAATAAGGAGACCATGGGAGTAATGATAGTGTGGTATGGGAAATAGCATAATATAAGCATAGGAAATTGGGGAAAAAGTTGTATGTGATCGTAATGGGGATAAGATGACATCAGATTCAAAATAAATGGGAAATAAGATGTGATGGAATTGGGAGAAACACATTAATGGGAGGAGTGGAAGAGATATGCTAGAGAGAAATGGATAAAAAAAGTGGATAGAGGATATTTGAGAGAGACAAAAAGCATATGTCTGTGCATGAAAGTATACATTTTTGTCTGTATATGAGTGTGTGTGCCTGTGTATATTTCAATATATGTGTTTATACATATGTATGCATATTTGTTCATCAGAGTGTTGTATGAATTTGTATTTTAAAAAATGTTGCTATATGTCTGACTTTGTACAAGTGTGTCTTTATGTCTCTGTGTTTCTAGATGCATGTTTATATCGGTGTCCTTATCTTTTCATGAGTGTGCCTATATGTTTATGATCTTGTATATGTCTGTCTTTTGAATTAGGGTATCTATATGTGTATCTCTGTATGTGTGTAAGTCTGCCTGTACATGAGATAATGAAATCATAAATTTTTCACTAACTGAGAGATTTATCAAGGGAAAAGAAGTGCTATATTGAGTGTAAATGTTAACAGACATTATATTGGTCTCTTTTGTGATTACTCCTTATTCAGCACTCTTCCCCAGAATAACACCTGTTTCCATCTTGATAAATCTCCTCCTACGTTACCTTATGTTCCTATCTCGAGAAAGTAATCTAAGGCTAAAGTAGAATAACAAGTATTATTTTTATTGTGGAAGTCCTTTTCATTTTTTATCAGCTTTCATTGGCTAAAGTAAGAATTCAAAGTGAATTAAAATTGAATTTGATATCTAATGTTAAAATAGCTGAACTATAAAATATTTTGAAGTCAGCTATGCTTTCAAAATGGCCTCTATGACCAATTTGAAATTTACATTGAATTCACATTGAGTTATCATTTTCATAATTAACTCTGACATTTAATTCAAAGTGAATTTCAAATTTAGGGCCAAAATTTCCAAACTGGAAGCAAAGCATAATGGTAAAAAAAGATCCCATTTGGCTACTTCCATTTGCTGGTGTTATATGAGTTGTATAGTTAACATAAATAACTATAGTAACCTAATATAAGAGAAAAGGAAAATGTGGTCAAACATTCATAGACAAAGACTTGAGTTTATAGGCAAACAAGGCTGCCAATGAAATGGCTTTGAAAACATCCCATCCAATAGCAACTTCACAACAAACAATTTTTGAGAAATTGATATAAATACATCTAATGAATAAGGGGTTCAATTTAATACAAAAACACTTTAGTGACAGAACATCTTTAAAACTTTTTAACCAAAGTCTAAGATTAGTTCCATCCAATACCTTAACATGATCAGAAATACATCCTGCTTTGAATGTAACAAATGGATCTGGTTTACCATGTAGACACTTTTTTGTATTTGAACATATTTTCCATCCATTTAAGTTAAAAAAAAGTGAGCCAGGGGAATGGAAACGTGGTGTATTATTGTTCACTTTGCAATATGACAAAAAATGAGAATTCTCTGGATCTTCACTTGATCTTTAATTAATGGAACTCTCTGTAAAACAATATACTTTAATCCCTTAAGGACACATGACATGTGGGACATGTCATGATTCCCTTTTATTCCAGAAGTTTGGTCCTTAAGGGGTTAAACTATGAATTTAAAATAATCGCTTACAGTGCACATCAGTAAACCCACAATACGTGAAATACTATATTCCTAAAGGACAGTTTTCCAGATTAAGAAGTTTGTGTTGAGCCATATCCTGTTATTACAAATAAAAATGATTACAGCAGCGCCTGTAAGATTCAGGGATTCTCATATCAATTCTGCCTAAAAGAGCAAGTAGCAGGACATTGATAAAGGGCAATAATCAATAATTATGGATAAAATAAATAATGTTTGTGTTCTTACTCTGCTCTTCTATTTAAAGGGGATGTTTTTTATACACCATTTATGTCTGTCAGTGCATTTCATATGTGTGTTAGAATCTAAAATTCCCTCATTTAAATCAAGAAGATTAATACTATCACAGCTCTGTAGAAAATATTTTTTCATGGTGAATAAATATTAAGTGAAATGTAACAAAACTAAAAATAATTTTATAAAAATAAATTTAACTCCTTAATTAGGATTTTATTTTACATTGTTTGTATTTATTTGTGGACATTACAAAAAGACAAGTGACCAAACCATTCTGGATTATCAACTCACGCCTGAAAGATGACTATAAAGTAATGTTGAGGTAAACAGACCGGCACACTTCTTAGCCTACGTCCCTCTAGCTTACCTTCATGGTAAAACAGTAGTCTGTGTATTGAATGTTTTTTGAATATACTAATGTAATATATAGATGTATACCAATATAACCCAGAAATGTTAGAGGGAGTAATGGATCCTGCATCGTATCTTTATCATAGAGCAGAGAATTCCTTAAAAAATAAAGCGGATGTTTCATAACTGGCAGAGGCTCTGATTGAGAAAAACATGGATGATAAATGATACGTCTTCAAACAAATATTACAAAACTACACTTCACAGTATATTAAATTAGGTATATATAAAACTCCATTTAAAGCAAATCAGATGGGTCAGATACATTGTATAGAAAATATAAAGATGGGGACTCCAAAAGAGTTCCTAAAATTAGCAAGGACAGAGCTCTAAAAATAACATTGAAAAATTGCAGACACAGAATGAAGACTACAGATAAGTGTATAAATGCTCAAAAATTCAGTAGGGCAAGATGGACTAACCGTGGACCAGTAAAATCAATATGGGAACTGAGCCACATGGAAGGGGGGAGGATATTTAAAATAAATTCCAAAAGCACAGTTTTCTTTCTCAAAACTGTTATTCAAACATTAACCCTTTCCCCACGACTGTCCCACAGGGTGGGACATTTTCATTTTCTCATTCTGATCGTATGTCCCACCTGGTGGGATATATAAGTAGCATACAAGTTTGACGATCATACGGCTCACCCAGAGGGACATAACGTTATCGGATAAAGGAGACTTGAAAAAGAATGCACCCACAAAGTAATTTCTATAAATAAATTTGGCAAATTTAGTGAACGACACTGAAATTTTATCCGAGTGGAAATGGTTAAAGTCAGTTTCATTTTAACATATCTAATTTCAAATCACAACAGTATTAGCATGAGTCCTACTTCAGAATATCAGACCTATTGTATTAATAAACAACTTGTATAATTCCCTAACAATAGTCTGAAGAAAAACTGATAGTATGACTTACTATAAAACGGCTGAGGAATGCTACATGTGTGATATACAAGAACAAAAGGAAGAATTAGGGATTTAATAATCACAAATTGCAGGTTGTTAAAAAAAATGTTGAGTGTTTAGATGTTGGAAAGTAGAATAACTTAATTTATATAAAATGTTGAGTATAATAAAGAAATTATTATGGCATTGCATAAATTAATGAATTGAAATGAAATGAATGAAAATGAATAAAAAATAGAGAACAAAACAAAATACATATACTATATACATATACTGGATCTTGTGTATTGTTTTAATGTATAATATGGCCCCCAGCAGCACCCCATTCAAGCATGTTCAGATGAGTGCAACCACCCCCCATGTTTAATATATATATATATATATATATATATATATATATATTTGGGAATTTGGGAGTCTAGCCAACTCCTTGGTTTTGCACCCCTCCCTGTTACAGGTGCCTCATCTCAGGTCCCTATTTAGCCTTGTACTGCAGAGAGCCTCAGATGGAATTTTTCCCCCAAGTAAGTGAGTTATTCACATAAGAGTAGACATTATACTGTGAGAGTAGGACCTGCCAAAGATGGGGTACATTGACGTTGTGGCAGGCTTATGCAATGTATGATCACATAATGTACCCAAATCCCCATTATTTTTTGCCTAGATTAGGTGTTTTTAAAAAAAACTTTAGAAAAAACTTGTAAAATCTGTCAACATTGAAGTTGCTGTTTAGTAGATAGGAGAGTGTGCTGGATCTTGTGTATTGTTTATTATATATATATATATATATATATATATATATATATATATATATATATAAAACAAATCCATGAGGGCTGCCCTCACCTGAACATGCATACATTATATGGTGCTGCTGGGGCCAAAATATACAAAATACAGAATCCAGCGCACTCGCTTATTCACTAAACAATGCTTTCAAATCTTAGAGATTGTAGTAGTTTTATTTAAAAACACCTCACCTAGGCAAAAAGTAATGGGGGTTTAGTTACATTATATGATCATATATTGCAGAAGCCTGCCACACCGTCAATGTACCCCATTGTTGGCAGGTCCTATCCTAGTAGCCTAATGCTTGCTCTTATGGGATTAATCCACTTACTTGGGAAATACATCCTTCATGGGACTATCCTGGGAAAATTTTGCTTTTATAACTAAAGGATTTCAAGAACAGAGACATTTGCAAGGTTGTTCACTAAAATGAGTATTCAAAGTGCTTTTTCGGTGAATTAAAATTTTAGGCCAAAGTAGCAACTTTTTTAAGCTATAAAGAAAATAGAATCATTTTTTTTCCCACAATTTAAAAATATGTCATTGCAGAAGAACAGGTTTCTATCAGTGGTCCACGTGTTGCATGAAATCAAAGTGGCCCTGGCACCTATATATTTATATATGGATTACAATAACAGGCTCATAAGTAGGTAAAATCAATCTCTGCTTTGTTAAGTCAATTCAGATTTAGTGTCAATAATTCATTTTTCAGTAGTCACCAAGGTATTAATATTGGACTAAGATCTTCCACAAGCTATCTAAAATATTGATTAAATATAGCTGTCATGGTAACAGAGTTCAACAATTTCAATTATTTTCTAGTATTGTCTGTAGCAGGATGTGTGTTGATGTCTGGTTTTAATCAATTTCTTCTTTTATATTTTACTATAATCTAACTACTTTAAGGTCCAGGCTATTGGATTTCACATCTCTTATATATTTGAACAAAACTAGAATAAGGAAGATGTCAATGATTGAATCACTGAGATATTGGTTATACCTTGAGGATTTCTCGGGAACTATGATAAAATGAAGGAAAATATTTGAATTAATCAATTGGAAATTAAACAATTTTACTACAATTTCACATATATTCTGCCAGGATTAGCTTTGTTTTGTTTTTTACACTCATCTTATATAAAATTAAAGTTCTAGGTCCAAGTGTAAATCATTGGATGCAGTAAACAGGTAGAGAATGTCATACATGATCTAGTGCAGGGGTCAGCAACATATGGCATGTGTGCAATGCATGGCACTCAAGGTGCCTTTGCATGGCACTCAAGACTGCCAGAAACAAACATGCTCTAACCTATCAGGAGTTCCAGTGGGACTTCACATATCTTCTAGTGCACCTAGCGGTGATTGTATAGTGAGGGACAATCTTTAATTTACTTAAAGGAAATTATCTCAGGTCACTTCCTTCGTACTCTTGTTAAAGGGAATCCACACGAGAGTAAGAGCAACCAGCAGCAGCTATCACAACTCCTGTACATGGATGGTACCTGGTCAACTTTTTCCCTACTGGACCCCATGGATGCTCCTCACACTGCCAAATATACACAAAGCTACAGAAGAAATTTCTCCTCATACAAATAATCAAAAAAGCCCACACACAAACACACATGTGGTCCCCACAAACACAACACCATTGACAATCAACATACACGCACACAACCCACAAGCAGCCTCTCACATGCAATACCATAAACAACCCCACACATACATACACTACTAAATACATATGCACAATCCCACAAGCAGCCCGCATACAAAACCCACATTCACAGGTATCTTACACAATTCCACAAACTACTCATGAATATATACGATAGTATAGCCAACATATGCACAAATACAATGTTACAAAGCAGTTTGTAGCAACCATAAATAAATCAAGCAGAATACGGCAACATATGCACCTCAATTTAAATAAAAAATAGGAGATCAAGATCTTGTTTTGGCACAGTACTGCTAAAAGGTTGCCTAGCCCTGAGCTAGTAGCACAAAAAGTGCAAGATAGGCCAAGCACAACATCAATGTGCCGTTACCATTTACTAGTATTTGCATACTGAAAAGATGGACTATATTTTAAATAGAATGTATACCCTGGGTGTAATTAACCCCTTAACGCCGTTATGGCGTTCTATGCCATCCCGCATTAACAGGGCTTTAAAGCCGTTGCGGCCGTAATGGCTTTCTTTTCCTGGAGGTGAGATTTACTTACCTCCACCGCGATCCTCTTCTGGAGGGCTGCCTGACAACCCAGGCAGCCCTCCCCCGGCAAATGAGGCCACCGGGGGCCCCCTATAGCTGGCTGTAGATCTGCCAGCAGGGGGACTGTCTAAAATGTCAGACAAGGCAGCCCTCCCCCGGCAAATGAGGCCCCCAGGGGCCCCCTATAGCTGGCTGTAGATCTGCCAGCAGGGGGACTGTCTAAAATGTCAGACAGTCCCCCTGCTGGTGGGAAGAATAAAAAAATATATATATTAGACAAGTTTAAAATTAAAATAGAAATGTATTTATAAATAATCTATGTATATATATTATATGTATAATATATATACATATATATATATATATATATATATGTAACGTCATTCAAAGTGTATTTTAATATTAATATAAGTACATATATTAGTATTAAAATACACTTAGAATGATGTTGCATATATATTATATGTATATTTATTATATATATATAATAGATATATACACATATATTATATATATATATATACGTATAATTACAATAATAAATAAATACAATAATAAAATAAATAAATAAAATATTAAAGCAAAATTTTATATTAATTATATATTCATGTAATTTCATTCTAACTGTATTTTGTTATTAATATATATATATATATTGGTAACAAAATACACTTAGAATGACATTCTATATATATCTATCTATATATAAAATACAAATAACCGCAAATATATATATATAGATAAATACATATAATTACATAAAAGATTACATTAGTATACACGTAGAATTTAAATACCTATAAATGCATAAATATTAAAATTCTACATCTATATTTAAGTAATCTTTTAACATAATTATGTGATTTGATTAAATAAAATTTGATTGACATGCCTGACAACACAGGGAGAAAGTGCAGAGAATTTAATTCGCAAGCACTATATTTGACCCTGAAACTCTCTAAGACATCATAAAACCTGTACGTAGGGGGTACTGTTTTACTCAGGAGACTTCGGTGAACTCAAATAATAACAGTACCCCCCATGTACAGGTTTTATGGTGTTTTGGAAAGTTAGAGAGTCACATAGAAGGCTTGCATTTCATTTTTTTGACATTGAAATTTGCCAGATTGGTTATGTTGCCTTTGAGAGCGTATGGTAGCCCAGGAATGAGCATTACCCCCATGATGGCATACCATTTGCAAAAGTAGACAACCCAAAGTATTGCAAGTGGGCTATGTCCAGTCTTTCTTAGTAGCCACTTAGTCACAAACACTGGCCAAATATTCGTTTTTTGCTTTTTTCACACAAAAACAAATATGAACACTAACTTTGGCCAGTGTTTGTGACTAATTGGCTTCTAAAAAAGACTAAAAATACCCCATTTTCAATACCTTGGGTTGTCTACTTTTTCAAATGTTATGCCATTATGGGGGTAATTCTCACTCCTGGGCTACCACACCGTCTCTAAGGTAACATTACTAATCTGGCAAATTTCAATTTGAAAATGGAACATTCTATATTTGACCCTGTAACTTTCCAAAACACCATAAAACCTGTTGATGGGGGGTACTGTTGTACTCGTGAGACATCGCTGATTACAAATATGTGCTTTTTTTGCAGTAAAACCTAACAGTATTATGACATTCACAGCTAAAATGTCAGACGGAAATACAAATTTTTAAAAAAATCTTATTTTCTCACATTTTTTAATTTTTTTATTCATAATAAATTATGTTCCATCTATGAATAGTTAATTATAAATTAAAGCCATGTTTCTCCTGAACACAATGATATATAATAAGTGTGGGTGCACTTAATCCCTTCATGACGGAGTCAATATCTGATCAGAACAAAACGTAAACAAAAACTGAAATTTGCGCTATATGTCTGTTCAACCGCAATTCACCGCTGTCACATTACGTGCACCCACACTTATTATATATCATTTTGTTCAGGAGAAACAGGGCTTTCATTTATCATTAACTATTCATATATGGAACATAATTTATTATGAATAAAATTTAAAAAAAATGTGAGAAAATAAGATTCTTTTTTAAATTTGTATTTCCGTCTGACATTTTAGCTGTGAATGTCATAATACTGTAGGCCGGCAAATAAAGTGGGCCCACATAAAGGAAAGTATAGCTAATGGGAGTGGAGGGTGGGGCTGTTCATCTAGACCAACGAAGGTAAGTAAGGGAAGGGGGGAGTCCCTTAAGTAGGTCTATAGCCCCTCTCACAACTTCAGGCCATGCCTTCCAAAAAAATGAAATGCAAGCCTTATATGCGACTCTTTAACTTTCCAAAACACCATAAAACCTGTACATGGGGCCCACATAAAGGGAAACTTCACTAAACACAAATATTAGTACCGTTCGTTTGTCAAAAATGCAAAAAACATCACTTTTACTTAAAATATCATCGTTGTAATACAATTTACCAGTTTGAAACACTAATATCTGAGTTCAGCGAAGTCTCCCGAGTAAAACAGTACCCCCTATGTACAGGTTTTTTGGTGTCTTGGAGAGTTACAGGATCAAATATAGTGCTTGCGAATTAATTCTCTGCACTTTCTCCCTGTGTTGCCAGGCATGTCAATCAAATTTTATTTAATCAAATCACATAATTATGTTAAAAGATTACTTAAATATACATGTAGAATTTTAATATATATGCATTTATAGGTATTTAAATTCTACGTGTATACTAATGTAATCTTTTATGTAATTATATGTATTTATCTATATATATATATATATATATATATATATATATATATGCGGTTATTTGTATTTTATATATAGATATATATATATATAATGTCATTCTAAGTGTATTTTGTTTCCAATATATATATATATATATATTAATAACAAAATACAGTTAGAATGAAATTACATATGAATATATAATTTATATTAAATTTTGTTTCAATATTTTATTTATTAATTTTATTATTTTATTTATTTATTATTGTAATTATACGTATATATATATAATATATGTGTATATATCTATTATATATATAATATACATATATATATATATATTATATATATGTAACGTCATTCTAAGTGTATTTTAATACTAATATATATACTTATATTAATATTAAAATACACTTTGTTACATATATATAATATGTATTTATGTTCGGGGCATTCTCATTGTACATGAAATACGCTGGTGGAGAGAAAATAACATAGCAAGGAAATAGTCGGTTGAGGTGTGCTGAAACCGATGTATGCTGTAGGCCGGTAAATAAAGTGGGTATTATATGTTAATAAATATATTTATTTTATTTTATAACATGTTTAATTATTTTTTACACTTTCCACCAGCAGGGGGACTGTCTGAAATGTCTGACATTTCAGACAGTCCCCCTGCTGGCAGATCCACATCCAGCTATAGGGGGCCATGTGATCACTCTTTGAGAGCGATCACATGGCCCCCGGGGGCCTCATTTGCCATGGGAGGGCTGCCTGGGCTGTGAGGCAGTCCCCCCGAAGCGGAGCGCTGAGTAGGTAAGTATCCCGGGCACTCCAGGGCTCAAAGCCGTTACGGCGTTCTATGCCGCCGCAACGGCTTTAAAGCCCACTTATTGCGGGACGGCATAGAACGTCGTAATGGCGTGAAGGGGTTAATGTGACAGTGGTGAATTACGGTTGAACAGACATATAGCGCAAATTCCAGTTTTTGTTTACGTTTTGTTTTGATCAGAACTTGCACTATTGACTCTGTCCTGAAGGGGTTAATAAAAGTGTTGGAAACATTATCTCATAGAAATTATGGCTATATTTACACATACATTTAGATATTGAGAAATAGTACACCCAGAGAACATATATATATATTTCAGGTTTAGATGATATCTGCTATTCTTTCATTTGGTTTGTGATATAAAATAGTAATAATAATGTTGTAGCTAAGGGTTAGCAAAATGCTTCCTAATTAAATATATAGATCTTCAGAAATCCAAGACAGTTTTTTTGCTAGAGGTTGAGAATGCAATAGGCCAGATGTTTTTGAACATCCCACCACAGACTTAATTTCAGACTGAAGGAAGACGTCATTGAAATAGATGTATAGTTTGAGAATTCTAAGTAATGTGCTGGTGTGTTCATTTAAAGTTGTTTAAAATATTGAGTTAGATCATCCAGTTTCTGTATTATGTATTTCTTCAATTTTCCAATGCTAGAAATATAGTAAAAAAGGCTGCTAAAAAAAAAGGTCAAAAAAGAAAAGAACAAATTAAATGTTTATTAAAAATTGTTAAAGGAAAGACTTCAGTAAGATTGATGGGTAACTAGAATATAACTAACATTTATAGACACAGGAGAAACATATGTATAAGAGCAAGATTAAATAACTGTTGGTAACAATACAATTGATTACATATTGATTGTGTATACTCTTCGATACTAAACATTAAAAACACACTTTTTATGCAAGGTGAAGCCTTAAAATGTTGAGGCATTAGACGTCATCTCACTTGATCTGTGAATCAAATGTTGCGAAAACAGGTGCATAAGTGTACTGCAAAACATATACATAATAATTCTATATTTTGTAGTACATTGGCCCATTTTTCATGCATGGACAGAATCATATGAGTCGAAAACAGACCACCTGAAAAACTGTTTTTATTTTTTGGGGGGGGTTTCAGACTAACTGATTTTTTCTGCTTTTCACGTGAATACTGCTTATTATACCAGTTATTAATATATAAATCACTATATTTATATAGTAATGTATTATGTAATACAGCATAACATGAGTTACATAAAAATAATTATAAAATACAGAATACACTAGACTCATGGAAAAAATTTAGTTCTTCCAAATTGATCTGTCTAAAAAAAAAAAAATAGTTTAATGCGATTTGGGTGTCATCCATGTGTCATTCCAGATAAATTTTGGAGAAAAAATGTGACAGTAAAGTCATTCTAGTACATATTTCAAAGGGTGTAGTCAGGTTGAAAATGTGTTTATGACGACTGTTTCACACATTACAATTAATGCTACTGTGTTGTGTTTTTTTTAATTAAATTTTTTTTTTATTAGTTATCGATTAAGGGTAAGAACCGTTCTATTTAGAATCGGTTTTAAATTACAAAACTGAAAATTGCAATCTAACTATTGAGCTTTACAACACAGTCAACGAAACATTGGAAAATTGTCAACTAAAATGTTATTTGTAAATAATTTACATGGAAATCAAGAATTTTAGACCTGTGCTGCCAAGCTGAAAAATAGCTTAGTTTTACCATATTCTAATTAAGAACATTTGGAAAGATGCAGTACATTTTCATCAGTTTTGCGCACTCAGTTTATAAAGCCATTTTTAATACATGTTTTTCAGGCGTGCGGTTCTTGATTTGGCAGTTTGGACACGTATTTTATTTGCTCTAAGTTTGTCAGGTCTATTCCCTTTGAAATAATATTGCTGTCTATGCCTAGTAAGTGATCTCTCTGTTCTGTCTAGCAAAACAAAGTTAATAAAAATGCTTCTCTCAAATATTTGCTTTATCATTTTTTCAGACCGTACTTAAAGCCTCTAATGCTGGGATGTACTGTTTATACCAGGACTCAACATTAGAAATAATTAGCAACAAACATACAGATCTATGGAAAAGCAACAAATGAAACATAAAGTTAAGATACACATCAAATTGAGCAATTATATTTTGTGTTACCATTCAAGTAATGGGACTTGGGTTTACTGTATACATGTCACTGATACCTATCCATTTTGCCATTTGTCTGATTGAAACAATGCACGTTCACAGGTATTGTTAAGTGTGTGCTGGGGGCTAGTTGCACACCAGTACTCGTGACTTAGGCAGCCTAGAACTCTGTTCCGGGCTACCGAATGTCAATTCTGTGTATATTTTATGTATTACTGTATTACCTATTATTCACTATAGGTAATACAGTAATAATAAGAGAAACACAAATTAAACTCTAAGTACAGTGTACAACTAGTTTCAGATGTGGGAAATGTAATTATTTTGTCGGTACTATTCTAATACAGTACTCACTGATGGAGGTTTATGTCACTAAGCCTAGTAGCTGTAAACTCACTGAAAAGTTATAGAAATTATTTTGACAGGACTACAATGATACATTCCATACTAAACACATCATACTATTGCTATAGTTAATGGATCTAAATCACACACAAGATGGAAAAGAACCCCAGACAAAGGACTGCAAAAAACAAAAAGAATATTCTTTTGGACCAAACTCGCAATTCATCCGAGTTTCGGCCAGTCGGGAGTTTAGGTGAATTCGCAAATTCTGAGCTGAAATGTACCCGTATTACAAACTAACTGAACCACAGAATGCTGAACATGCTGAAAGAGTGCCTCTGGCACTAAAATTACAAAAAATAAAGTAAAGTTAATTGCTGGGAAAACTAGATGATTGATGGGAAATAAAGCCGATTGTTTAGAAAACGATGATTGATGGATGAGGCAGTCACTAAATGTTGACTTTATTCACAGATCAGAAGTGAGAAGTAAGCAATAGAGGGAAAACCAAAATAGATTAATAATGTGTATTTAAATGTGTATTTAAATACATGAATATAGATTTTATTTTTTTACTGTTCCTTTTTTTTCATCTCTTGGCTACTATTTCCAGTTGGTCTGTGACAGAAAAATGGCAGAAAAATACTATTATCTGTGTCCTGCAAAATATATACATAACATTGCATATATATATATATATATATATATATATATATATATATATTTAACAGCACACTGATTCAGTTCATGTATCGACATTCAACCAAGTCAGATTGACATCCGGCCGAAATCTGGTTGACCCAAAAAATGTTCTATCTTCAGAAAAAAATATTTGGTGGAACCAAATTTCTCACTGTCAACTCTGGTTCTAACTACACTGAAACTGAAGGGATGTGGAAACATGAAACAGGAACACCAAATATTAGTTTCATGTGTGTTTCATTTACATTAATCAGTTATAAAGGTTAAAGAAAGGAATTCAGCTATGACTTTTTTTCTAACAATCAGTGTAAAGAAATACGTTAGGGTTTTAGCAGTGCGAGTCCTGGTTCCACTTACCCAAATATCATATAGCGAAAATCATAAATCATATATGGAAATGCACAGTAGATGATGGAGAAATTAACAAATTTTTTCTTCCTAATGTGCATTTGTGTCACTACCATAACCAAACCATAATGAATAATATAACATTGTTGGTACTCAAACCTGGCAGAAAATATAGCCATTTTATAATAACTGATCTTCATGCATGCCGACAATTTAAAATTTACATTTTCACATTTATTTTTATTTACGTAATCGTCTTTTAGAGACATGGCAAGGTATATACATGTTTTACACTAACTGGAATTCCTTATAAGCTGTGGCATATTAACAGATACTATTTAGTTATGTGGGAGGTGTGGCTAAAATAGAAATAAAAATGAACAAATACATGTGTGGGTATGGGTATGCCACGAGAATGTAAAATATGCCCACACATGGTAGTAGGATTATATCTGGCCAAAAAGGGTACTTGGTATAGGGCAATACAGGTTACAATGTAAAATGTCAGTCCTCTTGTTATTTTATTTTTTTAATGAAGTTAAAGGACCACTATAGGCACCCAGACCACTTCAGCTCAATGAAGTGGTCTGGGAGCCAGGTCCACCTAGGATTAACCCTTTCTGCTGTAAGCATAGCAGTTTCAGAGAAACCTATAATTTATTTTTAAAAATGTCCATACCAATGAAGCAATTATTTTAACAATTTTCTATCTTCTAAAGTTCAACGCGTGTGACCGATGGATAATTTTTAATATATATCCTAAATCCACAAAAGAATTATATAATGAGTATCCAACCAGCATCCTCAGGGCACTCCTTATACCAAAAACAATGCAGTGTATCATAGTGAAGTGGAATATAAATGATATCTGTTGAACAAACAAAATCATATCAGCTTGACCCATTTTTTATTTTTTTTGGCAACATTTGTTATTAAACAAGTTGCAAGGCATTCAGTTGTGATTGAACCTACTTATCCATTTTCCCTTTTGGAAAAAAATAACATACAGTAAAACATTTTAATTGAATTTTTGTGTGTCTTGTGAGATCTAAATTTAAGGTTTTATCTTTATGGTATTTTTATTATGGTTTTATACTTAACATTAAGTTCATGCTAAAAATCTACTGGATTGGGTAGTTGAACATGATAGCAGAATTTAAATAATATTAGTGCTAGTTAACATTTATATTTCATCATCTTAGAGCCTGACTTCAGTTGAGCACACTGAACTTTGACCTATGTAAAAATTTTCAAATGACTGAATAATTCATGAAATATTCCTAAAAATATGTTTTTTTTACACACCTGATAATTTCCAGTTAACTTAGAAATTATATTTACAGAAATTATAATACAAACTTTTTTGTATTAGTAAACAAAAAAATATGCCAGAAAAAAAATGTGTTTAGAAATAAAATATTTTTTTTCAATATAATTTGCCATGACTTCCCAATAAACCATTTTTTGTTACCTTTACAAAATAGTTTGCTTGCCTTCCTCCGTTTTCATGTTTGCAATATTTCGTCAATGCTTTAATTGGTTTTCAGTTAACGAACACAATACAAATCTATAATACGAAGGAAGACTGTAAGAGTGAGGCAGTCCCCATTTTAAAGTCTTCATTAAAATAAATTAAATGTTTAATAATTAAAAATAGTTCTTGTACAAACCTTTTTTTTTATAGAAAAAATGTAACTTGTTTTTTTGCTCTTTGGAATATGGATAACCGTTTTTTTTTAACAATCATTTATCTTCTGTATAATTTTTACAACAAAATAGGAACAAACTGTAACTTACTAACTCACAAACATATTACATACTGCATACAATGTTTTCTTTCAATGCAAAGATTGTATCTAATAAAACACTTGTATGCGATGAAAGAAATTCCTTTACAGTCTGGAAAGTCTGATGTTTTAAATTACCATTTCATCTTTGCTGAAAGTTTTTTCATTTTATTTGCAAAGATTCACTGTTTCTGTGACGGCAGACTATAGAAATGTTTGGATTCTGCTAAATATCAGACTTTCACTTTTCATTAACAAAATCAAAACCAGAGTAATTAGCTGCCTCTGATTTTTTTTTGTCTTTATTGCCAAAAAAAACAAAACATTTGGAATGACATGAGTAGGTTTTAGTGATGACGGCGTACAGCTACAGTCATAAAATAATATTTCAAAATAGTAACAATGGTCTATAATGATATTGTGAGAATCAGAAATTCACAGAACGCATTATTTACATTTTTAACTTTGGCCAACGTGTGCGAGCTTATTGGTAATGATATAGATTTAAGTTAAGTAATAAAACTGACATAGACAAAATCTGGTGGTTCAATTAAAAATAGATCAACATCTCAGCTGACTCTGACAGGCCTGTAAAGTGACGTATAGTCATGGTTTTGTCAAGTCTCCATGTCTATTAGCTTAACTCAGTTTTAATAGCATGTTTCAGTTAGTTAGTACTTAAGTTGGTTCACCTTTCCTCCATTAACCAATATATTTTTATTATTTCTACTATGATCTTATAATAAACATATTTTATTGCGCAAGATATTCTTACTGGACCTTGGCTGTTCACCCATATTACTATTCAGGTACCCCAAAAAACAAGTGATGTTAAATAAAAGCACAGTGCAACCTCCAACAATACAGTAAGCCTTTCCATATATGAAACAAGGAAGGGCTTCCATACTCACAAAGGAATATTAGCCAGATATAACATAATACTTCCCTGCAGAATTGTGTAAACAGACCCATCAGCAGACTCATGAAACATGACAATATTAAGAAATACAAGCATAAAAGCCTTAAATTAAATTCCAACTTCCATATGAAACCACCATGGCAAGTGACTGATTGGTTTCCTGGTGTCCTCTCTGTCCCTTGTTGCTCCTGGGAGTATGGTCATGTTGTGATGTATGCTGCTGATGTCAGAATAATGCATTTCACCCAGTACTAAGCATATTTCTTCAAATTGCTCCAGTTCTCCTCGATGTTACATTAGTGTCACTTCCATGCACCTGGAAAGATGTTTGTGGTGGTACCAGTGGAAAAGGGTGGACATTGATTAATAACTCTGAAAGCAATAACATACCTCATGTATCACTATGAAAAATTATATATTCCATCTATAGGGGGGGGGGAGGGTATAGTATTTAAAAGTGAACCTGTCATAACAGTTTAGTTTTAATTTAATATATACACTCAGTTCTATATATATATATATATATATATAAATATATAATCTGTAATTTTACATGCTCACGGTTGTTGTCATCTTGAGTCTTAGATCCTGATTCCTTTTACAAAACATCCTGTCATTGCATGCATGACCTCTCATTAATGTGCCTATTATTTGATGACTCCAAAAAATATATAAAATCTCAGCTGGGAAATTACAGACTATTAAAGGATAATAGTGAGGAATACATTGTAAACAACAATGTCATTACTGGAGTCAACATGGGTATATGAAGGACAGATCATGTCAAACTAACTTAATTGTGTTCTATGAAGAAGTGACTTAAAAATATAGATCATGGTGTCACAGCGAATGTGATCTAATTATATTTTGTTAGAGCTGTGACACACAGAAGGTTACTGTATAATAATGAAAGAGATACACTTGGTGGAAAATGCTTTTTACATAAAGGGAAACTTTGAAATCCAGAACAACCTATGCTTATTGAACAGGTTATGCAGGGTCGGTTTTTGTAAAGGAAAACTGTCACGGTCACCAATTTTATGTTTTGTTTTATTTTACATTTATAGCAAAGATTTAGCTAATTACATCAAAAATCCGTTCAGACATATAGAAAGACAAATAGAAAAAAATTGTTTCATTTTTCCACGTCCCTATATGCCAGTGGTGGCGAACCTATGGCACGCGTGCCACAGGTGGCACGCCGAGCCCACTCTGTGGGCATGCGGCCATAGGTCGCCGGAGGGAGGGAGGGTGCGCTCCGCTGGCGCATCCATAAGGCGGCACAAGTGGCCGCCTTAGGGTGCACCGGCCCAGCGGGCGCAAAGCCGGAGTGACCGGCAGGAGGTGAGCGCAGAGCGCTCCCTCCTGCCAGGCACTCTGTGTAGCGTGGCCGAGCGCACCGCGGTATAGGAACTTATGTTTCCTGTACCCGGGCGGCCGGAAATGAAGTGCTCACAGAGCGAGCACTTCCTGTCCGCCGGGTACAGGAAACATAAGTTCCTGTACCGGGTGCGCTCGGCCACGCTACAAGGTAGGAGCTCAAGGAGGGGGGACCTGAGTGGGAGAGAGATGGGGGGGAACTGAGGGAGAGCTATGGGGAGAGGGGGGACTGAGGGAGAGCCATGGGAGGGAGGAGGGGGGGAACTGAGGAGAGAGCCATGAGGGGGGGACTGAGGGAGAGCTATGGGAGGGGGACAGGGAGAGCTGGGAGGGGGGGAACTGAGGGAGAGCTATGGGAGGGGAGAGGAGACTGGAGAGAGAGCCATGGGAGGGGGGAACTGAGAGAGAGCCATGGAGGGGGACCTTGAGAGAAAGATGGGGGAACTGAGTGGGAGAGAGATGGGGGGACTGAGTGGGAGAGAGATGGGGGGCTAAACTGAGTGGGAGAGAGATGGGGGGCTAAACTGAGTGGGAGAGAGATGGAGGGGGAACTGAGTGGGAGAGATGGGACGGAAACTGAGGGAGAGATGGGGGGGAACTGAGGGAGGTATAGGGGGAGAAAACTGAGTGTGGGACGGGGTGAGGGGGGACGACATACACACAGCACCCCTGCCCTACACATATCACCCCACACAAAGACACCCACACATCACCCTACCCACACATCACATCACCCCACCCACCCACACACACACACAAACACATACAATGTACCCCTCAATGCAGTGTGTGTACACTCAGCAGTCTGTCTGTGTGTGTACACTCAGCAGTCTGTGTGTGTGTACACTCAGCAGTCTGTGTGTGTGTACACTCAGCAGTCTGTGTGTGTACACTCAGCAGTCTGTGTGTGTACACTCAGCAGTTTGTGTGTGTACACTCAGCAGTCTGTGTGTGTACACTCAGCAGTCTGTGTGTGTACACTCAGCAGTCTGTCTGTGTGTGTGTGTACACTCAGCAATCTGTGTGTGTGTGTACACTCAGCAGTCTGTCTGTGTGTGTGCGTGGGTATTTAGCAGTCTGTGTGTGTATTCAGCAGACTGTGTACTCATCAGTCTGTGTGTGTATTCAGCAGTCTGCTAAGTACACAGACAGACTGCTAAGTACAATGACAGACAGACTGCTAAATACACACACAGAGATGTTAATTAGTTCGGACAACTGTATGAGTTGTTTTTTCGAAACTTAAACCTCAGTATTCAGGTTTAAATGCCGTTTTGGCACTTTGAGGGAAACAAAAAATTGGCATGTATTACGGTTTGGGCACTCGGGCTCAAAAAGGTTCGCCATCACTGCTATATGCATTCTCTATGCTGACTTCCAGATGTGAAGTACAGAGCTTATAACAGGGGCGCCCAAAACGGTAGATCTCTCAAAATGATGTTTTGCATGTCTTTGGAATGACTTTAGAATGGCAAAGTATCATGGAAGCTGTATGTTTAAAACTTTTGGGCACCCCTGGTTTATAAGAATGATTGACAGAGAGCTAAAATAGAGGCTCCCAAGATGAAACAGTGTGGGTTTGTATATTTAGTTGTTTTTTTTTTCATACTTCACAAATAATATGTTTTAAATATAGAGAATAGGTTAACATAATATTCAAAATTTGGAGAATTCTTAAAAATTGTAATGCTCTGCAAACATCCCTGCAACTATAAGGTCACCTATAAGGCTACCACTTTGGCTGGAAAAAGTAATCTTTAGTGATCTGCTCATTAGGGACACTCCAGGCATCCAGACCACTTCTGCCTATTGGAGTGGTCTGGGTGCCAATTCCCACTGCTCTTAACCCTGCAAGTGTAATTATTGCAGTTTTTTTTATAAACTGCAATAATTACCTTGCAGGGTTAACTCCACCTCTAGTGGCTGTCTACTAGACAGCCACTAGAGGACACTTCCTGGTTTCTAACCTGTGCTAGAGCGTCGCTGGAGGTCCTCACGCTGTGTGAGGACCTCCAGCGTCGCTCATTTCCCCATAGGAAAGCATTGAAATGCATTTTCAATGCTTTCCTATAGGGAGCGCTAATGCGCATGCATGTTAGGTCTCCCCGGCTGGTGGGCGGGATCAGTTTCGCCCACCGGCCGATGCAATCAGAGGGAGGAGCGGCGCGAGGAAGAAGCAGCCATGTGGGACATCGTCGCTGCCTCAGTTAAGTTACTGAAGGGGTTTTTACCCCTTCAGAAACCGGGGATTGGGGGTGGGAGGGAGAGGGGACCTGCAGTGCCAGGAAAACGGATTGTTTTCCTGGCACTGGAGTTTCTCTTTAACCCCTTAAGGACCAAACTTCTGGAATAAAAGGGAATCATGACATGTCACACATGTCATGTGTCCTTAAGGGGTTAATGAGGCAATAATTAAATTATATCCACTCGAAGAGAATCAGTTCTTTACAGTATGAAAAGCTTCCTACAGACAATGTGTTAACCGACAGATATTAATAAAAAAAAAAGCCTAGATCTTTTTTTTTTCCCAAAACAGAATAGACAGAGTTTTATTAATTGATATAAATAATATTAACACCAGCTGGCTAGCCATGTGAGAGACCCTTTCTGAAGTTAATATTTGTGAATGTTTCAAATATAATTAGAAATGCATGTGTGAAATCTTTACCCTAATGGATTTGGGTTTTTTTAACCAAATTTGCCATCATTCTATTCTGTATTTAAAAGTGGATTGTGGCTCGTTATAAATTAAATATTATAGTTTGATATATATATTTATTTGGTTTGTGAATTAATGATGGCAATTTCTAGCCCAGGCAAGTACAAAGAAGTGGCCTTTATACACATGAAAAATTGATCTCTGTGTTGATGGTCCTACTTCAACATGCAATATAGAGGTTTCTAGAGTGGCATCGTCCATCACCTTCACGTGATACATACTCAATAAAGTCTGACAATCTTGTTGGTCTCAGTTTATAGCAGTCCTAGTAGGCTAGACAAGGTCAAGGGAACAAAGAAATTGGTTATAGGCCCATCTAACATCTCTTGGAGAACAACTACAGTGATTCTAATAAAGGAATCTTTACTATTTAGCATCGTCAAGATGCAAAACATGAAAACTGTGCATTTTTACAGTCTTCACTAAGATGTGCCTCTTGTGGCTGTCTGTTTCAAAGCCACTAAAGCCACAGTGGTTGGCAAATGTAAACAATGCTGATGCCGGTTTATAGTAAATCTGAGGGAGAAACACCAAAACAAATGATTCATCTGCATCCAAAAAGACAGAGGAATTAATTTCTGACTGATAGCTGGGACTCAGCACTTAAAAATAAATTCAGGTGTCAAAACATGCCCTTTCACATTCACCATCACCATCAATATAAATCCAATGTGTGTGGATCTGTACCACTTCACACTTTCTACTGGGAGCCGCTTATGGACTCCAAAATACATCAGTGCATTTCTTCACATAATTTTGGCCACATCTGTGTCTATTTACATACTACACTATATTGGTTTCTGTTTTGTTTATATTTTATAAAAAATGGACCATCCCTCATAATCAAGACACCTACACCATAATCCCAGACAGGAATCATACCACCCAGGCACTTTTAAGTAGAGCTTACTAAAAGCTCTACATATTGTAAGTGATTTTCCTTTTTTTCTTCTCTTTTTCATATATATCTTCAATATACTACACTATAGAATCTCCCTGTGTGTATTTGCTCTTGTTTCATATTTGACATGCTCCTGAGGACCTTCCTAGGCGCTGCTACTTCCATCAATATAAATTCTCTGACCAGGATAAGAGAGACTCTAATTTGAGTTGTTTTAGCTGCCTTCCATTATCCACATCACTATGGCTAGAAACCTTTTTATGTCCACGTTCCAGAAGCTGCATGCCTAAATGTGTGTAGGTATTTTGTTTCTATACGTACATTTATGTTTTAATCTGTCACCTTTGAAATCTGTCACATATTCCAGCAGTGCCCCTCCCAAGTTTGGCTTGAGATCTGACGCTGCATTAAGCTGTAGTGGTTTTGGTGTTTCTAGTGTGCATTTAATGTTATACACACATATAGGGTATCACAAGAAAGTGTCAAAAAAGAAAGGCATCCGTTGCAAAAGCATAGAATTTTAGCAAAGATTTGGTCACTAAGGATTGACTTTTTTTCATCGAGAGATAAGAAAAATATGTGTTTCAATTTAGCATTTTAAGACATACGTGCCATGCATGTATTTAATAAGTGAGCTACGCAAGTTTATTTCATCACCCTCACTGTAGTGTGACAATGTTGGGTCAGGTAGTCCACAAGAATAATTGTGTTTTAAATTAATTAAAGTCTGTATTCGAACAGATTAAATTGGTTAAGTAATACCAGCTGTGCCTTCACTCTCTATAAATAAAATTTCCTGAGAAAGAAAAGAACAACAAATTGCGTTAAGATCCCCCCATGATTGTTCTATGAAGTCTGAAATGAAATCCTTTATTTTTGGCTGCCTTTAAGAAGATGCAATTCATTAATATTTAAAGCAGATGATCCAGACTTAGGAACATATTTAATTAAATCCAAAGATGTGCTTCAGGAAAGAAATATTTAATACTGCTTTGAAATATATAAAATTAATTCCTGGAGTTATATACTGTAAATAGGCAGAAATATATTTGTGGGTTAACTTATGTATATTAATATTGTACACATAACATTGGAGAACATTTAGAAGATTCAAATGTTTAGGTCAGTAACCTCCATTGTGTAAGGCTTGATTCTATCACCGTATAGAGGTTTATGTCCTATAGTAGATAGAAACATTGGGCAAATTTGAAAAATGTGTGATATAAAAAAAACTCACATCAAAGGGACCCTGCCAAAATACCAAAAAAGAAAAAGGAAAAAAAAAATCACTGGTTTATAGGTATACCTCCAATAGAAACACACATGCGTTTAATAATACATTGGGGGTAAATTTAGAAACAGCTTTATAAAGCTGTCATGTCTGCAGCCTTTTCAAGTCCACACCTTCTTCCACAGCCCAGACGTTCTGTGTCTGCCCAATTACAGACTTTCCAATGCAGTTCAATGAGAAGTATTTTTAAGACAAGTGCTCTAAGCAATTGCCTGCTTCTTGAGTTTAGCTCCACTGAACTAAGCTGCCAGGAAACAACAAGACGAGTTGTCTGATTGACAGCCAGAAGCTGTAACAAGGTTGATTTATAAAAGTCTACTGAAATCTGCACTTTTTATATAATGAAAATAATAAAAGAAAAAATAACACTCTCTTAGAAACATAGGAACACAGAATGAGACGGCAGATAAGAACCATTTGGCCCATCTAGTCTGCCCAATTTGAATTAGTACCTGGCCTTATGTTAAGTCTAGGATAGCCTTATGCCTTTCCCATGCATGCTTAAACTCCCTCACTGTGTCAACCTCTACGACTTCAGCTGGAAGGCTATTCTATGCGTCCACTACCCTCTCTGTAAAGTAATACTTCCTGAAATTAATTTTAAATCTCTGCCCATCTAATTTAAGACTATGTCCTCTTGTTGTGGTAGTTTTTCTTATTTTAAATATGGTCTCCTCCTTTACTGTGTTGATTCCCTTTATGTATTTAAATGTTTCTATCATATCTCCCGTCTCGTCTTTCCTCCAACTATACATGTTAAGTTCCTTTAACCTTTCCTTGTAAGTTTTATCCTGCAATCCATGAACCAGTTTAGTAGCCCTTTTCTGAATTCTCTCTAAAGTATCAATATCCTTCTGAAGATACGGTCTCCGGTACTGCGTACAATACTCCAAGTGAGGTCTCACCAGTGTTCTGCACAATGGCATGAGCACTTCTCTCTTTCTACTGATAATACCTCTCCCGATACGACCAAGCATTCTGCTAGCATTTCCTGCTGCTCTATTACATTGTCTGCCTACCTTTAAGTCGTCAGACATAATTACTCCTAAATCCCTTTCCTCAGAAGTTGAGGTTAATAGGGTATCAAATATTCTATATTCTGCCCTTGGGTTTTTACGCCCAATATGCATTATCTTGCACTTATTCACATTAAATGTCCGTTGCCAAAACATTTTTCTAATTTACCTAAATTATTTGCCATTTGGCTTATCCCTCCTGGAACATCAACCCTATTACAAATTTTAGTATCATCAGCAAAAAGACATACCTTACCATCAAGACCTTCTTCTAATAAAAAGATTACCTTCTGCTAATAAAAAGATTGCAGAGAATAGGTCCAAGTACAGATGTATGAGGTACCCCACTGGTAACTAAACCTTGCTTTGAATATACTCCATTGACTACAACCCTCTGTTGCCTGTCATTCAGCCACTGCCTTACCCATTCAACAATATTGGAATCCAAACTTAAAAATTGCAGTTTATTGATGAGCCTTCTATGTGAAACAGTGTCAAAAGCCTTACTGAAATCTAGGTAAGCAATGTCTATGATTGATGGTTTCCATCAATTTCCCCCCTATTGAAGTAAGGCTTACTGGCCTGTAGTTGCCCAAATCCTCCCTACTACCTTTCTTGTGAATGGATAAAACATTTGCTAATTTCTAATCTTCTGGGACTACTCCTGTTAACAATGATTGGTTAATTAAATATGTGAATGGCTTTGCTAGTACACCACTAAGTTATTTTAATAACTTTGGGTGTATCCCATCAGTCCCTATCAACTTATTTGTCTTTACTTTTGACAGTTGAAATAGAGCCTCTTCCTTCATCCATTCTGAATGTCATGCACAGGCAGAACTTCAGAGAATGACAGTGTGGACACAACCTGCTGTATATCATTGGCAGAAACCGCAATGCAAGCCAAATCATTTGTCCCTAGATTGACAAGTACATCCAATTCCCCTTCCTGCTTTGCTTGCTTCACAATATTACAAATATGTCTTTTGTTTCTGCGAGCAGTAGCTCCAGGAAGACATCTCACAAAGCCACTATTATCCGACTCCATACCTCTTAATATAGAATCCCCCAACAACAACTGCTTTCTATCAGGCCTCACCTTGTCCTTTTTGTCATTGGCTGCACTCTTGCTCACCCTAGGCATTGAGGATTGTGGTTCCACAAACTCGGTGCCTGAGCCTGACTCCATAACACCACTACAATCTGAGAGTGCAGAAAATTAATTATGTAAAGACATCTGCCATTCCTAGGACATCTCTGCGGCAGTGGATTTGCAACAGTCCCAGCCTGAGTTTGTTTAACAGATAATTTACAAATCTCAGACTTCAAAAATAAATTCTCCTTCTGCAATATAGAGAACTGTCTACAGATTAGACAACATCCAAACCTCCAAAAAGTGGAGCGTGAAACAAATGCACAACTATTACACTAAACTAAGTCTGCCATTTTAATGAGATAAGGAGTTTAACCCCTTAAGGACGGTGGGCGTTCTATGCTGTCCTTTTTAGGGTGGTCCTAAAAACCGTCAGGTGGCATAGAACGTCCCCGCCGTCCTATGGACATATCAGGTTCCCGCCGTTCCCACAGCAGACCCCCTCTGCCCGATCCGGCCCCCTTTGGCCATGTGATTGCGGGGTCCTTGCGATCACATGGCCGGAATAGCCAGATTATGCAGTGCCCGCAGGGGACTTGCCTGAGCTCTCAGGCAGTCCCCCTAATGCCTGTAAAAAGTTTACAAAGTTAATAAAAGTTAATATAAAGTTGAATAAAGTAAATAAAAGTACTTGGATCATATATATTTATATAAATATGATCTAATTACTTTGATATGCACATACACATACATAAACCATTAATAAAAGTGTATTTAAATATTTATATATATATATATATTTAAATATATATATATATATATATATATATATATATATAGTACTGTTATACTCTGGGGACTTCGCTGAACACAAATATTAGTGTTTCAAACAGTAAAACATATCACATCAATTATATCATCTGTGAAAGTGCTGTTTGAGTGTGAAAAATGCAAAAAAATTCACTTTCACTGACAATATCATTGCTGTGATATGTTTTGAAACACTAATATTTGTGTTCAGCAATGTCTCCAGAGTAAAACACTACCCCCCATTTACAGATTTTAGGATGTCATAGAAAGTTACAGGGTTAAATACAGTGCTAGCAAATTAAATTCTTTGGACTTTTGGCCTGGGTTGTCAGGCAGGTCCCTCAAATTGCAATCAATAAAATTACTTAATTATGTAAAAATATTACATAAATATGCATGTAGAATTTGAATATATATATACATATTTCAATTTATTGAAGTCTACGTGTATATTTATGAAATTAATTTTGTTATTTTGTATATAGATATCTATATATTTCGTATTCAGCTGTCTGAAGAAGCTCTATTTGAGAGTGAAACGCGTATTAGCCATTTCTAAAGGACATTTATTTGAGGACTTTTATCATCTTTCTTTTTATGTTTATTTTAAACTAATAAATTCACAATTTCCATCCAATACCTCATCCAAGTTCTTTTTGGAGCCTCCAAGGAATCCTCACAGGGGTAGTGCCATCCCCATTCAAATTGGCACAAAATCCACATACCTAGAGCTGGGATTCGTAGGCTCAGGACCAGGTGAGCACCCCATTTATTTAACACATATCTGTGTCAGTTATCACCATAAGTCTACACATTGGTTTGCTTTCTTCTCTTTTTTTCGTGTTCCCGAGAAATTCTTCAAGCCGAAGTAGGAGGGTGGTGCTACCATAACAGCACACAAGCCTTTATACGGAGCCAGTGTTTTCTATATACAGGCTCCTTGAAATGTGAGTGTAATATTTAACACGATATTATTATAATCACTGTGAAGCCATTTTTTAGTACCGTCCACACTATATTGTATTTTCTGTATTTTATTTTGACATGTACCCCATATTTTACCATTGAATGAGACTACGTTTTGGTAAGATTTATCTGTGTTTGAGCGCTCCACTTATATACATAGATATATATTTATAAAATTTAATTTTAAGTGTATTTCTTTTTTGTATGCTGTCCTGATGAAAGCTCCCAAGAGGAGCTGAAACGTTGACCTATGGAGTAAAGTATTTTTTGGCTTATTTACAAATCCTGGGAGTGCTGATTTTTTTTGCTTGGTATATATCAAAATAGATAGAATAAAATTACATATAGTTATATAATTTAAAAAAAGTTTTATGATGTTCACTTTTTTAGTTATTTTTATTTACTTATTATTTATATTTTATAATATATAATATATATAGTTATTATATATATATATATATTATATATATCCTGTGTAATTTAATTATACGTGTATTTTTATATTAATATATGTATATATTAATATAAAAATACACTTAGAATTACATTATATATATGAGATATAGACACATATTATATACACACATATATAATTATATTTTTCATTTATTAACAAATTTTCTTTTTTTTTATTTTACAGATGCAGGGAGACTGCCTGTCAGTTCAGGCAATCCCCCTGCAGGCAGATTCACAGACGCCTATTGCGGCCATGTGACCGCTCTGTTAGGTTCGGGACCGTCATTGGTCCTCAAGGGGATTTTTCCAATGATGGTCCTGAACCGTCAGTGGTCCTTAAGGGGTTAAAGGCATCACCCCCTAATAATGCAACACCTGAGTGGGCCTGTGCTTATTTGCAAACAATCTCAAACACCTAACTAATTAATTCAAACGCCTTACCAATTACCAACAGGAAATCAAACAGTGTGCAATCAGTAACCTTGTCCTATAGATGAATCTTACCTGTAACAGTAAAAAGAAAACTCTTAGAAAAATCTTAGACAGTTGTAGAATCAATAAAACTCTCCAGAATATCTCCAAATACACTCTCCAAATACACTTTGTAGCAGCACTTAAAAGCAGCTTCCAAGCTTCTTTATACATAAAACACTTCAGAAAACTGAAGTACTTTAGGGGTCTGGGGTGACCCTTTAAAACAAACAAACAAACAAAAAAATCAACAACAACAAATATGTGCAATATAACATTTAGTTTTATAGGGATTTTGTTACTATGCATACACCAAAGAAATGAAAGATCTTTTTATCATTTTATCATCCAAGAACTATCAGACATAAAAGGTGAAATATTGTATATTCTGTCAATCAGAGCTTGTCTCTGTAGTGTTTTCTTGAATATCTGTCAGATGAATAGGAACCTAAGACAGATTTATAAGCAACAGAGCAATTTACGTTCTAATTTGGCCAGTTTTTGGTTTTCAAATACACTAATTAACAGAGTTGTATATTCCAGTGAGCAATGCGAAATATTGCCAAAACAGTAAGGCATCTGAATGTCATCCAGCCTTTTAAATTGGCACAGTTAGTGTGGTCAATATTTAGTACTAAAATTGCTTTATTTATTTATACTGTCCATTTGTACATGCTCATATTATTCCGGTGTATTTATATACATTCAGTCAATGCTTTGGATTTATACTTAGTATATCTATATTTGTAGTGTACAGCACATTATATTTATTTTGAGACAGTTTTGCAAACATTTTTGTCTTTTATAAATTGGATTCATGCACTATATACTCTGCTGGCTGGTGTGTCTTGATTATAATTACATTGATTGTGCTAAAAGGCTGCCATGAGGGACAGATCCTTATTCAGTGCACCCACATTTCAGGGGTATTAATATTAACTGGGACCACACTTTACGTATTGAGTGTACACTTATTTCAGAACTAATTCATCAGCCAAGAATAAAGATGCCAAGTAACTTCCTGAAAAGTGTCAATTTTATTTGGCTTCTTATATTGCACATAGTGTTTAATTTAGAATTGCTTACTTTTCTTGCCTGTTTAATTAATAACCCATTAGAGCCTGTAGGAACATCCTGTGTGTGATTAACGTTCAATTGACAGAGTAAGAGATAAATAATTCTAACCTAACCACACTTTGTTGTAAGTTTGTTGCACATTTTTTTTCAGAGAGACTATGTAAGTCACAGCCAGGGAATGTGTGGCTAGGGCTGCATAAACAAAAGGATTTAAGTGGAAAAAAATGTAAACAGTGAGACAGTCGGGTCATGGTCTGTACACAAAAACTGCTCCATTAATCTAATGTTTTGGTGCTTTTAACGTCCATTGAAATCTAAATAGATATATTATTAAATAAAATCTCATTGGTATTCTTCCATAACCCTTCTGTATCTTAGAAGAAACTAAAGGAGTGCTATAGGGTCAGGAACACAAACATGTATTCCTGACCCTATAGTGTTAAAACCACCATCTAGCCACCGTGGCCCCCTCTTGCCTCCCTAAATATAGTAAAATCTTACTTGTATTCAGGTCTGCAGCTCCTGGCTCTGCCCATGTTTACCAGTAAAACTGTCTCTGTTTGCTGACATCATCAGAAGTGGTGGTCTGAGCCAATCACAGTGCTTCCCTATATGATTGGCTGAGACTGTCAAGGAGGCAGATCAGGGACAGAGCCAGCACAAAAACAGCCCTGGCTAATCAGTATCTACTCATAGAGATGAATTGAAACAATGCATCTCTGTGAGGAAAGTTCAGTGTCTCTATACAGAAGGTGGATACACTGAAGTGCTGCCTAATCTGCAGCAGTGCCACCTCTAGCAGCCATGTAAGGAGTTTACAGCAAAAAGCCTGAAGGCAATGATTCTACTCACCAGATACAATAAGCTGTAGTTGTTCTGGTGACTATAGTGTCCCTTGAAGCATGTTTATTTTGTTTGTGAAAGTCTATTTTATATATCCTGTGAGATGGCAGGAATAATATAACCTAGACATTGAATAGATGCAAATTCGAATAAAACTCCCAGGCATTTACATTATGTACACTATAAATGACTCATTCATACAGTGAAATAAATATAAATAATGTGTATGCAAAAATCTGATTGATCAATAGGGATGGTTTATGCAGAGCAGAAGCAAATTGATTCTTCTTAGTTTATATGCATTGTGCAGAATGCATGCCAATAAACCTGTCCATTTTAAAAGCCAATACTGATTTTGCTTATTTGTACTTAGCCTTAGCTACTAAAAATATCAAGTACAATTTCAACAAAATAGTATTAACTCATGTCAGCCATCAAAAGAATATAGAACTGTTGCAGAAATGTAAATATCTAAAATTAGTTTAAAAAAGTGGGGGCCATGACCTGACCTTGGAGCAAGATGGCTGCTTAAACACATTGCTCCGCTACCGACACACAGACCATACTGACCCCACAGTGTGGTAGGGGGTAACCCCTCAAAACTACAAAGAAAGCACCAAGAGATCCACCAATATGTTGCTGCAATGCTTTGCAACCTGGAGTCACACGACAAGCCAGCCAAGATGTTGGTCAGACTAAACTGATAGTCTCTTCTTCTTTACATGACTCCAGATTCTCTGAGTCTGAAAGCGTATAAGGGGATGAGGTCAGAGAAATCCTCCGGTCCTTAGGGGAGCTTAAAACCTTTCTAGCATGTGAAATAGAAAAAAGCACCAAGGAGGTTAAGGCAGAGATCAAAGCACTGGGGATCAGGACAGCGTCCCTAGAGGAGTGGCACCATCGCAAATACTAACCTGCTCCTAAGTTGAATGGAACATCTAGTGGAGTTGATGGGAGATCCAAAAGCACCAGGTACAATAACCTCAAGATCAGAAGGCTACCAGAGGGTGATGGGCAAAAGTCTCTGACAGAACTTCTCCTAGGGATCATAAAAAACCAAGGATGTCAGAAGTCCCGGATAAGTACAGACATGTGGAAAGGACACAGGGCCCTGAGTGGCCAAAGTCAAAACACAGAACAGTCTAGGGACATAAACATGGCATTTCCCCACAATTAAACCATGGAAACTATACTCAAGAGCAATAGAGCAAACACCAAGGTAAAGACCTAATGCTGTTCACCAACAGCTCGTCAATGGAGGAGAAAGTGGAAGCCAAATACAGACAGTGACAAACACGCATTCCCAACTAAGTTTGCCACGGACTTCTGGAGGAGTGTGGAAGCCGGCCTCCTGCCCACCAACTATGGTCCAGATCTGAGACCCTGTTCAGAAGTGACCCTGCCTAGACGCCATTAGCAGCTTTCCCTGCCCCTGGTTTGGCACTTTCCCTTCATTCGAATGGAAATGAACGCTAGCTCCTTGGTGGCTGTTCACATGTGGTACTTAGCTGCGACCCCTAGGGAACTAATTTCAGCATGAGTACTTTGTGGGTCCCTAGTCACCTCAGCAGTACTTAGCCGCGAATGTTATGGAACTGTTTTCGGCATGAGGTGACCATGAGGTTTCTGGACAACTTGGTACAGGGTTTTGAACCACCCGCCAGGAGAGAGTGCTTTTTGGAGGGAAGTTGCCTGAGACTAGGGGAACAAACTCTACCTGAGAGCCAGGCGGAGCACCCCGTATTTCAGATGCAGGAGCTTCCGAAAGTTGATCAGCAAAAGCACCAAATGCCCTGGAACTATTTTAGGCATAGGACCACGTGTGTGGCTGGTCAGAATTTTAGCCATGTGGTGTTTCCCCTACACTGCATGGATCTGAGTGCTATTTGGACAACTTGGGCACTCAGATCAGGGCTATTTGGGAATGCATAATATGTGGGGTTATTGTATGGTTTTATTTTGTTTTAGGGTACTTTTATGTTTTTAGGTTTTGTGTCGGGCTCTCTGTTCCTGGGAGATAATTAACTTACTGGTCATTAAAATGCCAACACATTTAAATACGCAAGCACTGCTCAATGCTACATTCATTAAAAAAATGGTGGGTGTTTTTACTTTTTAATGTGCAGGGGGCGCCAAAACTAGGACCCGCCCCGCGTGCCATATGCTCTAGGTACGCTCCTGGGATAGGTAGAACCAAAATGTTAGTCAGTAGACCCCTTCAGCCACATGTGCCAATGTCCCTCTGTGCTGGGTCAGGCTCCTCCCATGCTTCTCTGGAACTGCAATGTTTTACATTGCTGCACTAATTGCAATAGGGACACTGCACCCAGACCACTTCAATGAGCTGAAGTGGTCTGGGTGCCTACAGTGTACATTTAACTGAGATAAAACTTAAACATTAGAGGAGAAGGTGTCTTGACTACAAGGAGTTAGGTAAGTATCTATGCTGATGGGGACATAAAATGTCAGCAATAGGCATAAAGAGAGTTTAAATAAATCTGGTTGTAGCAACTGACATGTTGATCATTAATAGAAACCACTGGGTATGAAAGCAAACGTTAAAAGTGTAGGTAGCCTACATCACAAAATCTAACTTGCAGTATGTTGTTAGTAGCTGGCTCAGCCTTTGTCAGACATGTTATGCATATTTGGCTCATGTAGAGTGTGCACAGGCATCCCCCTAAACTATGCTCCATAATCCTCAAGATAGCTGCAGTATGTCCACATGGTTGCTCACCAGCCCCAAACATGGTAGTGGGTTCACATTGCTCTTACAAAATGCCCACCAGGGCAATATCACCATATCACTGTTGTCTTGGCCACTCACGCCAAGGTGAATGGCCAAGACAACAGCATTGTCCGCTTGTGTGGCAAGAGGTGCTGGAGGGTGAGCCACTTGGGTATGCTCTAGGGATGTCACCTAATTTTTTTATTGTAGATTACACAGAATGTGCTCACATCAAACACGTCCGTCAGCCATGATGGTTAGGCCCCGTCACCCTATTTCAATTTTTTTTTATTCCTTCTCTTTCCCCGTTACCCACACAGCAGACAAAATAACATGGCTTTAAAATGTATTCTCTCAATATAAATGGGCTCAACACTCTCAGTAGAAGGAGCAACTCACAAGCTGCTTGGCATTAAAATGACGGATCACAGTTTTGACAGATCGTACTACTCCACTCAATAAACACAATGGTGTACAAATTCCAATATACAAAAAGTGTAATTTTCAAGTAGCTGATGATTTTAGAGATGATGAAGATCGGTTTGTTTGTATTACAGGGTCATTGGTGGCTAGGGTCATACACTTAATACCTATGCTCCCAATGACCCTAACCCACATATTGGGCCACACCGGGGGCCCTGATAAAATAGCTACCAAGGGGAAATTTGATTATAGGAGGGGACTTGAAAGCGGTGCCATGTCCTGCAGCTAAAGAGTAGAAAAGGTGGGCAATTATATTACAAACTGAATTACTATATTTATTTGCTAATATAGGTGATTTTAAGTTGCCTTCTTAAATGTAAAGCTATCTTTTTGTTTGTGTGTGCGCTGTTCCTTTAACTGTATTTTGTATCTGTTTTGGTCTTTAAGGTAGCACCACTGCTTGGAAATGCATGTTTTGGGTGTGCCCCCAATTCCCATTTGTTTTTCAAATAACAAGCCATAACACACTTAGTCAATGAAGCATCACCAGAAAACATAACCTGATCGATCTTATGGTTGAGGCACCTTTTTTGCGAAAAAGTCCAACAAAATGGACACATTAATAGTTATATCCTTACACTCAAAACAGAGATCTATAAGCTGACCTATAAGCTCTCTAAAAAAAATAAAATGGGCAAGTTAGTAAACAGTAAAAGCCTTCCTTAACAAATACCCCCTCTAATGATTGCCAAATGAAATGGAAGAGACCCTGGACTTAACTATTTCTAGCCCAATATGAGATAGCCAAACCTGTTGCCACCCGAAAGGGACACAAAACTCAGTATACTATTTGCAAAAGTAGACAACCCAAAGTATTGCAAATGGGGTATGTTCAGTCTTTTTTAGTAGTCACTTAGTCACAAACACTGGGCAAAATTGGCGTTCAAATTTGTTTTTTGCATTTTTCACACACAAACAAATATTAACTCAAACTTTGGCCAGTGTTTGTGACTAAGTGGCTACTAAAAAGACTGGACATACCCCATTTGTAATAACTTGGGTTGTCTACTTTTGAAAATGGTATGTCATCATGGGGGTTATTCTTATTCCTGGGCTACCATACGGTCTCAAAGGCAACATAACCAATCTGGCGAATTTCAATGTGAACAAACTGAAAAATGTAACATGCTATATGTGATCCTATATTTGGGTGCACTTCATATAAAAGAGGTGAATTACGGTTAAACACACAGATAGTAAAATTCCAAGTTTTGTTTATGTTTTATTTTGATCAAAATGTGTACATTTGGCTCAGTCCTTAAGGGGTTTACAGGCTTGAGACATAATTGGCAAAGTACTTCAGATACTTGGACCATGGTCTTTCCTGCTCTTGGGAGCAATAGAAGGAGTGCCCTCACACACCTGTAAACTATTCTATAAGCTACACAAGCAGCTGGATGAGCCCTGGTTCAACACTGGAGAGCTGAGAGAGGTGGTGATAGAAAAAAAAATCAAAGATAACTACCTGATGGATAAGTTACTGCTCAGGTTAGGTATTCCATGAAACCATCTTCTAAGGTGGAACAGCCACGGGTATAAAACTTATACTCTTGACCAGAAGACTTAGAGAGTCGTGGTTAGGGACATCGCTGAGAGAGATGGACCACCCATCTTTTAACCTCACCCTTGTTCTTTCCATCCTTTTCTACATTAGTTTCCTTTGTACCTTTTCCCTCATGTTTATTTAATTTCTGTTAATAAAAAAATTAGGTATACAACCCTTTCTGTAATGCAGAAGACCGTAATACGGATCAGAAACTCTCTGTAACAAATGTCATTATATAATCTTTGTGATGGTCTGTACAATAAAATAAATATATATCAAGAAGAAGAACAACAAGTAAATAAAAAAATAAAAGATTTACTGAACTCTATTTTTGCTGCATTTGAAAAGATGTGAAATAATGAAAAAAGTTGCTAAAAATAGCTTATTAAAATGGCAAAAAGCAGTAACAAATTCATTATCTGCAGTGCAGATCACATGTTTAAAATAACATCCGAAGAATGATGATGTGTATAATACTATATAATATATAAAGACTGGATATACAGAATGTGAACTATTTTTAGTGCTTATTAAAATATTAGATACCTAATGATTTTAACATTCCAACTTCATTATTTTGAATATAATTGGTTCTATCTTTAATAAATTACACATTTCAAGCACAAATATAATTAGGTGATCTATACCTGTTCTAGAAATTTATGGGCCATTAATGGAAGCAAGGGATTACAATTTGTACTTAGACCTTGCTTTCCAATAGTATGTGGCTAATTACTGCACCTAATTTAGTGAAGCACTATATAAACATAGTAGGTGCAATGCAAGAGTGGACTCAAAGTCACAATGTATCTTCTTTAAACATCAATCAGAATATGCCCTTTTACAAGTAGAGATTAACAACTGTGGAACCAAAAGTTCTGGACTAATCAGGACAGTTGATGAGCCAGTGTCACACACAGCATAAGGTGTTTACTGCTTCAAATGCAAGACTTGTGTTATCCCATAAAATCACATCATACAATATTAATTAAAAATATTCTGCTATGGCATCATGCTGATGTTTTTTTTTTTTAAATAAGCTGTAAATAACATCAAAAAGGTTACTATATTAACTTTTCAGAAAACGGATCTAGGTCGATAAAAGATTTTTTGGTATTCCCATGGAACGATATAGAGATGCAAGAATTAGTGGGGTTTTTAAAACCCATGTTACTAATTCTTTTAAAACTGTGCTTTTACCTAATGATATTTAATACTTGTATTCAGCAGTAGATGTGTGTGCGGGACCACAAAAAAAACACTTTAGACATTAATTAAATAATTGTTAAAAACAATCAATAACTTGTGCTAGACTGACAATATCGATAGATAAATCTAGCATATAAATAAGACATTATACAAGTCTGTCAATGGTTAGATGACATCCAGCTGTCATCTTGAGCGGCCCAGTGTCTTCAAGTCTAGCAGACGTTGTGGGTTAGATAGAGAAATTATACTTCAAGACTCCACCAGATCTCCATAGACCACTGAATCTTGATTTCACATTTTAAAAGGTACATTAAACATGAGTTACTGCCATTATTTATGATGTAATGTTGCAGATCAGGCTGGCGTATATACATTGAGTGAACACACATGGTCTAGAAGCATTGCACCAAACAAAATAAAGACAGAATAAAATAAATAGATTTGGGCACAAATGTGTTTCAGCTGGTATGACAGAATCAAATTTCTTTAATCTGTGCTCAAACAAATCAATTCCTCCCTGATTGATCTGTGAAGTTGTATTCATTGAATAAGATTCCACAGGTAAATCCCAGATGGATCGATGCATTTGGATGCAGATTAAAAGGCACTTGATTATTTTGAGACCAAATTTCCCTCATAGTGAGTGCATTTCTTATTTGTTTTCAAACTCACCTTAAAGTTACACAATCACACTATTGTAATCTCTTTTTGCCTATTGTTGTAGATTCACCACTGAACATCACTGACACTACAAATAAGACATATATATCCATAAAATGGGAATTATACCAATGCATGGTATTAAGGTTGTAGCTGGTTATGAAGCTTTCTGACATGTGAGTGTCACAAATTAAAAAATACTACTCTATTTTGAATTTACATACTTTTAGAAGTATATTTATCATTTATATATATTATTAGGCGCATCCTGTTGTGTTTGTTTTTGCTATTTGTCCTTTGTTTGAAGTTAGAGGTACCCCAGTTTCATTTTGTATTGTCTAATTTAGTGCTTGTTGACCTTGTCTGTGTTCATTTGATTATTTTGTACCAACTGAAACACATTTATGAACAAGTCTAATGAAAAATTATGAAAAGAAAGTCCAAATATGTAATTAAACTAAGATTATATGTACATTTTAGGGCGAATGCTACATGACTGATTTAATATTTGCTGATTTAATATTAGTCCCTTACACAAAATATATTCCCAAATGTGATGAACAGAAAGGGTTTTCTAAGTTATGGGTGTGACAGATCCCCCCTATTTCTGGATTATCAGCCTGTTTATTGTTGCTTATTTATTACACTGGGTTGTTTGGTATATGGGATTCACTGAGACCCATCTAGTTCGTTTACCAAACAGCCAGATCACCCAGGGGAGGCGTGTGCTGCTTATTGACCCTTTTCATCCTTGTTCACACCTCAGTAACGGCGATTATCTCAACATTCTGATTGGTCGGCTGGGTGGGCGCTGTTTGTATGGCTGAACAAGTGGTGTTGGCCATTGTTAGCCACGAACACATACAGTGTTGTTTGGTCGTTGAGTACATGGGTGCCGTGAACACTGCTAAAACTTCCACTTCGAAGTTCGGTAAAACGTGTGGGAATTGAATGGCATTTGGTGGTGAGCAAGCTCCTGAACGAGGGATAGAGACCGAGCTTACCCATGAACCGTTACGTTCGGTACTTTTATTGTATTTCGTAATCCTGAAAGAAACCGACCGCACAGCTTGATTTCATGGAACTCTTTTGGGCAAGAGCTTGTGTGCGGTTGGTCAAACTATGACTTTCATGGAAATCCTGAATCCTTGAACCGATCTGGGTGTTTTTTGGATATGTTGGTCCCCCAGATCGGGGCTGTCGGGGGGATATGACTTTTGTGGGGTTTCCAGGGGTTTCTGGGGTATTTTTGAAATATTGTAAAATTTATGTTTTCTGTTCCTGGAGATATTTGCGTTTAGTACAGTGCATGACTCAATTATCTCTTGGACACAGAGGACCTGACCTGACCTGAGAGCCAATGTAAATACAGCATATACTTTGTCATAGTGTACTCTCAGGTCCAGTGGGAAATGCCCCTGAAATATGTTAATGTAAACCCCTTGCAAATAAGGCCAGTTGTGGCTACCAATAAACCAGTTCCTGCTTACCCTCAACATAGAGTCTCATCTCATGATTGTAGGGATCAGCTATACCAGCTATAATCCCTGCTCTTTCTATTGTTCTTTTGGATTGCTATAATTACTAGCTCTTGTAAGAGCTACACTGCTATACCGTGCTTGGATTATGGTGCTCTGGATTATGATGGCATCACTCTGAATAGGGGGAAAAAGATTCTTGGCAGCGAGACCCCTCTTCCTCTCAGGGTGGCCGCCACAATGGGAACAAATAAAAAAAATTAAACATAGATCTGTGTGATCTTCATATGGATGTCAACTGTAGATATAGGGGAAAATATTCTGATTCCTTTTAAATTTTTGTTCACACTGGGAAGTTTTTAGATGCACACATGCAGTCTCTTTACCCAATGACATGACATTGCTATTTCCTCCAACTGAAGGTATTCCCAATACTCAGGCACTCCACTTTGGTTGCATTCTTTTCCCCAGAAAATCACCCATAATAAAACACAGGCAGTAGCCTATTTGTCTATGAAAGTATAAACTTCCACAAAATAAATGCTAGCCAAAAATTCGAGAATAGCACGGATAGCTCAAATTGGTAATCATAGTGGTCTATTTATTCAATACCAAATTGCCCATACTAAATTCCATGCTAAATGAGAAATACATTCTGCTCAATACAGTCCATGTAGACTGAAAAATCTTGACGTTATTCACACTATTTAACAATGTTGCTGAGCAGATTCTTAAAGTGCTAGCAGCAAGTGGATAAATAGTTTTTTTTGTTTTGTTTTTTAAACCTTGTCGGTATGACATTTAATCATATAGTAGCTGGTAAGCTAAAAATTAAAAAAAAATTAAAATAAAAAATCATGCGGGGATCAAATGACCACCATAGGACTATAAGGGAGGTATGAAACCTCCTTTAGGTGTCCAGCTGCCATGCTGTGGGTGGGGGAATGTCTACTAAACAGTAATCACTATAATAAAAACCAGCAACTGGTCAGGATAGGAGGAACTGTCAATGGTCCCCCCTCATGCCCCCAATGACAGGCATCAGTCTGGGTCTTAAAGTAATTTTTGGGGAGTTGCCAGACCATTGTCTACCATCCGACCCCTACTTGTGGCTTGCAGGTGGGGTTTTATAATAAAACATGGGGGCATTAATATGTAAATCATATAAAAATAATAAAGCATAAGTTGACTGAAATACACCAGTATTAAAATATACAGATGCCTAGTTTACTACTAAATATATCTATAAAATTGTATAGTATTCATGACCTTTAGTGTTCTCCAATTCCCATTTCAGCCCACACAAATGTGTTTTTTTCCAAAACTAAAATGATTGCATTTAGTTCCCACTCCATCAAACATGACCATTTCATCTTTATTGATCTCAAATAAGACTCCACCTGGCAGAATTTAGAGAAAATAAAGGATCCATCATTAAACTAGAATCATTAAATAGACATTAATAGGCCGCAATCTCATATAAACATATTTCAACTGCAGCTGTTCTTCATTTGTTGTTTTCTAAGCTTTATATTTATTTCCTTATTATTTAAATTTCGAGAACAGGAAAAACTGTGCTGCTATTCTTTGTTTAACACACTACATGACCACATCATCTTCTTATGAGACACACAGACCATAAAACATATTACGGCAGTTTATGATCCAGTTGTTGTGTTTCAGAAGAACAATAAACATTTATTACCCTCTAAAAAGACAATGGTTATTAAGAGACAATTTAGTTGACTTGCAAAATGTCCTCCATATCTGACCATGAGATCAACTACATTTATTCTTCAATGGACAATTCAATAGGGAATGAAGGCATGTTAGCACAAACAAAAGAAAATGAAAAGGTAAGGTCTGCTGCACTCAAACTCCCAAGAACATCTGTGATTCAAACAACAGGAGAGTCATCTAAAGTACTGAAGGCAGCAAGGGGAGCAATTAGTACTGGCAAAGAAAAGTGAACTTTGGGTTTCCATTGACATTTTTTTTCTAGTTTTGTAAGCACAATCTCATGCAGTACAACAATACTAAAAACAATACTAAAATACAAAAAAAATCTTACTTATACTTCAATATTACAAATTCACAATATGTATGTGATATTTTTCTAGACAGATGACCATTAACCAAATATGATCACAGTATATAAAATGCTGGACTTTGCCAAACACATCAGTGTAAACTTTTCTGGCATAGCTGTCTTCTGAAGGTCAAGAGTGTTTCACTGTTTGAACCATAATTATAAATACAGTAAAATGTGGGTGGTTAAAAGGATACTATAGGCACCAAAACAACTTCAGCTTAATGAAATAATATTGGTGTATAGATCCCCATGTACCCATGCAATCTGCTCCAATTTCCTGCCATATAGTAGTTAAGTTACTTTGTTTATGCAGCTCTAGGCACACCTCCCTACATGTGATTTTCATGGGCTTCCTAAATACTTCTTGCAAAGAAAGTGCTAATGTTTAAACTTCCTTTATTGCACATTCTGTTTAATATAGAATTTTCTATCTCCTGCTCTGTAAATAGCCTTCCATGCCCTGCAGAAGCTTCCAGTGTGTGATTAAAGTTCCATTTACAGAGCAGGCGATACACATGTCTAAAGGAAGCGCACATCTGATTGAAAATGCAACCATATTTTATGCATGCTGTGTCAGTCACAGAGTGGAGGTGTGGCTGTAGATGCATAAACAGAAACAAATGTTATTTAATTCCTAAATGGTGGAGAATTGAGCAGTTAGACAACAGGAGCATGATCTATTCTGTACACTAAAATTGCTTCATTAAGCTAAATTTGTTTTGATGCCTGTAGTATTTTAACCTGATGGACTAATAAAAGAAATATTCAACTTTCCAGAGAACCGATATAAAATGAAATACATTTTTATCAAATAGCTATTAAAGGTACCTTATACCAAAAACAGTTAAATCAGGCATATTAGTCTAAATTCATGATACTCACTGACAGCACTAAAATTTGGTTATTAACCTAGCTATGGTGCTTTTTTGGTGCCATAAAATTAAAGTCAACCTGGATTGTGTTGCGCAAAAAGCAAAAAAGTATATTAGCTTGAAGTTGCTAAAAAGTTTCAGTCCCCCTTGTAACATGTAAAATAACTTGAAAGTATAGAAGAACACATTAATTGAAAGACCAATCTTCATAAAATCACCACAGTTATTAGCTTGAAGAAAGATGCTTATATATATTGCAGAAAAGTGTGCATTGTGTAGTACTGTAGACAGACTGCTATCAAGTATGAACTGTAACATTATTTAGTCTTATTTAAATGATTTTAGTATGCACTCAGTACAACATTTTATAATGAATTACTTCATGGAGTCATTGTAAGGAATCTTCATTGAAGGAGGTAGGTCATTGTAGTGTGCAGCTTGCATAACTGACCACCTCAAATCCTTTCAACTACTTTATACAATATAACATTATTTTTATTTTTTTCACATCCTCCGAAAGCAGTTGCATCTTTCGTCAAGATACTGTCAGGATTCGAACCTGGGTACTTGGCAGTTCTGGTCCTGCTTCCTACTTCTGAGCCACAGTAGCTTTGTTCCTTAGCAGCTATTTCAGTTCTATTGATCCTAGCTTGTCTGCAGCACTGGGGGATGGCCCCACCTGTTCCTGATCAGATATCAACAGGGTATATAAACTCAGCCTCGCCCTGTGATCTGGATCAAGTCTTTGATCCTGTTGTGTGTGTTCCGTACCAGTGTTCCTGTCTATTGTTACTCTGCTTCATATTGACCCCGGCTTCTGACATCGTTTACTCTGACCTCTGGCATCCCTTGACTTCGGCTACTCTTCGTTGTTCCTGTTCTCTGGCATCCTTTGACCTCGGCTATCTCTTGACTATCCTGCTGTTTGAGTCCTTGCCTGTGCTGCGTTTTGGAACTTCATCCCGCACAGATCCACAGGCCAGGTGAATTCTTACCTGACCACCTTGGCCTATGGCTATTTGCAAGGGTGAGCAACATATCTGGGCTACAGACTCCCAACTCAGGTAAAACCCTGACAGATACTAGCTGTGGCAGATTCAAGAAGATTTTTTTTTATCAATTGATATGATATTTAAAGATCTGCCTTCTTTAATCAATTGCTTAGTACCCTTGTTATAAAGAGTATTGAAGAGTTACGGCCATCTGGTGTGACTGTGTTACAACCACAGACTACTTGGCAATTACCCTACACAATCCAGTTTGATTTAATGTGAAAACAGGGTGTGAGATGACTAAAAACATTTAACATATCCATCAGTTAGTTCCCTCTCAGATTTAAAAACAAGTTTTATGTTAACAGGGACATTACAGAGAGCTCCTGTACCGTAGTAGAGCTCATCTGCATAGTAGATCTCATCTGCAGATCAAATGGCAGTCAAGCACTGAACCGTATGGCAGCTTCCTTCGAATTGAGAGATACATCACCTCCAGACAATCATCCCAGCCTTTGTTGGTACTTGACATTGGGGTGTATTTTTACCTATCAAGACACAATGAGCAAGGGCTATATATCATATTTCTTAAAAAATATTTCAATGTTAACATGCACAGTCAGTGTAAATAGTGCTTATTCTTATGTATTATTTTCAGTAAATTTAGTTAGTGGCCTATATATAATTATGCTTTTTAAACTAGAAATATTTTCACAGATGTACAAAGTTCACTTTTCATTGCTTTTGCTAATTGGTCCTGTGATAGAATTTATCTTGATTCCAAGGCTCAAGCTTATAGGTGTCATATAATGATATCCTCTATTAAAATTGGCTAACTTGGACTCAGGAAATGCTTGACACTTAAGACCATATATGTCTAGTTCCGGGAGCAGAGAGCCGCACCTAAGATGTCTCTTCTCTAATCTTTTTGTTCTTTCTTACCTTGGAACTTATTTGTTATGTGTACATGGCGTTCATCCCTTATCTGTACTCCCTTCCTATTACTGTTCTAAGATTATTTGCACGTAAGCATTTACTTTTTAATGTATAAAACCCAGCTGATGAAAAAAACGGCAGAGGCTTATTTTGAATATCTCCACACAACACTTAAAGAGAAATCTAAATTCTTTCCCAGGCACCTTATTTCAAATGAAATTAGATCATTTGAAACTATGGTAATGAAGGATGTGGAAAAATTCAAGAAAATAAATAAATATCAACACAACTTAACATTAGGAGAAAAAAGAGCTCTGAAAGAAATTAAAAAGGATGGAAATTTAATAGTGAAACCAGCTGATAAAGGCTGTGGAATAGTGATTCAAAATAAAGATCAGTATATTATAGAAGCAGAGCGAATACTTTCAGATCAGTCAACTTATCAAAAACTTACCCAAAATCCTACTCAAAAAATCATTACGATTTTTAAAGAATATATAAAAAAAGGAAAGGAATTAGAAATCCTTAATGAAAAAGAAGCTGAATACATGTTAGTGGATAACCCCAAAATTCCAGTTTTTTTATACTTTACCGAAAGTTCCCAAAAATGCAGAAAATCCACCAGGAAGACCTATTATATCGGTGATAGATTCAGTTTCTACTAGAGTCTCTGAATATATTGATACTCTACTCCAGCTGATAGTTACGAAAAATCGCTCTTACCTAAAAGATATGATTCATTTTTTGCAAATTTTAGAAGAGACGAAATGGTTACCTGTGATGTAACTTCATTATATAGTATTATTCCACAAGATAAAGGAATATTAGCAGTCAAACATTTTTTAGAAAAATCAGATTTTAAGAAGGAAAAGGTGACTTTTATTTTAGAAGATATATTACTTATTTTAACTAACAACTATTTTTGGTTCGACAATACATTTTATCTTCAAATTTGTGGCACAGCAATGGGCACCAAGTTCGCCCCCAGTTATGCCAATCTCTTTATGGCATTCTGGGAAGAATCTTTCATCCTACAAGGAAATCGATGGGGGAGGAGCTTGGTGTCCTAGTGTCGATTTATAGATGACATTTTTTTTATATGGACAGACACTATAGAAGAACTCCAAATTTTCATGTCACATTTGAATACCAATAACTATGGGATCAACTTAACTAGCCAAAACAGTACCCAACAAATAGAGTTTTTAGATCTCCAGATTAGTATTCATGAATCTACAATAATCACTAAAAATTATTTTAGACCTGTTGATGCAAATAGTTACATAGAAAAAACTAGTTGTCATCACAATCAGTGGCTTAATAATGCCCCTAGAAGCCAATTTCTCAGAATCCGACGTAATTGCAAATTATATTCCGATTATCTCCAACAGTCTGATTATATTAAAAAACTATTTATTGAAAAAGGATATAACAAAATAATCCTGGAAAAAGAAATAGAGGAGATAGGAAGATTACAAAGAAAAAGCCTTATAAAATATAAACAAAAAATAACAACACATCAAACGGATGAAATTCCTTTCATTTGCAACTATAACAGGCTTAATAGGCAGATTCAAAAAACAATTAAAAAATATTGGCATTTATTAAGGGATGATTCAATTTTACATCAGATTTTACCTATACAACCTAAAATAATATATAGAGGAGCCAAAAATCTCAAAAATATTTCAGTAAAAAGCCACCTATCCCCCCCAAAAAAACAGCTATTGCATTCAACAATTAAAAGGATTTTATGGATGTGGGACTTGCCTTCCTTGCTAAACAACCAAAAGCAAAATGAGACTTTTAAAAGATATAGGAGATATTATCAAAAAAAGTATATTATAAATGACCATCTTACTTGCCATTCATAAGGAATTATATATATGTTAAAATGCCCATGCAACCTTCTATATATAGGCAGAACAATTTGACCATTAAAAGTTAGGATTGCGGAACATATTAGGAATATTAAGAATGGCTTAGAAACTCATAGTGTGTCTCTTCATTACAAACAAGTCCACAACCAAAATCCTGAAAATCTATTTTTTTGTGCAATAAAAGAAGTTAAAAGAGATTGGAGAGGGGGAAATTATATTAAAATATTAGGGAAAGAAGAAATGGATTACATTTTCCGCTTTAAGACTCTAATCCCTTATGGTCTCAATTCAGATTTCGAAGTGTGTAATTTTTAACATATTTTTAAGATTCAGATATATAAAGAAAGTTTTTCTCTTTCTTCTAAAGTTTTCCAATATTTGAAAAAAATATTTTTTTATAAACATTTCCACTATTTATTTAAGAGTTATCATCTACTTCTGTTTTATTAAACTAATCATCCCTGCCTTCTATCTTTTATTTTCTATTTTTCATTTTCCAATATAATATAAATCGATGAAATCATTTATTATAATATGCAAGAGGAAGATTCACACATATCTTGAATGATGGATGCTGTACACATGCATTACGTTTTGGTTTTAATTCTTTATTGAGAATAAAGACTGTGGCATGGACCTATTTTCCATATAAAGAGCTCACTGTGTCAGACTGGGGATTTGAAACGCCAAATGGGTTTCTATTTAAAACGAACCTTCAAGCAATACGAACTAGCAACTGAGGAAGCTTCTAAAAGGAGTGAAACGCGTCTTGCACCTTACTTAATGACTAACCTTCGAGATTGTAAGGTTTTTATTCATTTTATTATATTTAATGTATATCCTGTGCACTTTTCAATAAAGCACTTTATTCCTGCTATCTACTGAGAGGACACCCTATTATTTGGAGACTCCTGCCAGTAACAAGAAGGAAGTGGGTCCCTCTAGTACCCACAAGGCTGAATTCTTGAGCCCTATATTGGCTCCATGTTTGTGAGTTTTTTACCTATTTCATATTGTATTGATACCTTAAGATTTGGCAATATTGCACTATTTCTCCCTATTTGTGTCCTAACTCTAGGGAGAACCACTTAAGGAAAACTTTATCCATGTAAAGATATTACATCTCTCATTGGAAGAATTAATTTTTCATGTTGATACTCCACCTTATATTGTATGTATATTTCTGTTTATTTGTGGGGTTAAAGGGAAAACCCACTAAGGTGTTGGAGCATCTGTTGTTATTGGCGTCACTCACTGGGATATTGTTACACAGTGTTTTCTATTATTTTGAATACCAACAGGTGTCTGGTGTCTAATTCTCGCTTCTCCAGTTGCACTTGTAACAACAATTTGGGCTTCCTCTGAATCTAACAAAGATCATTATTTGGATCCACAACAGTCCCTGGCTGCAATCAGTACTATAAATGAGTCTCATTTTTTATTTTCATCTCAATTTTTCTTGACTAAAATGTAGCTTTATTTTCAAAGTAATGCTCTTGGTTTGTTCCATTTTGGTAATACTAATATACTTAAATTTATTGAAAAAAATAAAATCCATTTACATTTTTGCAGTGGATATGCTGACCCATAATATTTTTCTGAGAAGCTTTGACACTTCTATGTCCTTAACTAGATGTGGAACACATTAGTTGCAGAGGTACCAAGTTGTGAGGCTCAGTTACATTCTCTGCTGGTTTTATTGAGACATAAAGATGGGGGAGCTCTCTTCTCTAGTGTAACAAAATGCATCGGAGTGTCGTCTCAGGTGTCACTGATATGTTATTTTCAGAAATAACAAGTATTTGATTAATCTACAAAGGTGGAAGTCCAGTGAGACCACAATACACGTCATTGTTCAATAAACTTATTTGCTCAAAATGCATGAAAACATGTGTCCGTATCATAACTCTAATTAACCGTCACTGTTATTAGTAAAATCGCCAGGAAGCAAATACTCTGCTAACAAAGACCAATACGTGGTAAATACTGGTAATTAATTTAATCATAAAGTTCATCTTCCACAGCTGAAGGATATTGTGAAAGCTGAACTTTTAATGTTAATGTTGAACTATTGTGAAAACGTATGTGTGACATTTGCTGATTTAACTTAATTTGCAAAGTGATAATGCAAACTAACACTTACACTTTTAAAGTTATTTGGTAAATGTCTTACCTTCTCAAGATTTTTCAACAATATAATTGAAAAATAAAACATTCAGTGATCCTCCCCTAATAAGTACACATCAAGCTATATGGCACATATCAACTGTTTTTTTTACTTTCTTTTTGACCAGTAGAAGCAGTCTCTTTTCAAATTAGATTTCTATGCTACTATGGCCTCAATTTATTATTTTTTGTATAAGCTTTTCTAATTATTTAATATCTTTGAATAAACCTTCATAATTATTGAACGTTTTGAAAATAGTTAATGTTGTTCCTATTAGTACAATGAGAACACAATCCCTCCCGCTGATCCGACTGTCGGAACACCCCTACGTGCGTGATGACGTAATGCCAACGTGTAACCGTACTCCACTAGATGGCGTCCCGTTACCATAGAGATGCTAAACACTGAAAATTTTAAAGTGACAGTGAGACCGTGTGGGTTAAACCGTACATGGAGGACAAAAAAACAAAAAGAAATAGATACAGATTAATTGTACCCAGGATGCAGGAGTATTAGACTCATGGTCCTGGTATGCAAGAGTAGATAGGCTAAGATTCAAAAGTATTAACAGAGAGCTTTGAGGTTTGAGGTAAAGGAGTAAGTGAACATACTAAGAGTAAAGGTAAAAAGAGAGAGCAAGAGAAAAAGGATAAAGAAACAGATGAGAGTGATGAAGGATGTGTATGCTACGTGTAAAAGTGTGTGAGAAATAACAGTGGAAAAGAGAGTACGAATAATGGAGAATGTGTATGTGAGTGCAAAAATGTGTGAGAAATAACAGTAGAAAAACTGAAAAATGAGAAAAGAGTGCAACATCAAATATGTGTGTCTATGAAATACAAACCAAACATGTGATTGCTGTGAAACATAAGGTAACAAAGAAGGGTAGAAGAAAGTGGAGATAAATTTGTAAAGATAAGTGTCTCAATGTGAAAGAGAAGCCCGAAATGCTAATCAATAGTATATGCTAATGTTTAGATCAACAACATAATACACTATATAGGTCCCTGATAAGTAAAACAGCCTTTTCAAGACATCACATGCATATCAGAGCATTAATAACATAGGCAAAACCTCAAGAACACTAATTATTCATATGCCCTTCCTGGAAAAGGAAAGAAATGCACAAAAATACATCAAAATGCAGAAAACACAAAAAAATACTAATATCAGTAATATCATTATTCATGTCTTGACTCACAGTGTTAATACCGCAGGACTGAAAATTGCTGATAGAGGATAAACCAACATTTTTTTTAAGAAGGAGAGATGAAGGTCCAATAACAAATAACAAATAATGTGATATTAACAACTGCTTGGAAATGAATTAAAGGAAATGTATTCATTAAGACCTTTTGGTTGCACTGTGTCTATGCGCTGTCTCTAAGGTCTATGGCTGTAAACTTGAGAGTAGGTAGTCTATGTTGGCAATGTATGATAATCCAAATAATGAGAGCACTCACTGGATTTAGGGGAAAAAATCAAAACTTTTATTTAAATTCACATAAATCAAATCAACGTTGATTTCCCGCTGATTAGACTTTCGGAACACCCCTACATGCGTGATGTGTGATGACGTAATGCCAATGTGTGGACATACTCCACTAGATGGCATCCCGTTACCATAGAGACGCTAAACACCAAAAACTAAAAGTGACAGTGAGATCGTGTGGATTAAAACCATACATGGAGGACAAAAAACAAAAAGAAATCGATACAGATTGATTGTACCCAGTATACAGGACTATTAGACTCATGGTCCTGGTATGCAAGAGTAGATAGGCTAAGATACATATCCTCCATCACTCTCATCTGTTTCTTTATCCCTTTTCTCTTGCTCTTTCTCTTTTTTACTTTACTCTTAGTATGTTTCACTTACTCCTTTACTACGAGCAATAGCCCTCTGTTAATACTTTCGAATCTTAGCCTATCTACTCTTGCATACCAGGACCATCATAAAAACCTTTTTATGATCCTGAAGAAAGTCCCTAAGGGGGACTGAAACGTTGATCCTGTTTTTAATGAATTTTGAATAAAAGTTAATTTTTATTGAAAGAACGTGACTGCACGTAGTTTTGCAGCCTGGGTGCAAGGTGTTGTAGTGTATATATATATATATATATATATATATATATATATATCTTTATAAAAACATGAAAAAACATTAACTGTAATTTAAAAGTTTATCCATAAATAATATATAATTTGGAAAGCTTATACGACAAAATATTAAATTGTGGCCTGTGCTTGTTATTGGGCAGGAGTTTGTTTCAGAAAATGCTATGTATTTGAGTGTATTCCCATCTTGGTGGGTGATGTCTGCAGCTGCAACTTGATTGTGCAAGTGCAGCACATTCAAAAACTTTAAATGTTAAGATATATTTTTTAAAATCTATTTCTTTTGCTTTTTGGTGTCATATCCTAATGCATTAAGAATGAGGGATGTCTTTAAAAGTTTGAAACATCCCTTTAATATGTTTTTGCTGGCTAGCAATAATTATTTTGCGTTTACAAAATGATAAATCAATACCACCCTAAGGAAAAGTTATGAAATAGAAGGCATGACATCAAATTATGCTTGTCATGATTGAATGTAAAAAAAATGTCAGATTTGAAATCTGTCTGAGAACAAGACATTTCCAAATATTGTGTCATTGTAGAGAGAGAGAGAGATGGCAAGACTGGCCGCAGTTACTATTGTAATAGAACAGCTACTGGAAGCCATTGTTATACCATCTAAAGATTTGCCATGGGCAATACCTCTTCTAAAGAAAGACTTAGAATAAAAGAGAATATACTCCCAAAAGGAATATGCATGATTCTATTCAAGTACCAGTGCTGAGTATCAGAATGATAAAACAAGAACAGTATTTTTATTAATGTACAGCTGGTTCTGTTTAATATGCTGTGTAGTCAATGTGAATGTTCAGTACAATATAGTGAGGTTTTGAACAGTGAATCTAGTAGTTAAAATAAAGTTACTGACTGGAGTCAACAATGTTTCAAATATATTCTCCACTTTTCCTCTGAACTATAATAAAATGTTTCTCTTTCTTTCTTTCTTTCGGTTTGTGCAGCGGTCGGACGACCGGGACCCAGTATGCCTGATATTGAAGTAGGAGTCACAGAGAGGATTAGCAGGGTCTGGTGCAGGGTAACTGCACGCCCCTTGGAGTTGAGTACCAGCGTTTGTACGGCAACATACCAGAACTCTGACGCAGCTTCAGCGGATCCCGGGAACTAGGAGCTTGGAAAAAGGCAGACCTCCCAGGAGCTGAATAGGGAGGCTCTGCAGCAGGAATGTTTCCAGTACAGAAACAAGGCAAGACTAGAACAGACACCAAACATGAAAGCAAGACAAAACTAGGAGAACCCAGAACCAGAGAAGGATAGGAAGCTAAACCCAGAACATGTACACAATACATAAGGGAAACTTTAACATAACATGGGCAGGACAAGACAGGACTGCACATGGACTGGGAATACAAAATAAAACAAGACAAAATATAATAGGCAAAACAAGGGGAGAAATAACTAAGTACTATATGTGAACACCAAGGGGATTTAGTTACATTATAATTCATACATTGCATTAGCCTGCTACAACACCAATGTACCCCATATTTGGCAGGTCCTACTCTGCCTAATGTCTGCTAAATAAACCATAATAAAGCACACTTACTTGCAAGAAAAGGCAGAGAACTTGAGCAACTGCCTGTAGGGACCAACTGAAACAGAAGGAATCATGGAAAAGGAACGGGTGTGGCAACATAAAACAAACATTTAAAGGAATCCAAGAGAACGGGAATTCCAGGAACGGAATACAGGAATGAACCCAGAAAACCCAGCATAAAGAAAACCAGACATGGAATAGAAAACCAGAAAAAACAAAAAAAAACTAAACAAGAATTGTAAATAGAGTACTGGATACCAGAAGCCATAGCCAGAATGATCGGCAGCTAGGAACAGGATGTGACTCTTGCTTTTTTTTTCTGCAGCTGCCGTCTCACGTACTCAATTCCCACAGCCTCACCGTTGCTTTATATCGATGAGGGGGTAGGAAGTTAGACAGGCACACCTCCCTACACCTCCTTGTGTAAATTATATCAATGGAACAGTCAGTACCTGCAGTTCATTTGAGTCCGCCATTTGAATTGTATAAACGTTCAATTAAACATACAGTTTAGAAAACTTACAACTCATGGTCAGTGGGTTGTCCTGCTTAAATGAGAAAGAAGAGATGCATCCCTATTACCTGATTTTAGCATAAACAGCCATTTCCTTTCACAACCTTGTTCATTCTTAAAACTCTGTCTTATTGAATATGCAAAGCACCCAACACATATTTGGGAAACACAATCATATACCACTTTTTTATAATTCTTTATTTTTGGAGTGCAGAGTAATATACAAGCTCAAGCAATGACTTGTAGTACACAGTAATCACAGTATCACAGTAAAAACAGTCAAGAAATGATGTACCTTTTTTTTTTAAAGGAGGAACATGAGTAAAACCATAAAAGATATAACAAGATGATTTCCCCAGGAGGCCCCCACTGATAGAGTACAAGGATTTAACAGAAAGAGAGGCATGACTGGAGATTTAGGCTAAACAGTTAAGTGCTGCAGACAAAACAGCAACTATGTAGGCAGCCAGAGGTAGTGAGGACTCAAAGGCTCAACTCATAGCTCAGTCCCCAAAACTCCTTCATCCAATGCCCTGCAAAGGTAGAGCACAGTCCTGCTTCAAGGAGGCATACCGGAGGGCACAGCACCAGGATGCAGATAGGCCGGTCGGGTCTTCTGTCTTGTTTGGAGTCCCTGGGTAGACCATTTATATAGAGGATTGTGATCTAGACTACTGAATTGCCAACTGAGGAAGCTGCATCCAGCAATAAATGTCTTGGCATTGAGGCACTGGACTTAAGAGGACTGTGATAAGTGCAATTGATTATTTTAATTATTGTTTTAAACTGTTTTTATTATGATTTTCAATAAATAATTTGTAAGCACTATTTGGCAGTCTGCCCACTCCAGGCCTCTAGATCACTGTTTGGGAGGTGTCACCCCAGAAATTGGCACTAAGTGTTATCACCTTAGAGCCAAGAATTACAGGGCTCTAAATAAGGTGAGTCTATATATTACTGTGGTATTATGACCAAAATTGTGTTTAGATATGCTACACTATCATTTCTTGTGTGTATTTTCTGTTTGCTTTTGAGAATTACCCACATTGGAAGAAGGTGGAGTACTATTTGTTAAAGGCACTATTGTGCAACTATTGAGCCTTATACAGTCAGGCTCTAATAAATGTGAGTTTAACGACCAAATTAAACCTTGCACGTTACACTTTATACAGTACCATCTGCACTTTGCTTTTTCTGTTTCATTTGCTCCAAGTCAATACTTAGATTTCCACTGTATCTCTTAGGGTAAGAACTATTGCATTTTTAGTTGTTTTTTAAGCGCTCCACAAATTGTCTGATAAGTATATCAATTATAAGATACCGGTTAATATATATTACTCAAGGTGAGGGATAAAAGGTATTCCTTCACGTGTGTTTTGAGCTGCTACATATATATATATATTATTATTATTTTTTTACTCTTTTGAAGCGCTAAACCACACTCACTCTTTTTAGAGTTTTTATCTTTATAAACATTTAAAGATCTAGATAGTCCACATAGACATATTTTAGAAAACTCAGACAATAGTGAAAGACAGGAAAAAAGGCACAAAAAAGTAACTTGTTAAGTTAATGGAATTCTTTGGGTGGCCACAGAATTTTTGACAGAGATCTGTTTAGCATTTGTGATTACAAAACAAAGGATATCAATACAATTACTTAAATTTAGACTACAACCACAGTTAAATATCTGTCCTGATGTACGTATGCACAGTCCAAGAAGCAATTCTACTGGGCAATCTTCATTCACAAAGAGCCTCCATTGATGCTTCATATAAAAACAATGTCTATGTCCATTACCTCACTTTGGACAAGTCAACGGTTAATAATATACTGGTGAATGGAAAGAATTTAAAAATTTTCCCAACAAAATTAAGGTTGTATGTAATGTTTAAAAATATAAATTTGAATATGGAATCAATTATTGAACAGAAGGTATTGTAAGAATAAACACTGAATCAAGTTGTAATATTAACTCTTGTTAAAGTGAGAATAGTAAAGAACAGTTTAAAGGGACACTGTAAGCACTCAGACCAGGTCAGCTCATTAAAGTGGTCTGGGTGCTATGTCCCATGTCCCTTAACCCTACAGTGGTCATTATTGCAGTTTCTGAGAAACTGCAATACTTACCTGCTAGGGTTAACTCCTCCTCTTGTGGCTGTCAATGACTTTTGGTTGCTTAAATGACGCTGGACGTCCTCACGCTATGCATGAGGAATTCTAACATCACCGGAATCCCCATATGAAAGCATTGATTAATGCTTTTCTTATGAGGAAATCCTAATGCAGCCATTGCCGCGCATGCGCATTAGATCTCCCCTGCCGGCTGACGTCGGCGGAGGAGGAGCACGGGCAGAGCCTGACCCAGTGCCGAGGGACATTGGTGCTGGATTAAGGTAAGTGACTGATGGGGTTTTAACCCCTTCAGCGCTGTGTGAGGGGGGTGCAAGGGAGGGGGCCAGTGAAGAAACCTATAGTGCCAAGAAAACGGCTTTAACAATGTAACAATGCAGCCTGGAATGCCTTTTGTTTGATTGTGAATGTGTCTAAGTTGATTTTAACGCTGATTTAAGCCTAACGCCACCAATGTTTAAACACTTAAATAGTATAGATAGCTCTATGTACAGTTTGCTCAATTCGAAATATATAAACATATTAGGTATATAATCGGTATATAATAGGTACTTTTTCAATTGTTCTATACACTCCATTGCGTAACAATGTATATAGACCACAAATGCTTTGCACCCTATTTATGCAAAAGATTGAAATTTACCCCAATCAGCACCTCCCCATTTTTAATTTACTCCAACTTTTTTTTTAATGATTTTACTGAATCCTGTTAGACTTGCCGCCATGTTGTTTATTCTATGTACCTGAACAAAATGTAGATATTCACCTCCTTTCCTGGAAAATGGTGATCTGATACATAGTTGCCCAGTGTAAGGAAGCAGCTATCTATATATGCTGTATACGTATTGTGATTTTGTTTTTCAGTTTTCCCATGATTCCATGGATTTCCATTCAACAGCAAACATAGAATGGCTGACATATTTCAGCCAATCTGTTTGAAACAGCTTGAGTTTCCAACTACACATATGAGATCATGTGTACATATACTAAATGAACCCTCTCTACAAAGGAAAATGCTCAGCCATAAGTATTAGTAAGTGGCTTCCATTGATTTAAATGCAAGTATAGATTAATATACTGCACATTTAAATACAGTAATGGTTTATTGCATTGTATTTGTTTCATGTCTACCAATATATAATAAAGCTTTTAATTTTATTCCTCTGGATTACATGTAATTGACATTTAGTTTTCCTGTTGGCAAAGACTAGAATGTAGTTTTTATAGTCCTCTTTGTTATATGAGCATTAATTTCCATTAGTATCTTGAATATCTTCAATTTTCTCACATTTCAAACATTAAAAATAAACTTAATTTAATGAATTAAAACAACAAAGATTAGAAGTTCCAATTGTATGCCGTTAGTATTATCATGATATGAAAGTACTGAGTAACACTATCACAAAGTAATTACCCAACAGGATTCTTACACTTTCATTTTGTTAATTCATTTAGATTTTAATACATCCATGTCTCTTTCCCAGTATTTCTTAGATAACGGCACACTCCTACAAAGTAATTGTTTATTAGTCATTATTACATGTATAAACAACTATATGCAAAATTATTTGAACTGTACGTTGATATTATTTACAAGTTAATTGTGTTTTTGTAATTAGATGTCTAGAAATCTCTAAAGAACTAAGTATTCCATATTACATACTGATTAACATTACAAAAGGGAAGGAATAATTTATAGTGGATGGAATTAGTGTCATCTTATTTTGTCCCCAGAGTGTTAACACTCATTAATAGGTATCTATTCATACAGAATAGATGAATCTATTATAATTGATTAGTTTAGTATTTAGTTTACAGTGATTCAAATGAAATCTAGAAAAGTATATTGCTCTTGACTGTTTTGTTTGCAATATTTTTTCTAATGAATAAGAATGATCTTAAATTGTATTTATATTATCATTTTTATTATTGTTATTTTGAAATTAATATGGGAGAAAATTATTTTTCATTTACTAAATCAATTTTATGTATATATATATAACCGTTAGTGATACATAGATTCATTTGTTAAATACACTACCCCCTTCACTATCAAGCAGTTTTCAAAAAAACACCCCCAGAATTTTAGGTGTCCTGGAAAGTAATGTGTAGTGTCTAATTATAATATATGTTGATATAGTGCCACAACCTTGTCCATACTATATAACCCTCATTACAGCCATGTTCTCTCTTTGGACACACTCTAATTAATGCACACACATATACACACTGATACATGGATGTAATAACACACTCTGATACACCTATACACACTCAATCACACAGATATTCCAGATGCTATCACTAATATAACTGCAAGAAAGACAAATGCACACAGATATTCAATGCAACACAGACCCATATTCTCAGGCACAGACAGATATACAATTATTATTATTATTGCAATTTATATAGCGCCAACAGATTCTGTAGCGCTTTACAATATTATTAGAGGGGGGATTTGACTATAAATAGGACAATTACAAGAAAATTCACAGAAATAAGGGGTTGAAGAGGGCCCTGCTCAAACAAGCTTACAGTTTATAGGCATGGCATGGCTGGGGAAGAGACCTGGTCCTATGGCTGAGATATATTGATGACATTCTTAATATTTGGAGAGGAACAGAACACTCTTTTTCTTATTTTGTAGAGTATATAAATAATAATATATAAATAATATATATAATCTGCGATTTACTTCAGAATGGCACCATAATGCCATCAATTTTCTAGATGTGACCCTTTCTAATGACAAGACAGATATTGTTTTCAGGTGTTATTTTAAGAAGACAGACGGAAATAGTTTTGTCTATTGACAAAGCTGCCACTATGATCCGTGGCTTAGAGGTATTGCCAAAGCCAACTCACAAGAGTTAGGCGCAACTGTACTACCTCAGATGATTATAATCAACAAGCCCTAGTTGTAAAAAATAAATTGATTGCAAAAGGATATAGTAAAAGACATAGTGACAGGGATATTAGAAGAGTTGCAAAGATAAATAGGGACAACCTTATGATGGACAGATAGAAACATTTGACAAAATACCATCAACAAAACAGTTAAAGCTTTAGCACTCATCTTGTGAGTGCATTCTTATCTGGTGCACCTTAATATTTGCTTTAATTGTACTACACTGTTGTATTATTTTGTTTTCCATCTGTAGGTAGTCAGCTACATCCTCTATATTCTTGTTTTGCCAAATCTTATGTGCAGGATACAGTCTGGAATATCCTGAGAGGAAGCTGTCTTTTATATATATTAACGATAAGTGAATTTTATTTATACACCACTCTTTATTGTTGTTTATCTATTCAGCTTGTACCATAGACAGATATACAATGTCAGATACATATGTACACACATATATACACACTTGTATTGACACCAATCAGACCCATTCAGGATATTGAAGCCTTTAATGGGATCCTCACATAGGTTTTCACATTAAAGGAACACTATAGGACCAGGAACACAAATGTGTATTCCTGACCCTATAGTGTTAAAATCACTATTTAGGTGATTCCCCCCTTCCCTAAAAGGTAAGACAACTCACCTTATTTCCAGCACCGCATGTGTCCTCCGGTGCTGGCTCCACTCTAATCCGCCTTCTTGACTGGCATCATCAGAATTGTATATCTCATCCAATCCAATGCTTTCCCATAGGAAATGCATTGGATTGGCTGAGATCATCATGGAGGCCTTTTGTGTGCAGAGCAGGATACACTGAACGTCAGTGACTTCCCCAGGAAGCACCTCCTCTGGCCATCTGAGGGAGCAATCTAGACAGCTGCCTTTTCTCTGAAAAGGCAGTGTCTACAGGAAAAAGACCACAAGATCTGACTACTCACCAGAACAACTACATTAAGCTGTAGTTGGTCTGGTTACTATAGTGTCCCTTTAAATAATAAAAGACCCACTTGCCATCAGCATATATGGAGATTTCAATAAACACCTTGAAAATACAGATGCCTTTATATACAGCTACATTTACTGTATGCTGTTATATATATTCAATATACAATTATAATGTGTGGATGTGTTTACATTGGAATAAAGCAGATTTAGTCTAAGGCAAAGCAAAGGTTTTTTTTTACCATAAGAACAATAGGCTTGTGGAATTCTTTGCCTGAATAAGTGGTTTTATTAGAGTCTGTACAGATGTTTTAACAGCAACTAGATGAATACTTGCAAAAACATAATATAAAATTTTATAACAAGACATGGAGGCTCATATTGGGGATTCAGAGGGAATTCCAGTGGCAAATGACCACATGATAAGCTTTATTCTACCTCATGTTTCTTCTCATGTTTGTGTAGGGGGGCGGGCTCCATTATTTTTTTCTAGGCTGGGCGTCCATTACGTCCGATACATGGATTCTCGACACTTTAAGGGGCTTCCACATAGAGTTAGTGGGGACACCTCATTACATCCCTCGACCAATCTGTTTTTCCCTTTGGCATCACAGGTTGATCAATGAGGAGTTGTCGGCCCTACGTACCAAGGAGGCTATAGAGTTGGCTCCGCTGTATCCATCTGGGAACATCAGCAATATCTTCCGTTTAATTCCAGGGTACGCTACCGACATTTCAAGATGGAGGGCATCCACCTCCTCAGAGACTTGCTCCTACATGGGGATTGGTTGAGGAAACTGGATTTGAAAGACGCATACCTGACGATGCCAGTGAACCAAGTTTCGAGGGATATCCTGTGGTTCCGATGAGGAATCACATATGGCGCTTCACCTGTCTTCTGTTTGGTCTCTCTTCAGTGCCTTGGTGCTTCATAAAGCTGCTACATCCTGCGATGTCCTGGCTCCGTAGTCAGGGCGTGTGCATTATCATATATCTGGACCATATTCTGCTCATGGCTTAGGATCACTCCGTTCTCCAACGACATCTGCGATAAATGGTGAATCTTCCTCATCAATTGGGAAAAATCCTGTTTGACACCATCCAGATGCATGGAGTTCTTGCTGGTGCCTGGCTAGGGACGTGGCTCTCATTTCAGCCCCTGTAACGGTGATTCTCCAATTCCTCACATCTCTTTTTAAAGCTGGCCGAGCGTACCGGACGATCAATGTATATAGATCATTACTTTGGCATATAAAGACTTTGAGGGTTGTCTGGCGGGACAACACCCCTTAGTGTGCTGTCTTCTACGTGGCTCCTGCCTCTCTCGTCTGCCCAGGCCACGGTATTCCTCCACTTGGGATGTTTCAATTGTATTATCGCTGTTTGACTCTTAGCCATCTAATGCGGATCTTTCCTTATGCCAAATGTCGGCTAATTTGGTCACTCTTTATTTTTCTGGTATCCTGTAAGAGGGTTTTGGGCGTACGTGCCTTGGATTTAGACTTTGATTAGATTGGTATCTTATCCAGCTTTTCCCTCAACACCAGCGTTGTGTCCCATGGCCTGCTTATGCGAATATGAGGTTTGCACTGGACCGCATCAGTTGTCATCAACTCTTCATCTTTTTCTTTCCATTTGTCCTCCATTCTCTCCGGTGATGAGTACTACCCTGGCTTGATGGTTGAAATGGGTGTTACAACTGGCAGGCGTAGAGACTTCAGTATTGGGGGAACGGTTGGAGGATCTGATGAGGATGGCGATTGCCTTCCGTAAATTTTATTTTTGACCAGTGACTCATGTTTTTTCTGGGGTTGTCCGTCAGCTTTGAACTTGCAATATGAGCCTCCATGTCTTGTTATAAAATTACTTGATAAAGATCCCTTGTGGGATCGAAACGCTGCACTTGTTTACAATAAACCTGCTGTTGAAATGAATCCTGAGTGCCTGGACCATACTTTTGTTCAAAACAGTTGCATTGGGGACAGCCAACCCCAGGTGTGGCAGCACCTGGATCTCAACAAGAGTGCAGTATTTCTCCTCTTTTTTCAATATATTGTTATAATATTACATGATTTTGCTGTTACATGACCAAAAGTCATGATTTTATTAAAGACACAGAGGCGAGTATTGTCCCACCCTATGTATATTTCTGAATTTGTTTACATCTTCCCTCCCTGTTATGTTGTTTGATAAGGTTGGTATTACGGTAAGTGGGGATATTTTAACACTAATGCTTTGGTGGTCAGTATGTTTTGCTCATGAGGTTGTTCAAGGTTTTTTCATGATTGATTTGATTACATTTACACTGAGTTGCAAGGACAGAAATAACCATGTGGCTCCTGTTTCATTTATGTTTTCACAGCCTGATCCGGATTCGTTCCATGGATTCCTGATGTTTATCCTTTGACGGAATCTTTTCAGTTGGCAAATTCCTGTTCCTGTTATGGATTTGTTCGGACTTGCTGGATTGTTGCCTGGTTTAAATCCGACTTTATTTAACTGCGATGTTGCTCTGCGGTTGGACTGATTCATCGGTTCCTGTTTTCTTGTTTGTTTTATTGTGTTTGCATCTTCAAAGAAAGAGGAGGATTAAGGAAGGTGCTGACTATTATATTGGGACTTGCTCTGGGAGTGGCTTATATTACTATGTATACCATGTTTTTCTTACTTTTTTATTATTATTTGCTGCTATTGGTTGACAGTAAAGAAAGGGATATGCAATACTTGCCTCTGTGTCTTTAATAAAATCATGACTTTTCATCATGTAATAGTAAAATCATGTAATTATATATATAACTGTAGAGTAATAGCTTCTTGAACCAAGGATAAATCTGACTGCCATTCTGGGGTCAAGAAGGAATTTGGTTTACTAGTTTGTTGCAAAATTGGAAGTGCTTTAAATTGGTTGGTTGGTTGTTGTTTTTTTTGCCTTCTTTGGATCAACAGCAAAAAAAAAAAAAAAAAGATTTTAAAAAGGGTGTACTTGATGGACACATGCCTCTTTTCAGGCTTTGTAACTATGATTCTGATGGCCGTTTGTAAATTTGCATTCCCAAAATTACCAGCAGATTCCTTTCTAATACCTATTATTTTTTTTATTGTAAACGTGATAATTTTCCAATAACACTAATTTGTCTGATCCTTTGAAATCAACTGCAAGATATGGGTTATAGTATAATCTTTATTACTTTACAATCTGTTTCCAGTTGGATTTTGCATTGAATTTGTTTTTTTTTTCACTTTCTTTTGAACCAACAGCATAAAAAGACTTGAGTTCAGTTTTTAACCTAGAATGTAACAGTAAGATATTCTGTTTAACCTTATATGGTCAAAAACAAATCTGTGCCATCATATCTGTGCACCATTATGGGTTCTTAACAGGTACTAATCTATACCTCATGACATTTAAATTTTAAGCAACCCTTTGTATTGAACTTATATTGACTATAGCATTAAAAATACTTGCATTGTTTAGGCATCCAAATTGCAAGGAGAATGCTGTCCTCTAGTTAACTATTTTGTCTTTAGCAAATTGCTCTTGAACATAATTGTGAATGTGATACCAATGCCAGACAGGTCAGTGTGTAGTTTTACCTTTAATCCCCTGTGATTATCATCATTTTGATGCAGTTCTACAATTTGTCTTTCATGTAAATTTACATGAATATTAATATGAAAAGTATGAAGATCTCTAAAGCCATCCCCGTTGTGAATTATTTTAAATATTTATCTGGCTTTACTCCAAATGGATTATCCAAATGACTTTAACCTTTGCCATTGACCGTGGCATATAAAAAAAAAGTTTTGAAAAGCATTTCTTTTATCCAAAATGACACTTGTTTCATGAATATCCTAAGAGTAAGAAATATACTGCAGATAATTCACTTTGGACTTGCTATGTCTTTGGATGATAATAGTGAAAGTTAAAATAGAAAGAAATGCCTTCCAAAAAACAAAACAAAACTGGACATCTAACAGAAATCACTGATAGGTGCACACACATACGACATGCTACAATGACCACCAAATTGTTCAACAAAAAAAGAAAGAATAAAAAAATGAGAACTGCTCCAAAAAGTTAATGGAATATCTTTTGACATTTGATTCACTTACTTGAACAATTTTCATTCATTCATATTTCAAGGGATTCTCCAGTGCTAGGAAAACAAACCGTTTTCTTGGCACTGCAGGTCCCCTCTCCCTCCCACCCCCATCCCAAGTTGCTGAAGGGGTTAAAACCCCTTCAGTGACTTACCTGTATCCAACACCGATGTCCCTCAGTGCTGGGTCAGGGTCAGCGCAAGCTTCTCCCCCGCCGACGTCATCCGGCAGGGGAGACCTATTGAGCATGCGCGGACGCTGGCGGGGGAGACCTAATGCGCATGCACGGCATTAGACCTCCCCATAGGAAATCATTGAAAAATGCTTTCAATGCTTTCTTATGGGGATTTCAGCATAACGTGAGGACGTCCAGCAACTTTATAGCACACTTTTCATGTGCTATAAACACGGAAATGCCCTCTAGTGGTTGTCTACTAGACAGCCACTAGAGGAGGAGTTAACTCTGCAAGGTAAATATTGCAGTTTATGAAAACTGCAATAATTACACTTGCAGGGTTAAGGGTAGTGGGAGTTGGCACCCAGACCACTCCAATGGGCAGAAGTGGTCTGGGTGCCTGGAGTGTCCCTTTAAAGACTGAAAAACACAGTCATAGCAGAATCATACATGCTCATGATTCTATAATGACGCCATATAAGAGATTAGTAAAGATACCCACTAGCCGGCCTATTGAAGTGAGCTGTATGTTTAAGATTTGGTTGCGGTAGTTTAGCCATATTCTGTAAAATGGCTTAACGAGCAGCTCAAGTTCCTGAGAAAACCAGCATGCGTGTAAGAGGAAAAGTAAGCAATTTTAACTGTAAATGCATTATTTTTATGTAAAATACATATGAAGGGGTTGGTAAACCCATCCTGGAGTTTTAGTATCTATCCAGGGCCAATTCTGGGTGGGTGCAAAGTGCCCAGGCGTTTTGTCGATAGAGGCGGATCGGCAAGGTGTGCAGCAATAGTCTCCAGCCCCCATCGTATTTGATCCTGCCCCTCACATTATGTCCCACACCCTTGCTTTTAGTGCCTGGTGGCAGACTGGAAGGCGAGAGTTACAAGCTGACAAACTGTTTGAGGACAACTTGGCATGTTGTCTTTAAATAGCTTGTCAGCGTGTAACCTTTGCCTTCAAGCTTTGCAGTCCAGCACTGATTGTCAGGGGCAGAGCTTAAAAAGACCTAACACAAGGGGTGGAGCCTGATGCTAAATACTCTGCCAATCTGTTTCTTTCTATCGAGTTCCTGGCTGTTTTGCACCCACCCAAGGTCAGCCCTCTATCTATCTGCCTTTCTATCTATCTATCTATCTATCTATCTATCTGTCTGTTTATCTATCATTACAGATGAACGTAGTATCTTATAATACTTTTTTTAGTGGACTAAGAGAATTTTCAAATGACAAGCTTGTGAGAGAACCTCACTGGACTAATACAGCTACAATCTATATTCTACATATATATATAAATAAAACAAGAGGGGGTTGGCTGCACTCACCCCCTCTTGTTTTATATATATATTTGGGAGTCTAGCCAACTCCTTGGTTTTGCACCCCTGCCTGTCACATGTGCCTCATCCCAGGGCCCTATTTAGCCTTGTACTGCAGAGAGCCCCAGATGGAATTTCTTTCCCCAAGTAGGTTAATCTCATAAGAGCAGACATTAGGCTGTTAGTGTAGGACCTGCCAAAGATGGGGTACATTGACGTTGTGGCAGGCTTATGCACTGTATGATCATATAATGTAACTAAACCCCCATTATTTTTGCCTAGATTAGGTGTTTTTAAAAAAACAAATAAAATCTTTCAACATTGAAGTTGCTGTTTAGTGGATAGGTGAGTGCGCTGGATCTTGTGTATTGTATTATTTGGCCCCCAGCAGCACCCCCATTTATGCATGTTAAGGTGAGTGCAGCCAACCCCCTCTTGTTTTATATATATATTTTTGGGAGTCTAGCCAACTCCTTGGTTTTGCACCCCTCCCTGTCACAGGTGCCTCATCCCAGGGCCCTATTTAGCCTTGTACTGCAGAGAGCCCCAGATGGAATTTCTTTCCCCAAGTAGGTTAATCTCATAAGAGCAGACATTAGGCTGTTAGTGTAGGACCTGCCAAAGATGGGGTACATTGACGTTGTGGCAGGCTTATGCACTGTACAGGGAGTGCAGAATTATTAGGCAAATGAGTATTTTGACCACATCATCCTCTTTATGCATGTTGTCTTACTCCAAGCTGTATAGGCTCGAAAGCCTACTACCAATTAAGCATATTAGGTGATGTGCATCTCTGTAATGAGAAGGGGTGTGGTCTAATGACATCAACACCCTATATCAGGTGTGCATAATTATTAGGCAACTTCCTTTCCTTTGGCAAAATGGGTCAAAAGAAGGACTTGACAGGCTCAGAAAAGTCAAAAATAGTGAGATATCTTGCAGAGGGATGCAGCACTCTTAAAATTGCAAAGCTTCTGAAGCGTGATCATCGAACAATCAAGCGTTTCATTCAAAATAGTCAACAGGGTCGCAAGAAGCATGTGGAAAAACCAAGGTGCAAAATAACTGCCCATGAACTGAGAAAAGTCAAGCGTGCAGCTGCCACGATGCCACTTGCCACCAGTTTGGCCATATTTCAGAGCTGCAACATCACTGGAGTGCCCAAAAGCACAAGGTGTGCAATACTCAGAGACATGGCCAAGGTAAGAAAGGCTGAAAGACGACCACCACTGAACAAGACACACAAGCTGAAACGTCAAGACTGGGCCAAGAAATATCTCAAGACTGATTTTTCTAAGGTTTTATGGACTGATGAAATGAGAGTGAATCTTGATGGGCCAGATGGATGGGCCCGTGGCTGGATTGGTAAAGGGCAGAGAGCTCCAGTCCGACTCAGACGCCAGCAAGGTGGAGGTGGAGTACTGGTTTGGGCTGGTATCATCAAAGATGAGCTTGTGGGGCCTTTTCGGGTTGAGGATGGAGTCAAGCTCAACTCCCAGTCCTACTGCCAGTTCCTGGAAGACACCTTCTTCAAGCAGTGGTACAGGAAGAAGTCTACATCCTTCAAGAAAAACATGATTTTCATGCAGGACAATGCTCCATCACACGCGTCCAAGTACTCCACAGCGTGGCTGGCAAGAAAGGGTATAAAAGAAGAAAATCTAATGACATGGCCTCCTTGTTCACCTGATCTCAACCCCATTGAGAACCTGTGGTCCATCATCAAATGTGAGATTTACAAGGAGGGAAAACAGTACACCTCTCTGAACAGTGTCTGGGAGGCTGTGGTTGCTGCTGCACGCAATGTTGATGGTGAACAGATCAAAACACTGACAGAATCCATGGATGGCAGGCTTTTGAGTGTCCTTGCAAAGAAAGGTGGCTATATTGGTCACTGATTTGTTTTTGTTTTGTTTTTGAATGTCAGAAATGTATATTTGTGAATGTTGAGATGTTATATTGGTTTCACTGGTAATAATAAATAATTGAAATGGGTATATATTTGTTTTTTGTTAAGTTGCCTAATAATTATGCACAGTAATAGTCACCTGCACACACAGATATCCCCCTAACATAGCTATAACTAAAAACAAACTAAAAACTACTTCCAAAAATATTCAGCTTTGATATTAATGAGTTTTTTGGGATCATTGAGAACATGGTTGTTGTTCAATAATAAAATGAATCCTCAAAAATACAACTTGCCTAATAATTCTGCACTCCCTGTATGATCATATAATGTAACTAAACCCCCATTATTTTTGCCTAGATTAGGTGTTTTTAAAAAAACAAATAAAATCTTTCAACATTGAAGTTGCTGTTTAGTGGATAGGTGAGTGCGCTGGATCTTGTGTATTGTATGTATATATATATATATATATATATATATATATACAACTGATACTTTGTTCTTTCTAAAGTCACATTTATAAGACAGAAGTGCTTTATTCCAAAACACAATAAATTGTTCCAAAGTTGACTATGTAAATAAGCTCAATATTTCATTCAGTGAATATAAAACATTGGTTTATTCAGGTATAATCTTAAAATGGATATCACATTTTAAGAGTCATTGAAAAGCCTTAAAACAGTATACATTCGCAAATGATATCGTTTGGGGATTATGTAAGCTACAGAGCAGACACTTCAAACTGATTGCATCTGAAAGTAATTCTAAGAGTCTTCACACTATTATTTGAAATGAAAAACAAGCTTGCGATTTCTTGGTAGCTATTTAGTCTACATATTTTAATGTCTTTTTAGTTTTCATTAGGGGAAACAACCTTTACAGAAGATAAATCATTTCTGAAATGAATTTCATATAAGATTTCATTTATGAGGTAAAAAAAATAGTGTTTACCCCTCCCACCCAAGATACTCTGGGGGTATTTTGCCACAAAATATTGCTAATGGAGTAATACATTTTTTGTTTAAAACATTTTATTCTTTGAAAGTCAAACCGAAAAACAAGTATATTATCTCAAATGATCAATAGTTCACAGTTGCATACAGGTTTTGAATGATTGCAAACTGAATAGCAGATCTCTAACATTTAGGTCAGAATAGCTGTTTCTTATTTACTTGAATGCAAGTATTAACAATTATAAACTTTATCATGTAGTGTTGCTAATCTTAATCTAGGTCACAAAAAACTTATAAAATAGCATAAATAAAAAAGGGAAGCTCAATAAGTATTTTAAATGAGTGTAAGCTCACCTGCCAACATCAAGTTCTATGCTAACAATTAGCCATGCTGCTTTCCGCTTAAAGCAAGAGAATTTGTTTCAAATATAATCTTCCAATGCAGCCAAAGATGTCAGAAGACAAAGAAGGAACTACTTTGTCTTAGTATATTCCCTAAGATTGATAAAACTTGACAAAAGGTAAAGCTTCCGTCGTCAAATTCTGTTGTTTCCCCCAGCCATCACAAGTGATCACTGTAGGGAAAAAAAGGTGTTGTCTATTGAGAATCCCATGGTCTTGTGGAATCCTCTATAGACCTCAGTGTTGTACTTACATAGTTACATAGTTACATAGCTGAAAAGAGACTTGCGTCCATCAAGTTCAGCCTACCTCACATTTGTTTTTTGCTGTTGATCCAAAAGAAGGCAAAAAAAAACAGTTTGAAGCACAATTTTGCAACAAGCTAGGAAAAAAATTCCTTCTTGACCCCAGAATGGCAGTCAGATTTATCCTTGGATCAAGCAGTTATTACCCTACATTGAAAGATTATATCCTTGAATATTCTGTTCTTGCAAGTATGCATCTAGTAGCCGTTTGAACATCTGTATGGACTCTGATAAAACCACTTCTTCAGGCAGAGAATTCCACATCCTGATTGTTCTTACAGTAAAAAAACCTTTCCTTTGCCTTAGACGAAATCTTCTTTCTTCCAGTCTAAACACATGGCCTTGTGTCCTATGTAAAGTCCAGTTTGTGAATAGATTTCCACACAATGGTTTGTATTGGCCCCAAATATATTTGTATAATGTTATCATATCCCCTCTTAGGTGATGCTTTTCTAAACTACATAGGTTTAAATTTGTTAACCTTTCTTCATAGCTGATATATTCCATTCCCTTTATTAATTTTGTAGCCCGCCTCTGCTCTTTTTCTAGTGCCATAATATCCTTCTTTAGAACAGGTGCCCAAAATTGCACAGCATATTCAATATGGGGTCTTACCAGTGATTTATAAAGAGGCAAAATTATATTCTTGTCCCGAGAATGAATGCCCTTTTTCATGCATGACAATACCTTACTGGCCTTGGCCACTGCTGATTGACATTGCACATTGTTGCATAGTTTGTTGTCTATAACAATTCCCAAGTCCTTTTCATGTGTTGTTATCCCTAATTCGCTTCCATTAAGGGTATACGTTGCTTGTGTATTCTTTACGCCGAAGTGCATAACTTTGCATTTTTCAACATTAAATTTCATCTGCCATTTGAGTGCCCAGTCCCCCAGTCTATCTAAATCCCTCTGCAGCAAAGTAATATCTTGCTCACATTGTATTGTTTTACAAAGTTTGGTGTCATCTGCAAACACTGAAACATGACTTTCAATGCGGTCTTCAAGATCATTTATAAACATGTTAAATAGAAGGGGTCCCAGAACAGACCCCTGAGGGACACCACTTGCCACCTCTGTCCAGCTTGAAAATTTACCATTAATGACAACTCTTTGTACTCTGTTTTTAAGCCAATGTTCTACCCAAGAACAAGCATTTTCATCTAGACCGATTTCCTTGAGTTTGAACACTAATCTATTGTGTGGAACTGTATCAAATGCCTTGGCAAAATCCAAATAGATCACATCCACGGCAACACCCTGATCTATACTTCTACTTACTTCTTCGTAGAACGCAATCAAGTTAGTTTGACATGACCTGTGCTTCATAAAACCATGCTGATTTTTGCTGATAACCATGTTCTTCTCAAGGAATTCTTGAATATTATCCCTTAATAACCTTTCAAATATTTTACCAGCCACAGAAGTTAAGCTCACAGGTCTATAATTTCCAGGCAAGGATTTTGAACCCTTTTTGAATATAGGAACCACATCTGCCTTCCTCCAATCCTCCGGAACACTTCCTGAAAGAAAAGAATCTTGAAAGATTAAAAACAGAGGTTCACTTATTTCTGCACTTAGTTCCTTAAGTACACGTGGATGGATACCGTCAGGCCCTGGAGCTTTGTTTATATTAACTTTCTTTAGTTGCTGCAGTACTTGTTTGCGTACATAAGCTCTGGGCCGATAAAGTGCCAGGAGCTGAGGAAGACCAGTAAAAAACTATGGTAGTAGCTGTGATGGACAGGTTCAGGTAAGTAAATCTTGCATCCCATGACTGGCAAGAAGACCATGGTGGAAGCCGTGATGGACAGGTTCAGGTAAGTTTGTCTTGTAAACCATGCATCCCACCAGTGCAAATTATGCAAAGTGTTAGAGACAATTTAAAAGTTCCCATAAAGTATATAAATGTGGAGTTTCCCAAGAGCCCAATATTATAAGGGAAGGGGCCCAACAAGTATCCCCAACCCATCTTTCATCTAGCGCACAAACAGTGATACTAATAATCATATGAAAGTGTATTAAATATAAAAAGATCTGATTCAAAGTATTAAAGGCTTTTTTTTTTTTTTTTTAAAGCATTTTAGATAGCTTTGGGCTCCTTATCATTATAACTAGTGTGAGAGGATATGTTTGGGGATGTTAATAGCTAGCTGTTAAAGACATTTGAGAGCCCCGAAGTCTGGAATCTACTGGACTCCAAAAATGCGGTACTTTTATGGACCTAAAAGAATGAGCATCTACTGCACTTAATTATTATTCTATTTTATTGTTGAATGTGAGGTGAAGAATTAGGTAGGAGCCATTGGTTATGCCCCCTGGTTGTGCCCCTATCTGGTAATATTAGGGTCCCAGGGTATCCAGTGGTTTTCGATTTTTCTTTTTCTTTTTTTTTTTTACCTAAATGCTTGTATGTGCCTGTCAATGCCACAGCAGCACTGAATGGGTTAATTAGAAGTTGATATTTTGTAATTTCTATGGTAATCTATTGTTCCAAGCACTTTGCTTTTTGATTTTTTCCAATGGTAAGTTCTATACGGCGATTGATATTAATTGCAGTAGAAGTTTCTAGCATTGAGCTGTTGAACGCGAGGCAATTTGTGGCTGCTAACATCTGCAAGATGGCAGATATTTACCGACAATACTGGAAACAAGCCCAAAATCTCTAATTAGACACAAGAGGGTATTCTTATGAATCCTAACAAACGTATTTAACCTAAATAGAGCACACACGGTGTGGGCGGCAGTAACATGGCTGTGCAATACAACAACATACAAAAAGCAATCCGAAAGCATATAACAGGGCTGCCTCCCACTCCTAATTAATGTTAATTGGTTAGTAAAGATTCATAAGCATACCTACTATCTCATTACAGATTTTGTTATTAAATTGAAAGTAGTTTGATAAAGACCTATAAGTAGGTCAAAAAGTACCCTTGCCTTTTTGATCCAATAAAATTGATCCAATAAAATTGCCTGTGACTTTAATTCCATGAGGGACTGAAGATTTTTTTCCTGTTCTATTGTATGTGTTTTGGATTTGCTGGTCCTGCTACGGTGCCCCAGGTTTTAAGTGGATTTGAGTTCCTTTGTTTCTGTTTCATTAAACTGAAAGTGGCAAGAGGAATTGAGACTCATGTGTGAGTTTTGCTGTGATGCTTCCGAATGTCCGAATTTCTGAAATTCAGCTGAATTTGCATTCTGAACGAAACGAATTGCACATGTCTACCCTTTCAGTTGACGGCTTTGCATGCAAATTTCCTGACAAGATTAACAAGGTAAGGAAAGAATCCCCCCCCTCTCTCTCAACTGATGTCCTGTTGAAAGTTTCAAGGAGGAACTGAAACGTTGACTGAAATTTCACAATAAAAGAACACATTCATTTATTTTCTAAACAAGGTATATATATATATATATATATAGAGAGAGAGAGAGAGAGGGAAAGAGAGAGAGAGAGCAAGAGAGAGAGAGTAATATACCAAGGACCCGAGCATGAGGAATTAATATAACACCAAGATTGAGTGAGAAAATATATATTTTTTATTAATTATATCAAAATAATGTGTGTGTGTGTGTGTGTGTGTGTGTGTCAAAATTACAACAAAACTTACTATGACAGACAGAAACAGACTAAAATAAAATAAGTATTCTGCTGAATCATTTCAGGACATTATCATTTTTGCACAATATCCATTTCTCAGAAAATTAGCCCTACTTGAGCATTGTTGCGATCTTTAATGTAATTGAAACTTTCCATGTCCTATTTTTCCTTTTAGTTATAGTTTATTAAGGTTAATAAGCAAACATTCTACTTAGAAAGCCTTGAAGTTTGACTCTCAGTTCAATCTCTGAAGTTGAGAAAAGAAGTAAAACTGAATTGTCAACCTCAAATGTCAGAACATTTACTGTTACATTGTAATGACATCTCCGCATAGCTTCCTCTTCCAATATTTTATGGTGCACTTTACAAATGACTGGAATCTGCCCCCCATTAGAAGATTAGCAGCTGCAGGTCGGGTTTTCAACATTTGCTAACCTGTTTGAATTTGGCTTTTATTCAACTTTACATTTTTTTACAAATTCTATTCAATTGGGAAAGATCTTTTTTTTCTCTGTAATTTTAGTACTATCAAATGTATGATAATGTTTCATATGTTTTAAAATAGGATAGGATAGATATCTGATAGTCTATTTCAATGCAATTGTACAAAGATTGCAGAACCAGTATGTGTTTAATAAATTATCATTTTACTCTTTTGTTTTGTGAGTCGTTGTCTCTTGGCTCTTTGTTTCAATGCTTGTACATTATATTGATAGAAAAGTGAATGCTTATTCATCACCAAAGCTGTAGGATTAAGAGGATGAAACTGTCAGAATACAAAACTAGTACCGCAGTCTATGTCTGCTCATACAGTGAGAGTAAGTATAGAGCAAACTTATACAACAAATTCAGCAGTGCTGTACAATGGGTGGACTAACAGACATGTTTTTGCAACCAGACGAGTTGGACGCACAGGGACAGAGGGGTTGACGGCCCTGCTCAATAAGCTTAAATTCTAGAGGGTGTGGGGTATAGTGACACAAAAGGTACGGGGAGTGAAGAAAAGTAGGTTGGTAGAATAGTTTTCACTGAGGGCTTAGTGGGGTTTTTTGGGCTTTTTTTTGGATGATGTAGAGCTTCATATATAGAGTCTCTCCCTGCAGTGATGTCAGTGAATCCATCTAACTTTAAAAAATAACCCACTGATACTTTGTTTTACAATGATCAAGAAGACGTCAAGTCTTGCTCACAGTCCTTATGAGTGAGTGAAAGGATAGGGAGTTTACCTTATGCCTGCCATGTATTCACATTCCCTGTCTACTTTACAAAAACAATCTCAGTGCATTATTCGGTAATCTCAAAGCTCTCCAAGTCTGATTTACTCAGTATTTGTAAGAAGAGCAATACGATAAGTATAGATCTATTCTTGCCAAGGTTTGTATTGCTCATAGTATATTCTTTAAAACAAATATATTTATCAATGAGTTAACCCACTCATTACTGTGTTGAACAGTGACCAACAAGGCAGCCAACTTTGACCCTCATGCTGAGATCATGAGTGAAAGAGCAACATAGGTCAACAATGGAATTGACCCAATGAACACAAATCATCACACTAATGTACTTTTAAATTGTCACAGTTATATACTGATGAAGGAGGCTATATGACCACATGATCCTCGTTCAGTGGTTGTCAGATAAAGTGGTTATGGTCAGTACAGATTTGTTCACACAGTGTTCACAATGATTTGTCCATTCACTTTAAAAAATATAAACTCAATGATCATGGCGAAAGAGCTCCCGTGTTAGAGTTCATTAAGAGGGTGTGAGAAAGAGAGAAGGTTGAGTGACAATACATACACTACCCAATCCTCCACATTGCCCCTAATGCCCCCAAACTCCTTTTTAAAATAAATTACACAATCACTATATTATTCTGTGTTCAAGGATCACTTACTCTCACTTTAACCTTTCCTTGTAAGTTTTATCCTGTAATCCCTTAACCAGTTTAGTAACCCTTCTCTGAACTCTCTCCAAAGTATCAATATCCTTCTGGAGATACGGTCTCCAATACTGCGTACAATATTTCAAGTGAGATCTCTCCAGTGTTCTGTACAATGGCATGAGCACGTCCCTCTTTCTACTCCTAATACTTCTCCCTATACAACCAAACATTCTGCTAGCATTTCCCGCTGCTCTATTATTTTGTCTGCCTACCTTTAAGTAATCTGAAATAATAACCCTAAATCCCTTTCCTCTAATGTTGAGGACTCTATCAAATATCCTATACTCTGCCCTCGGGTATTTACGTCCAAGATGCATTATCTTGCACTTATCCACATTGAGTGTCAGTTGCCACAGTTCTGACCATTTTTCTAGTTTACCTAAATCATTTGCCATTTGGCTTATCCCTCCTGGAACATCAACCCTGTTATATATCTTAGTATCATCAGCATAGGTGGTAAAATAAGTCAAAAGAGTAAGAGGACCTTTAGAAGGATAATGTGAGAAAGGATAAGTGTGAATAGATGAGTAGAACTCCTTGAGAGGAATGAGGAGAAAAACTATACCATTCTCTCCCATTAACCATCCTTTTTTTTTACACCCAGCAGCCACAACATGAAAGCTATGTGCCTAATGTCTTGTAGATCCCCCTAGTTCTGCCAAAACAGCATTGGTGCTTTGAAGCATTTACTCCACAAGACCTGTGAATGCATCCTGTGATATCTGGCACTAAGTAATTGGCAGCAGATCTTTTAAGTCCTGCAAGTTTTGAAATGCAGCCTCCATATATCGGATTTGTTGTTCCAGCACAATCCACAGATGCCCAATTGGATTGAGAGCTGGGGAATTTGGAGGCTAAGGCAAGATCTTGAACTTGTTGTCATGTTTCACAAACCATTCCTGAACAATTTTTGCAGCCCCTAACAAGTCTTGCTATTTTGGAGATTCTCTGACCCAGTCATCTAGCCATCACTATTTGGCCATTGTCAAATTCACTCAGATATTTTCACTTGCCAATTTTCCTGCTTCACACACATGAAATTTAAGAACTGACTGTTCACTCTCTGCCTAATATATCCCACTCCTTGAAAGGTGCCATTGTAACGATGTACTCAATGTTATTCACTCCATCTGTCAGTGGTTTTAAGGTTGGGGCTGGCTAATCAGTATATATGTAATGGCTTTGCTACAGTAATAATTATACAGATTGTGAATTACAAGCATTATATATATATTTTTTACAATAATGCATATTTGAATGAAAGTGAAATACATGCATGGCATTCTTATGAAAAATGTTCCACTTTAAATGCACTTGTTACTAAACATGTTGAGAAACAATGGTTTAAATCATTGCTCATTTTCTTCATACAGCAAAATTGCCTATATGTCCTTGTAAAAATGTATACGAAGATGAAACAAGTAAAGACAGTAAATATATTTCTTATGTTGTTTTGAGTTTGGCAGAATTTGAAGTCTGTTGTTCTATATCTATGGATAACCTGCCTCCTTTTAAATATTAAATTCCTTTTTATGAAATTGTTATTTACCACTGCCTCCAAGATTTGTTCCATTGAAAATATGTTATCTGTCTCCTTGAAACATTTATTAATAATAGATATATCTCCAAGCATGTTTATAAAATATTTTATTATGTGGTTGTCTATCTATTGTGAGAACTTATTGTGATAAGAATGCCATTATCATATATAAAGCAAAAATGTACAATGAGCGCACTGGGAAAAAAACAGATATTCTAAATAGCAATTTTAAATATAATCAATGACCATTTGCCCATTTTATTGTAAAAAAAAAAAGAAAAAGGAAAAAAAAAGGAATTACAGAGGGTGCTCCGTGGTTCCTTGGGATACAGATAAACAAATTGTTTACTTTGTTTATAATAAATATTTATATGCATAAACACAAAGTGGAACATTTCAGTGTTACATGTAACTAGCAGTTACAAAATTAACAGTTGTTGAGACCTGTGTGTGTAATTACCAACTGCACAATTATCAGTTATCAGTTGTTTAGACCTGTATGTGTACTTACCAATGCCACATGTTTGAAACTAGATCTAGTTTAACCAAATATTGTAATTACCACAGTACCTTGAGATCCCAATTACCTAAAATTGTATTCTGACTTTGGGTTTGCACAAATGCCACATCGGTGTGCCAATTTCAAAAAGATGTGCCAATCTGATAATATGGTTGATGTGCCAATTTCATAATATTGCTCCTATTGGTGTCAATTACAAACTTCCATTTTGATGTTACAACATCACACTGAGTCTAGCCAGAAGAAATGGGTGCATGTGTTTATGGTACCAAACTTACAAATAGCATCTGCGGTTACATAATGTCACATCTAAAAGCGAAACACTGAATGTATAGATTCCAGGCACCATGACCACTTCAAATTACTGAAGTGGACATGGTGATGGAAATAACCCTTTAAATAGCTTCCTCATAACACAACTCCCACAATAGTTGTAAGTGTGTTGCAAACCTGTGTAGGTCACTAATATAGTCTAGATTTTACTTTGATTGTAGGTCCCCCAAACTTTATTACTAATAAAGTATAAAAAAACCAGTGTGTATATTTTATGTCTAATGAGACAGATAGGGCTATTTCCCAAACCCCTACATACTTATTAACCCTTAATACGGAACTATTATGTATATTTTATGTGTCACACAGCCATGTTACAATGCTGTCACCCATCCCATATGTTCCATATGTTCACTAATATAGTCTAGATTTTACTTTGATTGTAGGTCCCCCAAACTTTATTACTAATAAAGTATAAAAAAACCAGTGTGTATATTTTATGTCTAATGAGACAGATAGGGCTATTTCCCAAACCCCTACATACTTATTAACCCTTAATACGGAACTATTATGTATATTTTATGTGTCACACAGCCATGTTACAATGCTGTCACCCATCCCATATGTTCCATATGTTCACTAATATAGTCTAGATTTTACTTTGATTGTAGGTCCCCCAAACTTTATTACTAATAAAGTATAAAAAAACCAGTGTGTATATTTTATGTCTAATGAGACAGATAGGGCTATTTCCCAAACCCCTACATACTTATTAACCCTTAATACGGAACTATTATGTATACTTTATGTGTCACACAGCCATGTTACAATGCTGTCACCCATCCCATATGTTCCATATTAGGGGTTAATAAGCATATAGGGTTTTAGAAAAATACCCCTCTCTGTCTCATTAGATATTTCTTTGTCTGAAGCCAAAGAAAGCAAGGTGAATTGTTAGTGTAGGACCCACTTAAGAGGTTTGCCTTGACGTGGCAGGTGGGCTTATATCTAATGGTCATTGGAGTAACTAAATAACCTCCATTTATTTAGATATGCATAGGGATCTGGGCTAGTGCACGGGTAACTGTTTTTCTTCGGTTTTTACTGTATGCATTGGGGCTGATGTATGCTATGGTCATTGCTGCCTCCCAGGAGTAGTGAAAGTTCGAGCCCAGGACTTATTTTTGTGTATTTGTATGTTTTATGCGGTATATGTGGAAATACTGATTGCATATACTTTATAACTTCTATCTACTTTCTAAAGTATGTTGTGATATCCTTTACTTACTGTATTCAGTGTTGCTGCATTGATAGACAGATTGAGATAGACTGGTACTTCACATAGTTTGCTGCTGTTATGACAAACAACCTAGAAAAGAAACCAGTACTTTATATATTTTGATAAACACAGAACACATTCTCATATCTTGATAAACGGCTTATGGTTACATTTTATAAATGTGGTGAGCTTGTCCCTTCGTATGCATTACCTACTAGAATAACTATTTGCAAAATGCGCCATTAAACCAAGAATTTCTCTCTAAAAAAAAAAAAAGAAAAACAAGGAAAAATTGAGAACTTGAATTATTTCTTTTGGTGCAGATAACTAATCTGATCTACACCTGTGGCCCATCTGTACAGATTGTAATGGTGTTCTGATGAGGAAACAGCTGTTTTTATTGACTCTGTCTTAGTTTTCTGCTTTCATATGTGCACTGAATTCCATACTATGCACAGAAAAAAATGCCATCTGGAATGTCAGCAGTACTGTTTCCACAATTAATCCAATATTTTTTTCTTAGCAGTTTCAGTTGCTGTATACATGTTTTTCTTCTAGCACGTTGTAGGATTTGAAGACACATTAGAATGAGCTGGTATACTTTACATTTCTGAAACGCTTTCTATAACTGCCCTTTTTTATTCTGGGAAAGGATTTAAAGGAAAATTGTTACTTCTCTGAAATTAAAACTGTTGAATAAAACATCACTTGTGATAGCATTTTATTCTTTTAAATTTATATTAATGATTTGGCAATTGCTCAATTTTCTTTTAAACTTATATTAAAGATTTGGCAAATGACATTATAATCCAGTTCAAACAAGGCAAAGCCAGGGAAAAAGTGGCAAATGACGAGGATAAATAGGAACATATTTTTTATATATCCTCTTCTCTGTATACTTTCTCAAAGCCAGGTCCTCCATTTTAGTTCCCAGTCAATCATTAACATAATATTTGACTGGGAGCTAAGATGGAGGCACCCAGCTGCAGGTTAAAGAGGTGTGTATTTCTACATTTATTTTTTTGTTTGCTTGTTTTTTAAATTGCACATATTGTAATACATATCTATTAAATACAGAGTATTGTGGATAATTTTACACGTTTGATATTTATTTTAAATTATTTATTTAAAATTAAAAAATTCTTCCAAAAAGGCAAACACAAAAGTTCAATTTTTATTTCAACAAATGTACAAGTTGCTGTCTGCATGCTTTTTTTTTTTTACGAAGGTGATTGGATAGCTACAAGATTTACATTAAAAAAATCTGGTTCATCTCTTTTTTTAAGTTAAAGCAAGTAGACTAATAAAATCAATATGTGATAAAAATAAAATCTAAAAATGTCATCCAACATCATAATATAAATACTTTGTGCACACTGCCCCCAGAATCAGCCTCCACAGCAGCTTTCAACTTTTGAATCCTACAGCCATACCCGAGAAAGACCATAAGCCTCAGCAGTTTAAACGCTGCCTTTTCTGATTCACTGTAACCTAAGTTCACCTTCAGTTTCTTTCACTACAAGGACTTCCTGGGTTTGGTCTTTCAAAGTTTGCAGGACAGATATTCAGTGATTCTTGCTCTGCCAGGGAATGCTAAACGCCCCCACAAAGATGCATTCAGTCAAAGCATCTCTGGTCAGCGATGCTGATTGGTTTATTGGATTGCTTTATTATATCAGAGGACTTGGACATGTCTTTCTACATATTATATACAGTGTACCAAACTGTATTGGTTATGCTGCTTACAATGTCCTTTTAACATTCATTTGACTTCTAATTGTCATCAAAATAAGTTTGTAATTTTGATATGTAGTTTGTATGTGTGACGAGACCAATCTCGCCACATTGCATTGGAGAAGCCTGGTTGCTCGCCTGCTGCCTTTGGACTATGGCCCCCTGTTAAAAGACATCTTTTTTTTTACCTGCAGAAAAGCTTCATTCGTGCTTTTCTGCCTGGGGTTCGGTAGATTTGTTTGAATGTGTTATACCCCAGATAGGAATCCCATGGAGCCCATTCGTATGAAACTGACTGTAAAGACTTTGGCTTCATGGCGATTAAACTGTATTCATGTGGTCTGAGCGCCATTCACTTAATAATGTGCGCTCAGACCTGAGCTATCTGGGGATATGTGAAATGTCTGTGTTTTATGTATAAAAGGTGACTTTATGTATTTTAAAGTGTTTTGTGTCTTTTGCAACCATGTGCTTAATGGAGTCTTGTGTCTGTCCTGGGAGATAATTGAATTACTTATCTCCAGGATAGAAGAATCTGAAACTGGTTTGGGCCAGAAAGCCATGCTTCATTTAGTCACAAAGGACTTTTTACTAACTTTTGAACCCCTTGTCTGATTTGTGCCATTTTTGAATATGTTGTTCCCTGAATGGATTGATTGTGAATATGTAATTTTATGTGAATGTGATGTATGGTTTTGGAGTTATGAAAGTTGGGTAGAAAGTATGTTTTAACTGTATGTATAATTGAGTTTCCTTTCAGGATAAGGGGAGGGAATATGTGGGATGTAACTGTGATGTGATTGGTTGTTTTATACCTCCCTGTGGGCGGTCCTGTATTTGCAAGACTGTAATAAAACCAGGCTGGGTGTGCCAGCACCTCAGACCACTGCTTGACCCTCAACACGGAGCCTTGTCTCGTTCTTGGGGGGATTCACTGTATGCTGTTAGAGACTGATTGCCAGGAGTGTAAGCTGATTGTCTGCTTTTCCTGTTCGTCTGCTAGCTGCTATTTGGGAGGTTCCAGTTCGGGAGTTGGAGTGCTATTTTGTATCCAGTCCAAGAGTTTGGTGTTCTGCAGTAGCTGTGCCTGTATCTCTGGAAAGGGGGCCGATCGCCTAAACGGTTTTTACCCCTTTTGTGCAAAACGGTCCGTTACAGTATGTATTTTCACTAATGTTGATTTAATTTGCAGAATACATTAAGTAGTAAATAAGGAAATTTCTCAATGTAATGTTACTCATATAAGATACTAGTATAGCTAGAAATGCAACAACTCAAGAGGGCTCTTGCAGGATGCCAAAGGATTTAGTCAAGGGCAACAAACTGGGTTGACGTTGAATACATCACTGCTTGACTTACAAGATTTCAAGATTTGAGATCAAAAAAATTATTAGGTGTGAGCCAAACATGGGATTAAAAGATTATAACTATAGAGTTCAAACGTTAAAAAAGTAGAGACCTTACCAGGATATGCCAGAAGCTTCAAACAACATAAGGCAGTCTAGCTTAAGACAAACAAAAACAGAAAAAAGGAACATTAATACTGAATACTGATATTCATATGTAAAGAAATTGAAGTATAATCATACATTTGTCACGTAGACAAAACATTTACATTTGCAACCGTACATAGTATGCTATATATTAGACTGGTGCACAACAAAATTAAAGAATTGGTTCTTCCAATGGCAAAAATGGGCAAATCAGTGAACTTCAAAATATAAATATCATGTATATATTTTACAGCCACTAATATGTGCATTTTTGCGCCATTTGGTTCACAAATCAAGTGAAAAGATCCATTGAAGGAAACATTTTTATATTTTTTTTCCTTTTTATAATTCTTTTTTTATTTATATTTATTTATCTTTATTTACTTATATTTATTTTTTTAAACCACAATCAGACATAAGGTACTTAGCACCATGAATATACATGTTAGCACCTTTGCCCAAAGAATGGAATTTATAGTACTAGATGGGAGACATTTCTAATGGCTTTTGTCTGCTGTGTTACAACTTGTGTGGCTATCCTAGATGGAGACCTAGGAGAAACACAGCAATTGACTGAGTATAGGTTAAATAAATGAGGAAATCATAATAACGATGAGACCACATTTGAGAAAAAGAACAGCTCACTAGCTTGGTATAATGGGATAATGGAATGACTATAGCTGGGGAGGGATGGATGATACCATTGGAGCTAGCATATCTGGAGTATACCTAGTCTCGGCCCAGTCAGTCCTCAACGGCATGGTTTTTACCATGCTCTTGAGAGAAAAAACTGTACAAAAATTACGGTCTAACTAAAGATAACCAAATAAAATGAAACATTATAATTGGGTAAGCCACAATAAAAAGAAATGGACTTTCTCCTTTGGAAATGTTACTTATGCTTATGTCCCAGGTAACATTACAGGAGGTCCCTATGCAATCTCACGGCTAACCATGATCCATGAGCATATACAGAATCTGCACGATCTAGTTAAGGAAATAAAACAAGATACAGGGTTCTTTGGGGATTGGGATTGGAGCTTTCTTCTTGGTACATGGCTCAGTATGCTAATTAAGAATATATTGTATTTCTTACTTATCGCAGTATTGTCATAATGATGATTTTTCTGACATTTAAGTTCTTCTCCTGTCTTCTATCATCTTGTAAATCAAAACCTCATGTTGTTGTACCTTAACGTATATGCCAGCTTCCTCAACCTCTGACACCTACAGCACTGTATAACTCTTAAGGAACATTCCTCTTGTGATCCCCTGGCTTGCCCTGTCTAAGGGAGCTGTGGTGAAGATTTAATAAAAGGCTCACAGGTATGACTAGCAAACCTGGACATACCTCAGACACCTGGTTGAGCTTTGGGTTGAGAGGGAAATTGTGAAGGAAAGCACCTTGACCCAAGGCTCAAGCTGCAGATGACCAGTCTGTTTTTATTAAATTCGCTAACTTAGATTATGATATGCTTTGACCTCTACTCTAGTTTCAGAACCTGGCAAAAATTATTTTACTTGTGACATTACTTGAGATGATTGCAGCTGTCACCCTAAGCCCCCCTTCTTATGTCCTAACTAACTTCATGTTTTTTTTTTTATATATAACCGTTGAAATATGCTTAGTTCTGTAAATTCCTTTCATGGTACAAAGTGCCTTCAAGCATCCTGTTTTTGTTGCGCAAGTCACAAAGCTATTTACTATATAATATGTAAGCCCTCCCATTTAAAAGCAGAAGTAAACTTTGATTCACAAGTCTCTGTGTGTCTTATTTTATATACCAAGCGCTTGAACTCAAAATGTGGTTTCCACTGAACATATCTCTGGGTTATTTTTTTATCCATAACACTAACCGGCCGGGTACCATCTCGGTAGTAATAAGAATTGGTCGGTAAGGGAGGATGCGCTAGAAAGCATGTGCTTGAGTGCATGTCTTTGTTCGGGGAGATTCCCCTGAACATAGACCAGCTCACTAACGCATGGAATCCCTCGAATCTGTGTACAGAGAAAATTCCCCGAACATAGATCAGCTCAGCAGAGCAGGAAATCCCTCAAATCTATGTTCAGGGGAAATTTCACGAACATAGACCAGCTCACTAAAGCCAGAAATCAATCAAATCTATGTTCGGGGGAAATTACACAAACATAGACCAGCTCTCTAATGTGGGGAATCCCTTGAATCCCGACACTAGAGAACTGGCCGTACATCCAAGCCATCTTTATGCAGTTTATTTGAAAAGTGAGTACTGTCTGTATAGCAACTTTAACCCCTTAAGGACACATGACATGTGTGACATGTCATGATTCCCTTTTATTACAGAAGTTTGGTCCTTAAGGGGTTAAACAACCAGTGGGCAGGGTACATGAGCATTTACAAAGATGTTGGATCTTGTACAACATCTGTCGATAAGGGGTTAACACATGTAAATATAAAAACTGTTAATAATTTCATAGCTAGGCATTATTTGCTATCGATTTAAACCTTGTTGCTGGAGTTCCCGAGTTATCCATCATTATTAAAAACCTTTCAAGCATATGCTTAAAAAAAGAAAAATATTTTATGAAAAAAAAATCAGCTGGATTTTTATATTCTCTGGGAATAACTGTAATCTGATAACTGACATTAATAAATGTTAATGACCTTATTTGAACATCATTTGGAATATTTCTGTAAGAGCTTCCTATACATTCGAAAATTCATATTTGGCCAAGTTTATTATGTTTTCAGCCTCTCGTTTTTTAGATTTCCTTTAATTAATTTTGAAGTGATTTTTTTTTATTATGTTGTTAAAATCAAAGAACGTTGAATGCAGTTTAATGTGTACTTTCATTCCAAAAATGAAAACAATGCTTTGCATGAAATGATAGAAGTCTGCTTTAAAGTCCAGCCATGCGGTTTTTTTCATGGAAAAATAATGGTTTAAAGATGAAATTCTTCATCCAGTTTCCATCTATTTTGTAGGCATAATGTGAGACTCTTTGCAAGTGAATTGCTTAATTTTTAAGCCTAATACTGTATGCCACAAAATACTCAATGTACATGTGTTTTTGGTCTACAGTCTTGTCTGAATGAAAATACATACATAAACATACACCTACAGAATTAAATGCGTCTACAGGGAACCCTTTGATCCTACATTAAATCAAATAAGCAACAGATATGGAAGCTTTTATTGAAAAGCAAACATTTCACCAATATAGTTTGGCATGCAAAATGAATTAAGGTTGGCACTGTGTTCTTGGATAAAATAATATATTTTCCTTTTTTTTTTAGATATTTCCAATTATCAAATTTGTGAAATAAGATTATATTTTTGTTTGAATACATTTACATGCAGGGCATTTTGATACTGTCCTTTTGAAATCACATGAAGAGTTTAAATTACATTTATAGAATGTTTTAGAAATAATATCCACGCTCAAAAACTCGAGAAATTATGCAAAACAATGTTTAAAATTGACAGGCAACAAAATCACTCAGATAATATATGATATGAAAGATTTATATGGCTCTTACTTATGAAGAAATCTGTCTTTTTTTTTTTACATTTTGATCATATGTTCCTTATTTGCACTAAATATTTATATTTAGGGTTTTTGTAGAAAAAAAAAGCTTAGATCAGTTTAAATTGCAACAGTTACCACAGAGTTGGGTATAAGGGCACAATAAGTAAGTTTAACATGCGTTTTGTGTAACAGAAAGGTACATTGCTAGACCAGCTTGCAATGAAGGCTTAGTTTTTTAGATAACAAAGTTGAAGGAGAGGAAGCAAGGTGGGTTAATGAGGTGTGAGGAGAGGAATATGTTAACAATTTAGTTTATATTCCTTATTTAAGAAGTGATATTTCAGTGATTTTTGAAAGAATAGAGACTGGGTGAGAGTCTAATGGAGCAGTGAAGGGAATTGCATAGTAACAGAGTAGCCCTAGTGAAGTCTTGAAGATGAGAATAAGAGAGGCAAGTTCAAAGAGAGGATAGCCGAAGGTCTTTGGCAGAGCATAAGGGCCTGGATGGGACATGCTGGATGGGACATGCTGGATGGGACATACTGGTCTATTAGTGTGTATAAATAGACAGCAAAGGGAGTCTGATCAGTGTGATCCATGCAGTGCCGCATACGTTGTCCGGTTTCTCTGTTCTGCAGCTGTACAGTGATGCCCTGTTTCTGTCAGTAGTAGACTGGTCTGAAATTGAGATGAGTGGATAATGGGTCGTCTGAAGAAATTCCCCTAGCTGAGAGGCGTGCCCAACAATACAATCTGACCAAGTTTATAGTAAGTATAAAATTGTTTATTTCATGCTTGTTATGAACAATGCATTATGTACTTGGATCCTCTGTGATTTGTTCAATATTTAAGAAAAGGAAAATGATACATTTGTACTATTTGGTCATATATGAAAATATGTGAAAGCTGTCATATCTCAAATAATTATTTAACATTTTGTCTATCTCTCCATAAATTCATCCATCCGTAATTAATTTACATAAAACATGTAAAAAGTCCAAAGCACAGTTATCCTAAACATCTTTGTAATGCAATGTATCTCTTCTACCTAGCTGTCAGAAATCAGCCATGAATTGTGACCTACAAACTTTGTCTTAAAGAATGGAAAGAAAGGAGGCAGCTGCCATATAGCGACCCACTTCAAATATGCAAAAATTCTGAATGAAGTCACGGCAGAAACTTCTGATTCTCTTCAGTGCGAAAAACAGCACTGTGCAAATAGGACTACATTTTGTTGAACATTGCTATTGATTGTAAAACAAAAGTTAGCATAATTATACATATTGAAGCATGGAAGGGTTAATTATGATACTTGCAAATGTCATAATTGTACGTGAAGAAATTACTCCATAAAGAAAATTAACTATATTTTTCTTCAATTATATTGACATTCCCTTTGTGTACATGCCTGAGTTTCACAATTTTATAATTCACTGCACTGGCTCATACATCCACATTGTATCAGCAGGATACCTTTATATTTCTAATATATCCACTAGGTGGTAAAGTAGTTCTGGCATTCATATTTTAAAAGTGATTTTTAATAATAATCTTAAATTTGATTAAACATAATTGGGTAGAATATCCTAAGGGAAATATGAAGTAAAGCACCACAATTAGCACTGATATGTCTAAATTAGAAAAGCTGATCTTATAGAGGAAATATGCTCCTAAGTCTATTCACCTAACTCTGAATAGTTCAAGTTGTGTAAGAAAATATTGAGCCTTGTTTCATTTTTCATTGTATTTCATTGTATTCAATGGGAAATGAGGATAATTTAGTCAGTTATATTGTTTTCATGTGGGCCGATGGTGGTACAGGGATGTAAAACTCTCTAGGGGCCATTTTTGCTTTTGAGTTATTCAACTTGACAAACTTTATGTTTGCAGATTTGTAATTTATTGTCACAATTAGTGAGGCCTCATGGTAATTGGTTGAGAAAACCAAGCAATCTCATTTTAAGATGAGATTTAGGGGATCCTACAACACACACACACACACACATAGTTACTTATTTGGAGGGACAGACTTAAATAAATGTATTTTAATTAGAAATTAGAAACCTTTTTTTAAATAATAAAAAAATATGTTAATTATATTATTGGAGAAAAAGGGAGGTAAGGAATTCCCTAGTCTCTATGCATATTTTCAGATGTTATTTTTTTGTGATCACTGATTGGTCATCCACAGATGCTATCCTTAGGTGTGGGTTTTGTACTTTGTATTAAATAACTTTTTACTAAAGATGAAAAATGTAAACAGTACCAAAAAGTAAAACAACCTATAAAAAAATCTGCATATAAATGCACTTGGGTTGCGTGTATAGTGTACAGGAAAATTTGGTGAAAATACATTTTAAAGGTAAAATAAAAACACTAGAAAGCTATATTGTCAGTCAGTTGTGTATTATGAATTTGTGTCCTAGCAATGACAAAACTCAGAACCTCCCCCCCAATCTTTTCCTGTTTAAGAACAACACACAGTTTGACTGACAGACACACACTGACATACACTCACTGACAGACACATACATTCACTCACTAACAGATGCACACTGACAGACATGTGCACTCACTAACAGATACACTTACTCACAGACATACACTGACAGTCACACACATTCACTAAGAGATACATACATTCACTGACAGACACACACTCATTTACTTGCAGATACACTCTTACAGACATACACTGACATACACATACACCCACTAACAGATACACATTCACTGACAGGCAAACACACATTCACTCACACACATTTACTGACAGATACACACACACATTCACTGACACACACACACACACACATTCACTCACAGATGCACTCTCACAGACATACACTGACAACCACATACACTCACTAACAGATACACATTCACTGACAGGCAAACACACATTCACTCACACACATTCACTGGCAGATTCACAGACACACACACATTCACTCACAGACACACTAACAGACACCCTGATACTGGCAAACTCACACACATTATCTAATACACAATTTATATGTAATTTAATTTTCATTTACATCTACCCTGCCTTCCTACTTTTGGGAGAGCTGGAGTAGATTCTTCCCTAGGGTCCAATGGGGCTGGCTCCTGTTGCGGGGCGGGCAGGCATGAAGGCACAGGCAGCAGGCAGGCACAGGTAAATGGGTGGGCTGGCAGTCAGTCAACCAATGCGGGTGGCAAGGGAGCACTGTCATCTGGGCTCTTCTGTCATATTCCAGCTCCCATCATCACTGCGGGGAGCATGCATTGTGAGAAGCTTGAATGCCTCTGGGGGACCCACGTAAGAGGCTAACAGAGCACATGCCAGGGAGCTTGGGGGGCGGCTTTCTTGCAGCCCCCTGAAAGTGCCAGCCAAGGCAAATGCCTTGTTAGCCTTGCTAAATATACAGCGCTGTTGTCAGCATCACAAAACTAGAAAAATTATTTGAAATTATAATATGTATTAAATTTCAACCACCTTATAAAGATCGAGATTAAAACATTCCAGCAATACTCACTGTGTGATAAAAAAGTAGGGAAATTGAAGGAAGAATGAAAGAGAATATGTGTATATGGTGGGGATAGGGTAACTTTAGGGTAACCGTAGGGAAAAAGGACATTAGAAAGCAAATTGTTATGAAGCTATGCAAAACTGAAAGGATTATTCTGCTCCAGAAGATACATGATAATAAGAGGGGTGAGTAGAAAAGAAAAACATGCAGCTAAAGTCACATTGACATCTAGACTGCAAGCAGTTCCCACTCATGAGCAAGTCAAGCCCATCATCAAAACAGCAGGAGAATAGTCACTGAATCTCCTCAAGCCATAATGAGCCAAGCCTCAGAGGTGGAGAGAAAGTCTGGCCAGTAAAACTAATGTTTAGTGGTATGTTCTTTTTCAATATACAGTGAGGGGAAAAAGCATACATTTCACTCATTGACATGCAAATCAATTTATAACCTTTTTGACATGCATTTTTATGGATTTTTTTTTTGTTATTCTGTCTCTCACTGTTAAAAAAACACCTACCATTAAAATTATTGACTGATCATTTCTTTGTCAGTGGACAAATGTGCAAAATCAGCAAGGGATCAAATTTTTTTTTCCCTCACTGTACGTTGGAAAAGGTCAGGCTGTCCCATGTTTGCTAGTAGAATCACATGTTTGTGGGTCCAAGGACCAGTCCCGCATAATTAGCAACTAAACTCCGGTCCTGTCAGCTCCCTTCTCCTCCACTGCAAGTCTCGTGGTGTGAGTGCCGCGCAGTGCGTTGCCACGGTAACCTGTGGCAACGCTCTGACCCCGCGGCTCTCGCGAGACTTACAGTGGAGGAGAAGGGAGCTGATCGGACCGGAGGAGAGAGAAGGGAGCTGACAGGAGCTGCAGGAAAGGTAAGTTATTGCTCTCTGCCAGCCCCCAACAGGACCGCCGGGCTTGTAATGAGCCCGGCGGTCCTTGTCTGTATTGTGGCAATGTAAGTTGCCATAAAACAGACATTGGCTCGAGTATAAGTCGAGTTGGGGTTTTTCAGCACAAAAAATGTGCTGAAAAACTCAACTTATACTCGAGTATATATGGTATGTATGTATTTCTTTGAGTGCACCTCTGTGTCTGTGTGTTCACATGTGAATACATCCTTGCATTCATATGCCAACACTATAATCAAATGCATACTTTGAATCGCACACACTACATATAAAAACGTATTTATGAAAATACACAGGCACTACTAAAATGCACCTTTGCTTTTAAACATCAACAGTACAAATACATCCATGAATTAAAATTAAAATATTAAAATGATAATACTACACACAAATGCCCCCATGCACTCAAACCCCAGAACTACACACAAATGCAACCCTGCATTCAAACGCCAACACTACACACACATACCAGTACATTTAAATGCTAACACTACACACAAAGGCACCTACACATTCAGACCACAACACACAAATACCAACACTTCACACAAATATACCACTGCATTTACACACCTATGCTATACAAAAACACTCCTATATTCAAACAATCCAATGTGTCACAGAAACATTATATATATTCAAAAATGATGGTTAGGGAGCAAAAAAAGTAACCGATAAAATTAAAAACTGACCGATGTTATAAATTGAACAAATAAATTTAAAATATATTCCCAGAAAATAAGATGTAAAAGTGATGGTGATATTTTGATAAATCATCAAATCGGCCCCTACAGGGATATAAGGATAGTGGTTTAGTACTTTGGAGTACTTTCAGGTTGATTTGTTTGTTTGCTTGTTTTTTTAATTTAGCCATTATCTGTAATGGTGTGTACAAGAGGTTTTCCTGAAGAAAGGGTTAATTTGCAGGATTCTGTTAGTACCTAACCTAATGTAGCAGCTACTGTGGCTTAGAAGAGGCACACCTACACAGGCAAAAGAGGTTCATTTAGTGATCTCATGCAGGACAGTGACAGCTCTTGGGATCTGAGGTTTTGTTTTTAGACCTTTATATTCTCTTATGTTTAGTGATACGAGGATAGCAGTGAAATAGTTTTAATTTAAGTTACTGTGTATATGACAGTTATTCAGTTTGCTTTTTTTTAAAGGGTGTCCTGCAATCCCATATGTGGAAATAATGGAACTACAGAAAATACTTACTCTGCTGGCGTTTCAACCAATAAGGTGCACTCTGTTACATTGTCCCTAAATGTCCCTAAGTGTGTGTGTGTGTGTGTGTGTATATGTATATATATATATGTATATATGTATATATATATATATATATATATATATATATATATATATATATATATATAGAGAGAGAGAGAGAGAGAGAGAGAGAGAGAGAGAGAGAGAGAGAGAGAGATTTTTAGTTATGGGATGCTTCAGTGTTATCAATAAAAGCGAGGACTGCACACTCACAGTTATGTACCTCCAAGTTATTAGTGTCTACAACATGTCAATGATATAGCAGTGGATATCTGTTCATCCAAATATTTGCAATCAGTTTGGCTACCATGATTTATAGATGATTTACATGATTCAGTGGTGGAACTAAAGTGGAGAGGGTCCTGGTGCAAGAATTTTCTTTGAGGCCGCCTCAGCGCAAGGATGGAAAAAGAGATTGATCCCCATCTGTTGTACAACTCTTTGCCAGCTGGAGATCTACAATTTGCCCAACATTGCAGGGTTACATTTAGCACTGAGCAGTGTTTGTATGGTTGAATGTAAGCATGTTTTGTATGGAGTATGTGTGTGTGGCTGTAGAGGTGTATTTGAGTGTAGTTTTGTTTTGTGTGTTTTTATGTAATGCTGCCATTTGAATGTAGTGGTTTACTTGTATGTAGTGTTTGCCTTTGAACATAGAGGTGTGTGTATGCAGTGTTGATGCTTGAAGTTGTGTGTAGTGTTGGACTTTGAATGCTGAGTTGTATGCACATATACATATACACTACCACATCCACACACACACACACACACACACACACAGACACACATACATATGCAGATATACATCCTGACACACATGCAGATACATATGTGCAGACAAATAAATACACAGACACACTGACACACATACAGATACACACACTGAAAGACATGCAGATACACAGACACACACTAACACATACAGATACACAGCCACACATACAGACACAGATGCATACAGCCACACATGTATGCATACGGGCACACACATTTATAAACATACTCTACACACATACAGACACACACTGATGCATACACACACACAGAGACACAGATAGATACACATACAGGCACATATATATATACACAAACACACATATAGATACACATGCAGATACACAGATACATTTGCACACAGACAGACATATATATACTGGCACACAGACAGAAACACAGATACACATACAGATACCTAGATACAGAGAGACACATACAGACACACAGATGCATACACTGACACACAGATAGATACACTGGCATGCTTACCCCCTCTCCTCTCTGCCTCTCTCCCATGTGGGGCTCGGTGTTCTCTGGGAGGAAGTGACAAGTTGTCACTTCCTCCCGTGCTGCTAATATCACAGAGGCCTGATCAGGCTCTCAAAGAGCCACGGCACCCACCCAGGCCCCTGAAAACATTTTTGCCATAGGGTGACCCTAAGTTCCTGGGCCCAACAGTGGACACCCTAAGCATTCGTGCCTTGGTGCACCCAGTGGTAGTTCTGCCACTGTTGACATTATATTCTATATAAAGTAAGATCAAGTCATGCTAGCCATTAAAGCTGCACTTTAAATAAAAATAAAATAAAAAAAAGATTAAATTCCTGAGCTAAACAATTATAGAAAAATGTATCAATACCCATTACTTGTAGCATGTTTCACTCATGTCCTAAGCCATTACACTCCTTCAAGGTCACACTCATCTAGATAGTAGACTTGAGGATTCTGGATGTTTGGAAGCAGTTTCAAAATATATCTCACCAAAAAAAAATGTGTTTTCCCTTTTTCTCTCCATCCCTCTGTCTTCTTATTCGGTTTGGCTTTCTCTCTTATTTAAAATTATACATATGGCAATTCAGTGTTAGCTGATTCTGTACACATTATGTTATTGCACGCTATGTCAACAGTTTGCTTCCACTGCGTAGGAAAAGTCTGATTCTGTGGCTTACAATAAAAACAGATTTAACACAAAATATATCTGACCATTTCTTGTGTTGTTTAAAAACTGTGCACTCTAACATCAATTACTGTACTATAATATGCTCAAAGAGAACCAGTTGCACAGTCCTTCTGTACTATAATCCTACTTTTAAATAATTATATAAACACTAAGGATTTGTTCTACTATAATCTTCTACAAATGTACATTTCTTTTCTTTATTTTTTATTTTTTCCCTTCACTCTATATTTTTGAACCAATAAAAATTAACATATATTTTAACCAGGTGGATGGAAATTGAGCGGTAACCAGTAATTTAAACCCATTTTCTTCTATACCATAATTTCTGTGGATGGTCTGTTGGCAGGTTTGTTCTTTGATAGGCTGTATTTTGGGCTCTTGTTAACCTACTTAGTAAAGGAAAATGATATACTTAATCACATTAAAAATGTGCGGCATACAATTTAAGCGGGAAACAGTGTGACATAACTCAAGGGTAGAAACGGCAAATAGAAAGGCTTCAGGCAAGTAAATAAATTGCATATATCTTAGGATTCTATAAAACTCGATAGGTTGGATTTCATCACAAGGGATGTGTTTATAAGTGGTATTGTCAGTGACAGGTAAAAGGTATCAAAAGGTTAAAAAAAGGACCACAGAATTGGCTGTAAAAGACAAAACAGAAGACTCACATCCATGTGGACTTTCTAAAATAGTATGTACAAATTACTAATGTTCTAGGAACCTACATGACCTGATGAGACCATAATGCTGACTACGTTTGAAGCAAACATTTGAAAGTACAGATTGATGTTTATTAGTATCTCAACTATCTTTCCATAAATCTGTCTGTCTTTCTATCTAGCCATATGGTAGAAGGCCAATACCCGCAACACAACATTACACTACAAAAAAGGAGTAACATCTTCAGCTAGAACTAAAAAGTCCTTCACTGGTACTCTACACAGTCACATTGTCTCATGCAGTATAGAAGTTATTCTCCCCCTAAAGTACTGTATAGGGGATTATAAGGTTCAGGACCAAAAATTAGTAGTGTTCCAAATACATCTGGTGGAAGAGGTAGATAGGACTCTGAGTGACATTTTAATCCTCGATAACTAGAGATCATATTTTAGAAAATGCACCCCCAAATTAAATGTAGATTCATTATCAATTACAATTATTAAAAGGTTAACGTTTACATTGTGAGGACTTTTTTTAAGTTATGAGAATATTTCACACCCTTTAAGCAGGATAGAGGGACAAAGGAAACTGTAAATCACAAACACTTTCTATATCCCAATATTTCTGCAAGAAATTAATAAATTATTGCTTTTTTTTCTGCGTACATGTTATTGCTTTTATTTTTACAAAAAGACAATAGGTACTGCACTCAATCCATATAAGCCAAAATGGTGTTTATCTAGACCATGGGCCAGCAGGATATAGATACCAATTGAAGAAAGAGGGTGCAGGCCAGTAATTTTGAATAATTATATCCTGAGCACAAAGGTCTTGGATTTAAAAAATAAAGACACACAAATTAATTTAAAATGGTTACAAATAACCATTTAATTACCTGCTCAACTTTGAAAGACAGACTACTGTTGTACTCCACGATGGACCATTTAATCTGCTACAGATAAATGGACAGTGTCTTCATATGTTTGTATGTCTTTAGACTGGGACATTCCACAGTCTGCAATATAGATGATAAAAAATAAATTCTAAAAAAAAAATATGCTAACATTCTTTTAAGCAGATATTAAACATAGACTTTTGGCCTATCCGTTTGCATATACATAAAAAATATTACACATATGCGTGATTAAACTTATTTACATCAACTCTGAGCAAGCACAAATATTGGTGCTAATTAGGAAGTACCAATGCAATGTAATACAGAACTCACTTGTCATAAGGGTTTATCATCACATTAAGACTCACAGGTTTATCAGCTGGAAGTTAATGATAAGGTTTATGGAAATGTTAAAGAAAAAAAAGATTAACTGCAATAAAACAATACAACTTGCACACATTGGCCAGGTGGTGGCATTGGAATGCAAAGTATATCTCTCAGGTTGTTTTGTGGCTATTAGAAAAAAGTGGAAAGGTTTTGACTGACAGGGGAGAGATATTTTTCTTTTCATAAGCCCTTTAAATGTTGCCAAAAGGTCTTAGCAAAGAAAACACAATGAAAGCACAAGATTATTAATACATGCTTATAATTATAGAGTATAATTTGGAAATCTGCAATTTTCACAACCTGAGGGTTTTATTCACTAAATATTCAGTTGTGATCAGATGACATGCAAGTAATTCAAATTAGAACAGAATAGGCAACTTCAAAAAGTTCTGCGACTTTGCTTTTCGATATCAGTTGTTTGGGATTTTGTGTTGTAATCAGGTTGTCGTGTCTTGTCATGTCACCATATATCTCTGTTTAGAGAATAAAGGTATTGAGAATATCAGTTGAAACAACATTCTGATCTACCTCTGATAATGAAGAATTCAGACATCAGAGAAAGGAAAGCAGTACATACAGTGCATGCAATATGCTAATATTGAAGGTCTAATCGAAGGTCTATTCACGGAGGTCTGTTCACCAAACAGCTAGTTGGAATGAGACAAAAACCGATTTTGAAAATGAAGGATTTAATAGTCAAGTTGGTAAAAAAAAATCTGCAGAGTTGTATATCTTTTAAAAATCATATTTTCACTCTTGTTTTGCCACTTGATTCTCAACTCGAAAATGTCACTGCTTAGACAAGAAGGAATGATATAGAAGTCTGTTCATGATGTAAAACATATCACGTCTCACCCATGGTGGGCTCATTGTGATACTCATGTAACATATGAGACATTGTTATGTATAGTGTGTGGTGATGTCTAATTTTCCATTTGTTTTATATTATCTGATTAATTAAGAATGTGACTATATTTGGAAATGGTATGAAAATATCTGTCTCAAATAAAGATTTCTTAAAAAACAATGTTTTGTTCATTTTAAAATTAAATTAATATTTGATTACCATTCTCAAGGGAGAAAACAAACAGTTGTGTATCAAATCCCATTAGATACAATTAAATTAAATTTAAAAAAAAATAAAAAATTTAAACAATGGTTTGAAAGAGCAAACTAATAAAACACACCAGGATTTTATATTTATGATCCTTTGTGCATCTTTGGAAACCTGATTTAGTGATTATATATATATATATATAAAATTGTATTTGTTGTACTTTTATATATATATATATATATATATATAATTTACATTAGCCATTCCAGTTGCTGCATTAATTGCACAATGTTCACTGTCCCTGGGCTCCTCGATGTAAACAGAACAGTTATAAAGTTGCCTGTGCCTGCTACCTCTGTAATTCACCTATTGCTGCTAAAATCTGAAGGACATAGCTAACAGCACTAATTATTCCCTCCAAGAATGATGAGATAGATGATGATAGTTAATGATCTTTAATACGTTGGAAGAAATTAGTCCTTCGGGTACATGTGATAATGTTATTTTGTCTCACTTCACATTCTCCTTTCCAATTCCTCTCGCATGGCACAACTCGACCCCTTAATATGATCACTTGTTACAACACCTAAACACAAATATTAAAGAGTTACAAAAGGTGCACCCCTTAAAGGGCCACTGTCATTTCCCACGACTTTTAATATTCTGGTTACATATCCCTAAATTTAACAGATATGTATTTGTGAGGTGAACAAATACAATTCCATACAGAGTTCTGTCCTTTGAATCTGGCAATTTGAAAAGAGAAAGAAAATGGAGAAGGGGAGACACAATCAATTTTTCCTTGTCTGAACTGAATTATGATTTAATTTGCTAGATTTTTTTTATATAACTTAAAGACAACAGAACATCTCATGAAAAAGGTTGACACAAGTTATACGTTATTTTCAATGTTTTATTCAATGTTGTAGATTCCACAGAAACTCCCATTAAGTTTGTTGCTCAACCCAGTCTAAATGTGTATTATATCGGAACATCATCTTACAATCAAGAGAGCATTTCAACAAATATAGATCAGCTATCACCATGCTACTTAAAAAATATCTGTTTGTCCTGTGTATCGCTTGTTTCTTACACATTTAGTTGGCTGCAAGTTGGTAACTATCTATGCTTTGGTAATGATCTAATCATTACTATCTTGATTGAAGCATTTTTCAATCCTTTATCACTTTAAGCACCATAGACACAACAAGAGCTCTGAATAAAAATACCATATACTGGTAAATAAAAATAAAAATAAATAAAATTAATTTCTAAATAGGTAGTTTCAACACTGCATCCTGATTGCTGCAATAGCTGAGTATTGCTATCATTCTGATACTTGGCAAATAAAAAAATATGATGCATATAGCATTTAATAATATATGTATTATGAGCCAATGGCGTTTGTTTTCTCAAATCACATTCTGGTCCATTTGGGTTCACCTAAGTGTTGGCTGTCCATTATTTTTTATTTGTGCCAAAAGCTCTATGTAATTCCACTGTGAGTCGGACATTCCATTGTAGAATATCAGCCTTAAAACCAGGTTATGCTTTTTCTTGAGCAAATATTATAAGCCTAATTTCCTTTTCTGTATAGTTTAAAATATTTCTGAATTATGATCCTGTTATTTTATCATTTATTTTCTTAGTGCAATATTTACACTGTATAACAAGGTCAGGTAATAAGAGTACCGTTACATGTAAAAAGTTTGTTAAAAAAGGACATCTGAATGGCTTTCTGTATTATGTTCAATATACATTATTAATATTGAAACATGTACTTTAGTTACTGTGCCGTTCAATAATATTTGCTATTACTATATAAAAATATCCAGTTACCTACTGATCGCTCTAGTCCTGCCTGCAGCGCTCAAGCACATTTTAATTTATCTACCTTTAGCAAACATCCCCTTGGCTTCGTATCTGAAAAATGTACTGATGATAAGTTAGTTAATATTTGCATTGTCTTCAGTTGGGAAACTTTAATGAAACTAGAGTCTCATACAAACCCTATTATTCGAATAGTTGAGAGATAGAAGATTGAATGAACATTTACAGTAATAATAAAGAAGAGGTTATTAACTATGCTAAAATTAGCCAAAAGGTACCTTTACAGCTATCGCTGGAGTTTGACAAGAGTTTAGCAGCAACCTGTAGGCTACTGTTGTGCTCTTCTGTGAAATATGATGAATATGCAACTAATAAGCAATATTTAGGTCAAAAATAGACAAATTGAAAAGACGGTGGAATTGGATACATTTCCATTAAGACTATTTGCCTATAGTTAAAGGACCATTATAGTGCCAGGAAAAAATACTTGTTTTCCTGGCACTATAGTGCCCTGAGGGTGCCCCCACCCTCAGGGACCCCCTCCCGCCCGGCTCTGGAAGGGAGAAAGGTGTACAAACGTACCTTTTTCCAGCGCTGGGCGGGGAGCTCTCCTCCTCCGATCCTCCTTCTCTCCGCCCCGTCGGCTGAATGCGCACGCGCGGCAAGAGCTGCGCGCGCATTCAACCGGTCGCATAGGAAAGCATTTACAATGCTTTCCTATGGACGCTGGCGTGCTCTCACTGTGAAAATCACAGTGAGAAGCACGCAAGCGCCTCTAGTGGCTGCCAATGAGACAGCCACTAGAGGATTAGGGGGAAGGCTTAACCCATTCATAAACATAGCAGTTTCTCTGAAACTGCTATGTTTATAAAAAAATGGGTTAACCCTAGAAGGACCTGGCACCCAGACCACTTCATTAAGCTGAAGTGGTCTGGGTGCCTAGAGTGGTCCTTTAACAATTTAGTTATTAGTTCTCCAAAGTTCACTGTAAAGGATATTTACTGCTTAGAAAAATCAAGTAACCAGTTTAAAGAAAATGGGTATGTGTTGCTAAAGCAGTAGCCTTTGCAAAAAATGGTTTCCACACTTTTTATAAAGTGCCATTTAAATTAATCATTCAGAGCTGATTATTCATAAAAATGACCAGAAATGTATTTTTCAACTTAATTATATGAGCTGAATATCACTAAAATGAGATGGTTAGAGGAATCATGGATACAATGAAAAAAACTCAGATTCAGTGATTTTCACACAAGTTTCTGACCAGGGTTGCCACTGAGAATGCATATAAAACATCAGAAATACCTGGTAAATAGTACATTTGCTAGGTCCCTTTATGCATGGGTATCCCAGACAACCATATGTTCCTGTTAATTCATGTAAAAAAGAGTTTAGGCGCTCACTAAAAAAACAAAAGGTGTGTAATGCAGCAGTGAACCAGCAGGACTTCCCAATACCTGCTATATAATGAACAGAAATGTGAAAATAGGAAAAGTGGTAAACCGCGCCAAAAAATAGTGTTACAAAAAAATCAAATGATCATATCATATATACATATAAATCTCGAGTAGTACAGCATGGAAAAACCTCAAAAGATATAAGAACAATAAAATAATAGTGCAATATGCTTACATTTTAAATGGTATAATTTGTAAACGGAATATTCTGGAGATAAAAGGCAAACTCACACTTTGCAGAGCTGCTAAGAGCTCTGCTGTATAACGCCTGGACGGTACAATCCCCGTCTTAGGATCTGTAGATATTGGGATGTCCAAACTCAGCAACCATATATATGGGAGAAAAAAAACAGAATACACAAACCAATGGTACAGTATCAAAAACCAAAAATTGGAAGAGAAAATGTAGATATCCTACTTACAATATCCAGAGCAATGACTTGCTCTGGTGATGATAGCTTATGGTGGTATAATCCCCACCAAAGGATATGTGGATATAACAGGGAACCAGCAGCACCAGGAAATATGTAGAAACCAGAGGATTGGATAAAAAAAGCTTCACTTTATTTCTCAAAAAGTATATTAAAACATATAAAATAGCTTCCAGTCCTTCCCTTGACGCATTTCGCCCGGGTTTGGGCTTTATCAAAAGAGTGACACAGATCCTAAGACGGGGATTGTACCGTCCAGGCGTTATACAGCCGAGCTCTTAGCAGCTTTGCAAAGTGTGCGTTTGCTTTTTATCCACAGAATATTCAGTTTACAAATTATACAATTTCAAATTTAAACATATTGCACTATTATTTTATTGTTCTTATCTCTTTTGAGGTTTTTCCATGCTGTACTACTCGAGATCTATATGTATGTATGATATGATCATTAGATTTTTTGTAACACTATTTTTTGGCGCGGTTTACCACTTTTCCTATTTTCACATTCCTGTTAATTCATGACTGAGCTGAAACACAGAAGTTAGTTTAACCGTATTAAGAGAATGATATAACATTCCACTAAATATACATCCACATTCCCCATCAAACTGAGCCCAGAACTTTATGTGATTACACTAAAGCCACAACTAAGGTGTTTAAGAGAAATGTATACAGAGGTTCAGTTAAAAAAAAAAAAAAGTTTATTAATTGAAAAAAATTATATATATATATATATATATATATATATATATGTACATATCAGTTAGCAATTCCAGAGTTTGAGGTCACAAAAAAAGATCAGGAGCAGTTAAATGTTATTTGCCACACTGTATAAACAAAAGTGTGAAAAATCATGCAAAGCATATCAATTAAACTGTCAACAGCTTTCCCTCCCCACACCCTGATTCATCTTCTGCACCTGTCATCAAAACACTAAGCCCTCAGTGAATACTATCCTAGCAACCTTTTTTTCTATCCAACCTTTACCTTTTGCATCACTTTACCCCACTCCCTCTAGCATGTAAGCTAATTGAGCAGGGCCCTCAATCCCTCTGTTCCTGTGTGTCCAACTCATATGGTTACAAACACGTGTCTGTTAGTCCACCCATTGTACAGCTATGGAACTTGTTGACTCTTTATAAATAATAGTAATAATAATAACCAGAGTGCACTCAAGATTTCCTGATCATTGTTAGTAAGTAGAGTCAAGCAGAGAAAGCAGTCACCATTAAGTGGTTAGAAGAAAATTAAAAGTTTAACTTGTCCAAAGGGCATTGCTTTACTACATCAACCCAAACATGCATTGACTTGGGAAGTATAAAAAGTAATATATAGATACATAGATTCAGATAACCAGATGATAAAGCTCATGTTAACAAAGATAAAACAGAGTAAACAAAATGGTTGTTTACTAAAGTGAAAATTTAATATAAATTTAAAATGGCAAACAAGAGTAGTCTAGTCAAATTATTAGCATAGATAACATAGAGCATTTTTCAAGTCTGGCTTCATTGGATTTTTAATTTGAAATTTACTTAGAATTCTCCGTTTAGTGAATAACTCTCTGGGCATCATGGCATGCTGTTTATATATTGTCACTGACTCTCTGATATATAAAATCACTCTAGAAGAAAGTCAACTCATAAAATCCCATTGTAATAAGACATTGGTACTATTAGTCATACTTCTCATTGGTCTCCGGTTTATCTTTCTGATGTTCTATAATAACCAAAGGTATGTTTCTGAAGATTGAATAGCAATATTGAATATACATCAATTCGTATTACGTTAGAGCAGAATTCTCTAATTACATGGACTGCTGGCATCTCATAGTTGAATCATTTTGAAAAATAATTATTTTCACCTTTATTCATATTGCTCTAGAGAATTGACTGCTATCAGCATTAAGCTGGTTTATTACACCTAAGAGAAGCTTCAAGTACCTTGGTTTCTTAAGATGTACAGAAGACCAGCTTTCCCTTATTCCTGTCTCTTTTAATTTAGGATTAAGTACACCCAGTACAATATCTATGATAATTGCCAATCTGTTCTTTTATGAATTATGTGAGCCTATTTAGCAGGGTTCTCTTACTGGAACATTGTGACAAAGGGCAGCAACGGAGGCCACCTTACAACATATGATGAAAACCTACCTCTTTATACAACTCACATTTCAATGAGCCATTAAAATAGGAAAGTTGATAATTTGGCCAGTATAGAAATTCTACTGTATCAGGAACATTAGGCAAAATCATTTGTGTCTGTTTAATGTCTTTTTTTTTAATTGACTTTTCGATGTAGTGCACCTCAATGGTAACAAACCATGGAACGGAATGATTAATCATGTAACGTAAGAATAAGACATGGAAAAGGGTACAAAACAAAAGGGAAGAACTTGAAAGGTAAACTGTCTTTAAAGATTAAATGGAAACACTATAATTTAATTCAGTAAAGAGGAATATTGCATCAAGGGTGTAGAATTAACTCTGGAATAACAGAAGCAAGTGGGATGTGTAAAAGTTTAAATTTTATAATGCTTTAGTTTTGTGTTAGTTCACAGACAGTGTAAACATCTGACACAATAAATCAAGTCAATGGATCAAATGCTAATATTCAGTCCCTACCACTTTATACCATAATATTGAAATAATGTAACAATAACATCCAGTCCCCCATCTTCAGGCATTTGGGCAGATAAAAGAACACAGCATCCTAAAGAGTGGCACTTACCATTTCAAGTCAATGGATACATTCTATACTCTTGGCTTCTTCCAGCCTTGTCTCCAATCTGAGCAAGGAGAGAGAAGGCTTTTTCTAAAAGGCGCTTTCCAGAGCTACTTGGAATAATATTATACATTAGGATTATGAGTTTGTTTGTAATCAGCTATACTGAAAGTAGTGTGATGTAATGATATTGCATCATAGATAAATGGAGAACAGCAATGGGGAAATTAAATATTCACCTAATTCCAATTATAATAGAATGGATGCATTTTGAGAAGTGAACTCAGATGTAAAGGAATGTACCAGCAAATTATTAAACAATCACTACTGATGTCCGAGTGATTAGTGATCTATCTATCTATCTATCTATCTATCTATCTGTCTGTCTGTCTATCTATCTATCTATCTATCTATATATATATCTATATCTACCTGTCTATCTATCTATCTATAGTGATGGCCCGAACGGTTCGACGAACGGTTCGCCACGGACGGCGAACATATGCACTGTTCGGTCCGCCCCCTATGTCATCATTGAGTAAACTTTGACCCTGTACCTCACAGTCAGCTCATTCCAGCCAATCAGCAGCAGACCATCCCTCCCAGACCCTCCCACCTCCTGGACAGCATCCGTTTTACATTCATTGTGAAGCTGCATTCTTAGTGAGCTGTCCAGGAGGTGGGAAGGTCTGGGAGGGAGGGTCTGCTGATGATTGGCTGGAATGTGTCTGCTGACTGTGAGGTACAGGGTCAAAGTTTACTCAATGATGATGAATAGGGGGCGGACCGAACAGCACATATGTTCGCCGTCTGCGGCAAACCGTTCAGCGAACCGTTCGGGACATCACTATCCATCTATCTATATCTATCTATCTATCTATCTATCTACCTGTCTATATGTCTATCTATCTATCTATCTATCTATCTATATCTGTCTCTGTCTGTCTATCTATCTATCTATCTATATATCTAGCTGTCTCAGCTCTGTCTATGTCTGTCAGTCAGTTGGTTAGTTAATCTGCACGTCTAGCTATCTCTATACAGATATGGAAATTTAACTTTAAGCTGCTTACAATTTATAAACAGTCACCTGCATTCTATTCAATTTTTCATAAATAAATCCAAAATGCAACACTTTAAAAAGCCTTTTTATGCTGAGCAGGAAAGCAAAGATTAAAAGATTTAGTTTCAATTCATATATGATCAGAATAATTACTGCATAAAACATATCATATCAATTTGCCTATTCCTGGAAAAACGGCAGTCCTTTTGAACTTGACATATCAACTATGTTGAAAAATGTACAGGATATAGTGTTTAGTTTAAAGGCTTTTATTTTTCAAACTCAAATTAGATGCACATTTCCTTTCTATCTTTTAAAATGACAATCTACCAGTTAAAAGCTAAGCAGATAAAACACTTCAGGGTAGATAATGATTTGTTTTACTTTCACTATGAATCTGAGGTCCAAAATGATATAAGAGTGGTGATGGGACCTATTTACTAAATAGGAGGTCATAATGACTTGAAAGCTGACTTGAAAGCTGGTTTGCTTTCCTTTTATACGAAAATGCAGATTTAGCCGTTCTCATGGAGATACAAGCTACTGAACTGTGTGTTCTCAATAACCAAGGTCTGATCATCTTAGCCCTAGATATGTTTTGTCAGGCTGATATGTCATCAGTTGTGTAGTTACCCCTCTGGGCTTGCTATATTGCTATATGTGGCTGTTTAGGGGCTATACACAATTCAAGAGCTGGAGTTAGGATTAATAGAACATTATTGTTGCAGACAGTCTTATTTTTTGGCAGAAATAGTGGTGATAGGCAAAATGAGGGCATGTAAGTATGTAGGTAAATCTTGGACTCACAGAGTATACCGAGAACCTCCTATTTTAGCCCAACAAAGTATTTTAGGAAATTTGACTTACGTTTTCAAATAAGTCTGAAATATTCACTGTTTTTAGCCTGGAAAAGTCTAGACAAATCCCTGTTTAAAATAATAGCTTTGAAAATATTTATCCTAATATATCACATTCTTCCAATAATTACAAAAGTATGTACAACACCCAATATAGTGCAGATCAAATGTGATAATAACCAAATAACCTAGCTTAATCATGTCTCCAGATAACTGATTATTGCATCAGTAAAGTAATGGGGCCATTAGTACATTATAATATAAATGTATCTTTAAAGAATACTGAAAACAATGATGGAATATAATAGCAATACAAATAGAAAAATCTGTAAAGGGTAATTAAATCAATGCAATAAAATGACAGCATAAAGACAGATATTAGTTGTTAAAGTTAGAAAACTGGACATTTAGGTCCCTAGGGACCTTTCCCAAGCTTATTAATATAGCTTTTTCCCTCTCCTGAAGATGTGTTACACGTGGTTATTATGGGTTCCTGGGTGAAACAAATATAATTCTGAGTTTGGCAGACCTAATGAGCTGAACAAGCTTATATGTGGTTGAGAAAATCCCAATTCAGATTCCAAATGCTTTCCGCAGTTTATCTGGTCACCTCATTTCTCAGCTTTGTTGTGAAAGGTTGTAGAGCATTCCTTAAAATGGTCCAATCGACACCCCCATCTCTCTTCTTCTCCTCCTCTATTTGATATATATATAAATCATTCTCCTTTCTAGACTGGAGTGAGTTAATACTATGTTTGGAGATGCAGTATGCATCATAGCCATATTTAAATTAACAGAGCATTTAATTTTTCTGTAATTAGTGTTCCTACTGTTTTATATTAGTCACTGTTCCCGATTTCTGTGAACTTTTCATTGCTATGGACAAAGGCTATTTAAAATATTGTCAAAATATTATTATAATTTTTCACTTATTCTACGATATTAGTTAAAATGTTATAGGTGAAATGTTTCTAGAAGCATGCAGTGTTCCTAAGAGCAGGGCTGTACTGATCCATCCTGCATGTACTATGCTCACAGGACACCACCAATACATAATATACCCCCATTAAAAAACACACCTTACATCCAAAAGCAGTGTTTTATTACGTAAATCTGGCCCTGCTTTGGAGCCTTGCAGTTGTATAGCCATTCACACAGCCATTTTGGCTGTGTGCTCATAATACATGTGAGAGCTTCACAGTCAAGAGGAAGAAGAGTTAGAGGAGAGAGGAGGGGGTGGTAAAATGCTTTGTGATGGATGGCCTGATCCCCTTGATTTGTTTTGTGCAAGCAGCAAGCTTGCGGTGCCATTTTGTGACTTCTTGCAATGTACATGGACATCTCTGTATTGTGTGTGCCTGGACTCTACACAGAACAGTGTGTGAGTCTGTATTTGCAGCTGTGGGTCAAGAGAGGGGGTTCTGTTGCGTTGCTAGTGTAAAATCTATTTTGTATGATACTTAAGGTAAAAGTGTCCACCTGCTGTGGTGGTCAAGTTTACATGTTATCTGCTACAACAAAGGGCTATATTAATGTAATTAGAAATTGCTCTAAAGGAACAGTGGGTCCAGATACCTACCTGGCCAATCAAGATAACCATTTGTATTCAGGGTGGACTTGCACAGGGAGGGGGAAGAACTAGTGTAATGAATTGCTTTGTATCCAGTTCTTTTCCTGGGTGTTCTATTTGCCTAGTTCTGTATTCCCATTGGTGAGAATGTTTGTGCAATGTTTTTCTACTGTATGGTGTGATCTATGTAAGCTGGATGTTTTCACAATAAACGGACTGAGTTATTTTGAGTTTCCAAGACAAAGCTGGTTTATCTCTTCTTTGAGGTCTCATAGGATATTGCTATTCACTGTCTTCTATAGAGTAATTACTAATAAGAGTATTGCCATAGGACTAGATAGATAGAATTTCATATAATAACCAGATACCAGTGCAGTATATCCTGCATTGCCAGTGCAGAGGTTCCAAAGATGAGTCCTAGCATTTAGTGGAGCAGTCAGTTGTGAAGATTATGTAAAAAGAAATCCACGGACAATAGCATGCCGGAACTGTTGATCCTTCGGTAACAGAGATGCTAGGGCCATATCATCACATGCATCTTTGCCTGTAGAGCTAAAAAAAACTTGCACTGAGAGGGGGGCATGTGATATCCTATTAGCTGGGGGCCCTGTCACTTGTCAGTCTACATTCTCAGACACAAACAAGCCTGATATTTTTTTTTCAAGATACATGTCAATTCAAATTGCTGTTTGAATAAACTCATTGACACACGCTACACATCCATTGACATAAGCTACACTTCCTATTTATGGTAATAATTCTGCTCCATTTGCAATAAGAATTTAAGATATAGGAAAATGTATCCAATCACAGATTTTAATCTGACAATTTATCGGGCAAAAGACTGTAGACTTTTCAAAAACTGCTGGTGTATGCCTTACATTTTGCTACTTAAATAGCAGGCAACAAAACATTATCTGAACAGATGTGAAGAAAAAAACGACAAATAAAATTAAATACAGAGAGTCCAGGAAACAGATCATTAAGCTAGTTTAATATTATATAATAGGTTATGCCTTATTGACTCTTTAACTATCTTGTAAAAAAAGATTTTTCAATTCACATTTCTTTCAAATTTTTATTTTTGCATAAATAGAGACTTCTAGTTTACAATTTACAACACAATTTTCACCCAAGCTATGAAGTAATGGCACTGTTTATGTGTCTTGTACAAACATTTTCACACAGTTTTTTTTATAATTTAATCTTTTGAACATCCATCTTATTTTTAGTGGCGTATTAAATTAGTAATTTGATTTAAAAAGTATTGTTATCTTTCGTATAGAAATATAACATATTTCAAAGGAGCTTTACAGCATTAATGCCTTTGTGACATACACCATACCATGAGTCTTGTAGATCATGGGGAGACCTTGCCATCGTGGGCAAAATAAAGAAACCTGCAACACACCGCTCGAGGCCTCTAACCACTATAGCACCATATCATGTTGATTGAATAACAACTGACATTAAAACTCATTGGTGACTCTTTTTTTCATGTGACAGCTCCTTATTAATTGTGCATTTGCTGTGGAGGAAGATGCTGCTCAGCAGGGATAAGTAAAAGAGAAAATGTAAGATTCAAATTCAAGTTGCAGTTTTTAGAATACACTTGCTCTGTGTCCGGGGTGCAATTCTGTTGAATCAGCTGTATTTACATTTTTATATAGGCATAGTCATTTCTAGGGGTGCACTTTGTGGTGTTGAAGTCCTAGATGTATATTTATTTAGTTTTTTACACACACTGCACCCCTTTCTCGCACACCTTATCCCTCTGTCAAACTGCCCCCTTCAAACACGCTGCACACCTCTCACACGATGCATCCCTACAAACATACTGCACCCCTTCACACACTGCAACCCTCTCACACACTGCACTCCTCACACACACTGTATTCCTCCCACACACTGCATCTCTCACATTTTTCACCCCTACACACACTGCACCCCTTCACATACTGCACCACTTTCTCTCACACTGCACCCCTCTATCACACTTCCCCCTTCACACACGCTGCACACCTCTCACACGTTGCACCCCTACAAACATACTGCACCCCTTCACACACTGCAACCCTCTCACACACTGCACCCCTCACACACAATGTATTCCTCCCACACACTGCATCTCTCACATTTTGCACCCCTACACACACTGCACCCATTCACATACTGCATCACTTTCTCTCACACAGAACCCCTCTCACACACAGCAACCCTCTCACAAACTGCCCCCCTAATACACATAATGCACCCCTTATAAACATACTGCATCACCGATATACATACAAGATTCATTATACACAATCTTCTACACACACTTATGGAGACACCGGAGGTAAGTCACAAGCAGACGCAGTGCAAGCATGTCATTAACTTTGCTTGCGTTGCGCAAAACAAATATAGGGCCTTTTTTCTAATGCAAAAGTTCTTCAGCATGACTCTACACATGGGCTACCCTGGAAGAGCACTGAGCCAATATGCTCACTTTAAGAGGTGGCATAATTGTCATTAGTGATTACACAATGCCCTTTGGCCCTACTCCCTTCAGACTGGGCCACTGTGATTTAAAAATGCATAGGCCAGATTTTTTCCCCCAGTCTGGCCCTGTATGACAGAGAATTACCTTTAACAATTAGCAATTAGAACCAGTTACAGTTAACCAGACAGTATGTACACATCTATCTAGTATGTCAGACACACAATGTGGTGTCATAACAGCACAATGACAATATATTGATAGACAATAAGCCAAATAGACTATAAGCCAAGTAGCAATGTGGAAAGCTATATAACATTTAAGGGTGATATAAAACAATATAATAATAGGGATAATCTAGAAGTTAATTTAAATATGTGGGGGAAATATATGTGAAGAGGAGATGAGGTGCATTTTGCCTCTCTTGGTGACCTGACATCATGCTATGGTCTTCAGTATTACTACCTCAGTACCATCTCCTAGTCTGATCTTTTTCCCTGTCTGCTGGATCGTGTCACAGACTGGATGACTTTACAATTCCTAAAATTCAACCTGTCCAAGACCAATTGCCTTGTCATTTCTTCCTCTACAGCTATGTCTGTGCATGCTTCCCATAAGGTCAATAGAGTGATCATAATCTCAACCCAATCTCAACCCAAAGACACATTGCCTTGGTGTGCTATTTGACATCGACCTTTCCTTCAACCCTTACATTAAATCATATCACCAAATCCTGTCGCTTTCACCTTAAAAACATGTCTCACATTCAACAATGACTTCTTCATTTAAGATGCAACTAAGATGCTAGTCCATGCTCTTGTTGTTTCCTGCCTTGCTTATTGTAACCTTCTCCTAGGTGAACCGAGAAGTGTTACCCTTCTACTGTCCGTAAGAAATGCCTCTGCCAGATTAATCTACCTTACATCCAGCAATCTCAACTGGCTTCTTGTTTCAAATATAGATTAAGGAACACACAAAAATACAGTTTTAAACCTTACAAGGCTACTTAAAATCCCCTATCTTGGCAAGCAAATATGAGATTTGCTTACACCATATGGCCATAAAATATTTAGCTCACTGCTACATCATTGTACCCCGATATCAGTGGGTCCTACACACATTTTAACAACTAAAAAAATGTAAAACATTTTGACAGAGAATAAAGCTAGTCTTACTTTTGCTTACATTTTTATATATGATAATAAGAATGTTTTAGCTCAGACCCACCTCTCCTGTACAGTGTTCATGCTTAGAAGGCTACAAAATATAATTTTTAAGTGAACTATGTTAAACAAGATGATAAAAAGATCATCAGTGAATTTTAACATATCTTTCTCACGTGTTATTATTATTGGGTAGTATGCTGGTGGTTTAGGTAGGGTTTGATGCCTTATTGTAGCGAGACAGGGAGGGTATGTGATGCCTAATAGCAGTCAGAGTTGCCTAATGGTCATGTGAAAGTTGTGCTAGGGGGAGATTCTTAATGAAGGTCAGAGAGAGAGAGTTGCCTAATGGTGATAGGTGAGAGTGATGTGCAATGGCGGTAAGAGATTAACGTGGCAATCCTTTAAAAGTCACAGAGTCCTAAATGTTTACTAAACACATTACTCTATGTGAGTTTTTTTAATTTTAAATATACTTGGAGTGTCTAGTTTTTGAATTTTTTTCATTGTCTATTAGACAAAAAAAAACACTATTTATGGGAGACAGAGTGCAATATTTCATTAGGTCAGCTGACTTCAAAAAGAAAAAGGATTGGTTTACAGATAAATTTAACAGATGATATCACAAAACAGAGCATTTCAAGTTTAGTTCTCTATGTGATTTATTCTACCTCTGTTTTATTTTCCCTTTTATTACCCAGTCTCGTTAGTTTCATTGTTTACTACATCTCTATTGCATGCTACTTATCTGCCAATTTGCAAATGTAGAATTACTTTAGCATTTTATTTTATTTATTCCCCATAGATCTATCACAATAAAAGTGCCCTACCGTACAGAATCGCTCCTTTGAAATCATCTAATCTTCTATAGATCATCAGTGTTTCAAATCTTATGAGAGTAAGACAATTAATAAAAGAAACAATTCATACTCTAGTCATAGAGTTGTGATTGTATAGGGAATATATTTTATTCTGTTATTATGTACTTCTTGTAATACTGGCTCTCCACCCAATGCCCCAAACCTGTTTCCATTATATGAACTAAATGGACAGGTCACCTGTGAGTGTTCTATCTCTTTATTCTATCTGATTTCTCAGCTTTTTACTCCCTCTCATACTCCCATCCACTTTGGTTTATTGTTTACTTGACCCCTCCTCCCCCCCACAAAAAAAAACAGAAAAACAGAAATTCAAATTTTACAGCACACAATATTTTTCAGTGATATGCATAGAAATAAATGTATGCATATTATAATGTGTTTTGTGTTATGTATTTATAGAGAAATTAAAGGAAAGGTTAATCCATTTTTTAGTCTATAGCTCATGCCCTTGCAGTCTTACTGTTCAGATCTCATTTAGTAGCTAAATCACTTTTGTTTCTATTTATGCTGCCCTAGCCACACCTCCCCGGGCTTTGACTGCATCAGCCTCTATAAAACAAAAGGTTTTATTTTCAACCAGTACAGTGTGTTCACGTTATAACTTTTTATCACCTGCTTTGATAGTTGAACTTTAATCACATGCATGAGGCTCTAGCAGGCTTTTAAAGAGCATAAAAAGGTTTTTAAAAAATCGTTGTGCCAATAGACAATATAAAAAAATAAATAGATTTTTGGAACAAACAAGAAATAAGTCAATGCGATGGTCCTCACAAATAATAGTCTCTTGGTAGTAGACATTTTAGTCTTTAGTACCGCAAGGGCCTTTCTTTGGGTAGATCAGCTGTCTTTATTTTCTTTTTGATGTATATAGAAAGACAAAAGCAGAAAGGGTGGAAATAGTGTAATACATCAAATCTAATTATGTAATAAAAAATGACAGTATCACACTCACATATTATAGAGACTTAGTCAGCTCTAGTGCATTTAGCGTGTGGTGGTATAATCCACACTTATAAGATGTATTGGAGGAGTCCATTTGGTTCACGATGACAGGAACCCAGGGAGAAATAGATAAGACAACAGATAGTGTTTTCAATAAAACAAGTGATGTATGTGATAAAAATAGTTCAAATATACTCACAAATATAGAGCAGACAGTGTTGGTGGTTTACTTTAGAGTAGAGATAAAAGATGCCAGGAAGTATAACAAAGTATTAAACTAAATAAAAAAGGTAGGTGGCACAGCACACAAGTGTAGTGACAAAAATCCTCTAATTGTTAAAATACAAAGTAGTAACATCCATCACCACGTTTTCACCAGTATGGCTTTTTCAAATGGAGTAAAAACATACACCTGGCTAGAGAGGGCTTATATAGACATAAAACCACTTAAATTGGTGTAACAAGTGGCCAATCAGCTGTTAGCATAGTCTACACAGAGATTAAAACAGAATCAAATAAATATGTATGTATTAAGAATAGTAAAAGGGGCCTAAATATATAATTTGTTATTAAAACGAGCAGTAGAACAAAAAGGAGTTAACAAACAGAACAAACAAAGAAAAAAAAAAAGATTTTATTTTTGGGGGGAAATTCTCAGGCGCACAGCCTTATGGGGCTATAGTTTTAGGGAATGTGCATTCTTGCAGTGGGCATTTGCAGAGTAACGACTCTCGCCAATGCCCCAGGGGCGGTAACATATGAGCACAGCATGTAAGCCCAAATAATGGGCGTCAGAGTTAACAGAACAAAGGGATAAATTCTAAAGTAAACACACTGTACAATAAAGAGACTTAAACATGGAGATCTGTCTCTACAGGAACTTTGTAGTATGACTGTGTAGGTCACATGCAGGAAATGTGGGTCTTTTGCTGCATATACAAAAATTATTTAACTCCGACATTGCAGAGAATTGAGACGTAAGACTGCAGTGGCATGATATTCACACCAAAACCACTCTATTAAACTAAAGTTGCTTTGGTGCTTATAGTGTTCCTTTAATATAAAGTAGTTTCAGAAAATGAGACCTGATTTTTATTTTTATAGGGGTGTGCACTAATCCCTTATCTATGCTAATGATTTGACTAACAAGGGAAAGCAGAAAAGACTTTCCACAGATGGTCCTTCTACTCTCAAAAGCACAGCAACCAGCGCACATTTATGTTTATATTATGGCATTACCAAAATTGATAAGGAAATGGCAAATTTTAGGCCCAAAATGCCAAATAAAAAAAATAAAAAATCTCCAACAAAACTATTTTATAGCTAAGTAATTTTGTCCTAAATTTGCGATGGACTTGTTGGTTGCCCGCAACGTTGACATTGTAACGAGAATATACCCCAACACGCAGGATTCAGCTAAACAGAAGACAACACAGAGGAGAGATACGTCTACCGGACCTTAGAATGGCCGGACTCAACGTATATGAGAGGAGGCAGAGTCAGGAACGATCCGAAGTCAAGGGCACAGAGAGACAGCGTAAACTAGGACAAGCCGGGGTCTGGTACACAGTAAACAGTAAGCCGACAACCAGAACAGATAAGGATAAAGAGAAAACGTAGTCAGAAACAAAGCCAAAGTCAATACGGAGAAATACAAGTGAACACAACAAGCGCTAAAGGGAACTGATACAGAAACCACGATAGGGCAGGGAGTAAAGGGAGAGGTAAGCTTAAATAGCTTCTCAACTAATGTGATTGGCTCCTGTCATATCCACACCCCCAAAAGGTAAGTGTATGGGGAGTGTGGCATGACAGGGGCCAATGGGAGCCTTTTAACAATTTAGGCTCCCACTGTCTCTTTAAGAGCGCGCCCGAGACTCGCGGCTCGCTCTTAGATTCAGGCGGGACACGTGACCGCTTCTCGCAGTCACTGCCCGCCTTTCTAGTGAGGCTGTCGGATGAGCCGCGCGCGGCTCGTGCAGCAGCAGGACCGCGCGTGGCTCGAAGAGAGGACCGAGGCCGGCCCCTGGAGAAGGTGAGTAATGCTACAGACATTGAGTATTACAAGTAAGCTTTCTATGTAATAATAACATGTATATTTGTAATAATATTTCTTCTTTCATAAACTGTACATAGACAAGCCCATGACAATACTTCTTACACCGTGAAAAACAGTAAATAGAATTTATTTTTTTATTTATGCCTAAAACCTAAAATAACAAAAAAAAATTTTTTTTTGCACCTATTTATTTCACTTAACTGGCTCTGGAATGTAGTTTTCTCTGCGTTTTTTATTCAGTTAAATGGAAACGAAATAATGAATCATTATAAGTTGCTGCTTAGTGTCTTGAATAGTTTTTGTGAGCAGAATGAGTACCTCAAGGATTTGTTTACTTTAACTTGATGTTCTGCACAGAATACAAAATAAATCTCTAACTCCGTATAGGGCAATTTGGCATTCTAAATTGCTGCACTGAGACGCTTTGTCATGAATGAAAAACTTTTAAATATGCTACATCTTTACTGGTATCAGGCAGCTTAGCCAAGAGGGCACTAGAGACCAGTATCTGAAGATTGCATGGATAACGTTCTCAGTCAGATCAGTTCACATGGGTGAATCAAATTAAGCCAAGATCAAAGGTTATCAAGATTTCTTGTTTCCCATTGCTATTTACTGTTTGATGAAACCAGCAGTAAAACTAGTTTTGATGATAAATAAACATATGTAATATAAAAAGGCGTATTCACTTACCTCTGAAATCATCTGATGGTTCATTTTAGCATTGTATTGGTACAATCTGAATTGATGAATTGACATGGACTTAATTTCAGGTTTTACCATTTATTTTCCTTCACTCAAAGAGACGAGATGGAGAGCCAACTTGCTTCTTAACTGGCCATAGAGTGAGGCCTTATATGTATTCTTAATTCTATAGTATACCCCTACCTATTTATTCTCCCCCTAAGGTTTTGAACGGTGAGTTCTACTTTAAATTCTTTCATTGCCGCACTGGTCTTGCCATGAATGCTCCCAATGTTGATACTGGGGATGGTGCAGAATGCTAAGGTTGGAGTGTTCAGTGCTAGGCTTTGACCCCTTGGGTATATTTCACTACATCTTGTTAGGCCCCACCACCTCCGTAATCCAGCATTGACCTAAGGGGACTGGGCCTAACAAGAGGGAGGAGATCTACACAAGGACGCGCAGCCTAGTGTGAATACCCCACCTATCTATAGAGCACATGGGCTATCTACACCCACCCAGGATTGGCTATGGCTGCTCTACATCCCTAACTGAGATTATCAAGACTGAAAGGCAGGCTAGTGCGCATGTGTGGCATATTGCTGATTAGTGCCAATCAAATACTTTCTAGGAGCAGAAATTTGAATGACAACCTATTCAGACTCTTTTATCACAGGGAAGTTCCTCTTGTATCTATCAAGAAGATGGCCACTAGAAGTGTGGTTAAACCAGTGGAAACATTGTCATTTCTATTACAAACTACTTTGTTAGGGTTAATACTAAAGGGCCAATGCACCCGGGCCACTTTACTGAGATTTCCTTGAACCTCCATTTAGATGTCTCAGTTGTATATTAGACTTGTTCACAGCCTGATGCGCATTACAGTGTGTAATTTGATAAGATGAAAATATATCATTAGGAAACACCCAAGATTTATGTGGTTAAAGAAACTATATTGAAATTTTAACTAAATGGGTCAAAGTGGCACTGTCTCAGGATCCTCCAAAGACAAAGCCAAATCCCTGCAGCCACCACTAGTGATGACTGGGGGATTGAAACGTCTAGATGGTGGTTAGCTCTGCTCAGTGTCTAGAAGTGTCAGGTGTAGGAAAATATTTTATTTTTATGAAATAAAAGAATTATTGGACTCAAAAAGTGTCTGACACAGATACGGCTGGTCCTATATGAGCATTTGCAGTTACTGCTTCTTGATCGATATTGTTCCAGGGTTGTGGTTCCATTTTATCCAAACTCTGATATTAGATTTCAGATGCCACACAACATCACTACATAATACATGACATATCAAAGCCATCCTTTATTATGTTCTACATACAATGATGTTTTCCTGTGAATGTGATTGTAAGTATGTAGGAAAAACTTTTTGCCCTTTGAAAGAAAGGATTAAAGAACATGTCAGGTCACCCAAACTCAGTATTGAAACTCTGATCGCTCGCCACCTGAAGGAACATCATTCAGGTAAACCACATGGTCTACGGTTTTGTGGTTTAGAACTAGTGAAACGAGATAGAAGAAGGGGTGACTATGACAGGTACTTAAGGCAACATGAGAGTTTCTGTATCTACAGACTTAATACACTACAACCCAATGGGTTGAATGAAGGTTTTTCCTTTGCACCTTTCATCTAATTTACCTGTGTAATCTTTATTACTTATGGACTTAAGTAGTTACTTAGAATGGATTACTTAATCTAATAGATAGTCTAGATGTTCAGTTTATATCCTCTCTAATTTATAAGTGACAGTGATGTCTGTTTTATGCAGAATGATATCCTTATGTCTCACATACAATTAATCAACATCTTATTCAATACTGAACCTAGTGGGATTTTTTGATTTGTATGTATTATATAGGATAGTTGGACTAGGATACGTCTAATGTATATACATTTTAGAGTTACTCATCCTAGTGTCCTGTCTATCTTATCCTACCACTATTAGAATCCCCTTCTTAATTTTTCCATTCTATAAACATATATATGTACTTCCTGCCCATATCCTTTGTATTTACCCACGTCTTTCTTATGATCAGCTTAATTTGTTCTTCATATGAACTATATACTTACTACTGATTCCCTGTTTAGGGGCATGTGTCAGTTACACTACCCTTTTGGCACTGAAGGGGCTACTCTCCTCATGCCGTTTTTCCGCTTTTCGCCACTCCCCTAGCCCCGGCCACTACCAGTGCCGTCTGAGCGTCATCATGACATCACACAAAATGGGCCAGCACTAGGGGGTTTAAAAAGTGGCTCCAATTGCACAACGGGTTAGCTCTTGACAAAGGCGCACGTGGGCGCCGAAACGCGCGTTGAGCAAATCCTAGTACACTATGTACTCTACTTAGGAATCTGCTTCTTTTTAATTATTTGATTAAGATTGGGGGGCTTCCTTTTTCATCTATTATTTAGGACGACTATATTTAGCTTTTTGCTTTCATAGCCAGCCGTTTATTATACCTTGTAGTTTTCCTAGTATAGGTAGGCAGAAACGGTGTAGTGCATCGATACTTGGTACACTTTTCTACTTGGTATCTTTTTCATTCATTCAGCACCAGGTACCTAGGCTATATGTTGGTTCTATTTTCACTTTATTCAATTATACTCCTTGCAGTGTAGCATTAAGAGTGACTATTATTTTCATTTATTTTGTCCGGCCGGACCAATTATATCATTAGTCTCTCTTTCTCAGCAAGGCACTTTTCAGTCGTGCCTACCATTGGGGTACTTATAGAACATACTAGTCGGGATTTATTATCATTTTTCTGACCATTTACTACCCCTAAGGCTCCGCCACCAACTCTATGCACGATCGATTTTGGAGCTCCCCAATAAATTACAGTGGATATACCTGCTGGGGTTATCCTCATTAGACAATTTTCATACGTGCAACTATATGCACATCAATATATTAAGCAAGATACATTGTTTTTCTTCTCTGTTTCGTTCATACCTCATATTCTATGTTGCTGGTCCACAGACACATTGTAACAATAAAGCTGTTGATACACAGTCATCTCTAGTGGCAGCCTAATATTAAGTGTTATTACTGCCTACATCACAGATTAGCAGATTTACCTATTTTAGATTTTTTCAGTTTTTGTTCTGTTTTTCATTATGGTTTACACATTTCTCACATTGGTTATATATACATATTGTTCCCCTAAGAGGGGTTATTAAAATTGTATTTCTTTAGTTCTATTTTTGCTCTATGACTAGCAATTTGTTGCTTCATACTGGTGAAGCAGTTTGATTAAGGGTATAGGGACTGCTTTGGGGAGCACTTCTTTTAGTTAACCTATTCCAGTCTGTTCTCTTTCTATAATTACTTTTGGGTTATGCCCTCAATACCCTGCAACCAATACACCCTCAGTGATTGATTTTTTTGATCATTCATTTTGGTTGTACTTTTCTTATTCCTGTTCAGAAGTTTGTATAGTACAAGTTGAGGTGTTTATTTTTGATATATTATGTTTGCAAAATGTGACAAAATAAACAGTTGAGCTTGTTCTATGTAAACTTCTCAAAATGTGGCATTAACACACAATCCATCAAATATCAAAGCCATTCTCATATATTTTCTACATATAATGATGTACCCCTTTTCAAGCTGAGCTGTTTATTTTTTATTTATTATGTTTGTGGCTAATAGCTGATTCCCGATGCCTGACAACTGATTCATGACTCCTGATACCTGAATCCCAATTCCTTGCTCTTGATTTCTGACTCGTGATTCCTGAATTTTGATACCTGACTCCTGATACCTGACTCCTGATTCCAAACTCCTAATACCTGATACCTGACTCCTGATTCCATACTCCTAATACCTGACACCTGACTCCTGATATCTGACTCCTGATTCCTGATACCTGAATACATTTCCCGACTCCTGATTCCTGACTTATGATACCTGAATTCTGACTCCTAATTCCTGACTCCTGATACCTTACTCCTGATACCTGACTCCTGATTACTGATGCCGGACTCCTATGATGATTTATAGGAGAGAAGAAGGATGTCCTAAAATATGCAACTTATACATGAAAAAGTTAGTATTTGTGGTTTGCCTTGGTTAATAGGTGATACAGTGTTACACGTTGTGCTTTTTACTTTCATTCCAGTTTCAGCAGCATGGGCAACATTGTATATTGGTCTAATTATGGACAGACTGCAAAAGTCTGTATATTGCTAGATCTACATTTTAAATCTATTTGCTTGTTTCAATAAAGTTATTTAATAATGTTCAGAATGACTGTGGTATGGTTCTATATATGTGGTATGGTTCTATATTATATTAAGTACTTTTGGTATTTGCATTGCTCAGGGCTGAATCCTTGAAGCACTGGTATTTCATTTACATTAATATATTTTGTTTTTCACTTTTAAGGAGGGGTAGGGGTGTACGCTTCAGCATTTTAGTTTTATTTTTTGCTCATTTTCTTCTTTGCAAAGTTTTCTTTTACTATTACTAACATAAGTTTATTTTACTATTATCTTGTGCTTTCTATTTTAGGCATTCATAATTTAATGTGATTCAAGATGCAACAAACAAATAAGCGATAAAATAAAAAACATTCAATAAAGTATAAAAAAATCGTCAAGGAAAACAGCTGGTCTTTTGATAAATCTCTGGCCATTCATAAACAGCAAATACAGTTAACTAACATTATCATATTTAAAAAGGACAAATTTAATTTCATGCAGAGATTTTATATTAAAACTATTGATCTGGGCTTATCTGTGCTCTGTGTTTATCGTTGGTGACTTATATGGTTTCTGGATAATGTCTGTGGTTCAAAATTAGATATATGTACTTGGGAGATTATCCAAACTCAATACCCAAGTGTAAGAACTTAAGTGTTGTCTCCTAAGTATAAAGAAAGCTTTTAGTAGTGTTTCATCGCAGCTGCCGTTTGCAATTGAGGATCATTTCAACATAATTGTAGAATTGGAAACACAGAAAACAAGCTGCATCTGCGTCATAGAACATATGGACTTAAACTATTTATTAAATATGTATTAAATAAGACATATATATTGCATATCTTGCATTCAGTGTGCCCACCTGCTTTATCCATTGCTAGATTAGAAGTGTGCTCTTGTGATGTGATAAACAGTATAACTGTATAAGTTCATCTATCAGAGCCAATGAAAGAGATTTACTGCTGTCAGGAGTAAAAAAATATTTCAGGAGTATAAACATTTTATTTTTTCTCTATTAGGAATATTCAAAAAAAAGCAAAAGGGAATTCAAAGTAAATGAAAAATTTTAGGAAAAACTGGAAAAATAAAAAAAAAACTGCTTTATGTGTTCATTTATTATTATTTTTTTTAATTCTTTATTTTTGTTAGTGCATGGCTTGACAGGTAGCAATACATAGATATTTGCTGGATATAATTGACAAAATGTGGATGCGGTAAAAGCAAGTAATGCCTGGACATTGCACTTTTTTTTTGTATAATAAGGTACAAAACATGCCAGTAGGTAATTTAAACATTGTAAACATGAAATACATCAAGAAAGAGTGAGAGATAGATGGTGTGTATAACATGCTGTGGTTGCCGCTACTGCTGTGAGACATGGCTCTAAGACTTGAGTAACATATATTAACATGCTTATCCTATATGGTATTAGCCAAGCTGAGAGAGTCCGCCGGGACCATAGTGCGGTTCTTGAAGGGTATTGCGGGTCATTAGAGGCTGCTTAGGAGATAGCGTTACCTCGGAGCAGTGAGTTTAACCAGCTCTGGTCTCGGAGTTGGAGGTACAAACTGGAGCTAAAAACATAAACAGTGCCACTATTGGCAGACTTTTGTAAGCGAGTGCTTTGGTTATCACCACATTTCAAGCATTAACTCTTCTATAGTGATAACAATTGGTGAATAAGTGAGATTGTGTTGCACATGCCGGAGCATATCATAGGTAGTATGTAGGAATATACATCTACTAGTCCTATCTAAAGCTTGGGGCCCAGCTAAGTACTTTAGTGAAACAATGGTTTGGAGCTTTAGTGAAACAATGGTTTGGAGCATTAGTGATTTGGCTCTTATAGCAGCATTAGGTGTAAGCTGCCATTTAGGTGGGGCAGAGATTACAGTGGGAGCCTCTGTGTTAGGGCCTACATATGCTTCAGGGATTCATTCATGGAGGTGTCCACCACGGGGGTTGTATAGTGCCTTATCTCTCGTTAGTGGGTATGCCCGACAATTGCAATGGGTTCACACTGAACCTATACTTTGGTCAGGACATAAATTAAAGTAAAATATAATCAAAATTAAGCCTTTGGTATCCCCTCCTATGCATCGGTCATCGGAGTGTACCCTGCTCATGAATCACTGTCTAGAAGCAAAAGGAGATGGCCCACGTGGAAATCGCTAATGCGAAGTATATCAGCTGTTCTAATAAAAAGGAATTAAACAAGTGTAAAAGTCAAAGAAAGTATGTACAATTTTATCCGTTCGGGGAAATTATAGCTCCTTGTCGTCAGTCAGTGTTTGGGGTGACGGACTATATCTTCTCCACATCCCAGCCATGTACCTGCAGTGGGGGCCAGTTTCTGGAGCTCCGTTGGGGAGGGGCCCAGAGCTTGCAGGAAGGTCTGGGACTCTGCAGCATCGATAATATGGTGCAGTGATCTGTTTTTGGTGACTTGAAGTGAGCGGAAAGTACCCCATCTGTAGGAGATTCCGTGTCTCTGTAGGACACTGGTGACACGGCACATGGAGCGTCTCCACAGCAAAGTGGCTCAAGACAGGTCAGAGTAAAAGGTGATCATATGGGATTCAAATTCACATGCTGATGAGTCCCAAACTGCAGCCAAAACTGCCATTTTGTCCAGGGAGGACATGAATTGGACTATGAGGTTCCTTGTGGAGGATTCCTGGCCATTAGGTGGTTTGGGTATGCGGTAGGAGCCATTCAGTATGATGGCCTTCACTCACTTGGTTGGGAGCAGGTGGTGAAACAGCCGGCGCAAATATTGGGGTAACTACACCATGGCCACCTCTTCTGGTACTCCCCTGAGCTTGATGTTATTGCATCAGCTTTTGTCCTCCTGGTCTGCCAGCTTCACTACCATGCCTTCTTGGGCACAGATAGTTATGTCCTGGACCTCTTGCAGACCAGCCTGTTTGGTTTGTAGGGCTGTGACCTCCTCTTCTGCCAGCTTGACTCTGCCTGTAAGGGAATGCACGTCTTCCCGGACTATCGCCAGGTCTGCCTGGAAGAGGGAACAAATGTTCTTTAGCAGTGATTTAATGTCCCTCTTAGTAGCTGGTGTAGCATTATCTTCATCCAAGGACGTGTGGTGTAAACCCCTTCACTGAGGCAGCTCATCAAGGGTATCCAGTGAGGGCTCCTCATCAGAGGAGGTCTCCACTGCCACATCGGCCATCTTGGGTGCTGCACGCAGTGCTGCACGCTTAAACTCCCTCACTGTGTTGACCTCTACCACTTCAGCTGAATGGCTATGCTATGTATCCACTACCCTCTCAGTAAAGTAATACTTCCTGGTATTATTTTTAAACCTTTGTCCCTCTAATTTAAGACGATGTCCTCTTATTGTGATAGTTTTTCTTCTTTTAAATATAGTCCCCTCCTTTACTGTGATGATTCCCTTTATGTATTTAAATGTTTCTATCATATCCCCCTTCTCGTCTTTCCTCCAATCTATACATGATAAGATCCTTAAATCTTTCCTGGTAAGTTTTATTAATTTCCCCTCTATTTTGACATCAAAGAAATTGAATTAGGTCACATAGTAAAACTGATTTACAAATATATTTTAGAGAGAAAAGTACATGATGAAAAACAGAAGAAGAACAAGCATAAGATCCAATATGAAATATAGTAATGGACTTTCTCAAATGCCGGATGGATTACTCAAAACTAAGTGAGTATGCTCTGTTTTCCATAGAAGATATATTATTGTGCCCTTCCAACTCATGACTTTCACCTTAACATGTATTCATTCATACATGTATTCATTCATACCAGAGAGGGACTTAATTCATATTATCTCATGCCAAACGCTATCGTACTGCACTATATTTCTTAAAATTCCACAGAGATTGGCAAGATAAATATGTTGAATTGAGAGGTGTAAGGTCTATTCCTTTCATTTCTAACCATATGTATTAAATGGGTAAATGTTGTTAAGCATTCATGTAAAAACACAAATATTGGTCAGGCTTCACGTAGGTTTCCTGAATGAGTGTTTTTTTTAAAGTCATTTTTAAATTTTGAGTTTAGTAAACACACCACTTACAAATGCAGGAAAAGTGGAAGTTGCAAAATACAGACAATGTTAAATATATAGTATGGTCTAAGTCTATTATATATATAAAAATGGGGAAAAAAAATCAGTGCTTTTACACTTTTCCGAGCTAAAAAATAGCTATAAATATATACGCTTGAGAGGTACAATGCCCACTTGTAGATGCAATTAAACCTCACTCTTTTGAATCCTCAGCAAGTATGCAATAAAAAAATAATAAAAAACACAGAGATACAAAGCTCTATGGTGAATTAGGTTCTTCTCGAACAGATAATAATAAAAAAGATGTACACTCACATATCATTGAGCCTAATATGAAACCACTGTGATGGTGTGAAGTGGTATAATTCACACTATGGGATGCTATTCTTTTTGGTATCCTTAATGTGAACAAGCAGAAAAAAAAACACTTGTACTGTGCATGATGTTGAAGAAATGAATGAAGAACCCTACTTAAAGGTTTAAAGGGCAATATAGGTTGTTCAATCCACATGGGATAGGTGGTTTTTATCTCCACCAATGATGTTTCTTGTAGAATTCAGCAAAGAAATGGTCCAGGATGAAGACTAAAAAAGGTTTTATTATGAAACAATACAACGCGTTTTACCTTAGAAATAAGGCTTTAAAAAAAAAAAAAAAAAGTTAATTGTTGTATTGAACTATTTCAATTGCTTTTGTTTGATTTGTTCATTGCAAATAGCGGAAATTCTATAAATGTTGACAACAAATTTTCAATTAAGGTTTAATAATTTTGATTACATTATCACTTGATAATGACACTATGATGACATAGCATTATGATTCGTTTATATTCTTGTTGAAAAGTAATGGGTTAAAGTTCAATTTAAAAAAAAAGATAACTAAACTATCTATTGCAAGATAAACTAATTGTAGAATATATAGTTAATGAGATAAAGCAAACAGATAATATGATCACATAACTCGACCATACTAGAGGTGCGGTCACGTGATCAAACAAAACAATGCATCCTGGTGTAAAGAGGTTAATTACTGAGCATTAATTGTCATGCTATCCCTTTACAGGAATGTTTAAATAAGGTGTCATTCACATTTACATATTAGTTGTTCTTCAATAATAATAATTTTACATAGATTCTTACGCAGAAGTAAAAATAGCAACAAAGTCAAACAGTGATTAGAACGATGGGTCATCACCCTAAAACTCCTGTGTTTATATTCATGTTAAATGAAGCACATATTACTGAGAACACATTTCAGAGGGATACACCTCTTTCCTTGCTTCCTATGGTCTCAAAAGATTTTCACCACACATAACATGCTGCTTTAATTTGAGACTTATTCTGACAGTCTGACAGTTAACTGCCTTAAAGTAGCTGAATTATTTGACTTTCAACATATGTACTGCATTCAATCTTTTTTTAGAATTTTTTTGCCAAATTACAATTGCAAAGTGATGGAGTGAAATAGCTCTAAGTTTTAGACCACATGAATCTATTTAGCATTTAGGCTTATTTGCATAACAACAAGGATTAGGCAGTACATCAAACTTGCTTGAAAAGTCAGTTCATTACTTATCTGGAAAAATAATGTTATCAAGAGGGAGCCATTTATAGCTAATAAATCAAACCTTAGGACTTATAACCTTAATGCATTTTCTCCTTATTTCATTACATTGCTGCGTCCACTTGTACATAATTATCAGCTGTGCTGTTCATTTCTCAGAGCCGCCAAAGGCAAAAATCAAGAAGAATATTTTTTTCATAAAACCTAATTGCCTAAAAATTGTTTAATATTAAGAAAAATCAAGAAGGAGGATAAATGGCCATAAAAGGCTTCATGTTACAGCTGCACCATTCATATTTAAAGATACAGAATTACTGCCATTAATTAGCAAATCCAGTTGAACCATCCATATTATGGAAATGAAAAGTTAACGAACATGTAACATCATGTATCATATAACTCCTTTAATATACTTTAGAGTTGTTCTTATTATTAACCCTTTCAATGCTGATGGTGATCTGAGGCAATAGGAGAGGGCATATCAGTGGACCCTTCATAGTTAATAACACACATGTAATATGCTTTTAAATGTTTAATTTATTTAATTAACCATTTACCAACCATCTGAAAAATACAACAGAAATAGACATAGAAAAAGCACGCAAGCACATATTATCAGAATATTATTTGGTGTTAGGTGTTAGTTTGGTTCATTATTATTATTTTATTATTTATATAGCGCCAGCAAATTCCGTAGCGCTGTACAATGGGTGGACCAACAGACACGTAATTGTAACCAGACAAATGGACACACAGGAACAGAGCGGTTAAGGGCCCTGCCAATGTAGGGACTGACAGAGGGGGGAGGCGAGGGAGGTGCGGGTGGACAGGAAAATGAGCCTTGCCGCCGTATTCATTATAGATTGCAGCTGTGCAATCTGGGAACACGTAAGCCTACTGAGAAGGGGATTGCATTAGTCAAGGCGAGAAAGAACAATGGCATGGACCAGCACCTTAGCTGCATCTGGTGTTAAATATGAGAAGATGCGAGCTATGTTTTTGAGATGGAAGAGACAAGACTTGGTGATCAACTGGACATTAGGGGTGAAGGAGAGGTTGGAGTCAAAGAGAACACCTAGGCCTGTGAGGTAGAGGTGATGGTGGCGCCGTTGACTTGGAGGGAGACAGACATGGGAGTAGTAATGCTTGAGGGAGGAAAGACCAGAAGTTCTGTTTTGGACAGGTTGAGTTTAAGTAAGTGAGCAGCCATCCAGTTGGAAAATGGGGATGAGGCAGTCAGAGGATTGAGTCAAGATGGGCAGAGAGAGATCAGGAGAGGATTTGTGTGTCATCTGCATATAAATGAAGCCAAAAGAGCTGATGAGTTTACCAAAGGAAGCAGTATAGACAGAGAACTATAGGGGACCAAGGACAGAACCTTGGGAGAAGAGGCAGAGCCAGAGAAAGAAACACTGAAAAAGCACTAGGGGAGGTAGGTAGGAGGAGCACCAGGAGAGAGCAGCATAAGTTGTATGGAATACTGATCATTTCTGTGCTATTTTTAGTAGACACTGAAGTTTTGCAAAATAAATATAAATGATAATATAAATAAAACGTTGGTTTTCATCATTAAAATTTTCCTCCAAACTAAATTCAGTGAATACATGAATTAGAATAAAATCTGTTATTTTCCCAGGATCGTATGATTTGGCAGCTAATGAAACACTCCAGACCCCTAAAGCACTTCAGCTTGCTGGAGTGCTCTATGTGGCAAGACCGAGTCCTCTTTTCTACTTACAAAACATGCAGATTTCAACAGAAATTGACACTTTTATAAATTAACCTTGTTACAAACCCTGTGCCATGTATTCATCCGCATATAAAAATTTGATTAATGGCATTTACTGCTCTGATAGGAAAAGTTATGCCGAGCAGCATTACTGTCCTGACAGGAAAAGTTGTGCCGAGCAGCAATCAAATCCACAGGAGGGTTTGTGCTAAGCAGCAAACATGCAAATAGGAACCTGGTAACTGGGGTCAAAGGCTGGTTAAAACCAATCAGATCCACAGACAGGGTATTTAGTCCCAGTTCTCCTCTTGCTCAGTGCCCTGTCGTGGTTTCCCTTGTGGTTGTCCGAGAGTGCGTTATTGATTCTGGTATTTTGACTTTGGCATTGATTTTGACTTCCCTGTTTTCTGGCATCCCTGACCTCTGGTTTTTCTTTATTGTTGTGTCTCTTTCTGTGTCCCTTGACCTCGGCTATTCCTGACTATTCTTTGGTACGTTAGTCCGGCCATTCTAAGGTCAAGTATACATTACCTATCAGTCCTCTGTGTTACACAATTCTACGTGCTGGATCACACTATAATCCTGACACCCTGGCTGTTAATCAGACAATAGGTCCTGCTACTTCCTGGTTGTTTAACTCAGTGAAGCAACACTCAAGAGGCAGAAATTGCTCAGAGCACCTGCCTTGCAAAGATTTCTCATTGGGCTGCAATGGGAAGTCTGTGATTAGACAGCCACAGAACGTCTGCGCTGCATTATAATGGGAGACCTTGCAAAGGCTACAGAGAAGAGTTCTGCTGGGGGCCCTCCTGTAGCATTTGTTTTTTAGAGAATGAGGTTTTGCTGTTTTCTGTGGCATTTAGTTGGGCTTTGTTTGGTGCATTAGTGAGTTTGGTATAATCGGGTTGTTATTCACTTAAATCGGTCCAAGACTGACGTGTTCGGTAAAGGCTCCGCAGTTACGCTTTTTGTCGTGCCGGGGTTTACGACTTGCCCAGTGTCTTGTCTGTTAGCTTTCAGGGCAGTACATGTTGAGATGGGGGGGTCTTTGTTGTTGCATGCGGAAGGTTCTTCGCTGTCGAAGTTTCAGTTCCTCAGAGTCTTTAGAATGGCATTGGGGCACATGGGTCTGATTCCGTCGCAGTTCGGTACACACTCATTCCGGATTGGGGATGCGACGGAGGCATCCAGGTTGGGTCTTGGTAATGATCTAGTCAAAAAAATTGTGAGTACAGGTTGGGTGGTTGTTAATGTTCCCTGCTAACATGTTTTCCTTTCATAGGCTGGACCGCTTGGTTGCTGGGACATTCATATGTGTATTGGGCATATCGGAGAGCTGAAGGCATGCAGTCGTCACGGCATGCAGCTGGGATTTCTGCGCTTGTTGGTGCAACTTAGGTGGTTTGGTCTCAAGGGTGCTGTTCTAAACTGTTCAGGTTGATTAGTGAAGGTCAGATGCCTAATGTGGTTTTAATACATGCAGGAGGGAATGACTTGGGGCTGGTTTCTCAGAGAGACTTAATTACCAGGATAAAGAAGGATTTGGAGAGGCTGAGGCAGTTGATCCCTGGCATGGTTGTCATTTGGTCTGAGATGGTTCCCCGAACAGTGGCTAAGAGCAGAGGGAAGCTGAATAAGTTGATGGCTACCTATGTTAGACAGTTTAGGGGAGTTGTGGTTGGGCCCCTATAGTTGGAAGCGCAGCTTGCAGGTTATTATAGGCAGAATGGGGTGCATCTTTTAGACATGGGTATAGATTTCTTGTTGTTAGGATTTTAGGAGGGATTGCAGTGGGCATTGTTTTTGGTGGGGGCGCTGTCAGGATCTTATCTGGTGTGGAGTAAGACATGCAGAGTTCTACGCTCACCCTTGCAAATAATCACAGACCAAGGTGACTAGGCAAGAAGCTGGGCTGTGAGTCTGTGCACGGGGGCTGTGCAGAAATAGTGCTCCAAGTCGCAGTACAGGCAAGGATATCCAGAAGAGTAGCTGTGGAAAGCCAAAGTCAGGGGAAGTTAGAGGTCAGAGTAATCGAGAAAATAAGCCAAGGTCGGAAGCCAGATCAGTCTGAGAGAACACTGGATCAAGATACAAACAACAGGAACCAAACAGTAGAACCAGAGTCAATGAGCTGATGAAGTTCCCAGGGCGAGGCAGTGCTTATATATTCAGCTAATAATGATCTGCTTCAGGTGTGCTAGATAGACAAAAACATGAATAGATGAGTGGCTCAGAGGAAAGAGAGCAGGACGGAAAGCCGAAAGGGTCCAGAGTTCAAAGCCACCAGGAAGATAAGCCCACCTGGCCTTCCACATGTCATGGAGGTTGTGACAGGCGCTCAGGTAGTTTGAGGTGTCAAGCTCTGAGCTGTGGCGGGGGATTGGCTAAACAAGTTGGGGTGTAGGTTGTATGTCCAGATAGTTAGTTTGCTAAGAACTGTTAGGTTTGGATAGATATTGATTGAGCTTGTTGGTAGCTCCGAACCTGGTGTGTGCAGGGTGTATTTTGGTATACCCCCAGATGGCAATGGTCTAAGTGGTTAAATATTAATATATAGTAATATTGTTTGTTTATGGGGGTCATTGTCAAGGTAGAATTGTTAAAAGAGGTGGGGTTGATATGTCATGTTGACAATGACCTGTAATAATGTATTTATTAATAAATAAAGCTGTGATAATTTTCCCAAAAGAAGATGTCTAAGTATCATTGGGGTCTTTGGGGGTTATTAACGCATATGCCAAAAAGGCGACTATGCATATGTCATGTAGTTTAAAGACACATTACTGGGAGTATTATTGCTGTGGAGCTCTGTTGTACACTGAGACACACCACAATGTGGAGCTCCTAGAAAAGATGGATGATAGGAGAGAAAAGAGGGGCAGAGAGATTTAGGCTCAAAATAGTGACTGTCCTCCTAAATAGGGACACTTGGGACAACACTGAGTTTTACACCCTGTATAATAGTTCCTGCAGTTCTGCTATTGGTTGACTGGACTACAGAGGACACTGGACAGACTCTTGGTAATTTTCTCTTCCCACCAGCCAATTGAATCCCTTCAGGACACATGACATGTGTGACATGTCATGATTCCCTTTTATTCCAGAAGTTTGGTCCTGAAGGGGTTAAGCTCAAAAAGATGCCCCCTGCTGGTCAGACACTCAGCATAATGGGAAATCACTTACACATCTATAGGGCTCCCAGTGCCTGGGTTGCCACCACAACCACTTACACATCTGTAGGGCTCCCTAACCCTAACCCCTAACTCTAACCCCTAACCATCACAACCACTTGCACATCTATAGGGCTCCCCGTGCCCAGATTGCAACCATAACCACTTACACATCTGTAGGGCTCCATGACCCAAACCCCTAACCACTAACCACCACAACCACTTACACATATACAGGGCTCCCAGTGCCAGGAATTAGCTTTTGGTCAAAATTCCTGCCATCATTCACATAATTTTCCCTCCCTCTCTTGTTTTGGCACTTTTCAGAAATCCGAAGCACTTCGGCAAATCGAACTTCGGACATTCGTAAGCATCCGAATGTCCGAATTTCATGAAATATGTCAGAATATACATTCGGAACGAAACGAATTGCACATGTCTACTGTACAATACAGACAGTTTATTGTGCAATGTTCTTATACTGTTTGTAGCCTTATTGTATGCTTTGCAGTCTTAATGCAGACTAAATGGACATTTTTATTATAGTATATTTTTGTGTTTTAAAATGTTAATATGAGAATAGTTGGTTATGCTGTAATTTTCATTTCTATATCCCATTACACAATGACTACTATGTTATCTCATCTTTGAAGCATAAATATTCTATGTTTACTATTTTTTTGTCATTCCTTTCTATCGCTAAGTTAGAACAAATGTATAAGAAACTATGAGAGCAGTGATTGGCTGAGCCTTATATTGTTCTGGGCTCACTGCTGATGTTGAATGGGAACATGTTGGATCTGCTACAAATGCTTCAACCTCAAAAATGAATATCATTTACATTTTTTATTGATTGTTTTGCTTATTTTTTAGTGCAATAGGTAGATAATGCATTAAAATAGTGGTCACCAATAGGTCCCATTAAGCTATAAAAATGCTGCAACCTACAAAAAATGACGGTAACTGTATTATGATCTCCTTTTAAACATGTCTATTTTAGGGTATTACATATACAAATCTACAAAATTTGTGAAATACAACATGATTTATCAATCAAATGTATTGTATTTATTATATCTGCCATGCTATTAACTAGAATTTGACATATGAACATAACGTCTGTAAATAAATTAGCCATCAATATTAATTAGGTTCCTGAAGTATTTATTAGAGAGAGAAACTAATTATATAGGTATTGCTTTAGGAAATCATTAATCATCAATGCCAATTTATTCACTTGTTTGAAAGCTAGAAACTAATATGGTTGGTTTGTGCTGTGCCATTTTCGGAAGCAGATCGATCATTCTGTTATGCTCCTACAGATCTCTGTACGTAAAATAGCTCAATGAAGGATACTGAAAGCAATCCTATTGTACTTCTATTACCAGCGACTACAATTATAGTTTCTCAATGTTTTAATTGCTAGAAATGAACAAATAGAAGTCAGAAACTGGTTATCCAAGAGTAGGATGTACATTTCCACTGTAATAATGAGTTACAAAGTATGTTTAAAGAAAGCACCGAACGCCCAGAGCCTTTACGTACAATGTAGAATTGAATAGTTTCTATTTAGTTTGCAGATTGTTTCAGTTTTACAAATGGGGTAGGTCACTAAAATCTAAATTTGGACTGCAAAATCCAACTGTTGTTCATGCAATTAAAGGACCAGTCTAGGCACCAAGACCACTTCAGCTTAATGAAGTGGTCTGGGTGCCTGGTCCAGCTAGGGTTAACCCATTTTTTCATAAACATAGCAGTTTCAGAGAAACTGCTATGTTTATGAATGGGTTAAGCCTTCCCCTATTTCCTCTAGCGGCTGTCTCATTGACAGCCGCTAGAGGTGCTTGCGTGCTTCTCACTGTGAAAATCACAGTGAGAGCACACAAGCATCCATAGGAAAGCATTGCGCATTCAGCCAATGGGGAGGAGAAGAGGAGGATCGGAGGAGGAGAGCTCTCCGCCCAGCGCTGAAAAAAGGTAAGTTTTTCCCCCTTCCAGAGCCGGGCGGGAGGGGGACCCTGAGGGTGGGGGCACCGTCAGGGCACTATAGTGCCAGTAAAACAAGTATGTTTTCCTGGCACTATAGTGGTCCTTTAAGCAATGTTCAGATCTTGCAATTCATGCCCGAAACGAGACTGAATTTGGTTTGGAATTCAACCGAACAGAGCACCACAAATCTTGGCCTGAATGCTTCAAATATGAGCCCAGATTAAAAACAAAATTTAAATGAATGAAAAAATAAACTTGGTGGCACAAGAGTTAATTACATGATTTTGCTATTACATGACGAAAAGTCATGATTTTATTAAAGACACGGAGGCGAGTATTGCATATCCCTTTCTTTACTGTCCACCAATAGCAGCAAAGAATACAAACAGAATGAAAAAAAATAATGAACATGCAGTAACATAGGCCCCTCCCCGCTCAGGTCCCAGTATAACAGGCAGCACTTCCCTTCCATTTCCCTCTTTCTGAAGATGCGACCAAGGTAAAATGTCCAGAACGAGAGTAGTGTGAGAACAAAGTCCCAAGGCAATAACTTAAAACTGAAGAGGGTAGAACATCAATAACTGGGAAGCTTGACCATAGGAGTCATCGGATAACAGCGGGAGGAGTCCTTCTAAGCCGAACAACTGCTTGCCGTCTTGCCGGATTAAGCTGTGAAAACATAAAGGAACAGGAGCCGACAGGTTAAAGTCGATACTTGTAACTAGTTTCAAGGTTACACGGGTGAAAAAATAACCCACATATGCACAGTCCCACAAAACAACCGATATACCAAGCATTACATAAACATCATTGTCTAAGTATGGCCCCACTTACTGTACTAAACCATACGATGTGGTGTATTGTAGTATGAATAATTCTGGGAGGGAAATGTATTATTATTACAACTGTGTAAGAACGAAAAAGGGTGGGACAATACTCGCCTCCATGTCTTTAATAAAATCATGACTTTTCATCATGTAATAGCAAAATCATGTAATTTTATAACAAGACACGGAGGCTGATATTGCAAGTTTAAAGCTGATACACTACCGCAGCTAATGTATGTGGGGCCGGTCGAAAGTAAAATTCTTGGAATGTAGACTCCCTAGACCAGTCAGCCGTCCTCATAATGTCCTCCAGGCATGTGCCTGCCGACATCATAGAAGAGACTGATGCCCCCGACCGAATGAGACGGTAGAGCGATGAGGGTTGGTGCGAGTCTCGTATTTGCAAAGGCAGGCCACTGGGCATAGTGAAGGAGAGGTAGGGAAACTAGGGTAGGATACCGATTTGATGGAAGTCTTAGTCCGCCTGCTGATGTTGAAAGTTACCCCGTCCGGGGTATATGACTTGGCATCGAAGTCCAGTGCTCTGACATCTGAAACCCTCTTGCATGAGACGAGGCAGAGCAGGCAAACCAATTTGGCAGATAGTTGTTTGAGGGAGAGCCCTGAGTTAGTGGGCCAGGAGGAGAGGAAAGCCAATACGACCGAGACGTTCCAGGTTGTGGAGTAGCGGGGCCTGGGTGGTCGTGAAAATCGAGAACCCTTGAGGAGTCGGCACACTAAGGGGTGCTGTCCTGCGGGGCATCCATCGAAGCCTTGGTGAATCGCCGAGATAGCAGATCGGTAAAGGTTGATAGTCCTGTAAGCCTTTCCAGCCTCGAAGAGGGACGTCAGGAACTGCAGGACCATTGTTACAGAGGCCGAAACGGGATCCGCGTTCCTAGCCATGCACCAGCCAGCCCAAGCTCGCCAAGCTGACCCATATGCCCGTCTAGTGCCGGGAGCCCATGCTGCTGCCAATAGGGGTCTAGTCATGTCCAAAACTCCTTGGATTTCCCAGGGTCCCTGGAGATCCGCCATGCCAGGAGTGGGAGAGAGCCTTCTAACCGGAGGGGGTGATATCGTCCCATCGGGTCCTGCAGCAAGTTGTGGTGTCCTGGTAGTAGTCGGGGACAGTCTAACGTCATCTCGAGCATTTGGGGGAACCACGACTGCGTTTCCCAAAATGGGGTGACCATGACCACTTCTGCCCGGTGTTTGCGGGTCTGTAGGAGTGATCATGGGGAATGGGGGAAAGGCATATAGGAGGCCTCCGTTCCAGTCTTGTAGGAAGGCGTCCACTGCCTCCGCCATTGGATCTGGCCTCCAGCTGAAGAAGCGTGGCAGTTGGGCGTTGAGCCGGGAAGCGAAAAGGTCTATGGTAAATGGTACCCAAAGAGACGATATATTGGAGAACACCTCCTTGGCCAATCTCCAGTCGCTGGTGTCTGATAGATAACGTGAACCCCAGTCCGCCTGGACATTGTGCAGACCAGGTAAGAATTCCGCGTAGACCATCAGGTTCCGTTCCAGGCAAAATTCACAAAAGTCTTTCACCAATCTGGCCAGGACTGCCGACTGTGTACCACCCAGGTGGTTGACATATCTCACCACCGAAACATTGTCCATGCGGAGCCGAATACATGTTAGGGCTCGGTCCCTGGCGAAGCTGCGAATGGCGAAGGAGCTTGCCAGGAGTTCCAGAGCGTTGATGTGCAGTCGGGATTCGGATTCCGACCAACGGCCCCCTGTTGAGACTCCCTCGCAGTGGGCCCCCCAGCCGTGGAGACTCGCATCTGAGTCGATCGTGAATTATGGCACTGAGCCGAAGATGGCTTTGCCATTCCATGCGGACAGTTTGAGAATCCACCATCGCAACTCGTCTTTCATCTCGTTGTCCAATGATACCAGATCCGTGTAGGATGCCCCGGCTCTTAGGTGAGCGATCTTTAGGCGCTGTAGCGCTCGGTAGTGGAGTGGGCCTGGGAACACGGCCTGTATCGAGGAGGCCAGCAGGCCTATGAGTCATGCAAGTTGGCGTAAGGTGAGCTGGGGCCGGATGAGGGCCCTGCGTAACTCTTTGCGGATTGATCGAATTTTGGATATCGGGAGGCTCAGCGTTGCTTCCCCCGAATCCACCAGGAATCCTAAGAATTCCATGCGAGTGGCGGGGGTCAGGCATGAATTTTCCCAGTTGATGATGAAACCTAAGCGTGAAAGGAGGTTTATGGCCAGCCGTAGATGTGTGAGGAGGGTGGAACGCTCCTGAGCCATGAGGAGAATATCGTCTAAGTAAACGATTAGTCGAACTCCTCGACTGCGTAACCAGGCCATCACAGGCCGTAATAGCTTCGTGAAGCACCACGGTGCTGAGGAGAGGCCAAAGGGTAGGCAGGTGAACCGCCATGTCTCGTGCCGCCAGTGAAAGCGTAGGAGGTCTCAAGATGCCGCCGCTATCGGCACTGTCAGGTACGCATCTTTTAGGTCTAGCTTCGCTAGCCAATCTCTGTGGAGGAGGAAATCTCTTAGTATGTGAATACCTTCCATCTTGAAATGGCGGTACCTGACTATGGCATTGAGGGGGCGCAAATTTATGACGGGTCTCAATTGACCGCCCTTCTTTTCCACCAGGAAGATATTGCTTATGACACCTGCGGGGTTGAGAGGTGCTTGTTCTATAGCCCCTTTGATAAGGAGGGTTGAGAGTTCCTCGTCGATCCGTCTGTGATCCTGGAGGGAAAAGCAGATCGGTCGAGGAGGGGGAATGTGTATGAGATGATTGGTGAGTTCTATACTGAAACCCCGAATAGTGGTCAGTACCCAGGGGTCTGAAGTGATTTGTGACCAGGCTGGGAAAAAATGTTGGTGTCTGCCCCCTACATAACCCGGAGAAGAAATGTGTGGTATGAGGTAACTCACCGTATGGTCGTCTTGAGCTTGGGTTGCCCCGAAAGCCTCTGGATCGCCATGGACGTCCGCGGGATGGAAAAAATGTGGGGCGGGAGGTGGAATCCTGGTACTGGTTACGGTGCTGGAAGGAGCCTCTTCCCGTGCCACGGGATTGGAGGTAACTGCGGCCGGACAGACGGCTCCTGAATCTGCCGGCCCTGGTAGAGACCCGCCCCTGGAATACTCACCTCATGGAGGCTTGGGCCTTGTCTAGAACCGTGAATGCTCCAACGAAGCGCCCTAAATCTTTTATAAAGGAATCTCCGAAGAGAAGTCCTTGGGCGTCTTTACCCGCTTCCGTAAGGGCGAGATTGGCCAGTTTGGGCTCAATTTTGAATAATATGGCCTTACGCCATCCGCATCAGAGTCAGTGTCTGACTCGCTCTTAGCCTCCTCATTTGACCCGATTTCTGAGTCGGTGTCGCTCTCTATCTGTGCTCTGGCACATTTCCATAGCCGCGCCCGTTCTGCCTGGCACGGAAAGGCTCTTTTGCGTGGATGGGACACGCTTTCTTGGGTGACCGAAGGTACGCCAGTCATGGTGTTTCTGGAGGCACAGGGGTGCTTGGACTTACGGGTAGCCTTTTTAAACACCTCTTTAAACACCTCTCCCTGGGGGTTCACAGAGGGACGCGGTAAAGGCGTAGAGAAGCCCGAAAGTTGCTTGTCTGAAGGACGTGGCAAGAGGGCCTGTGAAATGGTGTGGGAGAGGGTGGAGGACATAGACCCCATGGCCGCCATAATGGCGTCTGTCACTGAGCGCTGCAGCGCTAGGAACTCTGCCCCATTAGGGTGGGTAGTTCTATCAGCCATAGTAGGTGAGTTGTCTGAGGTGACAGGAACCTCACTCCTAATGAGTGGGGTATCAGACTCCCCAGAGGGAGTGGACCCAGCGGATAGTCTGGGTTTAGGCATGCTGAGAAAATTAGCAGGAAATAATTGGTAAGAGAAAAAGGTATGGGTTAGTCACCCAAACAGCTAGACAAAAGCTAAAAACGCTCTCACCAGGGCCCAGACCAGTGACACACTAAGATGTAGGAGACAGGAAGTCTGAAAATGGCCCCTGGTAATCTCGCGGGATTCGCGGGATTCGCGGGATTCGCGGCACCTGCGAGATTCGCGGCAAAACTACCGAACGTTTGATAAAATAAGGTGAATTCGGGAACCAGATAGGTAAGTATATGGGAATATAGAGTAGGCGAACGTGCCGTTCGCGTAAAAAATTTGAATGCGGCAAACATGCGAACGCTCTGTTCGCTGAATAGGGAAAGATATGTGTGTGTGGCGAATCAGCCGAATAGGCTCAATTCGTGCGCATACACGGTCGGGTAGAGAGCATGCGAAAAATGGCGCCAGGCAGAAAGACAGGTAGGCGACAAGACTACATTGACAGGGGAGGTCTGGGCCCTGAGACTAACAGAAAACAGATGAAGACATCGAAGTACAATGAGACAAATACTAAATAATTGTAATACAAAAACGAAAATGAAATAAACACAAATAAAATGAATAAATAAATACATAAATACATACAAATAAATGTAAGATAAATATGGTAGGAAACTATAGAATGCTACCAGGTTTAAGTGGTAAGCAGACTGAATGAAAATATCAATGAGAAAAAAACTGTTTAATAAGAAAATATGAAGAGAAAAATGACATGTACTTATCTTTGTGTCGGAGCAGCAAAGAAAGAGGGAAATGGAAGGGAAGTGCTGCCTGTGGGACCTGAGCGGGGAGGAGCCTATGTTACTGCATGTTCATTATTTTTTTTCATTCTGTTTGTATTCTTTGCTGCTATTGGTGGACAGTAAAGAAAGGGATATGCAATATGAGCCTCCGTGTCTTGTTATAAAATTACGTGGCAACAGACCAGCTCTAGACAGCTACCACTCTAAAAAAGTAAAAGAATCAGACCCCCACATTATTCAGACAAAATCTGTTTTTTAGTGAATAACCCCAAAACTATTATCATATTAAGAGCTATCATGCAGTTCACACTCAATTTAATGCACAATGTCATAGTTAGATACTAAGCTCGAATTTTCCATAATTAAATCAAAATGGAAAAACTGAGGCAAAAAAAGCAGATCTGTAAAAAGGATTAAAGTTAGCCATAGTCACAACTATATTTGCCTCAGTTTTGCATTTGATTGTAACTTGTGTACAGTTGGAGTTTAGTGAGTATTCCTAATTTACTTTTATTGGGTAACAGATAATCTCTTTGTGTCTCTCTCTTTCCCTTCATTTGTATTCTTATTATTTTTGGGGGGGAATGCACCTTGTTTTTTATATGTATCAATATACGTAAGGGCAACTTTTTCTTAGAATGTGATCTTTGGCAGTAAGTAGAGTTTAAAGGAACACTGTAGGCACCATAACCGCTTCAGCTCCCAGTATGTCCTGGCCCTCCCCCCATTGTAAGGATTCAAAATGTCTGAAATCAAAATCAGCCGAAAATTTTAAAAAAATAAACTTGGTGGGTCCACTTGTATGTTAGACCTTACTCAGTGAAGCGAATCATAAGTTATTTGCTAGCTATGAAAATAAATACATTTGGGTTGAATTTTCAAACAGTTGTTTCTGTTATAGAAATTTCCTTTGCAGTTAAGAAGGTCTAGTGAATGTCAGAGCTCTTTGGTCACTAGAGCAAGTTACATCTAAATATTGTCCTCAAAATAGGAAATGTGTGATCTTTGCAGGAATGTGTTATTAGGGAAGCAATTATTTGCTTTGTGTTAACAGATGTTTACTCAGAAATATTAAAATATTCATAATATGGTTTGTCTGTTGTGTTTATCTGAATAGTGCATATTTTTAGACATTTTTTAATTTTCCTCTTTTGTTTACATTTACAAAAAGCTCCAGTTTATATGAAAACACATGTTAATTATGAGACATCAAAAGTATATAATTTGATGTTATTGAATGATTATTGCTGCACATACATTTTACAGCTTCCAACCATAATTCCTACCTGAATTTAAATTTGCATAATTAACCAAGCTAATACATTGCATTGCTTCGTAATGAATGCGTAGTTGGGGATTGCGCTTTAACATGGTTTGTTCAACTAATAAGCTAAGTGCTACTTGACCATATTCATATATTCTGACTAAATTGAAGAAACATTACTTTTTACAATTAGCATTAAATTTAGAGTTTACATTTCAATTTTTTTGTATGATATAACTAAAACAAATCCGGAAATAATTGCTTGGTAGAAGTACAAAAATATGTATTTGACCAGATTTGTGGGGGTGAGTCATAGTCTTTGTGCATCATAAGAATTTACTAAAATAATACACATATAAATAGGCTGGAATCATTTTTCAATGTCACGTACATATTATCTTCTTTTATTGTTGTTGGAAAGGGAAAAAAATAAACAGGATCATTCTACTTGTTTTAAAATCAAAATGAGATAACGAATACCCAATTAGTGAAATATTTTTTTATTTGTAATTGGTACACGGAAGGCCATCTTCACTACAAAAAAAAACCCAGTATCCTTATCCCTAAATGAAATAAAACTAAGTACCAAATACTTTGACTCATAAAAAATGTCCATTGAATATATCAGCATTAAGTTATCAAAGTAGTGTGAAGTGTAGAATGAAGCAACACAAAGTATTTCTTTGATTTTCATTAATCCAGGTTCTACTATGTATTTTAAGCTGTTGGATACTAAGCTACTGCTGCTGTAAGCGCGGTGCTTTATCTTTGTGTATGTATATGAATTTTGTATCACACAGCTATGTTACATTGCTGCCAGTCTCCCTACGTTTGTCTTATTAAGAGTTTATAAGTATGTAGGGGCAGCACCCCTTCCTGTCTCATCAGAGAAATGTGCCTTTTAGCTGATACCAGCAAGGTGATTTGTATGTGTTATAGCCCTATTCAGGGTTAAGTATGTAGGGGGTTATAAAACACCCTTTCATGTCTCATTAGAGATGTTTACACTTTGTCTGATACCAGCAAAGTTTATTGAATGTGTAGAAGCCCTATAAAGGGTTAAATGTGAAAGGGTTTATAAAACACCCCTTCCTGTCTCATTAGAGATGTTTACACTTTGTCTGATACCAGCAAAGTTTATTGTATGTGTAGAAGCCCTATAAAGGATTAAATGTGAAAGGGTTTATAAAATACCCCTTCCTCTCTTACTGGAGATTCTTGGCTGATATTAGCATATCTAATGGCTAGTGTAGGAACTAACCTATTGAGGCTTGCCTTGACGTGGCAGGTGAGCTTCTATATTCAAATGGCCATTGGAATAAAACTAAAGAGCCTCCATTTTGTTTAAATGTACATGGGGATATAGGCCAGAGCGCAGGTAACGTTCTCTTTAAATATAAAGTACACTCAAATTTTGGTCTTGGACATATCTGAGGTAGAACTATCCACTGTTAAATCTAAATTTCAGTTCAATTGGAACTTGGACTATATTGAATATTTAGGGATTAAATTATCTTTTAAGGATATTATACACAAGAACTATGGGGATATTTATACCTTAATTGATAAGCAATTGAATAAGTGGTGCAAAATTGAGATCTCGTGGTTTGGACGTTTAAATATAGTCAACACTTATTTAATTCCGAAATTGTTATATTTATTTAGGTCTTTACCTTTTAGACTAGGCAAGGATAGGATTTTACAATTCCAAAGATTATTTTCAAACTTTATTTGGGTAAATAAACGCCCAAGAATTTCTCAGAAGATCCTACAAAACAAATATGATAAAGGTGGTATTTCATTTCCAGATATCGCAAAGTTACACCAAACGTGCCTCGTCGTGAATGTAATGATATGAAATAAACTAAATATTCAAAGAAATACCTGGTTCCAGAAAACTATCCATATGTCAATTTAAATACTGTATTCTGGTCAATTAACATAGACGTACGGAAACAAAGAAATGTTTTAATCCATGATTATGGATATGCTAGACGTTTTCAAAATGTTGAAAATTAAACTTAACCTTTCAGAATCCATTCTTATAGAATATTATATTGTATATCTTTGCTAGAACTTCACTGGTACTTGATTGCCTCTAACCAACATAAAATGTATGAAGCTTATTTACCTATATGCTGGAGATGCCATAAGGAGACTGGTACAATATTTCATATTTGGTTTACCTGTGAGATATTAAATGATATTAAGATGCGTATATCTTCCCTGATTTTAGACTTAACTCAAGAGATAATAATTCTCACACCTTTGCTATTTTTATTTAATTTAGATTTTCCATTAATGGAAATTTTTTAAAATATTTAATTATACATATTCTTTATGCTTTGAAGATTACTATAGCTCTTCACTGGAAATATTAAGATCCGTATATCTTACCTGATTTTAGACTTAACTCAAGAGATAATAATTCTCACACCTTCGCTATTTTTATTTAATTTAGATTTTCCATTAATGGAAAAAATTTTAAATATTTAATTATACATATTCTTTATGCTTTGAAGATTACTATAGCTCTTCACTGGAAATCGACGGATTCTCCACTATGGCAAGAAATTTTAAGCCAAATAGTTTATCAGTATGTAATGGAATGTAACTTTACTACTCCATCAGGTAGATCTGATTCATATCACGATTTATGGCAACCCTGGATAATATATAGGGAAAATAAAAACCTACTCTTAATTAAGGATGGCTTAGTGGTTTAAGATAATTATTTCGATGATCTCCTAATAAAATAATAGTTCCCTTGGATATACTGAAATTGTCGCACCCTGCCGCTGAGTCCCAAGGTTTGCAGTCCTTAATTTTGAACGTCAACAGTTTTTTTTGTTTTTTTTTAAAAGGAGCACATTGCTTTAAATCTGACTTATCTATATTAATTTTCTATGTCAAGTTGTAATGAAATATTGGATCTATTTGTATTTATTTCTTCTGCTTTTGGCAATGCTGATAACAAAATAAAAAATGATATATATAAAGGAGTTATACTTAGATACAAATGTAACTGTTCATTTAATAGATATTGCAAGCTTCTTTTTGATCCCCACCATCTTTTACAAAAATATATGTTGTGTAAACAAAAACTTATACTAATCAGCTACAACATTAAAAACACTTAAAGGGGAAATGAATACCACTGATTATACCGCTACGATGGCACCTGTAAAGGGGTGGGATATATAAGGCAGCAAGTGAACAGTAATTTCTTGAATTTTCATGTGTTGAAAGCAGGATAAATGGAAAAGTTAAAAAGTCTGAGTGACTTTAAAAAGGGCCAAATAGTGATGGCTAGATGACAGGGTCAGTGCATCTCCAAAATGGCAAGTCTTGTGGGGTATTTCCAGTATGCAGTGGTTAGTACTTACCAAAGGTGCTATGTAAGCCATAGTTATACTACTTGTGGAACCATAAAACAGCTGTCCGTTGAAATCATGACCTGCAATGCAAGAGGGCCCTTGAATATAAAACAGAAAATAATAAAAAATAAATAGAATTAGTACTTAAGCCCAGAAGATCATGTTTTCAAAATAGATCATTAACATCCGTATAATATTGATTCTGAAGGAGAAGATATATGACTAACAATGCAATAAATGTAGAAATAATATAAAAAATAAAAGCATGTTTCTTTTTTCTTTTAATATTATTTAATAAAGATTCACTTTTTATATTTGTTGAGTTGATTTCATATTTTGTGCCTCTCACAATCAATCTAATATAACTATTATCTATAACACTGACCCGAGTTTCACTCACAAACCAAGTTAGGGTTTTATCACACCATTCTATTATTGAATGTGTTTTTGAAAAAAAAGAAATAAAACAATAAAAGAGAACTAAACAAGATCTTTATTGCGAACCAATAAGTATTAAACAGTTAGATTTAATTTCTGCACATGGCACCCACTGAATCTGAAACTCTGATGTTACCACTTTTTTTACATGATGTATCTGAAATTGTCCTTGGTTTATTTAACCTATATCATAGCAGTTTGGTTAAAGGGGAACTATAGGCACAAAATCAGCTTTTCTTTAATGAAGCAGTTTTGGTCTATAGATCATGCCCCTGCAGCCTCCCTACACCTTTAGGAACTAAATCACTGTGTTTCTACACCCCCTAGTCACACCACCCTGCATGTGACTCACACAACCTTTCAAACACTTCATGTAAAGAGACATTTAATGTTTAAACTTTATTGCACAGTCTATTACATTTGGAATTTTGTAGCTACTGCACCATTAATAGCCTTCTACACATTGCATGAAGCTCCTGCTTGTTCAATTTACAAAGCAGGAGCTAAAAACTTCTAAAGCAAGTTAACATCTGATTGAAAATAAAAAAACTTACTTTTCATGCAGGGCACAACCGGCAGAAAAGTGTCTAGGACTGCAAGGACAAAAACAAAAGTGATTTAACTCCAAAATGGCAGAGAATTGAGGAGATCTATATACCCAAACTGCTCTATTAAGTTAAAGTTGTTTTGATGCCTATAGTATGCCTTTAAGATCTGTCAATTTTAGAATATATTTTGTGTATTGATGAATGAACTTCGCCTTTGAAAATGTCTATGCAATATACTTCATGTGAAACTCAGAGATGTAGCTTATTGTCACGGGAGATCAATTACTATGTGATATACAAAGTTAATTTGTTACATTAGCAAGAAACTTTCACTTCCCAGGATTTTTTTCTTGTCAAGCTTTCTTTTATTGAGATAATAGCATTATACAGAAAATAAATAATAAGACAGAGCATATAAGCTTAGTAGCAAGTTCAACTTTCAAGATTAGTCATATAATACTTCTGAAAGAAAACCATCTCTTTTTTGTTTTAGTGCATATCACATGCTAAGGATACATGTCTAGACTGACAATATAACATAATATCTAGACTATTGATAGGAAAAATGAACTATTGTAGAACATTGTATTAAAGGACCACTCTAGGCACCCAGACCACTTCAGCTTAATGAAGTGGTCTGGGTGCCAGGTCCAGCTAGGGTTAACCCATTTTTTAATAAACATAGCAGTTTCAGAGAAACTGCTATGTTTATTAATGGGTTAAGCCTTCCCCCTAATCCTCTAGTAGCTGTCTCATTGACAGCCACTAGAGGCGCTTGCGTGCTTCTCACTGTGAAAATCACAGTGAGAGCACGCCAGCGTCCATAGGAAAGCACTGTAAATGCTTTCCTATGAGACCGGCTGAATGCGCGCGCAGCTCTTGCCGCGCGTGCGCATTCAGCTGACGGGGCGGATCGGAGGAGGAGAGGAGGCAGAGAGCTCCCCGCCCAGCGCTGGAAAAAGGTAAGTTTTTACCCCTTTCCCCCTTCCAGAGCCGGGCGGGAGGGGCACCCTCAGGGCACTATAGTGCCAGGAAAACGAGTATGTTTTCCTGGCACTATAGTGGTCCTTTAACTCAAGGCTTGTGATCTGCCAGGGTAACCAGCACCATAGTGAAGTTATGAAAGTTGGTCTGCATCCAAAGAATGTGTTGGGATAGCTGTCCGATGAGAAATTGCAGAAGACCTATTCAGGCTTGGGCAATTGTAGTCAGATGTGACTTGGGCACTTATGCCTGTATGCCTGGACCAGAGGGGTTGGTCCCTGGTTGACTAGGCCTAGGTAGGCTTGTAGGTGGCTTGTCCAGTGACAGTGTGACAGTTGAATCGCATGCAAGCCACCCTCATTGATGTCTTCTTTTCCCTGTCGGCAGAGCGGTATCAGTTGCTGCCTGTTTCATCTGCTTCTCCAAGGCTGCCCAGAAGCAGTTAAAAGCTGTATCAATAATGAACCATGGAATAGTGCTTTGTGAGGTCTGCTTGGTTTGCTGCAAGGCCTGATGTCATCAGGCTTCTGGCATTCGCCATCTTGCATTTCGGTCCTTGTCCCTTCTTAGAGTACCACGCAGTAGGTGTCCACTGGTCAACGCTATCTGACCCGGCAGGGACCAGTATAACCCTTCTGGTCCAGAGGGGGGAACAGAGCAGCAGAGAGACTCAACGAAGACCCAAACCTCCATGGACATGGAGAGGTCACCTATAAAGTGATTAATGGCAGACACAGGCTTGGGCAATTGCTTCTGAGTGTGCCAGTCAGTGTTAGTGATAGGTGAGTCTCTGTTGGGGGCAAAATAGGAGCGTAGGGTGTCGAAAAACTTGGGCTTATTGAAAGTTATGAGAAGAGCTCCATTAATATGCGAATGGCCGCCATGGGGTTTAGCCCCCCTTCCCCACTTACCAGGATTTTTAATACTATGTTTATAGATATCTATATTTAGGGACTATATAATTGTGAGGTGCAGATAACTAAATATCAAAATTTAGTTAAAGGAATACACCCAGCATAATAACAACTCAATCAAAATGAAGTCCTGGGGAGTTTTCTTACCAGAAGTACCAGATCTCCAAATCCCCTTTGCTTTCTAAATTAACAGGAAGCATTGAGTGTTGTCGGACAGGGGAGCCGTTGATGTGCTAAAGAGTTCAGCTGATGCTCTAAGCCAATCAGTAGCTACCCATTTTTAAAAAAATGGCACATACCTCTTGGCACCATAGCACCTTCATTTCGAATAAGTTTTTATGATGCCCAGAGTGTTTCTTCAATTTTCCTGCACCTGGATGCCCACATCTTCTCTCCCTGTCAATCATTGTTATAAGTTTTTGTAGCGGAACGCCAATATTAAATCCACGAATTCCGCTGGTTCAAGAAGTAATCCACAGTCAAGCGCTAGAACAACAAGGCAATATCCCCAACCTCCCAGTAACCGGACGACACACAGTTCTGAGAGTCAACTGAAGTCCTTTAATTCTGCTGCACAATTTATACAAGTCCCCATGCAAGGGGTTTCCTCAGTCCCCTCCCAGGGGCATTCCCAGAGGGGACTACATGGGGGACTTACAATACAAGGCATTTCTCCCATCAGGCACTGCTGCACGAGAGGGATCCTCCCACTGGAATATACCGTTAAGTGGATTATCCCTCCGTGCAGCAGAACTTACAATTCGTATAAAAATGTATAACTTTATGAATATGCAGTCTATTTAAATGAATGGACGTTCGGTAGATAGCTGGGGTCTGAGCGCATCATTCGTGAGATTACCGCTCAGTTCCCAGCTAAAATAACTGAACGCCGCACGAAAAACACATTTATTGCAAAACATATTAAAAGAACCAATTGCCTTCCAGGGAATAAAATACCGAACGGCCTGGAACTCCCGAACGTCCTGGAGGCTCAGCGGTGTTCGTGCCGTCGAGTAGCCGTTTCTAGTACCATGCGCTCGATGACCTAGCACCGCTGAGGAACAAAGGATCCAAGATGGCCGACCGCCGCATGGTCGGTAGTTGAACGACGGCCACCCAGGAGAGCCTCTAATTACCGATTGCAACATTGTTGCAATTGGTTAACCAGCGCCACACGCCTCTAAGTGTGTGGGCTATTAAGGGTAGTGTTTTCGGTTCACGAACGGCCCTCCAAAGTGCCGTTCGTGAAACGAAAGGAAAACCCCATACAAACAGCTATCTGCATTCGGCAGATAGCAAATACAGGCAATTCAATACAGACGGTCAGCATACAATACACGTAGTTAAACACATATCCCCCCAGACATACAGGCAACCCTTAAAGGTACAGGCTCTGGTTATAGTCCAAGTGGCTAGGTTTGCCACAGTTTTGTTCCATGAACCTGGAGTCCTCACAGTGAAAGCATTCAGAGATGAGGAGAATTCAAACAACATTTCAACTTTTTCTCCTCTTCATTTGAACTTGCTAACTTTTTAGTATATATTTAAATAAAAGCAAAGCATCTCATGAAAAAAAAAGTTAACACAAGTTACAGGGGATTTTCAATATTTATTCAGTAGTGTAAATTCCAGAGAGGTGATAATTTGCCATTATTTCTGACCACACTAATAATAAAAGCATAACAAATTAAATTAAAGGAACACTCCACTGCTTAAATTTAATATAAATAAAAATCAATGTTTAGTAAGTATACCCCAAATGAAACTTGCATTTATTTAATTATGTATTTTTTTCATGGGGGGTAAATCTAAAAACAGATTTCAGAACCTGCATTTCTGTTGTCTGCTGTCTTTGCAAACTTTCCCCTTCTAGCCCCACCCTGACTTTATGTAACTATCCAATCACAGACTTACTATTGCTCTGGGCAATTGCTGCCTCTTGAGTTTAGCTCAACTAAGCTAACAAAGCCAGGAACTAAAAGGACCAGTTGTCAGTTTGAAAGCCAAATGGGTATTACCAGGTTCATTTATAAAAAAGTCAATTTTTATTGAAATCTGCACTTTTTGACAAATGAAAATAAGAGGGCATACTCTTCACAGAGAAAGCTATTTAGCAAGCTAAAGTGTTTTATGGGTGTTGAGTATCCTTTTAATAAATGTTTAGCACAGGAAACTATTGCTTAGAATTTACTAGTATGAGGGACACAGTCTTTGCCCATGAACATAATCTACACACTAGCTTTTAGAACATACCATTTTACTATAATACCCAGTTAGACATAACCCAACCACAATTTTTACATTTCTGACATTGAATTGCATGTCAATCAAAATTAAAAGATGCCTAGCTAGTGGTTCTCTTAGCGACTGTGAATCTTTTCCAAACACAGAGTCCTCTCTGATGGCACACAAGCCAAATGTTCGCCAAGTTGCAGTTACTGCAATGTACCTGCTACTTACTCGTGAAGTGTCTGCAGCCTCTCTATGATTGGCAGCTTCCTGTGACGTTGGCATGGCCTTTCCCTTTGGGTCCTGTTGGGAGGAGAACGGTTAGCATTACTGTGTCCAGATGCATCCTCTGGGTAAGCACAGGGGAAGAAGTGCAGTGCTCATAAGGCTTTTTATATTTGGGCCATGTCAGTTTTAATTAGAAGGGATATTTCTTTTTTTTCGTACAGATCCTCATTTTCAAAGTTCTGTTATTTTAAAGTGTGCAAATAATAAAAACTACACCTCAATGTTTCTTGAACAATAAAAACAAGCTAAAGTTCAGTGAGAAGCAAATTATGTGTTCAGAAATAGATTCGTTTTGTTTTAAACTTTTAAATAATAATTTTGTTAATTCTTGCATTACAACAGACAAAAAAGACAAACCTGTACAAATATAAAAAAGAAGGCCATATTTTGGCTCACATTCCATTTTTATTTTTTAAAATCATTTTAAGGTATTATCCGACTTGTAAACCTTAGACGCCAAAGGACATACCATTCGGACATTAAAGCACCAATATTACAGATGGCTCATTCTCTGTAGTAACACAAAATAAAATCCAAAAAAGGTAAAGATTAACTGTCAAACCAATTTCTGCTAATTTCTAAAGAAAACAGTATTTCTTCATAACTAACGATTTCCTTCCACCTTATTAATGTTGTAGATCGTCTCTGCACTTTTGTAGTTCTGGAATATCCTTTGTTACATGGTACCCAAAATTGCACCGCATTTTTGTTGGTGCTATATAATAGCCAATTGAAAAAATAAAAATTATATTTTGATCAAATGAATCAATACCCATTTTTATACATAGAAGCACCTTACTAGCTTTTCCAATGGCAAATTGAAATTGCACACTGTTCCCTAGTTTTGTTTTTAATCTATTACCTATAATTGTTCTCTTGTCTTTTACATGTATTGCTATCCCTAACTAAACCCCATTCAATGTATATGTTGCTTGTTGGTTCCTTATTCCAAAATGCATAACTTGCAATTATCTGTGTTGAATCTCATCTGCCACTTGTCCACTGCACTATTGCTCTTCTCCTTCATATTCATAAAAACTTACCTGTAAGGTAATAAAAATTATAATCTGTTAGAAAATATTGTTGTGATATAATCCAGAACCATCATTATATATCTGGTAAACATGAGGTAATAAAATCTGAAAAAATATTATAAAACTTTATTTCTATTTATAATGTTAAGGTGAAGCTCTCATCCCAAAGGTTTCATGTATGAGCTGGGTAAAATGGCTCTTGTAAATGTGAGTGGTATCTTGCAAAATTCATATTGCTATCACCACAAATCATTACATACTGATTTCTTTTTTTCTTATTGAATTGAAGTATTATTATATTTGTACAAATGGTTGCATTGTGAGTTATGTGCATGTTGTTGTACATGTGATTGTAGGTTAGAACAATATTTAATTTATCGACTCACAGATTGCAGAAAGGTCAGTAGCATATCACTATTTTCATTATATATGGAAACAATTAATTTATTTTTACCTACAAGACCAGCGCTGGTGGACCCCACTACTGGAAGAAAGTTATGTTTTATTCCCTTTTTAGGGAGGATAAGGGCGACCACTTGCATTATGGTTTTAAGACTATAGGAACATTTGTATTAATAGCCCAATAGTGTTCTTTTAAGTGGATAATAAATAAATCATAAATATGCACACACTAGACTAATGAACATAATCTACACACTAGCTCTATTAATAGAGCAGGTAATAGGAAATTCTAAATGAACACACTACAATAAGAGAAGCTTAGTAATTAGATCTATATTTACAGTAACTGTGTAGGGAGGCTGTGGAAGTCACAGGTAAGGGAGGTGTGGCTAGGGCTACATAAGCAAAGTGATTTAACTCTTAAGTGGCAGAGAATTAGAAAGCGAGGCTGCAGGGGCATAATCTACATACCTGAAATGCTTGATTAAGCTAAAGTTGTTTTGCTACTTAGAGTGTCCCTTTAATTAATAATTCTGATCATGATATTTAATCTGCTTGCCAAAAGAAACATAAAAACTTGGTTTTGTTAATTTAATAGCACATATTCTCTTCCGTATTCATTGCCATGTCTAGCTCATTGTATCAATCCTCCCCCCCAAAAAAAAAACACCTTTAGCCAAGCAGAATTTGTTTATACAATAAACTATTAAAAATTAAAAAGAAATGATCATCTTATATTTATCATGTTTGCCTCATAGAATAGCTTATAGCAAAATCACTGTAAACAGGCTGTTATTTAATATTTTACAAGGTTATGTTGATTGGCAGTTCTCTTAAACTTGCCGTGAGAAACCTTTCACTAGAATTACCAAATAAAATAATTTTTGTCTTGTTTAATAGTGCTGATTTTTATCTAAACGTATGCTGCTGAATTTCTATTAGTAATACACAATTCAAAAGGTTATTTCGGAAGAAGAAAAAAGCACAACATTTTTCTAAGTAATTTAAATGATTTTGGGTGCATTAAGACAATTTTATGAAGCAGCGTGGAAAAAATGGCCAGTGTTTGCACAGTGTGTAAGCAAGATAGATAGGGACAATGTAAAAATTAAAAGGCTGCAAGAAATGTAATTGTTATATATGATGCATTTTCGGTCATTATTAATCTTTATTAAACTCTAATTGCAAGTAAAAACACATTTCTTACAGAATGTGTTTCCTAAAGATAATTACTTTTTAATAATTCAAAATATTTCAAATGTAGCCACTGTGGATATTAAAGGATTAAGATGGGGGCATAGTTCCTTCCATTATCTTTCAACATCTGAGTGATTAAATGAAATAATATGATTGTATGTACACAATTTTTATTGTGGGTGAGCTCAAAAATAATGATTGTACCAACACTTTGAAAGATAAAAAATGGATTCAGCCACAGAGGAGATGGAAAAACTAAGACGCAAGTCATACTTTTAATCATCTAAGGTCCATCTGGCAAAACTCCATATTCTGGCATGCTTGTGCTCTTCTCGTGCGTGTGGCTTGGCACAGGGCCTCATCATTGTATGCATGTATATTTCAGTTTTCAGTTCGGCATTTATGTTGGGTATATATGTTGGGACAGCCTGCTACGCTATAAAGTACAGTTAATTTCTTTATTTCTGTGTATGCCTCAAGGTGGATGATGCGTCTTTGTTTGTGTTCCGGTTCTGTTGCACGTGTTTGTGTTTGCTGATATTGACGTTGTGGTTTTATCTTGAACACATACATGATGGCACAGTGTTCCCTCTCTTTGGAACAGTGTGTATTTTTATTATATTGATTCCTGCCTGTCTGGGTTTATATCTTGGCTTCTCCATGCTTGCACTGATATAATGTTCTTTCTGCACACTTTTATTAGAAATTGTGACCTGTACGTTACACGGGAATGTCCAGACATTGGTTTGGGAGCAATTTGCCTTATCTCAGGAGGGCTAATGAAACTTCCATTCAAGATCTTCAGGATTTCCCATGTTAGCAGTGGAAGCAATGATTGGCACATGCCGGACCTCAGATAGGAAGTCAAACCGTTCAACAAGCTACAGTGGTTATGATGGTTGGGGTGTTCCTTTAATCCCTTAAGGACCAAACTTCTGGAATAAAAGGGAATCATGACATGTCACACATGCCATGTGTCCTTAAGGGGTTAAAAGATGGCTCAAACTAAGGGTAGAAATCAATTGCCTTGTGGCAGACCTGCCTTAGGCCATTGCATTCGTTTTGAACTCTTGATACTGACTGTACCAAAATTGGAGTTTCTTACATGTAAGTGGATATATAATGTTTAAGCCCAACAACTAAAACCACTGCACTTCATTGTTGGTGGGCCCAACCTAATTATATGCTGGTAATAAACAAAAATATTTTTGGATGCAAATTGTTTAATTTTGTATGTTCTCTCTGAAATGGACATTCCATCCCCATAAAGTATTTCAGCATTTCATCCTAACTGCTTTTGAAATAGAAATTGCCACTCTTATAAAGAATTGCAAAAACACCTCCCTGGCTGTCTGATTGACTATATTTTCCTGATTACGTTAGCTCTACAGACCTAACAGAAGTGGCAGGCATTATCTGCTTCCCTCCCAAGTGACATGGACTCTGTGCATTCACATGGCTCAGTTTAACTCTGCGTCCATGGACTCCCTGGCTCACTGCAGATCCCTGTTTCTAAGTGGGCCTGCACACACACCTACGTGCACACGTAGGTCAAAATCAGAGGTTTCTAATGTCTAATGTCATAGAGGAAACCGACTACTTTGATAAGCTCCTGGTGGCTTCCCAATGCCTTGTGGTATAGATAAATTGAAAAATGTACCACATAATGTATGTGCAAAAATCTACCCTACTCAGCAGTATATAATGATAATATTTACTACATTTCCAGTGTAAGATTGTAAATTCTTACTAATGCGGCAAACATTTTTCAACGTAATAATTAAATTCAATTTGGAAAGATAATGGATGAATTTTAGTAAAATTGGAACATGTCCATGTATTGGCTTTATTCCATCCCACCTTGTTCATTTTTCCTGTAAAATTCTACATTCTTCTCACCCATTCTTTTCACATATATTTAATTGGTCATTAATAACTGATGTTGACTAATATTCAAAAGGAAAAAGTCATTATTTGCCTAATGTTGCTTATTTGAATTGATTACAAATCACGTACAATATCCCAGTTTCTATCAAACTATAATCCTTTCAAAACATTACAGGTTCCTGTACATAGTTTGGCAAATGCTTTTGGATTTATTGCCTTTCATGGGACCTGCTCCCACAATTTAAAATAAACTGTATGTATCTTGATCCCATTAAAATAAGTTTTGAACAGATTTCTGTGTACCAGACTCCTGCCAAGTTCGTTATTCAAAATGTCAGTTTTCTACCATCCTTTTTTTTTAGAAAAAGTAACAACTACAGTAATAAATCCCGGCATATGTGATGCAGTTTTGGGAAGTGATACATGGCTTAAAGCCTTTCTAGAGCTGGAAAGGTTCCAGGAACAGCTAAACTAAAGAAAATCTTTTGGATTACTTTGCAGCATGTGCATAAGTAATTTTTTAGCTGCGTACTTTTGATTGACACAATAACTTGCGATGTGTGTTAATGTCAACATAAAAATCTTTTGTGCTTTGGCTGAAGACAGACTTCCTAAAATCAAATGATGGCCCTTCAACAGATAACGTTCCTTGCCCTTCATAGTTAAAGACAGATAATGTGATCTGCAGATTCTCATGAATTAGACAGGCTTATTCAATAAATCGCAATTTGTCCGAAGGGCAATTCAATTGTTAGACTAAAATAGCCAGATTGGCATTGCCGATGAATAATGCATTGAAGGGCTTATTCTCAAACATAGTAGATTGTAAATGGTAATAGGTAATGCAATTTGTGGTCATAATTATAACTAAAATACCATCATTTTACAAATGTTGTAATTTTATGCGCTTTGTAAAGGTCAGAGCAAATTTAAAAGGGTGCTGTTTATTGCCATTATTATTATTATTATTAGAATTTATATCGCGCCAACACAAGTAATTGACATAAAGTACACCTTCTTTGAGTTCTATGGTTTTACATATCAGGATCAGGATGTTAGGTAAATACAACCTCTGATGAACAACACATGACATATTGCACCCTGTCATGCTTTATTTATAAAAATAAAGTCAAAATGGAGAAGCCATGTGTGAAACACGAAGTATACTTTATGATTAAATAGCTTGTAGACCCACCTTTAGCAGCAATAATTTGAAGTAATCATTTTCTATATGACTGTATCAGTCTGTCACATCATTGTGGAGGAATTTTGGCCCATTCTTCCTTACAACTTACAACGTTGCTTCAGTTCATTGAGGTTTGCTGCCATTTGTTTTGCACAGCTCTCTTAAGGTCCCACTTAATTCAGGTTGAGATATGGACTTTGACTGGATCATTGCAACACCTTGATTCTTGAACCTTGACTCTTTTCTTTTTCAGCCATTCTGTTGTAAATTTGCTGATGTACTTGGGATCATTGCCTTGTTGCATGACTAAATTTTGGCCAATCTTTAGCTGTTTTGGGAGCCATACGTGTGTGCACTCTGAGGCAGCAAAGAGAAATCTTCAAGGGAGAAACAGAGAATGTCTTTTGCAAGTGCACTGACAATAGATGTAAAATATGCATTAAATTAACGTTAGAGAATTTGGAACAGAGTCCCAGGCTGCCTAAGTCTCATGTGCCAAGATTGTAAAAGCCCACATCATGCAATTGCAAATAACCCTGGATGTTTAGTGTTTCAAGCAAAAACACGAAACATCTGACTCCTACCACCATGACCACTTCAAAAAGCAGGTAATACCTAAGAAATATATTTTTTAATGACATTTAAAGTTTGAGGCGATAATCATTTATTGAGCAGTTGTAGCATAACAGCCTCAGAGCCTTGTTTGAACTCATAGGCGTGCGCAGCCTATTGCATAAGGGTGTGCAACCTAAAGCACAAACACACACGCCGCTTGTATATATGTATATATATGTATATATGCATACACACACACACACACATACACACACATACACTGCTATGTGTGTGTGTGTGAGGGTGCTGTGTGTGTGTGTGTGTGTGTGTGAGAGTGCTGTTAGTGTGTGTGTGTGTGTGTGTGTGCAGTGTGTGTGTATGTGCGCAGTGTGTGTGTATGTGTAAGGGTGCTGTGTGTAAGGGTGCTGTGTGTGTAAGGGTGCTGTATGTGTGAGATCTAAGCGTTGCCATGGCAACGCTCTGACCTTGCGAGGGGAACCCGGCAGAACTGCTGGCTAGAGCTCCCCGGGTCCTCTCCTGCCTCCCTCCTTGCCTGTTGACCAGTGATCTCTGATCTCCCTCACCGGCCCATGGAGGCACAAGTGCGGGCCTCAGGGATTAGGCACACCCCATACCCAAAGAACAAAAGAGGAGCACCGTATATCCTTGAGTGGGGATTATTCCACTACGTGCCATTTACACCAGAGCTGGATTTAAGCTCTGAATATTGTGAGTAGTTTTACTATTCTATATACAATATTATTTACCGTTCATACTATACCATTGGAGTTTCCCTTGTCTTCTGTTTTCTTCACATATCCATTTTGAAGCTGCGGATATACATCTGGGACTTCACATACCATTTTATGTAGCACTAGGACTACCTCCTGCATATGTGGATTATTTATATCCGGACTTTCTAGGTATCGCTGCTTGGACTCTCTGATACATATTTCTATACATTCATTCTACTTGTCTTAGGCGCACCCTTATTTGTGCTTTTTACACCCCGTACCCATGCCTATGTTTGAACTATAACAATACAGAGGATACGTTTGATGTATACAATGTACAAGTGAATTTGACATCAAAAGCATTTTTAATAATTTCAGAATGCAGCATATAATTGCATATGTAAACCATGCATTGCTGTCTGCAAACTTAGTGAATTGGGAGTGATCATAGTACATTGTTTGAACACAGAAAACTGTGCCTACCATGTTCAGACCAACATGAAATCTTCAGATATGTATACAAATAAATGTATTCATTTCTAGGCAGTTTTGGTCGCACAATATACAGCCTGATTTTTATCACTTACCTGCATGGAACTTTATCATCAAAATGTTTTTGGATGACTGGCTTACTTTGATATATTTCTTAAAAGAAAACCTTAACTAATTACAGTTGTTGCTTTTGTGTCAATAGATTCTATTTCTAATTCAATATGCTTTCATTTTGCAGTCATGTTAATTAAATTCTACCAACTGAGATATCGGTGCAGTTTTCCACACATAATATTTAATATAGTCGATTTCTCTCATCACTCAATCCTTTTTTGTTTTTGCAAGTCCGTTTTGGAGTTGAGACATGGATATTTATCTTTGCGTGCAATTAAAATAATTACCGAGAAAGAAAACATTGCTTTTATTATAAGGAAACTAAACCCAGGTTAATGTAAACATCATTTTGAAATGCAAACAACCTGTTTTATCATTAAGTGACTGTATGCCATATCACGTAACTTCTTGGAAATTGTATTTTGTAGTTTGTTTTTAATGATGACTTCTCAATAAAAGACAGAACATGGAAACAAATAAATCAGTTTTTACCTAAAATCATGGAAATATAAAATGCAAAAAATCACTATTTATTGATTGTAATATCAAAAATCTTCTGTGCTGAGCTATTTCAGAAGTAAAAAATAAAAGAGATGCATATGTATATATAACCTTATTTTAAAAATGAAACATGTTATTGTGTTAATTTTATTTGTTTTTATACTTCTGTATTTTATTTCTAATAAAACTGGTGATATTTTTATTTTTGGACCTTCCTGTGTATTTCATCCTAATTACTGAAATCCATATTTGCTCTAATACAGTGAGTACATTTTCTTACCTTTTATCACTTTTTAAAATTTCTTTATTTTTGTTGTGCATTGGCGTTGCAAGACAGCATTTTGTATAAGTGTAGCAAGTAAAGTTGACATATGTTGTAGGAAAAAAATGCCAAGCTATAAATCAGCTGAAAAAAACTATTTAATATCAGTGTGTTCCACCGTTAAATAGCTCCAGTGATATAATGTAAATTTCACTGACATTTTATGGCATAAAATGTGGCATTCCATCTTGAATAACAGCCAAGGTGACATCAGACAGAAAGGTATGGGTACGCCAAGCAACAGTTTCAGTAGCCAACTCAGTAACTCAGGGCGAAGCCCCTGCATGTGAAGGCCTGAGGGTAAATTGTACCTGCTCTCCATTCTCCAGACACGGTCTGGGTGTCTTTGCTGGTTTTGGTCTGGGCGATCTGTCTCGGGTGATGTATCCTGAGTTGCGTGGGTAGGCAGGGTAGTAAGTTCTGCATTGTGCATGCGGGCAGCCAGTCTTACAGACATGGCAGTCAGTCTCTGCCCCTACTTTTATCACACAGTGGACACAATATATTTCTTTGTATTATCGATGTACTCATGGTGAGAACACCTACCTCATACACCTAAGAGTGAAAACCTGTGTTAAGAGTGTGCTCTACATCACTTACGGAAAACTATCAGTAAGATTCTACAGCTACTTCTGGGAAATCCTCCAAAGGGTCAAGACAGAAAAACACATATCCATTGATGGGGATTATACCACAGAGGCGCTATAAGTTGGAGCTACAATCAGCTCCACACACTCTAAATGCAATTTCACTTTTCTTTTCTCACCAAAACTATTGAACATTCTACACTAAATGCTGCACCCTGTCCTCTTTTATTCCATGTTGCTACATTGGACCAGTTGTGAAAAATATTTTATATTTGTTTATCACAGGTACTTTACAGCAAAGGATAAGCTTCCTTATGCATTTCCAATGCCTTCATGGATAGTATATTGATTTGTATTATTCTAGTTCAGAGTAGTAGCCTAAGAGCAATGTATTAGTTTGATGAATGGCATTTGTGGGATAATCAGTTCCATCCAGGTTACACCTGGACCTTTCAGTGATTGTGATAGAGAATCACAGAATAGTCTAAAGCAAATTAATCTAACTCAGAGGCCAAGAAAAGCAAAACATCAATAAAAGGTGATAAAGGGCATTCCCAGCTGAGATATTGGGGACCTTCTTCTGAGCTCTCAAAGGACCACATATGTGCCAATATGGCACAGTAGAACAAATGATTATCCTTCTCTTCAGAAGAGATCTCCTTCAACCAGGGAGAAAGGGACTTATTCAGCTTGATGCCAGGGACTTAATCCATTGCACTAAAAAAACGATCATAGCTGCCCTGATGGAAAAGTATGTTGGCTGAGTTCCTCACATGCCATAGAGGGAGCCACCCCAAGGATCACCCTGCTGGCTGTCCTCAGTGGGGTAAAAAGTTTAGGAACTCTGGCCGAAGCATCTTAGTACCAGAGTGATGGGGGACTCTCTGGAGGATCAGAGGAGACATTACAAGTTAAAGATTACGAGCATATTGGAGAATCCGCGTCTTACCGACCTATTGCATTTCATTAGCTGACTTTTAATGGTATTACTAATGCCCAAACAAGCCAAACTTGTGAAATTGAATGGCATGTTTCACTTACCAAAACTGAAGAATGCAGCTCCATCCGTAACCTCAGACCTCATCATTCAATTCCAATTACATAGTTACATAGTTACATAGCTGAAAAGAGACTCGTGTCCATCAAGTTCAGCCTTCCTCACATATGTTTTTGCTGTTGATCCAAAAGAAGGCAAAAAACCTAGTCTGAAGCCCTTCCAATTTTGCAACAAACTAGGAAAAAATTCCTTCTTGACCCCAAAATAGCAGTCAGATGTCTCCTTGGATCAAGCAGCTATTACCACACTAATTAGAAATTATATCCCTGTATGTTATGTTTTTGCAAGTATTTATCCAATTGTAGTTTAAACATCTGTACAGACTCTGACAAAACCACCTCTTCAGGCAGAGAATTCCATATCCTTATTGTTCTTATTGTAAAAAAAAACTTTTCTTTGCCTTAGATGAAATCTGCTTTCTTCCAGCCTAAATGTGTGACCTCGTGTCCTATGTATAGCTCTGTTTATGAAAAGATTTCCAGAGAAAGGTTTGTACTGGCTCTGAATATATTTGTATAATGTTATCATATCCCCTCTCAGGCGCAGTTTTTCCAAACTAAACAGATGAAAAATGTTTAACCCTTTCTTCGTAACTAAAATGCTCCATTCCTTTTATCAATTTTGTAGCTCATCTCTGCACTTTTTCTAGTGCCATGATATCTTTCTTTAGAACAGGTGCCCAAAATTGCACAGCATATTCAAGGTGTGGTCTTACCTGCAATTTATAAAGAGGCAAAATTATATTTTCATTCCAAGAATTTATGCCCCTATTTATACATGACAAAACCTTACTGGCCTTAGCAACTGCAGATTGACATTGCATATTGCTGTTTAATTTGTTGTCTATAACAATTCCCAAATCCTTCTTGTGTGTGGTCATCTCTAATTCACTTCCATTTAGGGTGTAAATTGCTTGTGCATTCTTAATCCCGAAGTGCATAACTTCTCTACGTTAAATTTCATCTTCCATTTTAGTGCCAGTCCCCCAATCTATCCAAATCCCTCTGCAGCAAAGCAATATCCTGCTCACATTTTATTACTGTACAAAGTTTTGTGTCATCTGCAAACACTGATACATGGTTTGCAATGCCTATTTCAAGATCATTTATAAATATGTTAAATAAAAGTGGTCCCAAAACAGAACCCTGAGGGACACCACTTACCACTTTAGTCCAGCCTGAAAATATACCATTAATGACAACTCGTTGTACTCTATCCTTAAGCTAATGTTCTACCCAACGACATGAATATTCATCTAGACCAATTTCTTTTAGTTTGAAGACTAACCTATTGTGAGAAACCATATCAAATGCCTTGGCAAAATCCAAGTAGATCACATCCACTGCATCTATACTTCTACTTACTTCTTTGTAGAATGCAATTAGGTTAGTTCGACATGACCTATGTTTCATAAAACCATGCTGATTATTGCTAATAACAAAGTTCTTCTCAATGAATTCCTAAATATTATCCCTTAATAGCCCTTCAAATATTTTCCCAGTCACAGACGTTAAGCTCACAGGTCTATAATTTCTAGGCAAGAATGTTGAACCCTTTTTAAATATAGCAACACCATCTGCCTTTCTCCAATCCTTCGGTACAATACCTGAAACAAAAGAATCTTGAAAAATTAAATTCAGAGGTTCACTTATTTCCCCACTTAGCTCCTTAAATACTCATGGGTGAATACCATCAGGCCCTGGAGCTTTATTTACATTAATTTTCTTTATTAGCTGTAGCACCTTGTCTCGTGTTATCCAATCACAAGATATCTGCAAGTTTTTTGATTCATGACATGGTCCTACTTGCTGCAGTGAGGGGAAAATCCTTATTAACTTTGAAGGCTCTACACTGCTGATGTTCTCAGAACTAACAAGGAACTCCATTACCTGGCACAGGTCCCTGAGACCCCTCATAGAGCACCATTGCACCATTGCACCAGGGACAATCCCTACAGAAGGGGAATACCAAGAAAATGCCCACAGGGTGCCAAATTATAAAAATTTGGAGACATACTTATGCGATCTGGATCTCCTTGAGTAATCATAGATTATTGGGGAAGGCTTGTTCTTCTAAAATCCTGGTGTTCACACCCCACTTATCTCAGATCCCCTCATCCACCCTAGTCATGACCTGCCTGGCTTTTTATTACCACTCACAATAACTCTAACCTGGCATGACAAGCTTAACAAACTCCCAAGGGTCCACCAAATATTACCATCAACAGTTGGTATCATATTTTTGCTACCTGTTATTTTCTATTCCTTTTTCTGTTTTCATATATAAGGAGTATCATTTTATTCAGATAGCTCTCTACTATTTTAGAGATGTATTTAATGCCTGGTCAATAGTGATGTCGCGAACACGAAATTTTCGGCGAACCGGAGCAAACCGCAAACACCTGGACTGTGGCATGCCGGAGGGGGATCCATGGCAAAACTCCCATGGAAAATTACACAGTTGATACAGAGTCTGGTTTTAATCCATAAAGGGCAGAAATCACCTAACATTCCTAAATCACAATGAATATGGATTGACACCTGACATATGACATATTGACACCTTGACATATGGATTGACACCTGTCCTCAGAGCCCCTGATGCACACAGACACAGAGCAGAATAGGGACTGTTCCCCCTACATAGGGTCACTTGGCAGATATGGATTGGCACCTGTCCTAAGGATCCCTGATACACACTGACACAGAGCAGAATAGGGACTGTTCCTCCTACATAGGGTCACTTGGCAGATATGGATTGACACCTGTCCTCAGAGCCCCTGATACACACTGACACAGAGCGGAATAGGACTGCTCCTCTCCTACATAGGGCTGTCACTTGGCAGATATGGATTGACACCTGTCCTCAGAGCCCCCTGGCTACACACCCTCGATGATCGTGAATAGGGACTGCTACCCCTACATAGGGTCACTTGGCAGATATGGATTGACACCTGTCCTCAGAGACCATGGATACACACTGACACAGAGCAGAATAGAGACTGTTCCCTACATAGGATCACTTGGCAGATATGATTGACACCTGTCCTCAGAGACCATGATACACACTGACACAGAGCAGAATAGGGACTGTCTCCCCAAGCATCGGGTCACTTGGCAGATATGGATTGACACCTTGTTACAAACTGCTATTTGTAACGGGCCCTTTAAATGGCAAATTGCCATGGGCTGTGGAGAAGCCTATTTGCCAGCCTCCTCCCGCATGACTATGGCCCCTGGGAGATTGTGAAAATGTATGCACTTTTATTTGGTGTGTATGGCCCTTTAAGACTGTCGGTGGGCATATTGGGGCTTATGGACCCTTTATGTGACTGGTGCTGGCCCTTTAAACACCTTTTTTGGGACATCAGGAAGATTGGGACACTGCCCCTTTAAGGCCGTGTCCCCAGACTTGTTGGGGACACGGCCCCTTTAAGACGGTGTCCCTGTGTCCCCAGACCTGGTGCAAACCCTTTGTGCCTGCCTGGCTATTTCCCACTTGGTTCAGTAAATGGGGCTTACTGAACCAAGTACCACAGGCAGACCACCCAGAAGTGGAAGTGTGCAGGCAATTTTACCCCAGAAGCTGCGGGTTAACCGCAGCTTCTAATTGACAATGCTGGGAGGTCTCTTTGTCTGCTTGTCGCAACAATGCGGGCGCGCCATCTTTGATCATTCGACGAGAAACAGGTGGCGTGCAGCCAAAATCATGGAATCCAAAACGCTACACATTTCCACAACGCATGGAGCTCTACCCTCTCCCTACTGGTTTTATTAGCGTAGAGTATCAAGTCCCATTCGCATGGGACTTAGTCGCTTTTTCAGCCTGAAATAGACCGGACCCGCACAGCCCAAATCTAGTGGAACTGTTTCGGCAGGAAAAATGTGCTTAAGTGTCGGTCATAAAGGACCTCCAGCTAACTTCTTTAACCCCTGGATGGACGTATTGCTTTTGGTTATGTTTATGTTTTAAGTGTGCTGATTCCAAATATGTAATTGTTATGAAGATGGGATGTGTAGTTTTAAAGTTACAGTGTATGGCTAAAAAACTGTATTTTTACTGCCTGTGTTTAATTATGTTAATCTCTTCCCAAACGTCATTTCGTTCAAAGTGGAGTGAATGTTAAAAAAATATATTTTTGTTCAGAGTGTGAGAAATGCTTTTCAGCCGCTTCTAATCTTAAGCATCATTTGAGGAGCCATACAGGAGAGAAACCTTATTTGTGGTGTATTTAGTATTGTTCTGATCAGTTTAATACCTTCCGCGTCTCCTATCAGTGGACGTGTATATGGCAGCCATTTTAGGAACCGTACACCTGGGACCCGAGCAAGGTCACCTCGCTCAACAGGCTTGCAGCGTATCCTCCAGGAAGAAGAGCCTGAACCCTTACCGGCTGCACGTGTCTTACCTGTACATGGAAAGCTGCTCTGGTTCCTTGATGAGCCAGCTGTCCGTGAGTTAACATGTCCCGTGGAGAAGCACTCTGTCCTGTAAAGCCTCACCAAAAAAAAAAGGAGTGGTGTGTTTAGTATTGTTCTGATCAGTTTAATACCTTTCGCGTCTCCTATCAGTGGACGTGTATATGGCAGCCATTTTAGGAACCGCACACCTGGGACCCGAGCAAGGTCACCTTGTTCAACAGGCGACAACATTTGTCCCTGGAAAACTATCCTGGACATTATGTACAATTTGTATGGATATGGCAGTGATTTCTGTAACAGGGAGATGGAAGAAGATGCTTGTTCGGTCCTCTTACTGCAAATTTGGGGCACTGTGTGGTCAAGCTAATGTGACACCAGATAGTAGTGGTGTGTTTAGTACTATTTTTATCAGTTTAATACCTTCCGCGTCTCCTATCAGTGGACGTGTACATGGCAGTGATTTCTGTAACAGGGAGATGGAAGAAGATGCTTGGTCGGTCCTCTTACTTCAAATTTGGGGCACTGCACGGTCAAGCTAATGTGACACCAGATAGGAGTGGTGTGTTTAGTACTATTTTTATCAGTTTAATACCTTCAGCGTCTCCTATCAGTGGACGTGTACACGGCATTGATTTTTGTAACAGGGAGATGGAAGAAGATGCTTGGTCGGTCCTCCTAACTGGAGACTGTGTTGCTGTACGGGTGGCAGGTGGAGCCATTTATAAAGTACACACTGCTTTGCAGACCAGGTATCAGTGGTCAGATGGACCCTTGCCCCAACACTGTGTGCCAGACATACCATTACTTCCTTTTGCACAGTCGAGTACAGGTTGGGGATTGCCTTTTGCGCAAAGAAATTTTGGCCGGGTACCTTCCACTGCGGTGTCCCAATAGCTACAAATTTTTTGAACGCCTCAGACTCCACCAGATTGTATGGTAAAAGCTGGTGGGCTAATAGTTCAGACAAGCCAGGTGTCAGACGCCGGGCAAAAGGGGTGACTTTCTGACGCTTGCAGACAACTAACTGCTATTCAATCTATAACAGTGAAAAAAGTTTTGAAGCCACAGTGCAGCACCAGAGGGCCTAAAAATTAGGCATGTACACATGCCTGAAAAATTGATATTGTTGCAGCCGCTGCTGTAGCAGCGGCCAGAAAAAATGATGTTTGTTTCACAGGCAGAAAGTGCCCTAAAACATGGCGGCTTGAACCCTAGTTGGTGGTGGATAAGTCACGCAAGTCAACCGGCATTCAGAGCTAAAATACAGCAGCGTGTGGACCATTTTTAGCCCAAGGCAGCTCATCTCATCAGGCCTTTTTTACATAGGGTCACTTGGCAGATATGGATTGACACCTGTCCTAGGGATCCCTGATACACACTGACACAGAGCAGAATAGGGACTGTAACTCCTACATAGGGTCACTTGGCAGATATGGATTGACACATGTCCTAAGGATCCCTGATACACACTGACACAGAGCAGAATAGGGACTGTTCCTCCTACATAGGGTCACTTGGCAGATATGGATTGACACCTGTCCTCAGAGCCCCTGATACACACTGACACAGATCAGAATAGGGACTGTTCCCCCTACATAGGGTCACTTGGCAGATATGGATTGACACCTGTCCTAGGGATCCCTGATACACACTGACACAGAGCAGGATAGGGACTGTTCCTCCTACATCGGGTCACTTGGCAGATATGGATTGACACATGTCCTAAGGATCCCTGACACACACTGACACAGAGCAGAATAGGGACTGTTCCTCCTACATAGGGTCACTTGGCAGATATGGATTGACACCTGTCCTAGGGATCCCTGATACACACTGACACAGAGCAGAATAGGGACTGTTCCTCCTACATAGGGTCACATGGCAGATATGGATTGACACCTGTCCTCAGAACCCCTGATACACACTGACACAGATCAGAATAGGGAATGTTACCCCAACATAGGGTCACTTGGCAGATATGGATTGACACCTGTCCTAAGGTTCCCTGATACACACTGACACAGAGCAGAATAGGGACTGTTCCTCCTACATCGGGTCACTTGGCAGATATGGATTGACACATGTCCTAAGGATCCCTGATACACACTGACACAGAGCAGAATAGGGACTGTTCCTCCTACATGGGGTCACTTGGCAGATATGGATTGACACATGTCCTAAGGATCCCTGATACACACTGACACAGAGCAGAATAGGGACTGTTCCTCCTACATAGGGTCACTTGGCAGATATGGATTGACACCTGTCCTCAGAGACCATGATACACACTGACACAGAGCAGAATAGAGACTGTTCCCCCTACATCGGGTCACTTAGCAGATATGGATTGACACCTGTCCTAGGGATCCCTGATACACACGACACAGAGCAGAATAGAGACTGTTCCCCTACATAGGGTCACTTGGCAGATATGGATTGACACCTGTCCTCAGAGACCATGATACACACTGACACAGAGCAGAATAGAGACTGTTCCCCCTACATAGGGTCACTTGGCAGATATGGATTGACACTGTCCACGAGGACAAGCTGCAGGCTTCCTGGCAGGGCCCATACAAGGTGGTAGAGCAGGTTTGTGATACCACCTTTGTGATCGGTGCGGTCACAGGCACGGGAGGCAAGCGCATGCTCCATGTGAACAACCTCAGACACCTATCCTATGCCCCGGATAGACGAGCTCCTAGACAAAATGGCCAGAGGCCAGTACCTCACCACAATAGATCTGTGCAAGGGGTACTGGCAAATTCCAATAGCCGAGGACGCCATCCACAAGTCGGCATTTGTCACCTTGTTTGGCCTGTATCAGTTTAAGGTCATGCCATTCGGGATGAAGAATGCCCGGCTAACTTTCAGAGGATGATAGATCGGCTACTGGATGGGTTTCAGGAGTATGCCTGTGCCTACTTGGATGATATAGCCATTTTTAGCTGCTCCTGGCCCGAACACCTGACCCACATAGGAGCCGTACTAGACCGGATTAGGGAGTCCGGACTGACCCTAAAGCCCAGTAAGTACCATATAGGAACGTGTAAAAACCTCCCCAAGATAGTAGTATGGGCCCCAGAGTGTGAACAGGCCTTCCAACAGCTCAAGACGGCGCTCATTAAATCACCTGTACTTTCTTCTCCTGATCCAACTAAACACTTTCTAGTCCATACAGACGCTTCTATGCTTGGATTGGGAGCAGTACTGAGCCAAGTCGGAGCAGATGGTGGCGAGCAACCCGGGGCTTATCTAAGCCGTAAACTTTTGCCCAGGGAAGTAGATACACTGCCATTGAAAAGGAGTGCCTGGCGGTGGTGTGGGCCCTCAAAAAGCTGCAACCTTACTTGCATGGACAACCGTTTACCTTACTCACAGATCACAACAAATTTGGGGCACTGCCATTGAAAAGGAGTGCGTGGCGGTGGTGTGGGCCCTCAAAAAGCTGCAACCTTACTTGTATGGACAACTGTTTACCTTACTCACAGATCACAACAAATTTGGGGCACTGCACGTGCAATCTAATGTGCCACCAGATAGGAGTGGTGTGTTTAGTACTATTTTTATCAGTTTAATCCCTGTTACGTCCCCTATCCGTTGATGTGGAGCAAGACGCAGCAGCAGAAGAGGACTCAGCCAAGGAGGTTATGGAAGAGGATGGAGTAGGAGGAGTAGAGGAGGTGGCAGCAGGCCTGCCTGCAAGTCGCGGCGGTGTCACCAACTCCTCTGCAGAGCCACGCATTCCATGCTTGGCAGCCGTCAGCAGGTTTGCCCAATGCGCAGTGTAGGTGATATACCAGCCCTGACCATGCTTTACAGACCAGGTATCAGTGGTCAGATGGACCCTTGCCCCAACACTGTGTGCCAGACATGCCATTATTTCCATTTGCACAATCGAGCACAGGTTGGGGATTGCCTTTTGTGAAAATAAATTTCGTCCGGGTACCAGTGAGTGAGTGGTGGCACTGGGCACAGTATCCACTGTGAGCTAAACACACCCGCTTTAAGGACACTGACTGCTATTCAATCTATAACAGTGAAAAAAGTTTGTTTTTTTAAATGCAAGCTATTGTGACACCAGATATGAGTGGTGGCACTGGGCACCGTATCCACTGTGAGCTAAACACACCCGCTTTAACCCCTTAAGGACCAAACTTTTGGAATAAAAGGGAATCATGACATGTCACACATGTCATGTGTCCTTAAGGGGTTAAGGACACTGACTGCTATTCAATCTATAACAGTGAAAAAAGTTTTTTGTTTTTAAATGCAAGCTATTGTGACACCAGTTAGTGGTGGCACTGGGCACCATATCCACTGTGAGCTTAACACACCCGCTTTAAGGACACTGACTGCTATTCAATCTATAACAGTGAAAAAAGTTTTTTGTTTTTAAATGCAAGCTATTGTGACACCAGTGAGTAGTGGCACTGGGCACCGTATCCACTGTGAGCTTAACACACCCGCTTTAAGGACACTGACTGCTATTCAATCAATAACAGTGAAAAAAGTTTTTTGTTTTTAAATGCAAGCTATTGTGACACCAGATATGAGTGGTGGCACTGGGCACCGTATCCACTGTGAGCTTAACACACCCGCTTTAAGGACACTGACTGCTATTCAATCTATAACGGTGAAAAAAGTTTTTTGTTTTTAAATGCAAGCTATTGTGACACCAGTGAGTGAGTGGTGGCACTGGGCACTGTATCCACTGTGAGCCTGACACACCCGCTTTAAGGACACTGACTGCTATTCAATCTATAACAGTGAAAAAAGTTTTTTGTTTTTAAATGCAAGCTATTGTGACACCAGTGAGTGAGTGGTGGCACTTGGCACAGTATCCACTGTGAGCCTTACACACCCGCTTTAAGGACACTGACTGCTATTCAATCTATAACAGTGAAAAAAGTTTTTTGTTTTTAAATGCAAGCTATTGTGACACCAGTGGGTGGTGGCACTGGGCACCGTATCCACTGTGAGCTTAACACACCCGCTTTAAGGACACTGACTGCTATTCAATCTATAACAGTGAAAAAAGTTTTTTGTTTTTAAATGCAAGCTATTGTGACACCAGTGAGTGGTGGCACTGGGCACCGTATCCACTGTGAGCTTAACACACCAGCTTTAAGGACACTGACTGCTATTCAATCAATAACAGTGAAAAAAGTTTTTTGTTTTTAAATGCAAGCTATTGTGACACCAGTGAGTGGTGGCACTTGGCACCGTATCCACTGTTAGCGTAACACACCCGCTTTAAGGACATTGACTGCTATTCAATCTATAACAGTGAAAAAAGTTTTTTGTTTTTAAATGCAAGCTATTGTGACACCAGATATGAGTGGTGGCACTGGGCACCGTATCCACTGTGAGCTTAACACACCGGCTTTAAGGACACTGACTGCTATTCAATCTATAACAGTGAAAAAAGTTTTTTGTTTTTAAATGCAAGCTATTGTGACACCAGTGAGTGGTGGCACTGGGCACCGTATCCACTGTGAGCTTAACACACCCGCTTTAAGGACACTGACTGCTATTCAATCTATAACAGTGAAAAAAGTTTTTGTTTTTAAATGCAAGCTATTGTGACACTAGATATGAGTGGTGGCACTGGGCACCGTATCCACTGTGAGCTTAACACACCCGCTTTAAGGACACTGACTGCTATTCAATCTATAACAGTGAAAAAAGTTTTTTTTTTTAAATGCAAGCTATTGTGACACCAGATATGAGTGGTGGCACTGGGCACTGTATCCACTGTGAGCTTAACACACCCACTTTAAGGACACTGACTGCTATTCAATCTATAACAGTGAAAAAAGTTTTTTTTTTTAAATGTAAGCTATTGTGACACCAGTATGTGGTGGCACTGGGCACCGTATCCACTGTGAGCTTAACACACCCGCTTTAAGGACACTGACTGCTATTCAATCTATAACAGTGAAAAAAGTTTTTTTTTTTAAATGCAAGCTATTTTGACACCAGTGAGTGGTGGCACTGGGCACCGTATCCACTGTGAGCTTAACACACCCCCTTTAAGGACACTGACTGCTATTCAATCTATAACAGTGAAAAAAGGTTTTTTTTTTAAATGCAAGCTATTGTCACACCAGTGAGTGGTGGCACTGGGCACCGTATCCACTGTGAGCTTAACACACCCGCTTTAAGGACACTGACTGCTATTCAATCTATAACAGTGAAAAAAGTTTTTTTTTTAAATGCAAGCTATTGTCACACCAGTGAGTGGTGGCACTGGGCACCGTATCCACTGTGAGCTTAACACACCCGCTTTAAGGACACTGACTGCTATTCAATCTATAACAGTGAAAAAAGTTTGTTTTTTTAAATGCAAGCTATTGTGACACCAGATATAAGTGGTGACACTGACTGGGGAAATGGGCACAGTATCCACTGTGAGCCTGACACAGAAGCTGGCAGCAGTGGCAGACAACTAACTGCAATTACATTACACAGGAAAAAAAAAAAAAAGCATACCCTAACCCTAACCTAGCTATGCTTTTCCCTATCTAATCAAAAGCAGCTACACTTTCCCTCCTCTCACTAAGCATGCAGCTTGAGAATGAATGTAAAATGGATGCCCTCCAGTAGGTGGGAGGGTCTGCTAGGGAGGGTGTGCTGCTAATTGGCTGGAATGTGTCTGCTGACTGTGATGTACAAGGTCAAAGTTTACTCAATTATGACGAATAGGGGGCGGATCGAACCGCGCATGCGTTCGCCGTCCTCGGCGGACGCGAACACGCTATGTTCGCTGGCGAACCGTTCGGTACATCACTACTGGTCAACAGTTTATTATCTATACTTGGAAATATATACTACACTATGCATGCACAAGAGAAAAGAAGAAAAAGGTATATCACCCACACCATTGTTTTCAATAGATTCCTCCAGAGCTGCCTCAAAAGTTCTTAACTATGAAATATATGTCATAGAGTGCACTGTGTAGTGTCTTCTGTTCATAGTTAAGAACTTTTGAAGGAGACTATGGATGTAACCGCGGAGTGGTTGCATTTTTCTTTATTTCTCTTGCAAATGCATAGAGTACTATACATCCATATACTGCTTTATGGTGTTAATGGTGTTTGTATATTTGTCATTACCTTGTCTGTAGAATCTGAGTTGTATAGTGATAGGGGTATCTGTGTCAAATAATTTTTTTTAACAAATAGTTTATTTGTTTAAGATTTAGATGCTTACAACCTAGCCCGCTGCAAGCAAGGAAGGAGTCTAATTAAATGAGTCACCGAATATGGCGGACAGTGACAGATTCAAAAGCATGCTTTACATTTTTTCAGCCACAATATAATGACAAATTTATATATGCTTTAAGTTTCAAACTTCCTAAAAAATTAAGATCTGTATAGAAAAGTTAATGTGAAAGTATGTTTGATCATTATATTTATACATAAGCAGAGCCACCATCAGAAGTCTTGGGGCCACTTAAAAGAAATTGGAGCAGGCAACCCACCTAGATGCACACTCCATGCTATACACAAACATAAACTGTCATAAACGTATACTGTTCCAGAATAAACACAGATACACACTGCCAGACACACATACATAATGTACACAAGGTTAAACACACACTCTATTAGCTATATACTTACTGTCAAACACAGATGCACATACACACACTTACTGTCCCATGCAAAGTCAGACACACAGTCAGGCAAAAACAGGCATACACAGTCAGTTGCAGACACACACTATCAAACAGACACACAGTCTGACACAGACATAAAGTTAGGCAGAGACACATACAGAGTAAGTTGAAAACAATCAAACAGACACCCAGTTAGACACAGACACACAGTCAGACAAGCGCAGAATACCAGGTACATAGCCAGAATTGCACACATATTCACACACACTCAGATAAAGATACACAATCAGACATACATACACACACACACACACACACACACACACACACAGGTATTGTTAGATGCACTGTCAGACACAAACACATCTACAGACATATACACACACTGTAAGACAAATACACACCCAGAGACTAACAAACATACACACTCACTGTCAAACAGACACAGAGTAAAGCATGTAAACATACACAGAAATAGATGCACACATACTGTCAAACAAACACACAGTGAGACATAAACACACACAGTCAGGAATACACACACAGGTACAAACATTCAAACTCTCGGACACACACACATTCAGAAACATATACACATATTTTCGTCTTCTTCGCTCCACAGTAACCAGCCAAAAATGTCCCATGTGCCTATCCTCCACCCCTCCTCTCCATAGTCCCACCTCAATGCAGCATAATGTGACTGGGCTGGAACCTTATTAGATGATTTGCTGTGCTGCTCTCTGTTCACAGCAGGATGGCAGCACGGTATGAAAGACAGAGGGTGGCTAAATGATAAAATACCATATCCATGGCCCCTCCACACACTGCCCTCATCTGAGTGCTCAGATATATGTTAGAGTGCAATACATGGTAAGAGGGAGGAAGTGACATCTGCAAGGGAGCAATGAGGGAGCTATGCAGGTTCCAGCCTGATAAAGTGCCCACTTTAAAATCTCTGGGCAATGCATCTTTCTCCCTAACCAGAAAACTAAGAACTATATGTCCCCCTGCAGGCCATTGTACTGTAGGGGGCCCATTTCCAGGGTACTATATATTTGTTTATTGTTTTTTTAACGTAATAAGTCTCTTCTCCCATTTCTGATTATCTGTTGCCGTTTATTTCCTAATTTGTCCTTTTTCAAATGAATTTGCAGATGTCAGTATATCAGTTGGTTATTTCTGGGTTAACCTTAGTACAAATAGTCAGTCTATTCATAATGATTCAGAGAGATAGAGACAATTCATTCAATTTAATTGCTATTCTAATTGATCTTGAATTGCCAGAAATTCAAAGTGAATTTCAATTTTTTGGAGAGCATAATCAAACTAAACTAGCCAATTCTTCATAATTCACCCTTCAGTGAACAAGCCTGAGAGTTTTTGGTAGAGAGCATTTTGACATTCTTACTCACTAAATTACATTTGCAACTGAATTGTTGAAACCATTTATTGTTCTATAAATATATATTTCCATTCTAATGCCTATTATGTTCAATTCATTTTTCCACAGACATTTCAATAAGTTCTATCAGTATTACATTATTTTTAAACTTTCCCCCTTTTGTCTTCTTTCAAAAGCCACACATTACAAATACGTTTATAAAACATGCTTTGTTGACCTCTTGTTTAACATTTCATTGGTTAAAACTGTAAAAACGTAGGCAGTGTTGAAATTAGCAGAGTTTCTATGTGTAGAAGTCAGACGAGGGTACACATGTGAAACTAAGTAATTAAGAAGCCTTAGACAGTGTTTTTCTGAAGCAGGAACAGACTGATTTAATAAAACAAGAAACGAAAACATTGATACATCTCAAAGGCAAAATGGCTGCATATCAATAGAGAGAGAGAGAGAGAGAGAGAGAGAAGAAATGAGGCAAGGCAAGATAATAATACTCTTCCTCTCCAAATGTCATCAGCAATAATATGTCCTCCAACACTAATAGGCTGAACATGAAAGATTTGTCATACTTTCCACAGTAGCATGAAAACGTGATTAATTGCTAAACACAGAAAATGTGACTAGTCTTTAACCGCTTTTATTTAAAAAAAATAGCAAGCTGTTTTTTGTATATATTTTTATTGGGTTTTATCAAGTACATCAGGAACATACAATACACGGCCCACTGGCTGCGTGGGATTTTATGTGGCCTACCTGTAGGTTGTAACACGACCCACAGGCCAGCCACATAAAATCACACAGGCGGACCTTTGATCTCCTCTGCTGGACTGGCCTTGCTTTGTGCCTTCACAGGCTGAAGGGGGGTATCAAAGACCAAAGGACTTTGCTGTTGTGGTTTGGAGAGTGAGGGGAGAGGGTGAACTGGTGCGAGGTGGGCTCACGAGAGGACTGAACTCTGCTTGCAGCCAGAGGAGCTACAGGCTGGAGATACTGAATACCACCTGACCACCAAAGCTTGCAATGCCCCACCTCCCTGAGAAAAAGGTAAGAACTTAAAATAGGAATATAAACACCCTGCACCCCTCTCACACACCCTGCACACCTCTCACACACTCTGCACCTCTCACACACACCCTACATCCCTCTCACACACCCTGCATCCCTCTCACACATCCTGCATCCCCTTCACACATCCTGCATCCCCTTCACACATCCTGCACTTCTCTTACACACTGCACCTCTCACATACATGGAACCTCTCCCACACATGGATCCACTCACACTATGCACCACTCACACACACTGCATACCCTTTAGACACTAGATCCCAATTTTTACATGGGATGCCAGCACAGCCTTGGGCCATCATCTTCAAAATAACAATTCCTCTTTACTAAATAGATTTTATCTTGTATGGCTGCTACACCTATATAAGCAGACTTAATGACTACTAAGGTTTGACATAATAAGGTAGTATTAAAATAATTTACAACTTGGCAGGGGGCCCTTGGATACATTTTGTTTTTTAATGCGGTCCTCAGATAACCGAAGGTTGGACAGCCCTGAAGTACAGAACAAGAAAAGCGATGGTTAGTACATGTATATGCCAGTAGTGGACGTAGTAAAGGATAAAGGATCTAGAATACCCGCTCAGTTATTAGTTATCACACAAGTGAGAAACAACATGTAGGTATTGAGTTGCAAAGAAAAAATAGGGAAAAATAAGAAAAAAACAATAGACAGAATAATCTGTATAAGAAATAAAGTAACTTGACCCATAGATAGCAGTGGTCAAATGCAGTTATGATTCAACATATTTAATCATGGATTGTAAGAGTACGGAGTGATTTTTCAATAAGGAGCAATGTGGCCTAATGAGTGAGTTGGAAACTTGCAGCGAAAGGTAATATATCCTAATGACTAAGTGGGTAAGAAGTTTGCATCAAAAAGGAATAGTCAATGTGGAGTGGTAATAATAGGAGAGCCATTGCATCAGTAGGATTAAATAAGTGTGTGGTAAAGGATGTTCAAATAGAAAGATATTTATCATATTTCTTTTCTAAGGACCATTTTAATTTTTCATATGACCTATTTTAATCTAAGAGGTTATATCAATCTTCTGTTGGTAGAGTGTGGGATTTTTTCTAACATAGTGGAATAAAATATTTAGCAGTAGTCAGTAAATTAAACAGTAAGGATATAGATGTGTGGATGACATGGTGTAGTATTATTTCTGGTGTGAATAGACGTTTTAAACAGTCATTGTTGATTCTATCAGATTATGGATTGTTTTCCAGAATGAATGTATACTGTTGTATGTTTTTAGAGGAACCTTTATCCCATTTATTTATTTTTAAAATATTTTACCAGGAAAGATACGTTGAGATTTCTCTCGTTTTCAAGTATGTCCTGGGTCCACAAATCATTGCATTGTTACATTATGGTACAATTAAATACAAAAACAATATTAATACACAATAAATACAACATTTAACATAGAACAGGTAGGAAATATATAATCAACCATGACAGGTGCATTCTGTTTTGAGGTATGTAGAGAGGGATCTCTTAAAGGACTTTAGGCTTAGGGAAGATTTTAAATTGTGCGGGAGGTCGTTCCACAATTGCGGTGCTCTGTAGGAGAAGGAGGAACGGGCTGCTTTCTTTTTGTATTGAGGTAGACTAAGTAAAGTGTTGGTACTGGATCGGAGCTTATGGGAAGTGGGAACAGATGGGGAAAGCATTTTGTTCAGGTAGGGTGGGAGTTTCCGAGAAAAGCTCTTAAATACAAGGCTGGAAAGATGAAGGGTGCGTCTGGATTCCAGCGACAGCCAGTTTAGTTCTTTTAACATGTCACAATGGTGGGTCCTGTAATTACATTGTAGCACAAATCGGCAGAACGAGTTATACAATGTGTTGAGTTTATTAATGTGGGATTGCGATGCAGATGCATATACTACATCCCCATAATCAATGATTGGCATCAGTATTTGCTGTACAATCTTTTCCTTTACTGTAGGGCTTAGGCAGGATTTGTTTCTGTACAAGGCACCTAGTTTGGGATAAAGTTTAGATGCAAGCTTTTCTATGTGCAGGCCAAAAGATTGCAGTCTAACATCATACCCAAGTATTTGAAAGAGTGGACTGCGGTCAGTGTGCCATTTGAATTTGTTTTGATGGATAGGTGGGAATTGTGTAATTTGTGTAATTTAGGTACTGTTCCAAAGATCATTGTGACAGTTCTGTCAGTGTTCAGGAAGAGTTTGTTTTTTGTGATCCACTTTTCTACCTCTGTAAACTGGTCTTGGAGCACAGCCTCAAGTTGCGTATGGACAGATTTTTGACAATACCGGGAGCAAAGATATTGGGCGATAGTTAGAAACTAAAGTAGTGTCACCACTTTTATGGATAGGCACTACTCTCGCAGTCTTCCAAAGTTTGGGTATGTATCCAGACACCAAGGATTCGTTAATTAGAGTTGAGACGGGTTAAGCAATTGCCGGCGCACTGAACTACAACAGCATTGCTGGGATTTGATCAGGTCTGGACTAGTTTTTCATTTTTAGATTATTAAGATGTTTTTTAATGACACTAACAGGTACAGGTCTAAAAATAAACTTGTCTATATTGGGCCTTTGCAAATTTAGTGTGACCTGATCCACATTTGTAGTTTCAGGATGCGTGTCATTTATTAGCTTGCTAATCAGGGCAGTAGAGCATCCAACAAAATAATTGTTAAAGGCATTTGCTACATCTAAGGGAAGTTGCAGGGTTTGGTTACCCACTTTGACAGTGGAGGGTTGGGAGTGGATTGGGGGAGTTTGTAGTTTATTTATGACTTTCCAAAGGTTTCTACGGTTTGAGATGTTATTGTTCAGATTTTCATAGAAATATTGGGCCTTGGCCAATTTTGTCTATTTTGAGCATATATTTCGCCATTGTCTATATGCACAGTGATCATTCATAGAGCCAGTACGCTTAAACTTTGACCACAAAGAATCCCGAAACTGGTACATTTGGATGAGGTCAGCTGTGATCCAGTTCATATGTGCTCCTTTTACCCTCACCTTACGCTGTGGGGCATGCAAATTCCAAATTTGTAGGAGTTCAGACTGAAATAATTCAACAGCACAGTCTAGATCTGGGATAATGTTTAATCTGTGCAATGGGAGGTTCTTGATGTCATTCAGAAAGGATTCAAGTTTACATTTTTTGAAGGACCTAGTTATTTTAACCTTGGGAGAGGATTTAATAGCCTTTATTTTGCGCATGCCGTACACTAAACAGTGATCACTGAAAATGTTTGGGAGAACACCGGTATTTACAATATCAGCATGTGCTGGAAAGATAGGAAACATATTGTGGAGAACTGTAGTTGTATGGTATTAGTGATGTCGCGAACATGAAATTTTCGGTTCGCGAACCGCGAACCCGAACTTCCGCAAATGTTCGCGAACCGGGAGAACCCGGCGAACCGCCATAGACTTCAATAGGCAGGCGAATTTTAAAACCCACAGGGACTCTTTATGGTGGGTGGGGGCCATAAAGATAATGAGGGGGGGACCTACAGTCCTCCCCCTCTCCGGCCCCCACTCCTGTGCGGCGGGTGGGGGCCCTAAAAATAACAATAAGAGGGGGACCTACTGTCCCCCCCGGCCCCCACCCCTGAGCGGTGGGTGGGGGCCCTATTGTCCCCCCCGGCCCCCACCCCTGAGTGGTGGGTGGGGGCCATAAAATGAACAATAGGGGGGGACCTATTGTCCCACCCCGGCCCCCACCCCTGCGCGGCGGGTGGGGGCCATATTGATAATGAGGGGGGACCTACTGCCCCCCCGGCCCCCACCCCTGCGCAGCGGGTGGGGGCCATATTGATAATGAGGGGGGGGACCTACTGTCCACCCCCCTCCGGCCCCCACCCCTGGGCGGCAGGTGGGGGCCATAAAGATAATGAGTCCAAATAAAAAGTCCTTACCTATCCCCCTCACCCTAAAAAATAGTGAGGGGGGAATAAAATAACTAACCTGTAAAATAAAATTAAACTTACCATTCGACGTCTTCTTTTTTCTCAAATATTAATTTTTCAGCCCCAAAAAAGGCCAAATAAAAAAACCATCATAACCGTCGAACTAAAAAAAAAAAAAAAATCCCGAGCGCAAAAAAAAAAACCAGACGAAAAAGAAAAAACCCGAGCGCAAAAAAAATAATCCATCTTCACCCATGGAGGGCTCAGCGCAGACTGAGCTCCGCAGGGCGGGGGAAGACTTATAAAGCCTTGCCCCTCCCTGCAATTAGGCTAAGAACACTCTGATTGGTGGGTTTAAGCCAAACAGAGTGCTCTTTGTCATTTTACACAGCGTGGGAAAATTCAAAAGAATTTTCCCACTGTGTAAAATGACACAGAGCACTGTGATTGGATGGCTTGAGATCCATCCAATCACAGTGCTCTGTGTCATTTTACACAGCGTGGGAAAGTTCTTTGGAATTTTCCCACGATGTGTAAAATGACACAAAGCACTGTGATTGGATGGATTTCAAGCCATCCAATCACAGTGCTCTGTGTCATTTTACACAGCGTGGGAAAGTTCAATTTTCCCACGCTGTGTAAAATGACACAGAGCACTGTGATTGGATGGATTTCAAGCCATCCAATCACAGTGCTCTGTGTCATTTTACACAGCGTGGGAAAGTTCAATTAGGGAAGATATTCTGGTTTTTATAGTAACTGGTGTGTGGTCTGACCAAAATGATTTGGCCGATTTGAGCTGAGTGTATGGATTCCAAGGATTTGTGTGGGGTGAGAAACATGTCTATTCTAGTACACACTTTTACTGATTTTTGAGTAAAAGGTGTAATCCTTCCTTGTAGGATCCACCAACAATCGATCAATTTATGGAATCTGAGCAACTGATTAAATTGTTTTTCGTATCAGATGGGAGACACTTTGAGATGGGGATGTACTATCAATGAGTATACTGAAATCACAACCTATATATGAGACCTTCTTAAAATTGTTTCATGTGAGCGGGTTCAGTAGATATATATTGGCTAGGGTTATCATTGTTTCTCCAAGTTTGCCTTTTAAAAGTAATAATCTATTTGGATCCTCAATATGGGAGGCATATAGAAAAGGAATTTTTAGCTAGAACAGCTATGGATTTTAGGGGCTCTCAAATTATTTAAAAAAAATCATGTTTGATACTTGTGATTTGAAAAGTAGGAAGAGAGTCTGCTTGGAAGTGCATCTCCTGTACTAGCAGTATACATTTTTTTCCACCTATTGAATTCTGTTAGGACCATGTTTCTCTTTTCTGGAATACTGAGGCCATGAATATTGTATGACACTATAGCGATATCAGTCTTAAGTTGTAGATAGGACAGAGCTCCCTAACTGTGAGGTGTTACTTTTCTTTTTAACATGTGTAACAAAAACAACAATAGATATAAAAGTACAGAACATAAAAACCAATAAACAGAAATATATACAATCACAAGACAGTGCTGTATCCCAATGAGAGAGGCAAAGAAGACATCTCCCTACAGGAAAGAAAGTAGAACGTTCTACTAAAATGCACTGCTCTAGAAGTCATGTCGAGGATTGTGTATTTATGATTAAAATGAAGTTAACATATATATGGAAACCCAACTCTGTATCTACAGAGTTGCAAAGCCTAGTGTGGATTGAAATGTAAAATATAGAAACAAAGTATAAACAAGATATCCCACAACATAAATATAAATCCCCACAAAAAGGTAGACACCATTACATTTTAAAGATTAAAAAGGATTAATCTCCCTACTCAAGGAGCTTTATCAAGTAGTGCTCGAAGAAAAATTACCATTTGCATTTATAAATAGAAAGGTGGATCACTTAATTACCACAAAAATTAGTACAGACAGGTGCCCACATAGTGGACATTGCCTCCACATTAGTCTGCAAACAGGCAATGCTAAACAGCCATAAGGGTGAGAGGGAAATCAATAATAATTATAAAAAAAAATAATAAGCACCATTTATCTCCTAGAGAGAATCAATAATGGGCTGCCTTTAAGGTCATAAGGAGATTATAATAACACACTCTGGCCATTTAGAAGCTTTTCATTTAAGATTAAACACATGATATCAGTGACACTCTGTACTGCTATTTCTTTTGTGTGGTAATTAAAGGGACACTCCAGGCACCCAGACCACTTCTGCCCATTGGAGTGGTCTGGGTGCCAACTCCCACTACTCTTAACCCTGCAAGTGTAATTATTGCAGTTTTTTATAAACTGCAATAATTACATTGCAGGGTTAACTCCTCCTCTAGTGGCTGTCTACTAGACAGCCACTAGAGAGCACTTCCTGGTTTCTGTGGAAACCTGTGCTAGAGCGTCGCTGGATGTCCTCACGCTATGTGAGGACCTCCAGCGTCACTCATTTCCCCATAGGAAAGCATTGAAATGCATTTTCAATGCTTTCCTATGGGGAGCGCTAATGCGCGGCATTGCCGCGCATGCGCATCAGGTCTCCCCAGCCGATCAATCTTGCCCACCTGCCGACGCAATGCAGAAGAGGAGCGGCGGAGGAGGAAGAAGCAGCGACGGGGGTTGGGGGTGGGAGGGAGAGGGGACCTGCAGTTTGTTTTGGGACCTACGGATTGTTTTCCTGGCACTGGAGTTTCCCTTTAAGTCTCTGAAAAATAAAAAGTGCAAGATGCAAGTGAAGCAAAGTATTTTGTGTGAGATGAGATCCAGCAATTTATAGACTCACCGTTTTAGTAGCACAAACAGCCTGAGGGAAATGATCATCTGGGTAAGTGATCCTGTTTGTTTGATTAAAGTTGCTTAATACAGTGAAGTTCCTGTTTGCACACTCTTGGCACCCACCTTCTTCGCATTAAATCATAGTTTCACAATTTACAGTGCGCATATCTTGTATTGAGATCAATACAAGGATAGCTATAACAGAATATTATTTTAAAAAAAAACAGTACTAAAAGTTTGGTACTCAAAGTTTTCTATATAGTTTGCATATTCGCATTAGTTACTATTTAGATTCAATTCCTGTATTGATTGTCTGAAAATTAACATTCTATGTACGAGTTATTGTTTTTTTGTACAATTATTTATTAACAATCGTGTGTATCGACAAAATAAACATTCCCTATATTTTCTTACCTGTCTCAATGTTCCTCTTTTCTCCATGTTGCTGTTCGGTCTGATTGTATAACAGAGCTCCACAACAATACACCACACAATAATATGTCTTTTGACTGTACTAGTGTGTTTAGAAATCAGTTAGTGTTTATAAGATACATTGTTCTTGTTATACATTATACTTTAGTTGCATACATTTGTATTCACCTAACAGATCTCAAAATAACCTTACCCCTGGCCACACCCTAACTACACCTATACAATTAAAATGTTCCTCTTTGTCTATTTGAAATGTTGGAAGGTATGTACTTTACATATATATTTGTACTTTCTTGTTGTACTGTTTTATACAGAAATAAAATATGAGAATGTCCCCAAACCTTTAAATCCCTGATTAAAGTGCCAACCCAGAAAGGTGACGTTTTGGCCACACACAGCCTTTATCAAACTTTGAGTTTGAGAAAGCCTGTGTGTAGCTAAACAGTTCTTCTTTGGCACCTTTAAAACCAATCTGTGGACTTTAAGGTTTGTGCTGAATATTTTTATTTTTTTCATTGCTGGTGTTGACTGGGTTTGTGCATCCTTGAGTGATCAGAGTCTTCAGTGTTTATTATTGAAACATACAGACACCTCTACGCATACATGAACACATGCACACACACACACACACACACACACATTTATATAAAATATACTATTGCCACTTTAATGTGTATAAAGCTTAGAAATTACAGATGAAATGTGCAAATATTTCTCAAACATGCCTGATACTGAGCACAGTTTTACAAAATAAAGGATTGTATTTAAGTATAAATGTTCAATTTTGAAATATCCTAAATCCAATAGAAACATTGGTATTGGATTTTGAATTCAAACCTGCTGGTTAATAATTGTGTGGAAATTCTAAACCATTCATGCTTGAAACAGTAGCGTCTTTTCTATCGGCATTTAATCCTCTAGTGTACAAGAAACCGACAGCTCTAATCAGCCTTTCCCTATGAGTAAAACTTCAAAAAGTAGCTTCCAAAATAAAGGCTGAAAACATATTTCATCAAGTACAAAAAAGAGAAAAGGAAAATGAATGCACATTACACTCAAACATCCAAGTTAGTTTCTAATAGTTTCAATAGTGGTTTTGTTCTTTTTAGGGTCATTTGCAAATAAAAACAGAGCCCACAGCAAAAAAAGTCTACATTTATGCAAATGAAATCTCAAAGCCTTGTACACTTTCAAAATAGGTAAGGTTAGTACTCCTAGGGTATATCTGAATCTGATAATCAAGTTTAATAGGTACAACATTGCGAAACGTTATATGGAGTAAGAATGATAGTTTGTTTAATATAATAATATTTAAAGAGAAACTAGCTTCCATTATGAGACTCTGTTTAAATCACACACATGCACAAACATACACGTACTTTATATAATTAAATGACTCTCTAACATCACAACCTAAAAGGTACAGACAGGATATTTCATAGACATTTGCCGGTCTTTCTGATGATACCATATTACAATAAAATTTCAAAAATGTGCTATTTTTTTTTTCATTTTCAGCCCAGGGAATCTTGTCCAGTACTGATATCAAAATGGTTACCTCACAAAAAATAATTGAGGCGTGAGGAACGTGAGTTAAATTATGTGAAATGCGTTGTCTGAATTTTTGCAAAGCACTTGTGGCAGGGCCGGCCAGCCCATATGATGGACTTGTGCCATGGCTTCATTTGGCACTTTAACAGAAGAGGCATTTTGCAGTTGCGGGGCCCAGACGGCCTCTGTTGCATGTATATATGCAGCAGAGGCGGCTCTCTAATCAGGTGAATTAAGCAGCCGCCTAAATGATCCACCGGGTCCTCAGTCAGTGGTTGAGGGCCGACACTAGGAGGGAGCCCAGCAGCTTGCCCAGTATGCCACTGGGTGCAAGCCCCCTTAAATCACTCTGCCTGGGTGGGGGGGAGTGCCTCCGGTCTACAGCTCCACTGGGTGTGAGCTGCAGACCATGTGATGGAGGGCTCGCAAGCTCCCAGAGCATTGCCATGGTAATCTGGCTCACAAGAACCCTATCAAATGGTCTGCAGCTCACACCCAGCAGAGCTGCAGACCAGAGGACAAGCACACTGAACCACTAGGAAATAATGTAAATAAGGTATGCCTCCACTGTCACCCTCACCAGTGTGCCTCAACACCTTGCCCCATACCACTGTCACCCTCACACCCTGGCCTCCCACCACTGTGCCCCCCCATACTCTGCCTCCCACCACTGTCACCCACCCTGCCCTATTGTCACCTCCCCACCCTATACCACTGTCACCCCCACACCCTTCTCCATACCACTGTGCCCCTCACACCCTGCCACCCACACTGTCACTGCCACATTCTACCCCCACCACTTTCAACCCCACATCCTGTCCCCCCACACTGTCACCAACCCCACACCCTGCCCCCCACAGTCTTCCTACACATTGCCCCTTCCAAATGGTCATCTAACTACGCACTGCCCCCTACACTGTCACCCTATACTGGAGGGGGGGAGCATTTAATCCTTGAACCCGGGTAGCAGGCCCAGACTGGCCATCGGGCAACAATCCCAGGATCTCCCCTACCGGTCTATGCAGGGCCGGCACTGACACTCACAGCACCCTCACTCACACACACATACTGCACCCCTGACACTCACAGCACACACACACTGCACCCCTAACACAGCACCCACACACACACACACACACACACTGCACCCCTGACACTAACACACACACTGCACCCCTGACACTCACAGCACCCTCACTCACACACACACACACTGCACCCCTGACACTCACAGCACACACACACTGCACCCCTAACACTTACAGCACCCTCACACACACACACACACACTGCACCCCTGACATGCACAGCACACACTCACTGCACCCCTGACACGCACAGCACACACACACTGCACCCTAACACTTACAACACCAACACACACACACACACTGAACCCCTGACACTCACAGCACACACACACTGCACCCCTAACACTTACAGCACCCACACACACACACTGACACTCACACACCACACACACACACACACGACTGCACCCCTGGCACTCACAGTACCCTCACTCACACACACACACACTGCACCCCAGACACTCACAGCAGACACACACTGCACCCCTAACACTTACAGCACCCTCACACACACACACACACACACACACACACACTGCACCCCTGACACTCATAGCACATACACACTGCACCCCTAACACTTACAGCACACTCACACACACACACACACACACTGCACCCCTGACATGCACAGCACACACTCAGTGCACCCCTGACACGCACAGCACACACACACTGCACCCCTAACACTTACATACACACACACACTGCACCCCTGACACACACAGCTTCCTCATACGCACATGGCACCCTCACGCAAACACAGCACCAAATAAATCACACACAGCACACACACACACAGCACCCTTACCCACATAGCACCCTCACGCAAACACAACACCCATCACTAACACACTACACACCTCACACACACTGCACCCCTCACACACACTGCACAATATGCTTTCCTGGCCCTTTTGTCTCCTGGTATCCCAACTATGGAGACACCAGAGACAAATTTCAATCAAACACAGTGCAAGCATGTTATTGAATTTGCTTGCGCTGTGCAGACCAAATACAGGGTCTTTTCTCATGCCAGAGCTCTTCAGCAGAGCTCTGCGCATCGTCTACCCTGGAAAAGCTTTGAACCAACATGCTCACTTTGTGATGGGGCGTGCTTGTCATTGGTGATGACAAAACACACCCTATCTGGCCCCGCCCCCACCCTCTTTGTAGTGGGCCGCTGTAATTAAAAAATGCCTGGGCCGAATTTTCTTCCCAGTCTGGCCCTTAGGGTCTCACATTTTTAATTTATTTAGAAATGATAATAAGCCCTATATTTGAAAATTACTAACTCGTTTATATCCTACATGCTAATAATGCCATAAGCTTTCAGATTCATTCATTTATTTAAGCTTAAATACAGTATTACTTTGAGATAGTATCTTATGTCTTATGTACTTTTATTTGAATAAAACTAAGACAGAAATTTTGCACTTCTTGTAAGAATTCCCACATAGTAGAAAGTGCAGTGATTCTCCTTTTTTGTCAAAAGACTTATTGGACACATAAGACACGTAGAGTTTACAATGTTAGACATAACATCTATCATCCTGCTCACTAAATAGAGATGAGTGGTGAAATGAGAAGTAAGCTGCAAAATTTAGGCTAAAAACTGAAAAATATCTTACATTCACCAGCATTTTTTATATGTTTTTCTAACTTTGTTATCTTGTCTTATATCTTAAAATCTGCACTTTCACCATTATTATATGATGATTTGTTATTATTTAGATATCCTTGTTCAGAAATTACAGTCTATGTAAACTCTTTAAGATTGACATATGTATGGAAATTACATCATGTATTCCATCAAATATGTTGCATGATCTGTAACTATGGTTCATATATTCCTGGCACAGATCCATCAATGACAAATGAAAGAGGAAAACTCTTTAAAAGACTGGTATTTCTATAAGAAAATATATAGAGGACATGTGTCTGCACTTAAAATATGACACATATTATAAAGCATGAGACACAACAATATCTATTTACATAGGCACTAAGCTATTTAAAAGCATAAAAAAGATCATAATGTATGTCACTAGAAAGATATTTTTGCAAAAAAATAGGAATAACATACATTTGAATTATTAGCTACATAGCAGACACATGAAATCAAAATCAATGTCTTCTCAGTTCCATTTAGGTAAAAAACTAAAATATAGTTTATTATATTTTATCAATTTATTTGGAGAGTTTAGACTTATAGATTTTAGAAAGATAGATTCAGAAATATTAGCATAGCAAGACAAATATCTATATTTGACACATACATAAGAAACTGACAGATTTAAAAATGCATAAATAATATGTTTGTGGGTATTTTTGATTAATGTTTTTGGTATTCTGGGGGATTAAGACTCTAAAAACTGCACTTCTGTCTAATTTACTAGCGTAGGTCATGATTTACAAAAATTTAAAAAGTGGTTTACCGTATTTTTCGCTACATAAGACGCACCACACCATAAGACGCACCTAGTTGATAGAGGAGGAAACCCAGAAAAAAAATATTCTGAACAAACTGTCCCATAGTGTTTCTTAACACCACCCCTCCCCTGTCCCATAGTGTCCCTTACCACCCACTCCCCTCTCCTGTCCCATACTGATCTTTAAACCCCCCCCTTCCCTGTCCCATAGTAATTTTAACCCCCTTCCCCTGTCCCATAGTGATTTTTAACCCCTCCTCCCCTGTCCCATAGTGTTCTTTAACCCCTCTCCCCTGTCCCATAATGTTCTTTAACCCCCTCCCCTTGTCCAATAGTGTTTTCCCCCCTTGTTCAATAGTGTTCTTCCCTCCTCCCTTTGTCCAATAGTGTCCCCCGTCCCATAGTGTTCTTCCCCCCTACCTTTGTCCAATAGTGTCCCCCTTCCCATAATGTTCTCCCACCCCTCCCCTCATCCCATAGTGTCCCCCTCCCCTCATCCCATAGTGTCCCCCCTCCCCTCACCCCATAGTGTCTCTCCCTCCAAAGTGTCCCATAGTGATCTTTCCCTCCCATAGTGTCCCCCCTCCCCTTGTCCCATAGTGATCTTTCCCTCCCATAGTGTCCCCCCTCCCCTTGTCCCATAGTGATCTTTCCCTCCCCTAGTGTCCCCCCTCCCCTTATCCTATAGTGTCCCTTAGTTACTTCCCTGTATTGTAGCGTGGGCCGGCAGAACAGCGCGCACTGAACTTAAATTTCAGTTTCCGGTCAGACTGAAAGGAAGTGTGCACACTAATCAAGGGCTTCATTAGTTGCACCAGGTGTGCATGAGCAGGGACACTTGAAATAACTGAATTGGTTTGTTGAGTGTCAAGTTTGACTGCATGTTATAAACATGGCTAAGTCAAAAGAATGATCCACAAAGTTAAGAGAAAAGATCAATGTACTTCACAAACAAGGAACAGGAAACAAAAAGATAATGAAGGCATTAAATGTTCCTAGAGACACCGTTGGAAGCATAATTTGCAAGTTCAAAGTTGAAGGAACAATGATTACACTTCCTAGTCGGAGCAGAAAAAGGAAGCTATCAAAGGCGGCAACTAGATTTCTGAGAAGGCAGCTTGTGAAAAACCCTTGAGGTACTGAAAAAGACGTGCAGCAAGACTTTGTTGCAACAGGCACTAAGGCTTCAGTGAACACAGTAAGGCACAAACTAGACGTAGAAGGTTTCCATGACAGAACTCCAAGACGTACACCACTACTGACCAAAAGCACAAGAAAAGTCAGCTTCAATATGCTCAAAATCATATAAATAAGCCACAGAAGTTTTGGGATTCTGTACTGTGGAGTGATGAAACAAAACTAGAACATTTCAGCCCAATGGATCAGCGGTATGTCTGGAGGAAAGGAATGAAGCATACGCTAAAAAGAACACCGTGCCTACAGTTAAGCATCGTGGTGGCTCCATGATGCTCTGGGGCTGCTTTGTATTCTCAGGCACTGAAAAACCTGCAGTGTATGGAAAGCAAGACAGATTTATTGAAATATCAGGAAATCCTAAGAGAAATTGTCATGCCATCTGTAAGGAAGCTGCAACTAGAGTGTCATTGGACCTTCCAATAAGACGATGATCCCAAGCATACCTCAAATTCCACCAAAGCTTGGTTGCAGAAGAAATGCTGGAAAATTCTACAGTAGCCAGCACACTCAACTGACCCTATGGAAAATCTCTGGAAGGAGAAGGCGGTTGCAGTACGCAAACCCAAGAATATTAATGAACTGGAGTTCATTGCTCATAAGCTATGGGCTAAGATTCCTCAGGAACACTGCTAGAAGCTGGTGTCTGGCTATGCATCTCATTTGCAGCAGGTCATAAAAGCAAAATGGTGTTCTACTAAGTACTAAAGATGCTTGCCATGAAGGGGTTGAATAATTTTGAGACAGGAGAAGTCATTAAAAGTTGCATTTTCAGTTGAATTTGGGGAAACTACTTAAAGCATTTGTTGTGTTGACCTATTTCAATTGCATATGTTTGATTTGATCATTGCAAACAGCTGAAAGTCTTTAATTTTTTACAATAAACCTGCGTTTAAATGGGGGTTAAATAATTTTGATTACAACTGCATAACATATTTGTTCTTCTTTGAGATATATTTTCAGTCTATCATTGTAATAATCCAGAAAATAAGTATTTGTATTCTTGAGAAAGCATAATCAACTATGTTTACTTTCATCACATATATTTAAAAAAAACACCTCACGCATGTAAAAGGATTATTTTTTTAAATCTAAAATGATATAAAATAAATACTTAAAATTAAGCATAATATAGATTTTTATTGTTATACAGAATTAGATGTGTCCCTATCACACTCCTTATATTTACACAGTTACAACAGATAGCATGGTCAAATTATTACACAATATAATGCTAATAAAAGTTTTAGATAAATGTGTGTAATTTTATTGTAGTGAACTGTTGTTAAATGTAAGAAAAACTATTAAAATGCTTCTCAAGGGCATTCAGTTCATTTGCCAGAAGCCTAACAATGAATGGTTTAAGCAAGTGAATTGGTAACCTTAGTGATTTCAGCCAGCAAGCGTTGACAAAAGTTCATGCCCTCTTTTCTATTTTCTTTTTTTTGTGCAATTTTAATTGTCATTTTACTGAGAAGCTGTATGAAAATCAATAAATACATTTCAATTAAATAACATGATCTACCAGAATTATATGTTTTATTTTCTAATGGATTTTTATTGTTGAGACGGAACTGTTAACATATGATTGATCTGGGAACAGGATTACCAAAATCTAGAATCTCTTCTAAACTTGCAATCAAAGGCTTCACTCCAACCATCAAGGCAAAAGCAATGAAATTAATAGGAAATGAAAATAAACAATCTTAATTTAACATACAGTAAAATATAATAACTTTATAACAGCATTTAACAATTAATATGATAACATTATTGGAGATATAAAGTGATCAGTGAAACTATTTTAAGAGTTTGCTACTTCTAAACCAAAAGTTATCTCAACATATGATTTTTTTCTAGTTGGGGACATGAGATACATTACTTTGGAATTTAAGAATTATATGGACCTTTCTCTGCTTAACTGCCCATGCATTTCACCCACTTCATAAGTACCAAATAGCCAGAGTGGTACTGTCATTCTCTACGAATTCTTAGATCTGGAAATATCACCAATTTAAGGTGAACTTAGGCATATGCCTAGGACGCAGGGGTTAGACCATAATTTTGCTTGACCACATTCAGTATCTCCTTGTGAAGAATGATGCGGATGCCCTAAACTGGCAATGCCGCAAAGCCCTTAGGGATCATAATCGATCTTTGTAATGTCAGTACTGACAATGTATATTTTTAACCATGATATGCTTATATAAACAAGATTCGATGTGTGCAGTCATTCTTTTTATCCTCGATGGTGCTAGGTATCACGGTAGCCCTCAACAAATACCTTCAACATATACAATAGAACATATGATACTGCACTCAATATAAGATATAAAGCAAAAACATTATTATTTATTGTTCTGCCTATTTTCAGTCAGATATCTCTTAATATCAGTAGAGTATACAAATATGGCAACGTATGATATATCACAAAAAACTTTTTATATTATACCTATGTGGTCACAACCATGTAACACCTTAAATATATCTAATATTGAGTACGGTATCATGTTTTCTATTATATGATATGCTTATATTTCTTAGCTGTTTGGTAGCTTGACTCAGCAAGAGACCTGTTGTATGATCGCAGGTCTCTTTAATTGCAAACCAGTACTTTTGACTTTAAATTATTTTTGGTTTTCTTGATTTTACTGCTTTTTTTTTTTGCATATTCTTTATTTTCTTCTATTTTGTTCTCCAACTAATTTCTATTCATGGTCTTCAACTCTATTATAGCTGCTTTTATGATGTTTCTATGTGCTCCTATTTCTTGAAACATTTTCATGTAGATTTACACCATTATTCATGTAGTCAAAGTCTGCTGCTGAATAGCCCTAAATAAGAAAACACATACATTGTTGTTCACTAAAATGTGAATCTTGGGGAATTCATAGTGAATTTCAAATTTTAGGTCAAAATATCTAAAATGAGAAAATAATTTCTACAATTCAGCTATTATGACTCACTTCAAATTCCTGTAATTTCCCATTTTACCTTAGCAAATAATAGACTTCTGCACAGCAGGAATATTTGGTTCAGCCTAACCATTTTTTTTCGGGACAACTGAATTTTGTTTGTAAGTCAGTTCTGCTTGCATCAGCTAAGGTGCCATAGAATGGGAAAGAGCCACACACATTTGTTTTATAAGAAAACAAAAAGAATATAGGAAAAAGTGAAACATTGTAATGACATTTAGAGAAAAGTGTTTCTGGTTAGCCAAAAGTAAAATTAGAAACATAGTTACAGTGAGTGATCATGATAGTTACAGTGTGTGTGTGTGTGTGTGTGTGTGTTTGATCTTATATTGTAACAGAAAACAAACTAAGAATAGTGAAAGTGAATGGTAGGTGCCAATAGAGAACAATATCCAAAACAGATCAGATTTAGGATATATAAACTGGGTAGCCCCCTCCAATCTATTAAAATTAAAAATAATTGTGTTAACTATTCTGTCATTGTGTTTCTTATTGGCTGTTTTATTTTGTTTTGCAGAATAAAGGATCGTTATTATTATTACCAACATATTTCACAGTGCTTTTAATGATGGATTGCTGTAACCCAGAGTGGCTGGCTAGCTCCCCTATGTTGCATACTTCTGGTGTAACTTATCTAGCTGGTCATGCGTGTGACTAAGGGCTAGTAAAGAACACTGGCTTCCCCTGTCTGCGTAGCAATAGATTTGATTGATCCACACTTAGCGGATATGGTTTCTCTTTAAACAAACCCAAGAGAGTCTAGCAATAGTACTAAGACAACTTGACCTTGTTCCATTTTGTTTTCAGCTGACGTTGCTTTAACTATAATGCCATATCATGGTGGAATATTGCCTGAAATGGATGTACACTGGAGAGGGAGTTCATTTTTAATTGTGAGCCTGGTTGCAGCTGTTCACTCTGTGAACTTTGTTAACGGTGCACAGTCCTCTCTGAGCCAACCATCACTACTATTACTGCTACTAACATCAACATTCCCTCTACCTAGTGTAAACGGCAAATGATGTTTATTTTGTACTGGGGTAGGCAACATTCGGCACTACAGGTTTCTTGGTCTACCTACATCTCCGATTATGCTCTTACAGCCATAATGCTGTCAAAGCATCAGGGGGAATGTAGTCCACAACATCTGGAGTGCTGAAGGTTGCCTACCAATACAGTATGTAGGAATCACATCAAACACACTATAATGCGACCACTGTGTTTGTAGAAGTTGTAAACCAATGAGAAATGTGACAATTACAGTACACATTATCATATCATTTAATAATATGTGATCATTTCGCTTTGTTTTTCTTTGATAGAATTTTACGGTTAACTGAATTTTACATTCACTACAATAAAATACCACAACCACCAAAAGTTTGATCCGATACTTGCATGGTTTAGGTATATCATATGCAACGCAATAATCACTAAACCAAGTATATACAAATGACAATGAAACTGAACTAGAATAATACACTTTTTATAAAGAATGTTTTTTGTTTTTTTTCTGGTTGCTCTGGTGCATTAAGATATGAATTAACGGAAACAGCAGAAGGTAACGCTATAATTCTAGCATGAATGATAATTCCAGTAACTAAAGTATCAAGGATTTCATCAAAATGCAATGCTAAAGGGAAAATGAAAACATATTTCCTTAGATATCAGAGCAACACAGCTGTCCTTTCTGAGCATAGTCAAAATAGGGAAAGAGTAGCTATGAGCTAAATATTAGTATGCTGAGTGCACTTGTATGTCAATAGAGAAGATTATATTTTGTATACACAGTACACTTTGCCTGGAATATTTAAAGTAGCAGATTTACAACATTACACTTATCAACAGAGTTTCTCTAGCCTTGAAACCTATTGGTTTTGTACCCTTGACCCAAGTATTAGATATTTGTGAGCCATAATTTAAGTACATAGCCCTGAATCTCTGTAAGAAAAAAATAATAATTCAGAAATCAAAACAAACAGATAAAATTTTATTACCATACTGGTGTTCAAGGATTTGTGAAGAAGAAAAAAAGGTATTATTTAGGGATTGTATTACAATTTCAATCAGATTTTTAAAAACGTCTGACTATTAAACGCTATACTATCTGCACATGCATTCTTCGTGAATATCTATAGCTAGGAGAGAGGTATACATTTGTGTTTATTGTATTGATTTCTCAGTTTCCCCTGCACCAAGGGTATTTTATATATCTAATTTTAGGATAATCTGGTTGTTTTTGCAAAACAGTCATTCATGAAAAAGTGCTAAGATATCTTGAAACTTTGGCTCTGGTGACAAGGGCCGGTGCAAGGATTGATGACGCCCTAGGCAAAGATCCATTTTGCCGCCCCCTCATAAAAGCAAATACAATGTCACAGAGGTTTATTCACTAAACTCTGAATTGCAGTGAGTTAAAAACCAAACTGCAAAGTTTAAGCAAAAAACAGCTGAACTGTGACTCTATCCGAATTGGAGAATTCTTCTACATCGGCTCTTTTGGCCTAAATTTTGTCATAAGGTTTCAGTTAGGTCTGCCTAATATGCACATACTACTTAATGCCTACATCCATACGCACATACCGATTAATGCATACATCCATAAACACACACTGTCAAATACCTACATCCATACACACACTTCCTAATACCTACATCCATACACACATACTGCCTAATAACTACATCCATACACACATACTGCCTAATAACTACGTCCATACATGCATAATGCTTAATACATGCATCGTATACACACATACTACCTAATACCTACATCCATACACACATACTGCCTAATAACTACATCCACACACATACTGCTTAATACATGAATCCATATACACATACTGCCTAGTACATCCATCCATATACACATACTGCTTAATACCTACATCCATACACACACACTGCCTAATACCTACATCCATACACATATACTGATTGATACCTACATCCATACACACATACTGCTTAAAGGACCACTATAGTGCCAGGAAAACATACTCGCCGGGCTCTGGGGAGAGGAAGGGGTTAAAATCTTACCTTTCTCCAGCACCGGGCGGGGAGCTCTCCTCCTCCCCTCCGCCTCCTCTTCGGCTGAATGCGCATGCGTGACAGGAGCTGCGCGCGCATTCAGCCAGTCTTTCCTATGGACGCTTTCCCATTCATAATGCTTTCCTATGGACGCTTGCGTCTTCTCACTGTGATTTTCACAGTGAGAAGCACACAAGTGCCTCTAGTGGCTGTCAATGAGACAGCCACTAGAGGCTCTAGAGGCTGGATTAACCTATTTATAAACATAGCAGTTTCTCTGAAACTGCTATGTTTATAAAAAATGTGTTAAACCTAGCTGGACCTGGCACCCAGTGCCTTGAGTGGTCCTTTAATACCTACATCCATACACACATACTACCTAATACCTACATCCACACACTGCCTAATACCTACATCCATACATACACTGCCTAATACATACATCCATACACCCATACTGCCTTATACATGCATCCATACACACATACTGCTTAATGCGTACATCCATGCACACATACTGCTTATGCGTACATACATACACACATACTGCAATACTTACATCCATACACACATACTGCCTAATACTTACATCCATACACACACACTGCCTAATACAGCATCCATATACATATACTTCTTAATGCGTACATCCATAAAAACATACTGCCTAATACAGTATCCATATACACATACTTCCCAATACCTACATCCATACACACACACTGCCTAATACATGCATCCATATACACATACTGCTTAATGCGTACGTCCATACACACATACTGCTCAATGCGTACATCCGTACACACATACTGCTTAATGCATACATTCGTACACACATACCTCCTAATACATGCATCCATACACACATACTGCTTAATGCGTCCATCCATACACACATACTGTCTAATACATGCATCCATACACACATACTGCCATACACACACACTGTTTGATACCTACATCCGGACACACACTGCCTAATACCTACATCCATACACATATACTGATTGATACCTACATCCATACACACATACTACCTAATACCTACATCCACATACTGCCCAATACCTACATCCACACACACACACACTGCCCAATACCTACATTCATACACACATACTGCCTAATACATGCATCCATACACACATACTGCCTAATAGATGCATCCATACACACATACTGCTTAATGCATACATCCATAAACACACTCTACTTAATACCCACATCCATACACACATACTGCTTAATACGTCCATCCATACACACATACTTCTTAATGCGTCCATCCATACACACATACTGCCTAATACATGCATCTATACACACATACTGCTTAATGTGTCCATCCATACACACATACTACCATACACACACACACTGCTTGATACTTACATCCGTACACGCACACTGCCCAATACCTACATCCATACACACACTGCCTAATACCTACATCCATACACACATACTGCCTAATACATGCATCCATACACACATACTGACTAATAAATGCATCCATACACACATACTGCTTAATGCGTACATCCATAAACACACTCTACTTAATACCTACATCCATACACACACACTGCTTAATACATGCATCTATATACACATACTGTTTAATGCGTACATCCATACACACATACTACTTCATGTGTACATCCATACACACATACTGCCTAATACAGTATCCATATACACATACTGCCCAATACCTACATCCATACACACACACTACTTAATACCTACATTCATACACACACACTGCCTAATACATGCATCCATATACACATACTGCTTAATACATACATTCATGCACATATACTGATCAATGCGTACATCCATACACACATAATGCCTAATACAGTATCCATACACACATACTGCTTCATGTGTACATCCATACACACATACTGCTTGATAACTACATCCATACACACATACTGCCTTATACATGCATCCATACTGCTTAATGCGTACATCCATACACACATACTGTTTCTGCGTACGTACGTATGTAAGTAGGTACGTAAGTACGTACGTACATACATACACACATACTGCTTAATGTGTACATCAATACACACATACTGCCTAATACTTACATCCATACACATATACTGTAACGAGAATATACCCCTACACGCAGGATCCAGCTAAACAGAGGCAAATACAGAGGAGAGATACGTCTACCGGACCTTAGAATGGCCGGACTTGACGTATATGAGAGAAGACAGAGCCAGAAACAAACCGAGGTCAAGGGCACAGAGAGACAGCGTAAACTAGGACAAGCCGGGGTCTGGTACACGGAAAACGGCAAGCCGGCAAACAGTACAGATAAGGATAAAGCGAAAACGAAGTCAGAATACGAAGCCAAAGTCAAAACGAGAAAACACAACTGAACACCACAAGCGCTAAAGGGAACTGAAACAGAAACCACGATAGGGCAACGAGCTAAGGGAAAAAGGTAAGTTAAATAGCTTTTAAACCAAAGTGATTGGCTCCTGTCACTTCCACACCCCCTATAGGTAATTGTACAGGGAGTGTGGTATGACAGGAGCCAATGGGAGCCTTTTGGCAATTAGGCTCCCACTGTCTCTTTGAGCGCGCCCGAGACTCGCGGCGCGCTCTTAGTTTCAGGCGGGACACGTGACCGCTTCACGCGGTCACTGCCCGCCTTCCATCCAAAGCAGTCGGATGAGCCGCGCGCGGCTCGTGCAGCCGCAGGACCGCGCCCGGCTTGAAGAGAGGACCGCGACCGGCCCCCGGTTAAGGTAAGTAACGCTACAGTACCCCCCCCTGAGGACACGCCCCCCGGGCGGGTAGGACCAGGCCTGGCAGAAAAACGAGAATGGAAAGAGCGCACAAGACGGGGAGCATGGACAGCATCAGCCGAAATCCAACTGTGCTCCTCAGGCCCATAACCCTTCCAATGTACCAAGTACTGAAGTCGACCCCTAAGGAAACGAGAGTCAAGAACAGCAGACACTTCAAACTCCTCATGACCCTCCACCGAGATAGGAGGGGAGGAGGAGTATGCCGGGTATAGCGGTTGCGTACGAAAGGTTTCAACAATGAGGTGTGAAAAACATTAGGAATACGTAGATTCTTAGGCAGGCCTAAGGCATAAGAAACAGGATTAACCTTATGTATAATACGATAAGGTCCAATGAAGCGGGGAGCCAATTTCATAGAAGGCACCCGGAGACGAATATTCCGCGTGGAAAGCAAAACCCTGTCCCCACAACATAGGACGGAGCTGCTCTGCGATGCTTGTCAGCCTGAGCCTTCTGGCGAGTAGCAGAGTCCACCAAAGAACGCTGAACCTGCTCCCAAGTATTACGCAAACCAGCCAAATGCTCATCCAGAACCGGCATGCCCTGTGAGGAGAATGCAGCCGGAAGAACAACGGGATGCTGGCCATAGACAACGAAAAAAGGGCTCTTGCCGGAAGAATCATGAGTGGCGTTATTCCGAGCAAATTCAGCCCAAGGAAGCAGGTCAGACCAATTGTCCTGATGGTGAGACACAAAACAACGGAGGTATTGCTCCAGAGACTGGTTGGCACGTTCAGCAGCCCCATTAGACTGGGGATGATAAGCGGAAGAAAATGAGAGAAATACCCATTTCTGAACAAAAGGCCCTCCAGAACCTGGAAATAAATTGGCTACCCCTATCGGATACAATAGATACGGGAATCCCATGTAATCAAAATACTTCTCTAGCGAAGATATGAGCCAGTTCCTTGGATGTGGGCAACTTGTGAAGAGACACGAAGTGAGCCATTTTGGAGAACCGATCCACTATCATCAGGATTACTGTGTTACCATTTGAAGGGGGTAATTCAACAATAAAATCCATGGACAGGCTAGACCAAGGTCTCTCGGGAACGGGTAACGGATGCAACAGCCCACAAGGAACTCTACGGGAGGATTTCATACAGGCACAAGTAGTACAAGCACTTATATAGTCAGTGACATCCTTTCGTAAGGAATCCCACCAAAAATACCGAGAAACAGCTGACACCGCTTTGGAAATACCAGGATGTCCAGCGGTCTTAGTATCATGATATAATGACATAATATCCCGTCTCTCAGGAACATCAACGAACAGTTTATCATTAGGCCTCTCACTAGGTGCCATGCTTTGTTTCGCTTGTATGGTCTGCAAGAGGGACGAGGAAATAGACAAAATAGTAGTAGCTATTATCCTGTCTGGGGGAATGACAGGAGTAACATCAATCTCCTGTTTGTCAGTAGTTTCGAACTGTCTGGACAGAGCGCCTGCTTTAGTGTTGCGATCACCTGGCCTATAGGTGATAATAAAATTGAAACGAGACAAAAATAGTGACCACCTAGCCTGCCTGGAAGACAATCTTTTGGCTTCGCTAAGATAGGATAGGTTCTTGTGATCCGTAAAAATGAGGATAGGATCCTTAGTTCCCTCTAACAAATGTCTCCACTCTTTAAGTGCTAAAATAATAGCAAGGAGTTCGCGATTACCCACATCATAATTTTTCTCTGCTTTGGACATTTGTTTAGAAAAGAAGCCGCATGGATGCAATGGCTTCTCAGGCGACTCTCTTTGGGATAAGACAGCACCTACCCCAATATCCGAAGCATCAACTTCAAGAATATAGGGCAGTGAGGGGACAGGATGCTGTAAAATAGGTGCAGAGGCGAACGTAGTTTTAAGAAATTCAAAAGCCTGAAGTGCCTCGGTAGACCAAACACGAGTATTGCCATCCTTTTTAGTCATACGGGTAATAGGTGCTACAATGGACGAGAAACCTTTGATAAAACGTCTATAATAATTGGAGAACCCAAGAAAACGCTGAATAGCTTTCAGACCTTGCGGTAGAGGCCATTCTATTACAGCAGCTAGCTTCTGGGGATCCATACGAAAACCTTTAGCGGAAATCAAATACCCCAAGAACTGGACTTCGGTTTGGTCAAACAGACATTTTTCTAGCTTGCAATAAAGACCATTAGCAAGAAGGGTCTTCAAAACTGTCGTAACATGTCTGTGATGAGTGTGTATATCTGCAGAATATATTAAAATGTCGTCCAAGTATACGATAACAAATGTGTGAATAAAATCTCTCAATACATCATTAATAAATTCTTGGAATACTGCTGGGGCATTGCAAAGCCCAAATGGCATAACAGTGTATTCGTAATGACCGGATCTAGTGTTGAATGCAGTCTTCCATTCGTGATTTTCCTTTATACGTATCAAATTGTATGCATTCCTAAGGTCTAATTTAGTGAACACAGTGGCATGTTTCAGTCTGTCAAATAATTCTGTAATCAAAGGTATAGGGTATGCATTTTTGATAGTGATTTTGTTTAGACCTCTATAATCTATACACGGTCTTAAATCACCTTCTTTCTTCGATACAAAGAAGAACCCTGCTCCAGCTGGAGAAGAGGATCTCCTAATAAACCCTTTTCTAGTGATTCCTTGATGTACTCCTCCATGACACGGTTTTCTTGAACCGATAAGGGGTACACCCTGCCCTTTGGAGGTATAGTGCCAGGCAACAAGTCAATAGCGCAATCATAGGGTCTGTGAGGCGGTAATTTCTCAGCCTCCCTTTTATCGAAAACAGTCTTTAGAGATAAATACTGAGGGGGTATAACCATAGACAAAGGAGGACTGGTAGGTACCTCAATAGAATTCAAAGGTGTGACTTCCAACGTACAAGACTCGTGGCAGGCCTTACTCCATGATTTTATTTGCCCTGTCTCCCAGTCAAAAATGGGATTGTGAGCACGTAACCATGGATACCCTAATACTAACTGTGAAGAGGGAGAGGTGATAACCTGGAATCGAATGGTTTCATAGTGTAAAACCCCTGTGTACATGTGTAGTGGTTCAGTCTCATGAGTAACAACTGGAGAACTTAATGGTCTACCATCTATGGCCTCAACGGCCAAGGGTATCTCCTTCTCTCTGATGGGAATGTTGTTTCTCTTTATAAAGCCAGAGTCTATAAAATTTTCAGCTGCCCCAGAGTCAACCAGAGCATATATGTTGTCAACTATACAAAACTCTCCCATATATAAAGAAACCGGGAGAAGCAAGCGGTTAGGAGGCAATTTAGGAGACTTAGATATCACACCCAAGGCCAGTCCCCTATAAGGTCTTAGGTGCGAGAGTTTTCCGGGAGTAAAGGACATTCCTTTACCATATGGTCTCTCCTACCACAGTATAGGCAGAGTCCCTCCCTTCTCCTATGTAATTTCTCAGTATCAGAGAGTTTGGCAACCCCTAATTGCATAGGTTCCTCCTCAGACACTTTAACACTCTCTGGTAGATTAACTCTGGGGTTAATGGGTGTAACAAAACGTCTATTCCTGTTCTTGGTATAGAGCCTGTCACGAATTCTATTATCAATATCGATGAGGTAATCGATAAGGTCCTCTAAGGCAATAGGAAGCTCCTTAGCTGCTACCTCATCCAATATCGTATCTGACAAACCTTCCATAAAGGCAGTAGTTAACCCATTGTTGGTCCAATCTACCTGCGAAGCAAGAGTGCGAAACTGAATAGCATAATCAGCCACAGACCTAGAACCCTGTTTAATTCTCATTAATGCTCTTGCGGCATTCTTTGACCTTTTCATTGTGTCAAAAGTTCTACGAAAAGCCGTAAGAAAACTGTTGAAATCATGTACCATAGGCCCATTAGCTTCCCAAATAGGATTTGCCCACTCAAGTGCCTTATCGGTAAGTTGGTGCATAAAGAACCCAACCTTAGACCTCTCTGTGGGAAATGAACGTGGATACATTTCAAAGTGAAATTCAATCTGATTAATAAACCCTCTGCAAGTCTTAGAGTCCCCTCCATACCTAGGAGGAGGTGTTAAATGGGCCGAAGTATTAGGCAAAGTAGATACTTCAGGGAGAAGGGGCGTAGGAGGGTTAGGTGTAGTTGCGGGAACGGTTCTAGCTAGGAGCGTCTGGAGAGCCTGAGCTATTTGATCCATACGGTGATCCTGCTCTACAAATCTTGCCTCATGGGACGCCATCTGTTGAGCTAAATCTGCGGGGTCCATGGCCCTATCGTAATGTAACGAGAATATACCCCTACACGCAGGATCCAGCTAAACAGAGGCAAATACAGAGGAGAGATACGTCTACCGGACCTTAGAATGGCCGGACTTGACGTATATGAGAGAAGACAGAGCCAGAAACAAACCGAGGTCAAGGGCACAGAGAGACAGCGTAAACTAGGACAAGCCGGGGTCTGGTACACGGAAAACAGCAAGCCGGCAAACAGTACAGATAAGGATAAAGCGAAAACGAAGTCAGAATACGAAGCCAAAGTCAAAACGAGAAAACACAACTGAACACCACAAGCGCTAAAGGGAACTGAGACAGAAACCACGATAGGGCAAGGAACAAAGGGAAGAAGGTGAGTATAAATACCTAAACATCTAATTTGATTGGTCCCTGTCATATCCACGCCCCCAAAAGGTAAGTGTATGGGGAGTGTGGCATGACAGGGACCAATGGGATGCCTTTTCCAATTTAGGCACCCACTGTCCCTTTAAGAGCGCGCCCGAGACTCGCGGCGCGCTCTTAGATTCAGGCGGGACACGTGACCGCCTCACGCGGTCACTGCCCGCCGTCCATCCGAGGTAGCTGGATGAGCCGCGCGCGGCTCGTGCAGCCGCAGGACCGCGCGCGGCTTGAAGAGAGGACCGCGACCGGCCCCCGGTTAAGGTAAGTAACGCTACATATACTTCTTAATGCGTACATCCATAAAAAAATACTGCCTAATACATGCATCCATACACACACACTGCTTAATGCGTACATCCATACACACATACTGCCTAATACAGTATCCATATACACATACTTCCCAATACCTACATCCATACACACACACTGCTTTGTACCTACATCCATACACACACACTGCCTAATACATGCATCCATATACACATACTGCTTAATACGTACATCCATACACACATACCGCTCAATGCGTACATTCGTACACACATACTACTTAATGCATACAGTGATATATACATACTGCTTAATGCGTACATCCATACACACACACTGTCTTATACATGCATACACATACACACACCCTACCTAAATCATACATTGTATATTGAATACATAATTTATCACTGTGATAAATTATGTATTCAATGCATTTGGTGAATTTAATTAATAAGACTAGCACAGACAAGCACACATACTGACAGACACACACTGGTAGACACACACTAACAGATACACTCATTGACAGACATATACTCAGTCACTGACAGACACAAACACTCACAGACACACACACACACACACTCACTGACATATACACACTCACTGACACACACACACATACACACTTACTGACAGACACACACACACACACTGGCAGTCAAACACACACTCACTGACACACAGACTGACACAGACTTTATTTTTTTGAGGCAAATTCAGCCTCCCTACCTCCCTGGGGTCCAGTGTGGGGCAGCTTCTCACTCCTCCGGTGCGCTTTTTAATATGCTGGGGCAACAGTCTCCCTCGCCGCCCACACTGCCGCCTGCTTCCTGTCCCCCTCTCCTCCGGCATTTCTCACAGAGCAGGCAGCTGCCATCAAGGTAAGTAGGTGCCTGCTCTGCAATTCCTTAAAAACACTGCATCGGAGGTGCCCTGAAGTGACCACCTCCTGGGCCCGCTGTGAAAGGGTTCCTCTGGGCTCCCTCACCTTCGGGCGCCTGGAGGATCAGCCCGACACTGGGGGTCGAGGGAGATTGGCCCCAGCGCTGGGGCCCAAGATAGGGGCGGGCCACCAGGAAACGTCCCGCAGGGTGCCCCTAGCAGGCCGGCTGGAATTGTAGTTTATTCCATTAACTGACATTGTGAATAAAGTACAGAAGAGACAGAGATTTTAGAACAGAGTCTTGGGAATCTCTTCCTGTATGGGGAAAGTAAACTAAATTGAGCCGTTGTAAAAACAATTCTTAATAATTACGTAAATTTGTTTCTATTTTATTCACCGGGTCTTTCAATAAAGTGTGATTTGTCAGCAATTCAAAGTAAATTCAAAATACACTTTTTTACAGAATAGTCAAACTGGCAAATTCTTTAATTCAGCTGTGATTTTATTATTATCGTTAAATTCATGTTGAATTCTTAATAATTCAAACTATTGTAGATATCCCTTTGAGTTAATTAGCAGGTGTGTGCTAATGAGTTTTATTAACATGGACTTTATGACCTATATTGCATATATATCAAATCCATTAGACTGGGATGCAATGGGATGAGCATATTGAAAATGTCTGCCATTTAACAGAGGATCATGGGTATAAACACACATACGTAAACTCTGTCTAAAACTTGAAAAATGCAGAGTCTAGGTCAAGTATTTGGTTTAGCCTGTTGTCATGGATGCTTGACTGGAACAATTAGGGAGAGTTGGGGATTCCATTTCCTGAATGTTTTAATAATTTTTATTTTGAAAGTAGGCTTAGTGAGTCTGACTTTCCAGACATATTACCCTGTGGTGTGATCACTATATACCAAAGGAAGCGTTCCTAATGTATGCAATTTGCATTAGCAGACTCCCTCAGTAAATGAACGTAAGTTGGTGTTAAGTTCCTTGTTTTAAATTACAAAAATTTATTTTAATTCTTCTTAAAATCAATGTTTATTTAATTAAATTCTGAACAGTTAAGGAATATAACCTAATTTAAAATGTAAATCCTGACTTAAAAATACACATACTTACAACATCTCAGACATGACATTAATATATATATATATATATATATATATATATATATATAAAATAAAGCTCTGTACACACCGATGTTAATTTATTTTAGAGATCTCAAGACCATTGCATGTTGGATAGAATCTACGGATTCTGAATTACAATGGCTGCAAGTGTATCATTTTCTCTAAACAAATACAGTAAAGGATAGTGTGTGGTTTTTTTGGTCAAATGGGATTTATAACAAAGAAACATTTTTTTTTTACTACAGGGAAAAGATCTATATGTAGACTGTAGTTTGCTCAGCCTGGCCAATTCTCTGGGTGGGAATATTTTATTCTTACTTATGCTGTGTATTGAATTCATCTAAAGTCTTTTAATCCTCATGTTGGAGTCATGCAGATGCTCTTCAAACAAGTCATGTCTGCTCCAGGAGAATCTCTCTGAAAGATCTAAGAATAATCAGACATAGATTACACCCTTGGTTACTAAGGGAAGCACGTTAAACCCCAAGGCTTGCAAACAAGAAATCTCTTAGCTTTATTTCCCACTGAAAAGACAAATGATGCATTTTATTTTCTCATAAACAAAAACAAGGCTGATCTTAATTGTCAATTTTTATGTTATATAACCTAATAAGTTTTGCTCTCTACTAAAAAAATTATCATGTGATAATAAACACACTGAAGTAGATAATCAAAAGAAAATAAACTAACTTGAGTTTTTATGTTTTCAATATTTCGTGAAGTATGTAATATTAAGTATGTTATTGAAAAATATTTATGTTATAACTGTGAGTATAATTTAAAGATATAAAAAGCTGTTGTGTACAATGCACATACCCAACAAGCACACACTATGTATTTTTAAAAAGAAATTGCATTTCTCCTATTATTGAGTAACACCCTGCATAGATTTGCAGTGGTGGGCTGAAGGAAGAGTTCTGCACTCTCGACCCTCTTCCTTCTTCATTGGTGGAGGCATAGTGTAGACTGGACAATTTAACTGTTATAGCTACACAGATCACCTCAAATGCATTATGCTAGGTATGTATGACATATAGAATAAGAGCCATAGTTATAATAGTTACCATGATGATCCCTCCTACTACAGTGCCCTTTTGCCTTAGGGTCGGGGTTCATTTGTACATAGACACTTGAAAAGTCAGCAATTTATGTTCACCTGCCAAATAGAAAAATGCTTTTCTCTGGATATTAACAATAAACTGCTATCAGTGTAAAAGTGGACAGTGGGCACTAAGGGTAGAAGTGACTAAAAGGAGTAAGTGGCTGTGTGTGTTTAAATCTGATTCACTGCAAAATTCTAACCAGCCAATCATATTTCATCTCGTTATAAAGGGCTTGCTAGAAATTATTCCAGTTAAGTCTTTCAACAGCCGACAGAATACTTTTTCTCCTATTGTGCTCTTTTTCTTGTGGCAATGTAGCTTTTAATGAGTTCCAATTTACCAGGGCAGAAATGGACCATTACAAGGGCATTATTTGACTACAAGCAGTTCTAAGGACAATCTCCAGCTGTGGACCTTATGCTAATAGAAAGGTATCAGCTACACGTCATTGATGAGTCCTAAAGCAGGTGAAAATGATAATTTAGTGTTGCAGATATTCTCATGTAGAGAGAGCCTGCCAGCATTTTGGATCTGAATCACCCTTTTGGTCTGATATGCGACAGCCAATGTTCTCTCTGTGATGGCAATTGTAAGAAAACACATATTTTCTTGGTAACCAAATGGTATATCCTAGCTGTAGAATGGCTATAAATCAGCCATACATATGAATTTTGTTTTTGGATGAATTGCAAAATGAAAACCAATTTTGGTTTATAAAATTTTGTTTAAAAAAGAATGATGTATTATATAACTAATGCTCAAATTAATACATTAATAAATTGGTCAATGGACGAATTGGTCATTTGTATTTGCACTGAATAAGAGAGATTTTATACATCACTCATGCCACACTCGTGTGCTTCTAACACAGCTCAAGGTCTGGGTCCCCCAGGGGTCCACCTCTAAGCCCAGCCTCAGGGCCCACCTCCAAATCCCGCCCACATGACCCACCCACAAATCTGCCTACATGAAAGCAGTGTTCGTAGAGTGTTTTGTGGATGCAGTGTGTGTGTGTGTAGTAGATACACTGTATATATATATATAGTGTGTGTGTGTATATACATATATATATATATATATATATATATACACACATACATACATACATACATACACACACATACACACAAATTGTGTTTGAATATAAGCATGGCTGTGTATGGAGTATGTGTGTGAATGTAGGTGTTTGAATGTAGGTGTGCATTTGTGTGTAGTGTATACACTTCCACACACACTGATACACAGCACATACACAGACACACATGCAGATACACTGACACTGAAACATTGACACAGAATACACGCACTGACACAGAAGAACACAGATACACAGAGACACACACACACTGGCATACAGATACACACAGACATTCCTGACACACACATACACATAGACATTCCTGACACACACATACACACTGACACACAGATACACACATACTAACAGGAACACATACTGAAACAGAATTATAAACACATACAGGCATACATACTGACACACTCATACTGAAACAGAAACACACACATACAGACTCATACATATAGACACACATACTGACACATACATACAGACAGACATACATACATACATACATTCATACAGACACACACACATGCATGCATACTGACATACATACTGACATACATACACACATGCTGATATACACATACATAAATACTGACATATACATACATACTGACAAACACACAGAAGCAATCAATCAATGAGATTCCAAACTCTTCACCATGGCCAAGACCAAAGAGCTGTCCAAGGATGTCAGGGACAAGATAGTAGACCTACAAAGGGCTGGAATAGGCTACAAGACCATCACAAAGCAGCTTGGTGAAAAGGTGACAACAGTTGGTGCGATTATTCGCAAATGGAATAAACACAAAATAGCTGTCATTCTCCCTCGGTCTGGTGCTCCATGTAAGATCTCACCTTGTGGAGTTTCAATGATCATGAGAATGGTACGGAATCAGCCCAGAACTACACAAGAGGATCAGGTAAATGAACTCAACGCAGCTGGGACCATAGTCACCTAGAAAACAACTGGTAACACACTACGCCGTGAAGGGCTGAAATCCTGCAGTGCCCCCGCAAGGTCTCCCTGCTAGACATGTGCATTTGTTTTTGTACGAACACAATGGGTTAAAATTTTTTTACCTGTCACATCACTCTGATTGATTGACTTAAAATTTGACTCATAACCCTCTGATTGGGTTGAAAGCAACCAATCAGAGTGTTTTAGCATTAGCTGCATCCAGGAGGATTTAACCTCCCTTTTATTAATAGTGACCCCCATAGTGACCATGGGAATGGTTTATTACAAGGAGGGAGCTGGTTGCGCTGCCGACTCTGTCCTTGTTTTTTTTGTTTTTTTTGCGCGTGCGCAGTGCTATTTTTGTCCTAATAGATAAAAACAAATAATTTTTTAACGAATTTCGTTCGAATACGAACGTCGGGATTGACAAATTAAATTTTTATTTAGTACAAAATCATTCACAGGAAACTAAATTTTCACTGGTGCACATGTCTATCCCCTGCTCAAGAAAGCACATGCACAGGCCTGTCTGAAGTTTGCCATTGAACATCTAAATGATTCAGAGGAGAACTGGGTGAATGTGTTGTGGTCAGATAAGACCAAAATCAAGCTTTTTGGCATCAACTCAACTCGCCATGTTTGGAGGAGGAGGAATGCTGCCTATGACCGTAAGAACACCATCCCCACCGTCAAACATGGAGGTGGAAACATTATGTTTTGGGGGTGTTTTTCTGCTAAGGGGACAGCACAACTGCACCGCATCAAGGGGACGATGGACGGGGCCATGTACTGTCAAATCTTGGCTGAGAACCTCCTTACCTCTGCCAAGGCATTGAAAATGGGTTGTGAATGGGTATTCCAGCATGACAATGACAAAGGAGTGGCTCAAGAGAAGCACATTAAGGTCGTGGAGTAGCCTAGCCAGTCTCCAGACCTTAATTCCATAGAAAATCTGTGGAGGGAGCTGAAGGTTAGAGTTGCCAAACATCAGCCTTGAAACCTTAATGACTTGGAAAGGATCTGCGAAGAGGGGTGGGACAAAATCCCTCCTGAGATGTGTACAAACCTGGTGGCCAACTACAAGAAACGTCTGACCTTTGTGTTTGCCAACAAGGGTTTTGCCACCAAGTACTAAGTCAAATACTTATTTCACTCATTGACATGCAAAGCAATTTATAACTTTTGTGACGTGTGTTTTTCTGCATTTTTTTTTGTTATTCTGTCTCTCACTGTTAAAATACACCTACCATTAAAATTATAGACTTATCATTTCTTTGTCAGTGGGCAAATGTTTGAAATCAGCAGGAGATCAAATACTTTTTTCCCTCACTGCACATACTGACATACACACAAACATACCTACTGACATAGACACACATCCATACATACAGACACACATACATATATACATACAAACACACATACATATACACTGACACACATACTGACATACAGACACATACATACATACATGCATACTGACATACAGACATACATACTGACTATAGCGGCACCCCAGTAGAGTGAGGGTTTTTTTGCCGCCAGAAGATGTCCCTTCTCCCCTGTTGAGAGAGGGAGGCTGTAGAGTGGAGCAGGAACAGCTCTTAGAAGAGCTAGTGATTATAGAGCAATCCCAAGGCAGAGATTGCAGCAAGTATAGCTTTTCCCTACAAGCAAAAGGCGAGGCTCTGTGTTGAGGGTAAATCAGGAACTCAGCAGATCTGAGGATTTATTGAACAGCTTGGTCTTTTATACAGTTTTCCCCACAAGGTTACCACCCAGGTGGACCTTGTGGGGCACAGGGACAACAAGCCAATAAAAACATAGTTTTACATTCAGTGTACACAATCCTTCCCCTCTGCCTGTGATATAATTAATGAAGACAATGGACTAACTCAATTAACTCTAAGCAGAAAAAACATACATTTTTACAAACCCCAAAAAGTACCCCAAAATACAACAAATCCCCAGTCACATCCCCTGATAGCCCTGATCTGGGTGAACAGCATATCCAAAAATCACCCAGATCGGTTCAGGAATTTCCTAGAAGTCTTATTTTTGCCCCACCGTGCACATGGTCCCATGCCCAAAACAGTTCCATACACTCGACGACAAAACACTGCTGGACAATTTAAGATGGCCACCACCACATGTTTGAATCTGTTCCAGTTAAAAGTCCAAGGGGCAGAGGGTTCTGTCACACTGGCATACAGACATATTGACATACAGACATACATACTGACCTATACATACATACATACACATGAGGCTAATTTTTCAGCCACCCTCCTGTTTCTTACCTTTTCTTTGCAGGTGGCTGGGGCTGATGGGAGTTGGTCTGGCTCTCCCTCTTCACTGAAAATTGAGTAAGGAGCACAACCATAAATGTTTATATACAAAAAAATTAGTCAATCACTAAACCACCCCCAACGTTTCGGCGAAAATGCCTTGATAAAATACAACAAGCATACCAGACCTAGTAAGAAGGCGAAAATGCCTTGATAAAATACAACAAGCATACCAGACTTAGTGGGAAGCAGGGACAGAGTAAATCACAAAACCACCCCCAACGTTTTGGCGAAAATGCCTTGATAAAATACAACAAGCATACCAGACATAGTAAGAAGGCGAAAATGCCTTGATAAAATACAACAAGCATACCAGACCTAGTGGGAAGCAGGGACAGAGTAAATCACAAAACCACCCCCAACGTTTTGGCGAAAATGCCTTGATAAAATACAACAAGCATACCAGACCTAGTAAGAAGACGAAAATACAACAAGCATACCAGACTTAGTGGGAAGCAGGGACAGAGTAAATCACAAAACCACTCCCAACGTTTTGGCGAAAATGCCTTGATAAAATACAACAAGCATACCAGACCTAGTGAGAAGCAGGGACAGAGTCAAGTCACCAAACCACCCCCAACGTTTTGGCGAAAATGCCTTGGCCTTGGCATTTTCGACACTTTAGATATATGTCCATCAGGTGGCCCTAAGTGCATGGGCCACCCGGTGGCGACTCCATCAACGTATGGGCCCCAGTGCAGCTGCACTGGCAGCAGTTCTGCCGCTGCACGTGGGGCTCGTTTGTCACCCCCTGATGGAGTCCCTGCCCCCAGACATCATGCCATGAGTGGGGGTAAGTCTGCTAGCCAAACTAAATTCATAACTGATATGGAAACTTTTGCTAGTTCGGTTTTTAAGGCGATAATTACATTTTTAGTTCACAGAATTCACAACAGTTCACTCTTTCCTGAATAACCAAGTCTATGAATTGAAAAGCAACCATTCAGAAGAAATGATATATATTCAGCACAGATCTTTAACCTAATATAATAGTAAAACATATGCCTTTGTACCACTTTGTTTTTTTTTTTATTATTATTTACCATTCTGTGTTAATGCCTCAGTAACACTAAGGTTAATAAAAATTATTATTAATATAGTGTTGAATAGTGTAAAAAATAAAACTCAATTTAAAACATCATATGAAATATTTTATTAAAAAGCTTATTTTAGTTTATTTGGAGGAGACTTTCAAAGCGTTCCTTTTCTAGGATTTTATTTTTCTGGTTGGCTTCCCACTAGATATTCCTTGTGACGTTTTCATTATTATTTTTTTGTATAGTGTATTATTCTTATAATATTTATATCCTACATCTGTTTTGCACTAGAATAGTATTGTATTTTCTAGCATTCTGTTGCATAATTTTTATTTTGGCATACAAATAAAGGCAGACTACCCACAGAATATACAAAATGTTTGCTTGGTGAGATGCAGATATGGAGGAGCACAATTCTGACGAAATTTACCAAGAAGAAAGGATTCACTTTTCAGATTACTTTTAATATAGTTTAATAAGTTCAGTCTTTTTAACCCCTAAAAATACACTTTAGAAAATCAATAGAACTCGTTGACACACAAGATCTATAAAGGAAGTTTGAGCCATCTACCTTTATTAGAAAATATTAAGAGAAGTTTTTTAAAAGTTTTTAATTCACTAATTAGAGTTGAGCGAACCCGGACTGTGAAGTTCAGGTTCGTACCGAACATTACGTTTTTTTGACCACGGACCTGAACACGGTCATATCAGTGTATGTTCGGGTTGGAGTTCGGTGTTCAGCAATTTAATGGCGCGTTTTGAAAGGCTGCAGGGCAGCCAATCAACAAGCGTTTGACTCGTGTGCCCTTAGAAGCCATCACAGCCATGCCTACTAATGGCATGGCTGTGACTGGCCAGTGCAGCATGTGACCCAGCCTCTATATATAAGCTGGAGTCGCGTAGCGCTGCACGTCACATGAGCTCTTATTAGTGTACAGAGAGTATGCTGCAGCTGTGAGGGACAGATTAGGAAAGAATTCTGGTGTTGAATCTGCAAACTACAGCGATTATTATTATTATTTTTGTGGGTGCTATACAATATTTTTGTACCCTGAACTGAGCACAGTGCCACAGAGTGCAGTGCACTTGCAACTGCATGTGTGCCAGGCACATTACTTTAATCCTGTTCTGGTAGCTTAGTGGGCAACATCAAGGCATTTTTAAATACTGCATTTCTTTTGGTGCCAAATAGTACATTTGCGTACTGCATTTCTTGCAGTGCGATAAAACCCTTAAATACTACTGTTACATTGTTGGTTTAAATATCAAACTTTTTGGTGCTAAATAGTACATTGACGGCCTGCGGTGCACTTCATATCTGAGAGTCAAATAGAACCATCAAATACTGTGCTTACAGCACAGTTTTAAACATTAAAAATTTTTAGGCGCTAAATTGTAAATTTGGGGCCTGCACTTCATATCTGAGAGTCAAATAGAGGCATCAAATACTGCTGTGACATTACAGTTTGCCTAATTCACAATTTTTTGGTGCTAAAAAGTACATTTGTGGCGTGCACTTCATATCAGAGAGTCAAATAGAACCGTCAAATACTGCTGTGACATAGCAGTTTTAAAAATTCTAATTCTTTAGGTGCTAAAAAGTAAATTTGGGGCCTGCACTTCATATCTGAGAGTTAAATAGAACCGTCAAATACTGTGCTTACATTGCCGTTTTAAAAATTCAAATTCTTTAGGTGCTAAAAAGTAAATTTGGGGCCTGCACTTCTTATCTGAGATTTAAATAGAACCATCAAATACTGCTGTGACATAGCAGTTTTAAAAATTCTGATTCTTTAGGTGCTAAAAAGTACATTTGGGGCCTGCAGTGCACTTCATATATGAGAGTCAAATAGAACCATCAAATACTGTGCTTACAGCGTAGTTTTAAACATTTAAATTTTTTAGGTGCTAAATAGTAAATTTGGGGCCTGCACTTCATATCTGAGAGTCAAATAGAGCTGTCAAATACTGCTGTGACATTGCAGTTTGCCTAATTCACATTTTTTTGGTGCTAAAAAGTAAATTTGTGGCATGCACTTCACATCTGACAGTCAAATAGAACCATCAAATACTGTTGTGACATAGCAGTTTTAAACATTCAAATTCTTTAGGTGCTAAAAAGTAAATTTGGGGCCTACACTTCATATCTGAGAGTCAAATAGAAACGTCAAATACTGCTGTGACATAGCAGTTTTAAACATTCAAATTCTTTAGGTGCTAAAAAGTTAATTTGGGGCCTACACTTCATATCTGAGAGTCAAATAGAACCGTCAAATACTGTGCTTGCATTGCAGTTTTAAACATTCAAATTCTTTAGGTGCTAAAAAGTATATTTGGGGCCTGCACTTCATATCTGTGTCACGGCTGCTAGTGTGGTCCAACACGCAGAAACTATGTAAACATATATATACAAAAGGAAAGGAAATAAAAGGACATAGCATAAACTGGACCTTAGAATGGCCGGACTAATACGCTAGAGATAGAGAATGGTCAAAGGGAAAGCTGAGGTCAAGGAAGCCAGAAATACTCAGATACCATTTAAACAAGCCAAGTCAGGGGAACCAGAATTCGGAATAACCAGGGAAAAGCCAAGATCAGGATACCAGGATGTAACAGAACCCTGTATTTTTGCCTGAACTTAATCAACAATGCTGCTGGAGGGGTTAAACAGAACCGAATGGCTGGTGTTTGTGTGACTATTGCTACTATAACATACCACCCAAAATACCGAACATCAGACCACCCAGGGGAACAGTTAATTACTATTTTACCTCCCAGTGATTGTGGAGCCGTTTGCATGGTTCAGACGAATCCCTTTGTACTCAGGTTAGGTGGCCGCCATTTCGGGACTTTACACGTGTTCGCGGCCATCTTACGCACGAACGGCGGTGTTTGCCTGTGAACGCATGGAACTAAAAACGGATACGCAAACAGGCGAACACCGCAGGAGCTCGTAAGTTCGTGCTGAAACTACCGAACGACCGGCCGCTCGGTAGTTTTGTTTAAGCATGCATGGGGATTCAGGCGAACGTCAGGATTACTGTGGATGGCAAGGGGTTTGTGGGGTTTTTATGCACGAACGGAGACCGACCGCTAGGCCAAAACTTATGGAACTCTTTTCGGCTGAAAAACCTGTGCGGTCGGTCAATATGTTGTTCCCCTGAGTGATAGCTATTAAGCGGTGCTGGACTTAAAGGTGTACCCCCTGTTTTTGGGGTACATCCAGAATGTAGTTAAAATTGTGTCTGTTTTAATTGTGTTACATGTTATCTGAGGGGAGGAGACGTGGGGGTTGAACCATGTATGTAATTGGCTGTGGTAATAATTATGTGGGTGTAGCCTTTCAGAGGGCACCATTGCATAAAAGGAGACCCCCTGTCATTAAACATCAGTTCTACTTGACCCTTCAAAATGTAGCCTCGTCTCGTTCTTGGAGGGGATTTATGGTACCGTTACTCTGCCTCCTTTTACAGCACTCCTGGATTATGCAATTGGATACCGTGGATGGGAATTAGAATTCCATTACTTCACAGCAGCTTGCCTAGAAAAGGACGTCTCCAATGGCAAGTACCCCTCACTAGCTGGGTAGCCGTTACACAGGAAGTACTATTCACAAAGATAAACGCACTTTAGGGAACCAGGAACGGGAAACCACGACAGGGCAAGGCACTGGGGTGAATTAGGGATTTAAATATCCCTCTCTCGGCTCTGATTGGACAGAGGGTGACCTCTGACCCCAGAACATGTGCGTGCATTGACGTCACACGCGCGTTCGTATAATTTTGGAGGGTGGAGCCATGGATTGATGCTTACAGCGCAAATTTAAAAATTCAAATTTTTGGGGTGCTAAATAGTACATTTGCGGCCTGCGGTGCACTTCATATCTGAGAGTCAAATAGAACCGTCAAATACTGTGGTTACAGCGCAGTTTTAAACATTCAAATTCTTTAGGTGCTAAATTGTACATTTGGGGTGTGCACTTCATATCTGGTGTATGTGTGCAACACTGGCTAGTTACCGCTTCTCAAGAAAGTATAAAGACTTTTAAAAAAAGTGAAAAATAAGTGTTATTGTGATCACTTCATATACAGAAGCATTAATATACATTTCTATATTGTGTATATTCTACAAAGTTAAAAAACAAACAACAAAACAACAAGACAATCTACCTGTGCATGGCTAGTGTGATACAATAAGTCTACATCTTAAAAATGCAATAACCCACAGAAGATTTTCAAATGGAACTTTGATTCGAATTTACTGCATCGGTCACTTGTGATATTGTTTCACACCTACAACACTTGTTAAAAAGATCTAAGTGATAGAAAACAGATTGATATTTTCTACACAAGAAACTACCAGATAACAAGCTGCTATATTTAAAACAGTTATCAATAGTTAAGAGGTACTTAAACAATATTGTAATTCTGGGGCAATACCCTCACAAGTCAAACTGAGAGGTCAGTTTATAGGGAAAACTGTTGCCTGTATACAATTCTAAAACAATTTCCATATGTCCTTTGCAGACTTTACATACTGGAAAAACACAGGTGCCAACTGCTGTGGCTTTCTGCAGTGTGCAGACCGGCAAGGAGGGCAGGGTTGAGGAGTGGGTGGAAGATGATGGAAGATGATGTGGAGGATGATGAGGTCCTAGACCCCACATGGAATGAAGGTCATACGAGTGACGTGTGCAGTTTGGAGGAAGAGGCGGTGGTCACACAGAGGCACCAGTACAGCATAAGAGGGAGCAGGGTGCAAAAGCGGAGCGGCCGTCCCCTACTGCTCATCGGCATGTATTAGCTCGAGAATTACCACAGTTATCCAAGTAACAGATGGAGCGATCAAAGGAACCATAACTGATTTAATGAGCCATTTGCAGTTTCACTGTAGCAGCTGTGCATGCTTTCGGCGTTCTCACCCTGCTGCTGCTCGCCTGTCTGCGCTGCAGCGTAACTTTGGCCTTCCCGTTCACCGCCTCATATGCGATGTGCCCACAAGGTGGAACTCCACTTTGCACATGCTGGAGAGACTGTGCGAGCAGCAGCAGGTGATAGCGGAGCTTCAGCTGCAGCACGCACGGGTCAGTCGCTCTGCACCAGACTTGTCCTCCAATAGATCCTCGTTAAAGTATTTAAAGTGGACTCATTCCAATTACAGGGCCTGGAAAGAGTCCTGTATTGTTATTTATCGTCACTACCTCCCCGCGTCAGGAGTGGGTAATTTGCACACATGCTGTCTTCCTTGGATGTGGTAGTCGTTTCTCAGGCTCCCTCTCCGGAATCGAACCCTGATTCCCCGTTACCCGTGGTCACCATGGTAGGCACAGAAAGTAACATCGAAAGTTGATAGGGCAGACATCCGAATGCGTCATCGCCACCACGGTCACCGCCTCCTCAACCTCCTACTCCACCGCCACCTCATCCTCCTAGAGCAGGGTGCAAAAGTGGAGCAGCCATCCCCTAGACAGCCTGCTACAGCCAACCGCACTCAGGGACCGCGCACACCAAAGCCAGCTCCAAGGAGTATCCTGGCGTGGCAGTTCGAATGAGGAGAACTCAGACTATTCCTGTGGCACCTACCGATAGGCAAACAGGAGATGGGGCAGGAATCTCTCTCAATCCTTGTGAGTCACCGCAAAGGTACAGAGCATTTGCTTCAATGTACCGTTGAAGCGCTCACACAGGCCATTTGTCTGGGGGTGGTAATGTAAACAATCTCCGCAGTTGGTGGGTCATTTTGGCAGTAAACTGGGGGCCCTGGTCTGAGAGAATCTCCTGAGGAAAACCCATCTGGGAGAACACTCGCATCAAGGCTTCAGCCACAGTCTCTGCCCGAATACTGCTCAGGGTACCGAGTCGCGTAGTCCACGATGGTCAGAATGTACTTCTTCCCACAGGGACTAGGCTTGGCTAGGGGACCTATAATGTCGACAGCTACTCTGCCGAATGGATCTTCACTAATAGGTAGGGGATGGAGGGGGCCCTGTGCCGGTCCCTTCTCTTCCCCACTCTCTGGCAGACATCTGGCAGTACTCTCAGATCCTCAGATGCCTGGCCAGAAGAAGCTTTGGGTGAGCTGAGACGCTGTCCGGCTCTTGGCCAAATGCCCTGCCAGGGAGATATCGTGAGCTAGCTTCAGCAGTTCACACCAATACTTCTTGGGTCTGGGGCTGGCGGTCTCTCACCAGTCGTGTCGTTGGGGAGCCCAATAAAAAAGTGCTCTAGCATGACGAGCTGGGTGATCTCCTCCAGGAACTTGGCTTGATGGGAGTTGAGCCAGTTCTGGTTGGCCCTTGTGATGCGACATGCCCACTACACATGGGAGTTCTTCTCCCCTTTCCGGGTCTCCCTAAACTTTCGGCGGTATGGCTCGGGGGTGACTGCATACCGGGCCAGTAGGATTTGTGTAATAAAGGGATAGGCTCTGATCTGCTCTTCTGGTAAAGCCCGGTAAATATCCGCTGCCTACCCCACTAATTTGCTGACCAGGATGGTGACCCAGTCGCTGGGGTTTACGTTTTGGAGTAGGCACTGGCACTCAAAGTCTTGTAAAAAGCCATTGATGCCTTCTTCTGCTTCCTTGAACTCTTTGAAGGCATTGTATGGTAGCTTGCGGGACAGGGTGGTTGTGCTTCCTGGCGCCCTCTGCTCCCTTCTACCCTCATCTGGGTTCATGGAGGTCGTCTTCTGTCTACTGGCAAGGACATAGGCTTGCACCTCCAAAAAGGTTCTGCTTACAATCTCCTCTGAGGGTGGCTCTCAGTAATATGTCAGGCACCGGTCCATCTCCTTGCGCACTTCCTCCTCATCTACGGCCCCTTGCTGGGGTTCGTTGCCTCACTGCGTGCCTGGTCATCCTCCATGAGCGCAGCAGTCAATTTGGCCCTGTTACGCCCACCAGGCGTTTTTCCTCTGGCTCCACACAAGTCCTGCAGTGTAGGTCGCTTTAGAACACTGTAGTCCATGGGTCTGTTGGCAGGGACCAATTGAAGCGGGATCAGGGTAACCGATGGTTATCCCCTTTGATTAGAATAGGTCAGACCATTTTCCCAGTAACCGGATGGGACACAGTTCCAGGATACAACGTTTGACAATCTTTATTTGGGTACACAGCTTTGCCTTCTGTTACCTCCTCCTCCTACTCCGCTTCCTCCTCCTCTACCACCTCCTCATCCTGTCAGCGTAACACCTTCACCACAGCCAGGGGGAAACAACAACAGACTGTTTTAAAACTCATATGTTTGGGTGAAAAACCCCACACCGCGCAGGAGCTGGGGACAGGCATGGTACAACTGACAAATGAGTGGTTGTTGCCCCTGAGCCTCAAGCCCGGCCTGGTGGTGTGTGATAATGGGCGAAATCTCGTAGCAGCTCTGGGCCTAGCTGGTTTCACGCACATCCCTTGCCTGGTGCATGTGCTGAATTTGGTGGTGCAGAAATTCCTGAAAAACTACACAGATATATCAGAGCTGCTGCAGAAAGTGCGGGCGCATCTGTCAGCATTCTCACCCTGCTGCTGCTCGGCTGTCTGCGCTGCAGTGTAAACTCGGCCTTCCCGCTCTCCCTCTCATATGCGATGTGCCCACAAGGTGGAACTCCACCTTGCACATGCTGGAGAGACTGTGCAAGCAGCAGCAGGCGATAGTGGAGTTTCAGCTGCAGCAAGCACGGGTCAGTCGCTCTGCGGAACAGCACCACTTCACCACCAATGAGTGGGCCTCCATGCAAGACCTGTGTGCCATGTTGCGCTGTTTCGAGTACTCCACCAACATGGCCAGTGCCAATGACGCCGTTCTCAGCCTTACTATCCCGCTTCTATGTCTCCTTGAAAAAACTGCAATGATGGAAGAGGATGTGGCACAGGAGGAAGAGGAGGAGAAAGAGGGGTCATTTCCACGGTTATCAGGTCAGTCATTCACAAGTGGCTTGGAGGGTGGGTTCCTGCACCAGCATAGGCTAGGTAAACAATTGTCCAGCATCTCCACACTGTCCCATGGAAGCGTTCACCTGTCCATCTCCCAAAAACTGGAGAGAAAGAGGAAGTACCCCCTAGCCACCAGCGATCCCTGGCCCTGAATGCCAGCATTTCAAAATTCCTGGCCTTTGAAATGCTGTCATTCCATCTGGTGGAGACGGACAGTTTTAAAAACCTGATGGCGTTATTGGACTGCAAGAAATGCACTGTAGGCCACAAATGTTTTTTTATATGTCCCAATATTTTGGGGGCTACCCCTATTAAAAAAACAAATAAAAAACAGCTACCACCTACACCGTCATGGTCATCGCCTCCTCAACCTCCTACTCCACATCCACCTCCTCCTCCTAGAGCAGGGTGCAAAAGCAGAGCGGCCATCACCTAGACAGAATGCCTGCTACTTCCCACCACACACAGGGACCGAGCACACCAAAGCCAGCTCAAAGGAATTCCCTGGCGTGGCAGTTCTTCAGACAATGTGCTGATGACAAGACACTAGTGGTTTGCGTACTGTGCAATCAGAGCTTGAAGCGAGGCATAAACGTTATAAACCTGAGCACAACCTGCATGACCAGGCATCTACATGCAAAGCACGAGCTGTAGTGGTGTAAGCACCTCAGAAACCAAGAAAGGTCTCAGGCTCCTCCTGCTTCCTCTTCTGCTGCTGTCTTGGCCTCTTCCTCCACCTCTGGAGTGACAGTGGCACCTGCCACCATGTCTGCCACAGTCCCCAAGCATCTCCACACTGTCCCATGGAAGCATTCAGCTGTCAATCTCCCAAACACTGGTGAGAAAGAGGAAGTACCCACCCGTGATCCCTGGCCCTGAATGCCAGCATTTCAAAATTACTGGCCTTTAAATTGCTGTCATTTATATGTCCCAATATTTTGGGTGCTACCCAAATAAAAATAAAAAAAGCAAACAAATAAAAAACAGTGTTGGCTACCTCCTCCACCGCCGCTTCCACCTACACCGCCACGGTCACCCCCTCCTCAACCTATGGGTCACTTAGTATAAACTATGTACACAATAGCAGAGGCTTGTGAAGGCCTTTTCTCCATGCATCAGGAGTTAAGCTCAGTTTGAACAATGAAAGAGAATACCCTGCACTCCAACCGTCTCTCAAATGGATAATTCTGGTGATCCTCCTGACAGCCATGCTTTAGATTTTGATTTATGTTCTTCCAAAACTAAAATCAAAGATTCCATCTAGTGCTATTTTATGGCTCAGCTGTATTTTTAATTTTTATGTATTTTATGTAATTTTAAGTGATTTTCCTATCCACATTTGTTTGCAGGGCCCTTGTCCTATTCTTAACCCCAATTTACTTCTAGCCCTTTCCAGGACTTTTTTAGAGGCATTTTAGTGCCCAAATGTTCGGGTCCCCATTGACTTCAATGGGGTTCAGGTTCGGGGTAAGTTCGAGTCAAGTTCAAGCCCGAACTAAAACTTTTTGATGAAGTTCGGCCGAACTCGGCGAACCCGAACATCCAGGTGTCCGCTCAACTCTATCAATAATGGTTAGGTTTTAAGCAAAACCACTTTCTCTCAATTGTTTCTACACTTTAGAGAAGGCTATGATAAATCTTTTTAATTTAATGAATTTATTATCACAGTATAATTAATGCATTGAAAATCAAATTAAAAAAAAGAAATGAAAAGAAACAATGCGGAAGAGAAGGAATCACAACCAGTAAACCAAGAAAGAAAGAAACAAAGAAAACATGTTATCAATGTGGTTTATGCAATTCATTCTAATACACTGCCCGAAGGGAAAGAACATTCAATTGTTAAGCAGGGGTAGGGTACCAGTGCCAGAATATAATGTTCCTCTTGCAAAATATGGGAAATTTTATGGTCCTTATTTGGAATAAAAATGATCGTTAACAGATACAGATCCATTGTTTTCATTCATCATCACTCACTCTAAGACAAATTCCAAGTTTTGTATCAGTATTATCATTGGCTTTGTATAACGATATTTTACAAGCTAAGACGTAAGGATGATTCTTATACAAAGAATTCAAAAAAAACCACGAAGATATTATTACATACTTACCTGATCAGCGTTTTTAAAGGGACAGTAATGTTTTAATTTACTAGAAGTCTACTTAATATGCAAAAGAACACATCTGAGACTCCAGTCTATTAGGAGCAATAAATTAGGCAATTAAATATTTTAGCATTCCATGCACTACTTTCCCGGCATTTTCCAGCTTCTTTTATTACGTGCAAGGCATGCTCCATAACGTACGAAGGCTGCCACTATCTGTGTAAAAATATTTTGTGTGTAATGCATTATGGCAGAGATTTTGATTGAACAATGTTGTGCAGCCTGTAAAATCAATGAAAACATGTTTTACAAGTATAGTTAATGTAGCAAGTTCAGTATCAATAGATTATATAAACTAACATAAACTTTAGGTTGAATGCTGTAACTTGACTATATTTCATAGGTGTTTGAACTAGAACATAGAACTTTGGCATGGATGAGGTCACAGTTAGCAAGACAGATATTAAGAGAGAACATAGAACTTTGGCATGGATGAGGTCACAGTTAGCAAGACAGATATTAAGAGAGAGAGAGATTGACATACAAAGGAGGAAGAGTAAGGATCAGTGGTGGGATTCAGCTGGCTCTCACCGGTTCGTGCGAACCTGTTACTAAAATGTAACAAGTTTGACAAACCAGTGATTAAAATGGCTGACTGTGGTGTCGGCCCTTGGTCCATGACCAAGGGCCAACACCAGGAGGGAGTCCAGCAGCTTGTCCTGTATGCCGCCAGGTGCGGGTCCCCTCTGTAGTCCGCCAGAACCTCCCTGTCTGCAGCACTATGGAGTAGAGATCTCACAATCTCCGGCAAAACACAGCATTGTGTTTTGCCAGAGATCACAAGACCCACTGGAGGTGCAGACTGGGAGACTGTCTGCAGCTCCATTCACACACACTATCACCCTCCCACTGTCAGATGCCCTCATGCTACCACCACCCCCACTTTCACCACCTACCACACTGTCACCATCACCCCACACTGTCACCATCCCACACACACTGTCACCATCCCACACATACTGTTACCATCCCACACACTATCACCCCCACACAAATTATCCATCCCACATGCTGTCCCCCAAATTATCCATTCCACACACTGTCACCACTCCCTGACACTCTCTGTCACCATCCTCACACACTGTCACCCTCCCATACACACTCTCTCACCCTCACTGGAGGCAGAAAAATGGCACAGGAAGGCTAACTGCAGAGAGATTGCACAATTAGGCAAAGGGCTGGGGACAGGGAGATGGCACAGAGAGGCTGGTGGCAAAGAGATAGCACAGGGAGGCCAATGGCAGAGGGATGACAGTGAGGCTAAGGGCAGAGAGATGGCACACAGAGGCTGGGGGCAGATTGAGGGCACTGGTAGGTTGTTTGGGGGCACATGGCACAAGCAGACATTGCTCATTGGCATAATATACAAAGTTTAAGAATTTACTGCTCTTTGACAATATATTTAGTATTTATACATTTACTGCTCATTGACATGATAAGCAAGGTTTATGCATTTATTGCATTGATAGCATTACCCTGCCGCCCATGTGTTTTTGCCAGTCACAGAATATATGTGTGACTGTGTCGATATGCTTGTGTGTGAGCTCATGACTTGAAAGCGGGGAGAGTGGGGTTAGAGTCTTGGTCCCAGGCAGCACAATGTCTTGAGCTGACCCTGTGGAGTTGGAAACATATGAAAAGTCGGAACTGGTTACAAATATTTTTGAATACCACTACTGGATAGGATGATAGTTGGATTGCATTAAATATATAGCATGCAATACTCATTTTCACATATCGAGAACATACATCCAGTAACATTTATATGACAATTAAAGGAACACTAAATGTACTGCCACTGTCCCTTTACCCTGCAATATAAAACATTGCCATTTCAGAGAAACGGCAATGCTTATATTACAGGGTTAAGATTACCTCTAATGGGTGTCTACCAAACAGCAACTAGAATGCATCTTACTGTTTGACAGAGCTTAACTCCATGAACCGTTCGGCAAACTGTTTGGGACATCACTACTGAGCAGTCATTGACTGCTTATGTTATTATTTTTTTTACCACCCATCTATCAGGCATTGCTGGGGCAATTAGAGAGTAACCACGGGTAGGTTCCTCCTTGTTTCATAGTCAAATGAAGAAAGAGAAGGCACACTATAAAACAATAAACATATCAAATACCTAGTGGTCCTGAGCAGCACAACTCCAAATTACAATAGAAAAAGAAAAATGACTGGGTGTAGATTCATTCGATGTACAATGACACCGAAAAAAACTATTATTTAGAATGTACTCACATGTTTCTCGTTTGTACATGGGAATGCTTAGACACTATGCAGTGACCTACCTGTTTTATAAGCCCCTTATGATGATCATTGTATTTTATTATTTTTTGCCTTTTCAATGCATTACCTCTAAAATGCTTCTAAAATGGGGGTTTCAAATTTAGTCTTGAACGTCCCTTTAAATAGTTTTAAAGGCCAACTTTTCTATATCTCAGGTATTTACACAGGGTTCACAGTTCCTTAGTGTCACAGTATATTAAAGTGCAGGAATTGTTTGTTTTTCTTTTTTAATCAAGATTCAGAGCATAGTTCAAAAGTCAATAGTCTTCTGTCAAATGTATGATTACATATGAATTCTCCAAAGAGAGACTCACTTAGAAACATTGTACACAGGGAATTAAATTTGCATATAATTTGCTTAACACACATGTTTACACGACCTTTAGAAATATATTAAGACAGGTTTCATTGGGAGCTTAAGACAACACAATGTAGAGATGACTAAATCACGACATTAAATTACTTGGGGATACAGAATAGCATTGAGAGGTCATTTTTTTTCTACCTGTCTAATTTTAAATGCCACATGTAATTTATATGAAATTCTATATCGCAAAAAGCTTCTTTGGTCTATAACATATTTTTAAGAACACCAATCAATCATAAAGATGCAAGGAGACTATTTGTTAATTTGTTATTTATCTGATTGTTTACTTAACTAATTAACATAAAATTCACAAGCACAGAATAATATGATCAGTTTAGATATAAACATAAACATGCAATAATATGATCCGTCAAGTTATAAAACTGCACCAATAGTAAAATAATATTTATGTGCATATGATTTTTCCACCTTTGCTTATTTTAAACATATACACAAGACTCGGGGTAACAACTTGCGCTTGCAGGTTTGTTGATACAGATATATCCTTTATTTCAGGTCATTACTGGATCAGAATCTGCCACAATTTACAAATGCAGATCAAATTACATATTGTTGAGTATTAATTGTTCAGAAATTCAGGAGCTCTATTGAAATCAAGAAGCTGTTTATTTAATGGTAAAATTGTAACTTATTTGCCAGCTGCTGGTTACCTTATAAAAGGTAGAGAATACCTTATAAAAAAAACAGGAGTGAGTATGAATTGTGATACTGGTTATTTCTTCTTTAAATATGATGTGATGAAACTACTCACTTTGGTTCTCAAACTTTATTTTTCTTAGTTTGGTAGATAAACCTACCGAACACCGAACACTCCCTGGCTCATTAAGTTCAAAGAAAACCACAGGAGTTAGTGCTTTCCCTGTGTGGCCACCAATTGTATAACCGAACAACACGTGCTGGAGAAAATGACGGCCATTTTGTCGCATGAAAAGAGGCAGCGGGACTTGGTCATCGAGTGTCTGGAACTCAAGTCGGACACTCGACCCCATGAACACTGGTCAACTCTTTTCTCAAGCCAGGAGAGCGGTTTGGTAGGTTTGTTCCCACGAACAAGGTGAACAAACCCTACCTATGAGCCAGGGGAACCGTTCATTGTTTTGTTTGGTTTGGAACTCCCAGAATTGACCAACCGCTACCACAGAAACTATGGAACTGTTTCGGGCAGGCGCCTCATGGGTGGTCAGTCAAAACTTTACCCCCGGCTGTGTTCGTGGGATCTGAACGCTATTTAGACAACTTGGGCGCTCACATCCAGGCTATACGGGGATATGACATTTATGGGGGTTCCTATATGTTTTTTACCATATTTAGTATTTTCCATATTTTGTATTTTATGCAGTCATGGAGACTTAGATTTTCGTGGGCGTGTTGGGGGAGTTTTTATGTATTTTCCATATTTTTTATTTTATGCAGTCATGGTGACTTAGATTTTCGTGGGTGTGTTGGGGGAGTTTTTATGAGCGTGTACACTGTACTCTTGAATTGCATAAAAGCTAGCCATCTGGCCTGAATAAAACATTCTTGTTGTACCCTTCATTTCGTCTAGGCGGATGTTTATGTATGTGACTGACGAACCACTGGATTTATTTTCATGCTGCACTTTGATTTTTGAGAACTTACGAATCAGTGCCCCGAACTGCGAGCTATAATCACTGAGTGCCTAGCAGTTTGGGATGAACCGAACGATCGGGTATACGAAATACCAACGATCGTTACATATGACATTAAACTTCATCATTGTTTTTGGTCTTAAACAGTGCCGAACTGGCCCACAGTTGCGAATTTGTGGCCGCAAGCAACTACTGTGGCTTAAATAAAAAATAGAAATTGAAGTGGATGAGAAGAGCCATGGAAGCCAAGTTATGAGAGTAGCCAGAAAGGAGCACTGGTGACTGTTTCACTGCGCGAGGTGAGTGGCGACTCAGCCGCCCCAGTACTTCACTATAGTTCTTGGGTCCTCCTCATTCGGCGCCCAGCAGCCACTAGTATACTACGCTGCCAAGCGCTGCTATGTAACACCAGCTTTCAAGCAATAACCAAAGATTGGTGCAGGAAAGGAGATGCTGGGGCTGGTATACGGGCTGCCCCGTGCCTGTTACTCGGAAGTCCTCCAACTATCACAGCTCTTCTGCTCCCCCTAGACACCAGGTATATGAATTCACCCGGGACCCTCCTCATAGTTATATAGGTATGCTCCAGCAGGATAGTAATTCTGTGTGTATGTAAATAGTTTTTTGTGTGTTTAGGTAAATAAATTGTGACTATTTGTAAGCTTGTGTGACAGGGTGTGACAGTATGTATCAATAAGAGTGTGTTTCAGTGGCTAAGTGTTTGTGTAAGTGACATTATGTGCGTGTGTATGTCGGTGAGAGTGTTTGTGAGTGTGTCAGATTGAATGTGTGTGTAAGTAACATTGTGTGCATGTCAGCAGGAGTGTGATGTTCACTTTACCCAAATCCTCCTCTTCCCTCATGCATTGAACACATTATTTATCACAGAGATAAATGATGTATTCATTGTAAAATATTTAGATATAAACTCACCACCAGCACCACCACATCCCTAGCTTTGTAAGTGTTAAGGTTCTGTAACACCCACATCCTGTCCACCCACAGTTTGCTTTCATTTACCTTGCTTGGGGATACTTCCCCCAGTATCAAAACTCTCCACCATGACTCCAACACACTGGCTTCATTATCAGGATGCGAGAGTCTGAGCCTATACTTCCAAACAAGCGCTAGAAGAAAAGCTCATGCACAGTGATTGCTCTGCTTGAAAAGCAGGATGACTACAAGTAGGGAGTCTCTCCTGCTCTTCCTGTAACTTAATTCTTCATCACAGGAGTCTATACCGAAGAATTGATTGACAGTTAAGAGAAAGACCTCCTTTTAAATAGGTTTTTCATCCAATCTATACATTTTGCTAGCAATCCTGCTAACACAATGTACAGATAGAAATTTATGTGAATATATATATATATATATATATATATATATATAACCGGTATATCACTGTTTTTATGTAATATGACTAAAATATTTACACATACATTAATATACTTACTTATGCATACACAAGTAGGCTATATATAATATAATGTATATATAAAATAAAATCATTATAAATAGTATAATGAGTGGTTGGAGAAGAACCCGTAAGGCAAATTTTGTAAAGTTTGATGTTATGTCAACTTTGCTAAGTTAAGGTAAGTTTGCTTTAGAACTGAAACTTTGTGAACATTTAGTATTTATAATCTAAATATAAAGTGTTGTGGTCATGGCATATTGATAAAGATAGAGAACTTTAAAAGAATAGTACTATTTAGAATAACATTGCTAGCAATTGTCCAAGTACAATGAATCAATTAAATATATTCCTTAAAAAATGTCATGCCATCTTTTCTTTCACGACACGTGCACTTTAATTCAAAGAGACACTTCAAGCTGGAGATGACCTCCTTTTTTATTGTATTAAGTATTAAGGTGCATGACAAATCATTAACAACAAATATAACTGAAAGAATGGGATAGAAAAAGCCACTCACTCAAAAGTGAATGGGACTCGATCTCATTCTTAAAGATTACCTCCTAAAGTAAACGTAACAAAGAAAATGGTAATAACCTTTATTAAACTAGAAATAAGCAAAAAATTATAAATAGATATGAAGCCTACCCTAAATAGAAACACCATGGAAATTGTGTTAGTGAAAAATCATGTGAGGGTAAAGAGTTAAAAGCCTGGGATATGCTCCTTAGTCTCATAGAGAAATATATATATATATTGTATGTGCACATACATGTAAAGTCCACTAAGATAAATAGTAGTAAAGTCTATAAAGAGGACAAAGATAGGCTGTAGGGACATCCAATATGTGGACCAATATAAAAGAGAGAGGGAGCATAAATGCAGACTGCTCCGTACAGAAAATGAAATAATAAACCAAATCGCGCTAAAAACGGTAACATCCGTAAATTATATATATAACTGGGATCATGGTGCCTAGCAGTAGTTATAATGCCAGTATAGTAGTGGAGCTAAACTCTCGTCGCTAAGTATATCGAGATAGCTCACTAATGGAAAGTGGAGTCACAGAGGAGCACAAACGGGTGTTAGAATATGTAGCCGACCCTGCTGTGCAGACTCTCTGGGAGGCAATATGTCTCGCTTAGCAGTATAAACTATAGGGGATATCCAATAGTGATATATCCCCTAATATGAGACATAAAAACACATAGAATCCACAGTGGTAAGTAGATGCATATAACAACGGTACCTTGAACCAAAAAAGGCCCCCTCCGAAATTCATATCTGGAGAGGAAAGGAGACAGTATCCTAGAAAGCCCTGGACTTACTGTCTAGCCCACAGGCAGGCCATAGATACTAACTGCTGCTTCGAGACAGCCTAACAAGTCACTATAAACTTATATAAGCGCATAGTTGGAAAAGATTAGTAATGAAACTGACATCAGTCGTACCCAGGTAGAAATAAAAAAGAAATTAGGAAAAGCTTAATTAAAGTAAATGCATTGGCAAAGTGCTCGACGCGCGTTTTGGCATTTTCATACGCCTTTGTCAAGAGCTGAAAGTTAACTGAGCTAGGAGCTGATTATAAAGCAGTCTCAGCACGCCCCCTATATCATCAAACGTCAATCCGTGAATGCTGATCATCAGTGAATTAGTCGTCATTACTATCATTAACTCCTCCAATGACATTACACCCTTCAAATGAACTGCAACCATAATAATGTTGCCTTTCATTCTGTAAAGGAGGAGGAAAATATGTTAAGTCACTTGTAACACAATGGCTACATATATATCAGTAGATGGATACACTTCATGCATCCAAATGTGATCCATGAGCGCGCTTTAACCCAATCTATCCATATCGGTATAAATTAAGATATAAAGCTAAATATCCAAGGGGTGAACGCTGTATGATAGAGAGAATTATAAATCTTAGGTGTCCGTATATCGGGCAATGTGTATCACTAGCCCAACAATGAAAGTGGGCTAAGCGTATCTCATCACCTGGGGGGATTAGATACAATAGTAAATACGCCAAAATACTTAGCAATCGGTATAAATAGATGGAAACTAAGTGGTAGATATTATGCAATGTACTGTGACCAGAATATAGTGAAGAGGTCAGCCCAGATATTAAGACAAGTATTATGATCGCACTGTCTAATGTGCTCCTGACTGTATCCGGCTCCTAGGGTCAATTTAACAAACAGGTTATCATTTACCAAGAAATTGTGTACTTATAATGATCACTGTTAGTAAATTTTGCCGAAAAAACTGTATACAAAAAAACAGGGATATATATACAGAGAAATATATACAGAAAGATATATACATAGGTTGCAAGGAAATGTCTCATACTTCAAATAAAAGGAGAAAAAGAGAAACCGTCATTAAGGCCTCTAGGGTTTAAAGTGTTAAGTTTATAAATCCACCTGCATTCTTTTTGACGCAGGATTTTGTCAAAGTCACCCCGCCTTTGTTGTCGTTGAACCAACTCCAGTCCACAGAAACGTATGTCCCTTGAGGACCCTCCATGTCTTTCCTTGAGATACCTGGAGATTGGAATCTCCAGGCGATTTTTAGTGGATCTAACGTGTTCCTTAATACGTTCTTTGAAGTGATGAAAGGTTTTCCCTACATACGTCAAACTGCAACTGCAGGTAAGGAGATAAACTACCACTGCAGAATTACAGTTGAAGAAATGGTTTATATGGAAAGATTGTGTACATTCACTATTACTCACTTTCTTAGAATCCCTAAGGATATATTTACAGGCCACATATTTTCCACAAACATAAGTCCCTGTTGGGATTCTCTGTCGTTGTTTGGGAGTTTTGTTGAACCGTGAAGAGACTAGGGACCAAAATATCCCAGAGGTTCTTACCCCTCCATGCTGTTATGGCCACTTGGGGACCCAGGACTTCTTTCAGGTGAGTATCCTTGAGAAGGATTGGCCAGAATTTCTGAAGGGAATCTTTAACCTTGTCCCAGCCTGTGTCAAAGGTTCCTATCATCCTTATAGTTTTATTTGTCAGGTTTTTTGGTTTGACTTGGTCTGACAGCAGGTCTGCCCTATTGGTTGTAAGCACTCTTTTGTAGACCCATTTGAGACACTTGTTAGGGTAGCCCTTCTCCTTAAAATGCTGCCTCAGGGCTGTTGCTTTAATTTTAAAATCCTGTAGATTAGTACAGTTGCGTCACAATCTAAGATACTGTCCAGTTTGAATGCCCTGTTTCAAAGATCTCGAGTGGTAACTGTCCAATTTAAGAAGGGAATTTGACACAGAAGGTTTCCTAAAAAGAGTGGTCCTAAGGGAACTATCCTTGCAAATGTAAATTGTTAAGTCCAAAAAATTGAGGGATGAGCCCCCAAATTCTGCAGTAAATCTCAAATTGTCCTCATTGATGTTGAGGGTGGAGACAAACCTACTGAATTCATCCATGTTGCCATGCCACACTATTAGGACATCATCAATATATCTATACCAAGATTAAATCTTTGATAAGAAAGGAGACAAAATTTCAGAGGTCCTGATGTGTTCCTCCCACCAACCCAGGTTGAGGTTGGCATCTGATGGTGCACACGCCGTGCCCATTGCCGTACCTCTCACCTGCTGGTAGAGTTTATTCTGGAACAAAAAATAATTGTGTGACAAGATCACACCCAACAACTTAACAATAAAGTCAGTATGTGCCTCGTAGTTCGGACCCCAGAAAGTATTTAATGTGCTCGATACCCCTCTTGTGTGGAATGGAGGAGTATAGTGCCTCAACATCAAGGCTACATAAGTTGGCTGTGGGTTCAATGTGGAGACTTGAAAGAGAAGAGAGTGCCTGTTTTGTATCCCTGATGTACGAGGGTAGTAACTCAACAAATGGTCTGAGGATCTGGTCAATATAGAGGCTGCCATTTTGGGTCAGATTATTGATCCCCGACACGATTGGATGGCCTGGTGGATCCTGTAGGTTTTTGTGGACTTTTGGCATGCAGTAGAAGGTTGCTATCTAGTACATCGGTTGAGCAACCCTCCACTGCGGCCTTCGTCCAAAATATTCTTATAGCTGTTAAGGAAAGCCTTGGTAGGGTCAGAGTCCATGATGGTATAAGTATCATCATTACTTAGTACTCTTAAAACCATTTGTTCATAATTAGTTTTATGCATAACCACCACATTGCCACCCTTGTCTGTCGGTTTGAGATTAGCACTATCTCTAAGTGATTTCAAAGCAGGCTGTTCCTTCCTGGAGAGATTATCACCAGGAAAGGAGTCAAGATTATTAGTATCAATGCTGTCAATCTCACTTTTTACTGCCTCCAAGAACAAGTCAATATTTCTAAATGTTGAGAAATTAGGGGTAAAACGGCTTTTGGTTTTAAGTTCTGTATATCTTATAAAAGGTTGTGTCTCATTTTCGTCAAGGAGAGACACCAAGGCATTAAATCCTTCGATGTCTCTACTAGAGAGGCCTATAGACCTTGCCTTCTTTTTTTAATTTAATTCATGAAATTTGTGTAACGTCAATTTCCGTACAAACAGATGAAGATCTTTTACCCAAGTGAATCTGTCAAAGGCAGGGGTCGGGACAAAGGAAAGGCCTTTTTCTAACACTTTAAGATGGAACTCATCCAACTGGTAGGCGGACAAATTGATGATTTGTAACTTTGGAGTACTAATGAGGTGTGGATCAGATTCAGATGCTAATAGCGTTTCTTCCTCTCTCTCTTTTATATTGGTCCACATATTAAATGTCCCTATAGGCTATCTTTGTCCTCTTTAGAGGCTTTACTACTATTTGTATTAGTGGACTTTACATGTATGTGCACATACAATATATATATATATTTCTCTATGAGACTAAGGAGCATATCCCAGGCTTTTAACTCTTTACCCTCACGTGATTTTTCAGTAACACAATTTCCATGGTGTTTCTCTGTAGGGTAGGCTTCATATCTATTTATTATTTTTTGCTTATTTCTAGTTTAATAAAGGTTATTACCATTTTCTTTGTTACGTTTACTTTAGGAGGTAATCTTTTAGAATGAGATCGAATCCCATTCACTTTTGAGTGAGTGGCTTTTTCTATCCCATTCTTTCAATTTGTAGTTATTTGACTTGTTGTGGGGTTAAGCCCCCATGTTACCTCCTGTAACCTATTTTAGGGTTCTGACATTGGCTAGTCCAACATCACCACTCCTATCTCATATTTATAACAACAAATATAAAATAATAAATAAAGATAAATATTTCAGCTAAAGAAGAGCCTTCTAGAGGAAGGAATATAGTACGACTGTAAATCCAATATAACAATCCACAACGAACCCAATGCCCTCTTTTCCTGTGTGTCATGTCTCACATGTTGCAATAGTCCAATCACACCCATATAGTTACAGAGGCTGAAAGGAGACGTGTCCATTAACCTCAGCCTTTCTCACATCTTTTTTTGCTGTTGATCCAAAAGAAGGAAAAAAAAACACTTTGAAGTTTTTAAATTTTGCAAAAAACTATGAAACAATTCCATCTTGAACCCAGAATGGCAGTCTGATTTATCCCTGGGTCAAGAAGCTATTGTCACCATATCAGACCAATTACCAATAAATAATTATCATGCACTAAGCATGGACCCCATGTGACGGACCCTCCGTCAATCGATGCTCCTAGTGCTTACCAAGGACCATCAGTACCCCACCAGACCCCATAAGTACTGCAGATCCCACGAACCGCCCCACTTGGCTGGTAAATCGCCCTCCTCTACCCATCCTGGACCTACGACAAGGCTCCAGGTTCCAATGGGTGAACCTCTCCTCCAAGAGAGAGTAGCAGGAACAAGCTCTTAAAAGACCTTAGTGATTATAGACCAGGGGAGTATGCAGAGTATAGCAATCCCCCAGTGTAGATGCAGTCTTTTCCCCCACACATGAGATGAGGCTCTATGTTGAGGGTAAAACAGGAACTCAGCAGATCTGAGGGTTTATACAGTTTTCCCCACAAGGTTACCACCCAGGTGGATCTTGAGGAGCACAGGACACAAAGTCAAAAAACCAATCAAAACAGTATTGTACAGTTAGACACTCCCAGATAATGTACACAAACCCTCCACTCTGCCTGTGATACAATTAACAAAGACAATGGACTAACTCAATTAACTCTAAACAGAAAAAACATACATTTTTACAAACCCCAAAAAGTACCCCATAATACAAGATATCCCCACATGTTTGAATCTGTTCCAGTTAAAAGTCCAAGGGGCAGAAACAGTACTTTTGAACATGGGTCATCACAGGGCCCATAGTCCCAGGGTAGGAGGCTGGCAAACAGGCCCCTCCAAAACCCAGTGGCGTTACTTTTGCCACACCCCACTTTTATTAGTTTTAGTTATTATTTAGGTCTTTGTCTATCATTTTTTTATTCCAACCTCAGCTTTCCTAAGAATCAACTTTGCTTACAGTTTTTTTGTACATTCATGCTTAACAAGCCTCAACAGCAGTCGGCAAGCAAATCAAAATACAAATTACAAAGCTTTTGTTTTGAATGACATATACGTAAAACATGCACATTTGTTGAGTATAGTAATCAGAATAAATACGTATGTCTAGATAGGGAGTGTAATATATGATGGCTAGCAAATAAATCTTTCCAGACATTCAAGATGCAATTCCCTAACACAGTTAGGAAAGTACACAAAGTGTGGTATAGGCTAGTTATAAAATAAGCAAAATTAGACAGATTATGGTATAAAATGCTATCATTAACAAATTAGCTATAATGCCACTAGGTCACTAAATAGAGTTAAGCAAAGAGAAATATAGAAATAATTGCACTGCAAGCAGTATTAGCTGTGAATAAGCAGGGTCTCTGTCACCAGGAATTCATCCAACGCTATACGTAGGCCATACTATACAGTCCTTCTCCATTCTGGGTATACCGGGTAAAGTTGTCACTTGCCCATACGCTGTACTGTGAAAATACCCGGGCTTCATGCTTGTGAGCTGTAGTAAGTCTGCTGTACCATGGTACGTAAACTCACAAAGCCCAGGCCTTAAGGGAGGTCATTGCCGCTTGTCCAAGGACCCTTCCTCTCCAGTTGGCAGGATCTCTGGCCTAAACATGCTCAGGAGGTCGGGGGACCCATTGGGTATTTGGGTGGCTGGTGGAAAGTACCTCCACATGCATCCCCAGCCCAGAATGAAATTGGTGATCCAACACAGCAGCTCGAGTTTCAGACTCTTTAGGCAAAGTAGTTGTGTGGGCTTGCCTATATATTGGCACCCAAAACTGGCAGAGTCAAAGAGATTCAAAGAGCTTCCTCCGAGTCAGGCTTGGTGACCTCTCCTGGTGTCATGGGTACTGTGATGCAGCAGCCATCTTGGACACTCCATGCGGTTGTCTGTTCGGAAGAGACTCTGCTGTTTCAGAGAGGTGAGTCTCCTCAGTGGGTATTAGGATGCCCCCCACCAGTCCAAAGGGGGTGGGGGTTGCAGGGCTTCAGGATAATATTTGTTTGAAGCATGCCCGGTGTCGGGAAATTACCACCGCAAGATAAGCTGGGCCTCATAGTCGAACTACATGAGTGTTTAATTTACTGACACAAATTTAATATCCTCACATTCCCAGTAGGTTCAAGGCAGTGCAGACGTCGAGTGACTCTGCGTCCAGTGTGGTTGCAAGCATTAAAAGTTTGTTAGAGCTATTCCAGAACACATCCTACCATCTTGCCCAGACCCTGCTTATAGTTTTTTTTAAGATCTGCCAGTCCTGTTGAATCAAGAACCAAGGCACCGCCATATTTACATTTCTCCCATGAAGCTCACTGGAACTCTCTTCCACTTCCCTCCACATTATTGGTGATTTAATTGTTATGCGTGGTGCCCTAATCAATGTCCCAACCTCAGGAGGATTGCAATGTGCTTGTGCATTGCCATTGTGATCCTGCAAGACTCAACACTCTCGGAAGCAAGTAAAGCAATTGGCATCCAATGGCAGAGTTGACAAATAATATGGAGCCCGCAAATTAGTCCCACTTTTCCTTAAGTATAGCTTTCTACAAAAAAAAGCCCAAAAAGAACAAAGCTGCCCTGGGGGACAAAAAGCAACATTATAAAGGATAAAAGAAGTGACAGAGCAGCTTTAAATGATATTGTGAAAAGACATGATTGTCTACTTTGTGCCAATTTCTAGGGTGTGGTTGGCACTTTAATTGCTGCTCATTTTTCCAGTGTATGCTGTGCCAAAACATTATGACAAAAAGTACTTATATACCATGTCAATAATTTCCTTCTCATAATTCATAAATGTATGTCAAGAAAATCTAATACAGTTTATATTTATGTTTCAGTTAACCATGAGTAGGTTAAGCTGGAATGATTCAGCAGGTACATATAATAGGAAATGCAACTGAGCCATTTTACCTCTTTTATACCTTAAGTCTTGATAATGTCTGGGTACCACACACCTGGCCTTGTTTTATTTTTTTATTTTACTTATTTTGTTATGATAAATGTGTATGTATCGCATTGCCATGCTATGTATTTTATTACAGAAAATGTTCATGTCCAACAGTTTTTTCGACTTTGTAATGTTCACCAATGAAAATAAAAAACATTTTTATCTTTATATAACCGAAGCCAAAATAAATTTTGGAAGACAGCTGTAATATGTTCAAAATTAATAACACACCTCAGCATTTGAACTTCCAGCTCCAGTCTCCTTAACTCAGTTGTTTGTATGAATGGCGTTGTATTCTAGATTCTAAGTTCAGCCGATGGAAACTGACATTCTCTACCGAGCGCCCTTCACTAGTCTAATTGCATAATACTAATTCTGAGATGCAATATGCAAATGTGTTTTGGTTTCACTATAAAACTGAGGGGTTGTACATGTGGGGTGGAGGATGCATGTAGAGTTGCATATATGGCACTATTGTGCGGATGTTTGTTTACATTGTAGAAAGTGCATGCATATGAATAGAGACTGTATGTGGATAGGAGCTATAGTTTGCTTGGGAGAGATAGTTTGACCGACCGCACACGAGGCTCTTACGATCCGGGAACATCCTCGCAGCTCCCTCCTCCTCCCGCACGGCTGGCTTTGTGTGAGCTGGGAGGAAGTAGCAGGTTGTCACTTTCTCCCAGCTCTTATGCGGATAGAAGGGGCCCAGGGCACTGTTAAAGCGCCAAAAGCGCACGACCGGGCCCCTCATTGCATATGTCGATTTGGTGGCCCTAGGGGCATGGGCTAGCCGATGGACCCTCACACAGGTTCAATGGCGTCTCCAGGATTTATATTCAGGGGGGACAGGGACAAAAGTAGGGGGGCTGTTATAAAAGGTGTATATATAAATATATATATATATAAATGTATGTATATATATATATATATATATGTAAAGGCTTGCCTGGAGTTGTGGGAGGGGCGTGGTAATCCTATTTAAACTCACTCCCCTTTTTCTGCATCACCGTGGAGTTTTGACTTTGGCAGGCATCACTTCCGGTTTCGGACTTCCGGGTTACCATCACTTCCCGTTTGCGGTCTGTGCATTCAGATCGGCTAACAGCTGCTGTTTTCCCACATGCTCGTGGGGCACTAAAATCGTGAGTCTTACATATTCCGGTCCCCTCACCATCTGTCACATGCTAGATGGTCCATAGGGGTGGGGGGGCTGGCAGTAAAACGCACGGACACAGCAGCCAGAGACCACACAGGTCTCCACACTGCTGACAGGTTTTCAGCTTACTTAGTACACTACTAAAACGACGCTTACATACTGCTGGGGAAGTTAAACTGTATCACATACCACAGTACAACTACTGGGCTTCATATTGTATACTGTTATGACATACTACTTGCTGCATACTATTTTATACTTAGCACATACTAACTAAACTGCATACTAATGTATACTTTATGTCATACTACTAACTGCATACTACTGTATACTTAGCACATACGAACTCAACTGCATACTAATGTATACTTTATGTCATACTACTTACTGCATACTACTGTATACTTAGCACATACTAACTAAACTACATACTAATGTATACTTTATGTCATACTACTTATGGCATACTACTGTATACTTAACACTTACTAACTAAACGGCATACTAATGTATACTTTATGTCATACTAATTACTGCATACTACTGTATACTTAGCACATACTAACTGAGCTGCATAATGATGTATACTTTATTTTCATGCTACTTGTACTACTATATACTTATCATATACTAATTAAGCTGCATACTAACGTATACTTATTTCATACTACCTTGCTGCATGCTACTACATACTTATCACATACTAACTGGGCAGCATTCTAAGGCATACGTTTATTACATACTGCTGGCTACATACTATACTTATCACATACTACTGTATAGTTTTAATACAGGCTACTTGCTGCGTACTGCAGTATAGCTCATTACATTCCACATATGGCATTACAGTAGTACATACTGCTATGTAACACACTATTAGGCTGCTCTACGGTATTACATACTACTGGACTTACCACTAATGTTCAAATGGTGTTACATTCTATTGCGTAACATGCTACGGTATGCCATGATACTATATGACTTGTTGCATACTACGGTGTTGTATACTACCATGGCACAAGTGGTTCGACATGCGGCGGTATTTCATGCCACTTTACTACATGACTCTAGGGCATATTCTAAGATACGCACTATGCGATAAAGGAGGGCGGTCGCTTACATATTATGGTGGTGCGTGTTGCTGTGTTTGGATTTACAATGTGTTCACATGCTTTACGTGCATTAATCTACAAAAGCTAGGATCAGAGATCACATTACTTATTTCTCTATGCTTACTTTTCAGGTTCAAGTTGACTCATATCAACTATGTTCATTACTATCAAATCTTTATTTAACATTGTCCAGTAAGTAAGGGGTACTCTCAGCATTAAAGGGAAGTATGTTTATTACTATGTATAACATATGCACCTCTCTACTATCACTAGGTATAAACCTCGCTTCCATTAGATTAGTGGTGGAAGTCTCAGGTTCTCTGTTTGGTTGTGACCTAATTTTTTGAACAAACAACAACAAGTGGGTCTCAGGTACGTTTTGCCTAAACACCCCCCCCCACCCCCCCTTAGAGGTTACTGGCTTATCTAGGATTGGTGGCCACTAGTAAATTATCCGGGCTTCTTTGCCTTAGTAGTAGTGGTCCCGCAAGGCCAACCCATTTCCTCCATGCTTGAGGACATTCGCCCCTTGGGCCAAATCATAGTTAGCCGCCTTGCACGGTTGCATAGAGAGGGCTTGACTTGTCACTCCCATTCTATATTATGCGTTGTAGTTGTAATTGAGAGGCCAACACCCCGCCACAACGTTTCGGTGGCAACAATTCCCTCGTGCCAATCGATAGATAGAGCCTCTCAAGCCACTTGGCAACTAGCAGGGCCTCACCTGTCACCACACCTAGGAAATTGTTTCGCCATCCGGCATTAGCTAGCTAGCCAGTAACAAAAATATGGTACAATGGCTGATGGTTTGATTATTTCCTTTTAGTATGTCACATCTGCCGGATGACACAGACAATTTGTCTCTACCCAGTTCTCTGGCCAGATCCTTGTCACCTGCTCATAAAGGCGATGTTGGGAGTCCAACTTCAATAAGGTCATGGACCATCCCTCGCATTACTGCAGAACTCTGGAGACACGGCATTCCTTTTCCTGCTACGGCCAGGAAAGCTGAGCTCTACAAATTAATGCGGACTCATACTGATAACTCCGGGGCGGTAGAGGGCACAAGTGGTACGGGCAACTCGGACCTACACGCCATGGTCGCTTCACTAGTAGCATCCATGAGCAAGGTCAACAATAGACTGGATAGGATCGAGGCTCGTAGCCCTCCTGTCAGGTCTTCCAGGCCCGCGATTGCCTTACTCCCCAATGCTCCAATATTGTAATTATGTGCCTTCTGGTTCCAAAACTCACATTATCAATCAGGGGCACATGGTCCCAGATAAGATTAAGAAAGACATCTGGATGTCAATCTTGTGGCGTTACTTATTGCTTCTCACGATGTCATTGATAATCGCACTTATGCTTATGGTGATATTTCGGTGGTGTTGAAAGCAAGGGACCCTAGATTGAATAAGAAACTGTCCATAACTGATTTTGTCTTGGCTTTTGGTATATATCGTGATGTAATTTGTTCTGTTTATCCGCATAGACGAGAGGAACTCGACCTCTACATGCACAAGCTGGTGGACTTGGTAAGTAAATATGGTGGGTCATCCTTTTATGACTATCACCAATCCTTTTTGGCAAGAGCGTCTGCAATATTGGCTCAGTATAACGTCAAAACTGACGGGAGCCGCATGGATACTGAGCTATTTTGTAGACATTTTGCTGGTCTCAAGACACCAGCTTGTGCTGTTTGTGCTTCAACATCACATTCCTCGGACTATTGTCCCACTAAGTCCACACCTGGGACTTTCCGTGAACCACAGACCAGGTTGGACAGATCTGGCAAGGACAAACTTGGTCGCCCTACTGTTTACCTGGGAGAGTCTCAGGTTTGTAATAACTTCAACGTAGGTACCTGTGGTTATAGTGCCTGCAGGTTGTTACATGTGTGTTCACATTGTTTTAGGGCACACGCCAAGTCTATGTGTCCCAATAAAAGTCATACTAAACCATACTTGACATCCGTAAAGATAGGTTCTTTGGCGCACGCATTAGCCTCCCACCCATCCAAACACATAGTGGACTTTTTGATAGGTGGTTTCACTGAGGGATTCCATACAGGGTTGGTTCATACCCCCGCTGGCATTTATGAATGCAACAATTTACAGTCAGCATTTGCAAACGTGGAAATGATTGATGCTCTATTACACAAAGAATTGTAGGATGGGTTCTTATTGGGACCTTTTCACGAGCCCCCATTTTCCAATTGGTGAACCAACCCCATAGGATTAGTCACTGGGAAATCCTCAGGGAAACACAGACTTATTTTAGACCTATCAGCACCTCACTCCTTGGCCATACCAAGCCTTAATTCCAATAATTCCATCCGAGGAATTTTCACTCCAGTACGCCACGCTATACACACCATCATCACAGCTGACATAGGGGCTTGGCTCAGTAAAACTGACATCGTCAATGCGTTCAAATTACTACCCATTCGCCCGTCACTATGGCATCTGCATGGTTTAAAATGGAAAGGTGTCTATTATTTTTTCACAAGACTCACGTTCGGGTCAAAAAACAGCCCAAAATTTGAATTTTGCTATATGAATCATCCCGCAAGGCAGGGCCTTTATTTCTAGACTCCTTTGCCTCCTCCCTCTCATACCAAGTGACGTTACTCATATCAGCTTGGAGGCACAGGCTACAGCTGATTTGCTAATGTGGTGCAAATTCTTGTTACAGTGGAATGGCAGAAGCATGTTCTTGCCTCCATTGTCTGTCCACTCTCCGGTCATTTGGACAGATGCGGCAGCATCAACGTGTTTTTCTGCCATATTTGGAAATGAGTGGCTTTGAGATGCTTGGCCAGAGGAGGTCCAGCACATTGAATGCTTCTCACGCACCTCGGCCTTATTTGAGATATACCCTATTGTTGCGGCAGCTGTGGTGTGGGGTCAGTCCTGGGCAGGTAGCTCGGTACACTGTTTTTCCGACAACCAAGCTACCTGCCACATCATAAACAAAGGGCGTTCGGAGTCTCTAACGATCATGAGATTCATGAGAAGACTGACCTGCCTGGCTGCCTGCAATCACTTTTATTTGGTGTGTTCTCATGTACCAGTGGTCATTAATACTGAAGCTGACAAGTTGTCTCACTTTGAATTCCAGTGGCCTCCCCTACAGCCACTGCAGCACCACATTTTCAGGAGCTGGTGATGGACTGAAAGAATTGGCAAGGCATAGTCTCACCTTGGCTAGTCTAGTCCTGTCCGACAATACTAAACGGTCTTACGATAGGGCCTTCAAACTATACAAGAGGTTTATGATAGATCACAACTTGGTGGAGTTTTTTACCATTTCCACACTGGTAGTTTCATTTTGTCATCTAAAACTCAAACTGTCACACAACACCATCAAATTATATTTAACCGGCATACAACACCACATGTATACTTTATACCCAGATAACTCTAGTTTCTTATCTTCTTACCCCATTAAAAACATTCTTAAAGGCATACAGAAATCCAGTACCACTCCTCCATCAACAAGATTACCAGTACATAAGCAGCTATTTAAGGATATGTCCGATTTGTTGGACACGGCCCCATTTGAACACTATACAAACATGGTAATCAAAACAGCCATCTACTTGGCATATTATGGTTTTCTTAGACCTGGCGAGTTTACCATACACAGAAACAAATATGCACAAAACTGCCTCAAACGGTCCCATCTCACCAAACTACATGATCACTATATCTTGTCACTACCAGTTATGAAAACAAGCCAGCTGGGCAAGATAGTACCAGTCACATATTATCCTACTGCAAACAAATGGTGCCCGGTGAAAGTATTGGATAATCATTACCACCGCAGTCTGACATCCCGCTGCTAGTCTTACACAATGAGGTCTTAACAACAGCCAAATTCATGCAATACGTCCGCATGTTACTGACCAGACTAGGTCTGAACGCTGGCAACTTTTCTGGCCATTCCTTTCAGATAGGGGAAGCCTCCACAGCCTCCAGCCAAAATATTCCAGTACATGTAATCAAGTCTTTGGGCCACTGGAAGTCCTCAGCATTTGCTTTCTATATACCTCAACCTGTGTTAGAAATTAGGGCGGCTTTTGTTAAACTGTCATCTTGAGGTATTTTCTTTGCACTATGTCTATCTATGTAATAAATATTTTCTTTGGCAAAGACACTGCTTATTTTTGCCCTCTTTATTCAACCGACTTGGTCATACCTATGGTTACACCATACTATACATACGTTACGTTACAAAAATAGCACCGAACACAAATGTAAAGGCTTGCCTGGAGCTGTGGGAGGGGAGTGGTGATCCTATTTAAACTCACCCCCCTTTTTCTGCATCACCGTGGAGTTTTGACTTTGGCAGGCCCCACCCACCACTCCCTCAACTCAATTTAATTTAATTTATTATTTTATATCTAGGATGGGCCCTCTTTATTACAGGCCTACCGCTTACGTCGGTTTCGGCACACTTCAACCGACTTGATCATACCTATGGCTACACCATACTATACATACGTTACGTTACAAGAATAGCACCGAACACAAATATATATATGTGTGAGCAAATATATATATTAGTGTAGTGTAGTAGTGTATATATATGTAAAAAAACAGATAACATTTGTATCGTAATACCTTTATTATTGGACTAATACGGCTATAATCTCTACTTGAACACTATATATATATATATATATATAGAGAGAGAGAGAGAGAGAGAGAGAGAGAGAAAGATATATACAGTATCTCATAAAAGTGTAACGAGAATATACCCCTACACGCAGGATCCAGCTAAACAGAGGCAAATACAGAGGAGAGATACGTCTACCGGACCTTAGAATGGCCGGACTCGACGTATATGAGAGGAGACAGAGCCAGGAACAAACCGAGGTCAAGGGCACAGAGAGACAGCGTAAACTAGGACAAGCCGGGGTCTGGTACACGGAAAACAGCAAGCCGGCAAACAGTACAGATAAGGATAAAGCGAAAACGAAGTCAGAATACGAAGCCAAAGTCAATACGAGAAAACACAACTGAACACCACAAGCGCTAAAGGGAACTGAAACAGAAACCACGATAGGGCAACGAGCTAAGGGAAAAAGGTAAGTTAAATAGCTTTTAAACCAAAGTGATTGGCTCCTGTCACTTCCACACCCCCCATAGGTAATTGTATAGGGAGTGTGGTATGACAGGAGCCAATGGGAGCCTTTTGGCAATTAGGCTCCCACTGTCTCTTTAAGAGCGCGCCCGAGACTCGCGGCGCGCTCTTAGTTTCAGGCGGGACACGTGACCGCTTCACGCGGTCACTGCCCGCCTTCCATCTGAAGCAGTCGGATGAGCCGCACGCGGCTCGTGCAGCCGCAGGACCGCGCGCGGCTTGAAGAGAGGACCGCGACCGGCCCCCGGTTAAGGTAAGTAACGCTACAAAAAGTGAGTACACCCCTCACATTTTTGTAAATATATTATTATATCTTTTCATTTGTCAACACTGAAGAAATGACACTCTGCTGCAATGTAAAGTAGTAAGCGTACAGCATGTATAACAGTGTATATTTGCTGTCCCCTCAAAATAACTCAACACACACCATTAATATCTAAACCGTTGGCAACAAAAGTGAGTACACCTCTAAATGGAAATGTTGGGCCCCTGACACATGCCCATGGGGTGGCCCTAAGTGCACGGGCCACTCAATGGGCCCCGGTGTAACCGCAACATTAGCACTGCCTGTAGTTCTACTGCTGCACGTTCCTTATTACAGGCAAGACACCTTTTCACAGAAACTGGAAAACCTTTTCAGGAGATGCAAGATGATTTTCCGTGGTGTTTAGAAGGGGCTGTGGTGAAGTGTGTGTATATAGGAGTCTGTTTATGGTGTACTATGTGTAACTAGGGGCTATAGTGTGAGACATGTATAGGAGCTTTTGAGATTGTGTGTATGCTGAGAGGGCCAGTAAAGTGTGTGCGTGTGCATCTAAGGACTGCAGTGTGTTTGGTATGTGTATTGGGATTGCATTTTGTGCTTATCAAGGAGCTATAGTGAGTATGTGTGTATGTAATGGGGTGTGTTTCTGTGTATGATTCGGTGTGTAATGGATGAAGCATGTAGGTGTGTGTGTGTGTGTGAATGCACATGGGGATGTAGTGTGTATGTGGGTGAAGAGATGATTGTGTGAGGGGTGAACTGTGTTTGTATGCAAATGTGTACTCTGTGTGGGTGGGAGTGTTCTGTATGTGTGGGGTTCACTGTCTGTGGGGGTGTATTGTGTTATTTATTAAGAATATAAAAAAAAAAAGAATATTCCCCTTTCCCTGATCTTACCTTGCAGGGAGGGGGTGGTCCAATCAGCTCCGTGGTGGTTGAGGAGGCTGCCTATCTATCAGATACAGGGGAGGTCACAAGATGAGACATATCTCTCTTGGAGCTCAGACACTTACACACTTATTTACTGACCAATACATACACATACTGATCCCCCCCCCTTCACACACACAGACTGACCAATACACACACACACACACACACTGACTACATACCTACATAGACTGATCCCCCCACACACAGACTGCCCCCCCCCCCACAGACAGACTGACCCATACACATACAGGCTGACCAATACACACACAGACTGACCGATACATACACAGACTGACTCCACCACACACAGAAACTGACCAATACACACACAGACTGATCCATACACACACAGACTGAACCCCCCACACACACACACACACACACAGATACACAGACCGAACCCTCACACCCACAAACAGACAAAACACACACTGAACCACACACACTGACTCACACTTACCAGCAGCTGCCTGGATGCCTCACTCCCCCAGGGATAGTTGAGCTTTCTCTCCGTCTCTCCACTGTGCTGCTCTCTGTGATCCAGTAGTAAGTTCCTCCCAGAATAGTGTCTCCTCTGGCCGCACGTGGGAATTCCACCCACCTCTGTGCACTGCTGCTGCAGCTTGTGAATGGAAACTCAGTGCTCCCAGCTTCACCCCCCCGCCCCACCAGAGACACCACTCAGTGCTCACCTCACCCCTCCCCCCCAGTGACACCCCTGCACAGGTTCCCAACCCGTGCGGTGCAGCCTCACCACCGTCAAGGGTTGGGAACACCTTTTTTAGATAATGAGTTTTTAGAGTGCCGTCTGGAGCCGTTGCTCCACCGAGGTCTATGGACAGGCCGGCCCTGGCTCTTCCTCTTCTTGCCCAAGCACACCACTGCTTCTATTATGACTCACCAATGATCAACAGTATGATAAATTAGGTAAGTATATACTACTACAGTTCAATATTTAGAATGTAATCATTATTTTGCATTAGTATTTATTTATTATATTTTATTATTACATTTACATCATTAAAAATAGTAAACCCACATAAGGGTACCAAATTAGTGAGCTATCTACTAAACACAGCTTCCCAAAATATCAAACGTAATAATAGTTTATTTTTTTTAGCAGATAATAGATGTTTAGTAGAATTTTCAAAACTGTATATCAGGAAACACAGGTGAGTAGAATTATCACAAATGTGAAATGTTGTGCTAAAAAATCTAATCTCTAGTCTCTCTAGGTGACCCTCCCCTTCTCTCAATAACTTGACCTCCTGATCACTCCTGTATATGGGCTTTAAAATAACATATATAGAGAGCAGTCTTGTCTGGAACCATATATAGATTTATAAATAATTAGGGTACTCACAAAGTTAGCGCCGTAAGAAAAGCTGAATAATAGCACAATGTGTGGTCAGAGACCAAGGAGTAGGAACTAGATAACAGAATAAAATAATTCAATACACTTTATTAAAAAAATAAAAATTTGAAACAAACTTAAAATCAATATACCAAGATCAGAATAATTCTTTCTGAATCTCCTCAATTCCCAGAACGTGCTTCAACATTCGAATCCAAAGTCTTCCTCGGATGAGTCAATGTAAGCATGCGGTATCCATTTCTGTTTATATACCCCATTAATAGGGAACAATTGACTTCTAATTCTAAAAGGCATGCACGAAATTCCCACATTAACATTAACATTTATTTATGTTAACCATTTAAATCATATTTTTACAGTAATTCTTAATTTAAAAATATAAGTTGCGGAATTGACAAGTCAAGTACTCTTTACCAACTTATAAACAAATTGCTATTCACAAATTAATTCCTTACATTCTTGTTGAATGTTAATTTTATCATGTACTAGAACAGTGTTTTACTGCTGTTTACATCAGCAATGCTACATATTTATTTTAATTTCTAGTTGTAAATTAGTTACAGTGTTATATTTCGGAACATCAAGCAAATAAATATTTTCCATGGTATTTTAGGGCAGACATTGTTCATGCTTGTAATTTTTGAATGATACTCAAGGAAAGCAGTCATCAATATGGGATCAATAATTGAAAATGTCCTTGTTCTTAAATTTTAAATGTTATACCATGCCAACAGGAAAATCCCCATGAGTGTTTCCAGCAGGCTCAAAAGATTCTCGACATCTAAGTAGAGAAAACAGAACATAAGACTTGGCTTTGGCAAGAGTCAAATCTTCATGAAATCATCAATTTATTGTTTTTTATTATGAAACAAATGTTAAGGATCTGTCAGGCATTAAGAATGAATAATAGCTGTGATTTGGAACAATTTTAAGGCATGATATCAGCTCATCTAGCTTCTTGTATTTTCCGTTTCTTTTAGCAGTTTTTTTTTCTTAAATTATAGAAATTAGAAATATTTTATAAAGTTACATTGTTGATATCAAATATAAGTAGTCACACTGTGTAAATTAATTTGATGTATCTCTTGTTTGCTTTATAGCTTACCCAGTGTCTTCATTGAGATGAAATATTGAGTAATGTCCAATTAATATTTCATTAATATGCAAATTAAGTTACTTTTGCCTTCTGCATCAACGTAATCCAAAAACAAGACAAAGTCCACTTCAGGTAGGCATAAAAATTGACTATATAGGTATTGCGCTAGAAGGCACATTTATTTTATAATTAAAATATCTTCTTAATTGAAGTTTGCTGTGTCCTCCTACAAGATCTCTGAGTCTGTCCATCTATTCATCCATCCACCACCCACCATTTCATCCCGTCTGTCTAATTTCCTATCTTTAAAACCAAATGCTCTGCTTTGGTATGTAACAAGCCTGGTAGAAAAATTAAACATTAAAACGAGCATTGAGAAACCCAAAGAACTAAGTTCTCAAGAGAAACCCGAGGAAGACGTTAGCACTGATGTCTAAAGATTCCATTGTAGCTCCCTGTTTTGTCCTCAGTTAAGGCCTTAGTGATTCTGATGTCAGTGCAGAGGGTGTTAAAGAGCTGTGCTCCAAGTCCCAATGTTACATAGTTACATAGTTACATAGTTACATAGCTGAAAAGAGACTTGCGTCCATCAAGTTCAGCCTTCCTCACATTTGTTTTTTGCTGTTGATCCAAAAGAAGGCAAAAAAACCCAGTTTGAAGCACAATTTTGCAACAAGCTAGGAAAAAAATTCCTTCTTGACCCCAGAATGGCAGTCAGATTTATCCTTGGATCAAGCAGTTATTACCCTACATTGAAGATTATATCCTTGAATATTCTGTTCTTGCAAGTATGCATCTAGTAGCCGTTTGAACATCTGTATGGACTCTGATAAAACCACTTCCTCAGGCAGAGAATTCCACATCCTGATTGTTCTTACAGTAAAAAACCTTTCCTTTGCCTTAGGCGAAATCTTCTTTCTTCCAGTCTAAACGCATGGCCTCGTGTCCTATGTAAAGTCCGGTTTGTGAATAGATTTCCACACAATGGTTTGTATTGGCCCCGAATATATTTGTATAATGTTATCATATCCCCTCTCAGGCGGCGTTTTTCTAAACTAAATAGGTTTAAATTTGTTAACCTTTCTTCATAGCTGATATGTTCCATTCCTTTTATTAATTTTGTAGCCCGTCTCTGCACTTTTTCTAGTGCCATAATATCCTTCTTTAGAACAGGTGCCCAAAATTGCACAGCATATTCAATATGGGGTCTTACCAGTGATTTATAAAGAGGCAAAATTATATTCTTGTCCCATGTTGAACAACCTCCTTATTCTAGGCCAGACTGATTAGTTGAAGAGCTGGCATCTATTGATTATATGAAGCACTAACATATCCTGTAGGTGTTGTGGGCCCTGTTATGAAGTGCACTGTGGATTAAAATGAGGAATTTGAAGGATACGCAATGATTTTAAGGGAGAGTCAGTTTACTTTTTTTTACTTTTCATTATATATGATAAAACATGCGTAAAGGGACACTCTAGGCACTGTAACTGCTTAATCCCATTGAAGTGGTTATAGTGTATGACACCCCCTGGCACTGTCCTTAAAGTCAGTGATAAATAATTTTTAATGCAATAGGTGGTGGTGATTGGCTGAGAGTGGCTACCCATTAGTGTTATGAGTCTTACCTCCAAGTGGAGGCTGTACTGTGAGGGGCCTGAGACCTTCATTCAAAAATTTTCAAAAATGGTTTAACACTGAATGGAGGGATAACACCAGCAGACTCCAGGTAATATAACCAATGAAATGAAATGCTCAAAGTGCCTAGAGTGGCCCTGATTAGTCATTGCATCTATGTGAACTCTTGGTGTTGGCTATTGAAAAGCCATACTTGCCAACTAGAGCAAGAATGAACCCAGAGAGGAGAGTTCATCACAAGGACAGGGCCAGAGTGGAGGGATGTCAGCAACACAAATTGATCACTGACTATCATTTCCATTTTACTGTGACAGGAACCAAAAGGTGTGACAGTTCTTGCAAAAGTGGAACTATTGTTAACTATAGAAAAGGACCCTAAATTGTTTTCAGCTGAATCGGCTGGAGTGGTGTAAATGGATTGTATTTTTTTGAATGTAGAAGACCCATGTCCATTTGTTTCCACACTTTTCGGTTTCATCATAAGATTTTTTTTTATGCATTTGCTCATTACTTGCTCAATATAAATATATATTGCATGCTATATTTATTAATATTACATATTTATTACATTAATTTCAAAGAAAAGAAAAGTTGAGCCTAGTAAGATTAAGTACTGGTAGATAATGTAAGAAAATGGGGGGTAACCCCTAAATGGTTAATAGTGGAGAAAAAAAAAAGAAAAGAACTACCAGTAGTTGTCTTAATAATGTCAATTGTCACCAAAGATAAGTTCTGAGACTTGACTTTTTTAAAGTTTATATAATACGAAAAAGTAATACTTAACTTTTAATAAATATTTAGTAAAATCATAGTGATATGAAAAGTGATAAGGTAAAAGATGACCGAGATGTTCAGTCCCTAAGGTTAGTAAGTATTGCTAACGCAGCACCTGGTTGTGAAATCAAAATAATCAGGACTAAAAGGTGAGAAAATATATCCATTGCACAATTGTACAGCACTGGCAGGCAATGATCTTCACAGTTGGTTAACTAGATTCTTCTGAAGAAAGAGACTAGTGTGCAAAAAATAAGAATGCTTCTGTTAAGCAAGGTCTGTGTAGATCGCCTGATCACCTAACGTCCCTAAAAGATAGTTAGAACAAAGGTGCTGTGGGAGGAGAGGAAAGGGTGTAATAAGTGCCTATAGTAAGGTTGCAACAGATAAATCTAACGTGCATTCGTGGCAACCCCTTATCAAATGCCTACTCTGACACTAGTCCCCCCCATATAGCAGCAATATAGCAAAGATAATAGAGAATAAGTAAATAGTAATGTAAATAGATAATGGACTATCACACGGTCACTGGATGCCCATAGAGAGTAAGGTAACTCGTAGAATATCGGCAATGATAGTGGCAAACATGAACATTGATGGCTAGGCGTCCTATACCTCTATACCCCTGAACATCTCGGTCATCTTTTACCTTATCACTTTTCATATCACTATGATTTTACTAAATATTTATTAAAAGTTAATTTATTGAAAGTATTACTTTTTCGTATTATATAAACTTTAAAAAAGTCAAGTCTCAGAACTTATCTTTGGTGACAATTGACATTATTAAGACAACTACTGGTAGTTCTTTTCTTTTTTCTTTTTTTTTTTTCTACGCCAATATTTATTACATTATTTAATCAAATATTATTTTATAAAGGATGAATTTTATGAGCAGTGTGTTTTTTATTTAATTACGTAACTTACTAATTATGGAACTTATTTTACAAAAAATTAATTTTTACAAACAATGTAAGAAAATGGGGTTTATGAAAAATTTTGAGAAAAAAAATTCTATCTTAAACGAATGTTGACTTTCTTTTGACAAAATCAGTTGTAATTGTTTGTTTCATTGGCTTTGTCACATACTCAGAATTGAACATTGTTTGAAAACCTGCTTGTGAATTACCAATGTAATCCAAATGTGAGTAAGCATTTCTGATGTTTCATGATGATAAATGAAAATAAAAATTCATAGCTAGCATATTTAAAGATTTAAAAGGCATAGCATGTCATTAACAAGTGTCATTATTGTGATCAGTGAAGTTAAATGAAATGAAAACGATTAAACTGTAATTGTAGCCTGAGATTCTTTATTTGACATACAAGTAAATAATAAGTAAACACTACTAAACATTAAACATGATTAAAGTTCACCTGTTTCCACAGAACATGTGGCTGTCAAGTTCTTCTTTACGCAGGTATATAATTAATATACATTAATCTTGATAGCAATATTGTATGCAAATGTGCAGATAAAAGTTACATTTAACTACATTTGACCCCCAAGTCTCTGTACTTGGTCCCCTTCTATTTTCTATTTATACTGCCTCTCTTGGCAGACTTATTACCTTCCCAGAAGTCGTATTGCCCCGCTACAGTGTATAATGAATGCTGCCACCAGCCTGATTTTCCTCTCCTGTCGCTCCTTTCACACCTCTCCCCTCTGTCAGTCCTTACATTGGCTTCCTGTATCCTATAGGAATCAATTCAACGTACTAATCTACACCTATAAAGCACTGACCAATTCTAGCCCCTCCTATATCTGTTCACTGATTCATAGGTATGCCCCTTCTTAGTCTCTCCGCTCTGCCCATGACCTTCTCCTGTCCACTGCTCACACCCATACAGCCAACTCACTCTTGCAGGACTTCTAGCGGGCGGCTCCTTTCTTTTGGAATAGCCTGCCTACAACCATCAGACTCTCCCCTAGTCTTCAACCATTTAAAAAGTGCCTCAAAAGCTTATGGCCTCCCAGAGTAACCTCTACCTCACATACCTGTCTCTTGCTCTCTCCTAAAGGGCAGCACTCAATTCTCTCATCCAGCTCTGCTTCACTCCACCTTGTTTGATTGCTACCTCATGTCCTGTTGTGTTTTATACCCCACCTCCTATAAACTGTAAGCTCGTTTGAGCAGGGCCATCTTCAACCTATTCTTCCTGTAAGTTTTGGTAAATTGTCTTATTTATTGTTAAATCTCCCCCTCTGATAATATTGTAAAGTGCTACGGAATATGCTGGTGCTATATAAATACCAATAATAATACAAATAATAACTAAAGTTTGTCTCATTAACCATCAAGATGGCATCCACAAATAAACAAGGCAGCATGGTAAGCTGTCTCTATGCCCTCAAGTGGTTATCATAGCATATTAAATTCTTATCAAGGAAGTACAATTTGTAGGATGTGACTATTAGAGGATGGCATACTAGCAAATGAGAGAAAAAAGTTTTTTTAAAAAAAAATTATATATATTTTTTCCTTTATTCACTAAAGTGAAAAGGGTTATTCACTAAATTGAGAATTCAAAGTGAATTCAAAATCAATTTCAAACACAAGGTATAATATTCTCTAAGTCCACTATGTTTCCAGTTTGACTACTCTGGTGAAATTTTAAATTTACTTTGAATCCATTCTGAATTCTAATTTTAGTGAATAACCCTGTATATTGGCTAGTAAATTGGGTAACATAGTGTATAGTTGAAAAATGACACACATTTGAATTTGTCAAGATAGGTGCATAATTTGAATGAAAAATAGATAGTGTTCTTTTAAAAAATAGAAACATTTTAGAATCAGAGATCAGTAATGCTTCAACAGAATAAAAAAAATGAAATGATGACAATAAACTGGCCCTACAAATCTAGGATCCATACACTAAAATTCACAAATAGTGACAATGCACATCTTCTTGACCAAATCTATTTAAGATTATTAAAAAAAAAAACACATACAGCTAGCAGTATTTCAGATTAGAAATGTGTTTGCATTATCATTTATTTATTTTTTTGTGCTAAATATATCATTATTTTTAGTATTACTGTAAGATGCTTTTTCCATTAGTCATAGTGACATATATTGCATACCTTTTAAGTTTGCCTCTTAAGTTTAAAGTTCAACTGTGATTCCTTGTTGTATATAATTGTATGGACAATTAAATTGTTCTGTGGTGTGTAACATGATATAAATTACACTGCTTTATGATTCACAATTTGTCTGTGCTGCCTTTGCTTGTGTCCTCTATAAACCAGGTATTTAGATGACTACATAGCTTGTATGTGTATTGTATATAGTACAGAGCTGTTCATAGCACTTTATGTTAGATTACAGAATGTACAATAATTGCACTATCCATGCAGCATATCTTGGAATATAGGAACTCACAAGCATCGGAAGCAAAAACCCTGCTCACCAAGGATATCAATACTTTTTAAAAAAAGTGACACTTATTTCAATAAAAAATTTTTTTATTATCTCCAACATATCTATTAAGGATAGAAAAATAAAACAAACATAGGACACCCACATGTAATGACCCCTTAGATCACCTGGAGTCTTGGTATAGCATTTGTCAAACTCAGCAATACGATTAAATTAAATGACCTTCGAGATTCACTGGTTTAGTATTGACTCCTCTATCAACTCAAAACTGGTGCACTAGTCAGCTGCAACACAGAACTAGTGTTGACCTTTCCACTTTCACAAATGAGCTGATCTTAGATGAGGGCCCACTAAGTAGTATTCCACCACTTGCTAAAATAAAGAAATATTTTGTTTGTCTGTTCCTCTGGGTCAAAGTCCATTCTCCTCCTATCCCTCCTTATACCCAACTCAGTTAGCTATAATCATTAAGCACACATGCCACATATTTATAACTTTAACACTAAGATTCCTGGTGTCTTAATTGAACTAACTAAATAAAAAAATAAATCCAATCTAAAACCACATAAACTAAGATTGGCTAAGACTGAATAAAACTCATTTAAGCCAGAAAAAACAAAATAATGATTTTTAAATTTGAGGCATGATACACAGACTTGACTCATTGACCTGTGCCTGTCAGTGGGCACTCAAGGAACACTCCACTGCCCAAAAAGTTTTATTGAATGCCAGGGAGTGTAACAAAATTCATTTTAAGTGTCAATTTATTTTGAAAGTTGCCGTCTAATTATAAAATGAAGAAAGATTCTACCCACATAAAGCACTTCAGCAAGCTAAAGCACTCTACGGGTTTGGAATGCCCCTTTAAAGGTAGAATATATATAGTATTATAGACTCCTGTTGACGTAGAGATGTTTTTCAATGTTTGGTACATAAGGAGGGCTAAAATTCTGAGTAATTACTTTTGATGTAATTACTTTTGATGTGATCACCCTTTTTTGGGTCCATAGCTTTACGAGTGGTTTCCAACCAAGCCTGGTCACTGGTACCTGGTGATGGTTCATGGATGGAGGATTCTACCACATCAAGAACTCAGAATGTGCCTTTTGTTTATGGCCATATATCAATGCATACCTAACACTTTCTGGCTCCCTACTCTCATGTAAGATGGTCAAAGTACAGTCATAATACCCATGCACTATGTTCTCATGCACTAACAGCTTATATCATTGGTTCTATCAGCTTCTTTCTCAGTAAGCGGAGGCAACACATCAGTTAGGTGCTTAAATAAGAGCGAAGACTTACCATTGCACCAGAATAACATAGTTATTACCTTTCTGTTATTCTCTACGAGAGCTCAACTTGAGCAGGAGACTGCATGACGAGCTCAAAGCACATGATATTTTGCATGACACCCTGGTAATGTTGCATCCTGGGATCTTCTATCCGAGAGGCAACATTATCTGGGTTGGTATACAAAATGAGACGAATAAACAGAAGGGATGATAAGGAAGGCTGTGCCACAGGATACAGAGCTTGTTTACATGTGGAATTATCAGCTTATAAGATAAGTAGTGCATGTGATCTTTCTTTTAGAATTATAGAAAATAGACATATTTCCATATTTTACTGCCAGTTTGGAAATCTGCATTCCCATGACCAGCAGCATGGGAATGCAGTGCAAACATAATTTGCCTTTACCACATGCAGGTAAGGAAAACTATGCAGAATGTCTAGTCAATAGTGATGCCCCGAACGGTTCGCCGAATGGTTCGCCACGGATGGCGAACATATGCGCTGTTCGGTCTGCCCCCTATTCATCATCATGAGTAAACTTTGACCCTGTACCTCACAGTCCTCAGACACATTCCAGCCAATCAGCAGCAGACCCTCCCTCCCAGACCCTCCCATCTCCTGGACAGCTCACTAAGAATGCAGCTTCAGAATGAATGTAAAATGGATGCTGTCCAGGAGGTGGGAGGGTCTGGGAGGGAGGGTCTGCTGCTGATTGGCTGGAATGTGTCTGCTGACTGTGAGGTACAGGGTCAAAGTTTACTCAATGATGACATAGGGGGCGGACCGAACAGCACATATGTTCGCCATCCGTGGCGAACCGTTCGGCGAACCGTTCGGGACATCACTACTAGTCAATGATTTTTGCTACATAATGCTTCAATAGGAACTGTCTGTCACTTCTATGGAACTGAAAGCATTGAACAAAGCATGGAAAATTAATTATGACTTTTGAATTTTATTTATTTTTTTAAAGATTTAGTAAACTTTATCATAAAACAATTCAGACAATACAAGTCTAGGATATAAACTGCAATTGAAGACGAGAAATAGAATTGTTTAATTCATTTAAATACATTTAATTGTTTAATTTTACCTCTTCTCTGTATGTGTTGTCTATGCTGACTGACAGGTTAAAACTTGTAAAAGTGACAGAGAGCTAAGATGGAGGTGCCCAGTAGTAGAATAGAGAGGCATAGGCTTCTACATTTAATTTAAATTTTCACTCAGAAATGCCAATTAGTTAATTATAGGGATAAATAAACATAAAATAAAAAAAATCTTCTCTAGTGGTAGTTCCCCTTAAATAATTAAATACGCTATGAATGAACATCTTAGTGTCTAGAGGAAGGTTCTTGATTGCTTTAGCCACTTTCAACAGCTGCCAATAAATTTGGGCTTCATTGTTTCCCACAACAAATGAGTTCTAATATTTATGTTTGTGTATTTTCATTTATATCAGAGTGAGCATCATAGAACCACGTCCAATGTGGACTATAACTGTGGCATGTTAGTACTGATCATCATGTTTGTGCTTCTAACACACCAGCAGATCACTTATTAATAACGATGAGCAGGGTAACTGAGCATTACATAATTACATTACCCAACCTACATTATTTTACAAAATATATTAAAACGTGTTCATATGCACTAATTATTCTGTACCTACCGTTAGATGTAAGGGCGATATTGTACATTCGTTAATATTTTATACCCGTCCTATTCGAATATTTCTGCAGAGTATGAATAAACAAATTAGGCAATATTAAGTATAGCTAATAAACATATTGTCTAATTGTTAGATTTTTGTAACATTTTATGAGTTAGCTATACATCCTGTGCTAAAAATAAATATCACACTTTTATTTTGAAAAGTACCGAGCAAAACTTATAGTTTATGAACAGTACCATGTATTTTTAAAGATACATTAACTTTTTCTCCCAAACGAGCGGACCAAACTCATAGATGAGGAAATTGGTCAGTGACAAATGTAGAAAAAAAGGCTGGTCAGTTTCACAAAGATTTAATAGATGACATTTCTACTATATAGTAGACAATAAATGTAAGTGGATCCAAGCAGTAAAGGGGAACGGTTGTACTAAAAATTCTTCATTTTACTAAAAGTTTGATCAGCTGTGATTCAGTCTGCGGATTATACCACGTTTCTCAGTTTTAAACTACTTCATTTACATTATATTCATTATATTACATATTCTACAAAAAAGCACGACAGAGCTTTCTGTCATACAAAAAGAAAAGCACAGGTGTGTGCATGAATGTGTGTGTACAATACGAGTCTGCATGTGCCAAGTCAATAAAAAAATTTAAAGAAAATATTTTGACACTGCCAAGCAAATGTGTTTCTACTATAAAAATAATCCTTCCTTCCACTTAAATCAATTAAAGAAAGCTTAGACTTTGTTCGAACCATAAGAAATAATGGAAGTGCTATATATATATACTTTCTCATTTTATCATGTTTGTTTGATACATAGACTTAAGACAAAAGAATATTTTTCATACATAATGCAAAAGCCTCTCCCCCCTCCTTTTTGATTGCTTTTTTTCAGAAAGATTTGGGATGTTTTGAAAATGGCCTTGTGCTGAGTTCTTTTAAGTAGAATTTGGAAACGAACTCTATTTAAGAACAACAGCCTCAGGCAAAACCTTTGGAAACTATCATCTTGTCTGCAGTGACAAACAAAAACGCTATTGTTTCCTACGTATGTTTTAAATACTACTGTAAAATTCTGTTTTGCTGTTCTAACACATCATGATTAAACTGAAAACTCAGTGGAATAGAATATAGAAGTAGGTTACCGCAAAAATCTGTTCAAGGGTGATTTTCGAGATTTACCATTGACATGTACAGTATATAATTAAATTATTTACACAGGCACAAAACAGAAAGTTATCACATTTGTCCGAGCTAAACAATCTGTCCTTATTATTCCAGTATATCCAGCAATTGAGATGTAAAGTTTAATTCCAGCAATAGTGTTCTATTAAAGTCATAAATGGGCAATTGACCTCATCATGAAATAATGCAGATATCAAGCAAATGTGAATAATGTATTTATTTACTGGTAATTCTTCATAATATATCATTTTATTTAAATTTTTTAATATTGTTTCTTGATTGTTTTTTTCTTGCTTTTTTTTTGGCTGGAGAGGGGATTAACAAATAAAATAATGGTATGATTTATCAGAATAAGAGTCTAAATCTAAACAATTGTTAAGGTAACTATAACCTTACCTTACCTTATCCCAGCAGAGGGAGCGAGAACGAATACATACAGTGTGGCGTTTTATCAAAACTGAACAGGTAATGTAATATCTTATCCTGTATTGGACTGTTTTAGATGAACTGTTTATTCTACTTTTATGTGGTCACACAACACATTTACGTGTTTTGCCTTTATTTAAATCAAAAAAGTGAGAAGGTTCTGGCAGATGTGTGCTATCCTGTCCTGTTTCCATCAGCTGAATATACACGCCACAGACTTTTTCTTGCTTCATTATTGTAAACAAAAGACTTGTTTGTCCCTACAATGATCAATACATACATAATCTCTGTCTCCTGTCCTAATGTATTTTTTACCCCACCTCCTATAGACTGTAAGCTCTTTTGAGCAGGGTCCTCTTCAACCTATTGTTCCTGTAAGTCTTCTTGTAATTGTCCTATTTATAAATCCCCCCTTTCATAATATTGTAAAGCGCTACGAAATCTGTTGCTGCTATTTAAATGGCAATAATAATAATAATAATAATAATAATATGTGAAAATATATGTCCCATCATTAGTAGAAAATCAGCCCAGTCTGGTTTGTAAGCGTTGGGTGACACCCAGTTATCACGCTGTAATTAGAATAGTATTTAATGCTGATAAGTGAAGCATAAATATTGGCTATTACAAACATCTAGATTATATGTGATTTAAAATCAAGCCAAGGTCGGCTTAACAAGTTTGGCCTTCGAGACTAGAGTTTTCTTTTTACCATACTTTGAAATAAAGCATGCCGGTAGGCTAAAACTACCATTGGGCAAATAATTCAAATTTAAAAACAGTCTTTAAAATTAAAAAAACATCTCTAGAGAAGATATGACCTCATGTGAAACAGCAAAGTTAAAAGGCAACTTGTTAATATGTCAAATATGTCAAGAAAAATTTTGGATTCTAAAGTAAGTAACAAAGTAACAACTATAAGGTGAAGAGGGCCTTACACAAATGAGCTATAATCCAGGCTCTAAAATGCTAACCATGAGTATATTGTGGCAATCAGTCTCATTACATGGCCTCAAAGCTTCGTAAGGACTGTAATTTTTATGTGTCCAGGTTGAATAAGTTACCTGCAATAAATGAAGCTCCTCAATGGACTGCTAGGTAACTAAATATCACTCTGTGAATTGAAAATAAAATACTCCTGAAGCATTTCCAGTCGCTGGAGTCCACAGTATTTAGCAAGGTTTAAGGCACGGGTAGACAATCTTCACCACTGCAAATGTTATTATTATTATTATTATTTATAAAGCACCAACAAGTTTCATAGCGCTGTGCGAGTTGGACAAACAGGAACAGAGGGATTGAGGGCCCTGCAAAATGAGCTTACATGCTAAAGGGAGTGGGGTAACATGACACAAAAGGTAAGGGTAGGGTAGAAAAGTAGGTTGCTATGATAGTGTTCATTGAGGCTTAGTGTTTTGTTTTGATGACAGTTTCAGGAGAGGAATCAGGGTGCGGGGAGGGAAAGCTATTCACAGTCTAATTGATATGCTTTCCTAAAGAAGTAAGTTCTCAAAGATTTTTTTGAAGGAGTGGAGATTGGGTGAAAGTCTAACAGAGAGGAGAAGGGTGTTCCATAGGAACGGTGCAGCCCTAGAGAAGTCTTTAAGATGAGCATCAGATGTAGGAGTATGAACAGAGGTTAGATGTAGGTCTACAGCAGAGCGTAGGGGCCTAGATGGGACATATTTGTGTATTAGTGAGGAAAAGTAGGTTGGAGCAGCATTGTTTAGAGATTTGTAAGCAAGTATCAGGATCTTAAATTGAGTCCTTTATCTTATGGGAAGCCAATGCAGGGACTGACAAACAGGGAAGGAGTGGGAGGTGCGGGTGGATAGGAAGATGAGCCTTGTCGCCGCATTCATTATAGACTGTAACAGGGCAAGTTGGGAACATGTAAGAACACTGAGAAACGGATTACAGTAGTCAATGCGAGAGAGGACAGCGGCATGGATAAGCACCTTTGCCGTATCGGGCGTTAAATAGGGTCGGATGCGCACAATATTTTTGAGATGGAAGGGGCAGGATTTGGCAATTGATTGGACATGAGGGGTGAAGAAGAGGTCAGAGTCAAAGAGAACACGTAGGCAGTGAGCCTTAGAGGTAGAGCGGATGGATGTGCCATTGATTTGGAGGGACACAGACAAAGGAATAGCAACACTTGAGGGAGGGAAAACCAGAAGTTCTGTTTTGGACAGGTTCAGTTTAAGGAAATGAGTAGCCATCCAGTTTGAAATGGCAGAGAGGCAGTCAGAGACAAGAGTCAAGAGGAGTGGTGAGAAATTAGGGGAGGACAGATAAATTAGCATGTCATCCGCATAGAAATTATACTGGAAGCCAAAGGAGTTGATGACCAAGGGAGGCAGTGTAGATTTAGAACAATAGAGGACCAAGGACACCAACAGAAAGTTATCACATTTGTCCGAGCTAAACAATCTGTCCTTATTATTCCAGTATATCCAGCAATTGAGATGTAAAGTTTAATTCCAGCAATAGTGTTCTATTAAAGTCATAAATAGGCAATTGACCTCATCATGAAATAATGCAGATATCAAGCAAATGTGAATAATGTATTTATTTACTGGTAATTCTTCATAATATATCATTTTATTTAAATTTTTTAATATTGTTTCTTGATTGTTTTTTTCTTGCTTTTTTTTTGGCTTGAGAGGGGATTAACAAATAAAATAATGGTATGATTTATCAGAATAAGAGTCTAAATCTAAACAATTGTTAAGGTAACTATAACCTTACCTTACCTCATCCCAGCAGAGGGAGCGAGAACGAATACATACAGTGTGGCGTTTTATCAAAACTGAACAGGTAATGTAATATCTTATCCTGTATTGGACTGTTTTAGATGAACTGTTTATTCTACTTTTATGTGGTCACACAACACATTTACGTGTTTTGCACCAACAGAGAGGGATTGGGGAGAAGAGGCAGAGAAAGAAACACTGAATGAGCGCTGGAAGAGGTAGGAAGAGCACCAGGAGACAGCGGTATCTTGTAGACTGAAATAACGAAGGATGAGAAGAAGCTGTTGATGATCAACCGTGTCAAAAGCAGCAGAAAGGTCAAGAAGAATTAGGATAAGATCACTGAATACTTTGGTCACAGCTGTTTCAACAGAGGGAGGAGCGTGGAATTAAGATTGAAGTGGGTCAAGCAGAGAGTTGGATGCAAGGAAGTCTGTCAATCTCACATACACAACTCTCGTAAGGATCTTGGAGACAAACGGCAGTAGCGATATAAGGCGGGGAATTAGGGTCAAGGTTGGGCTTTTTCAGATTCAGGGTTTCAGTTGCATGTTTAAAGGATAGAGGAAATGTGCCAGAGGAGAGGGAGAGATTGAAACCTTTAGTGACAGGCAGAGCAAGAGAAGGAGACAAAATGCGGATGATATATGAGGAAATAGGATCGAGGGAACAGGTGGTGGGGCAGAAGGAATGGAGCAGAGCAGAAACCTCTTCTGCTGTACTGGGTGCAAATGAGCATAGGACAGCTGAGGGAGTGTGGTTAGGAGAAAAGTGGAGAGAGATGAGAGATCTCTTCTCTGATTGTAGAAATATTCTCAGTGAAGTGAGTTGCAAAGTTTGTGGCAGTCAAGTTGGTTGAAGTAGTTTTATTTTGAAGAGAAAAGAGCCAGACTGTAGGAGCGCAGCAGAAATTTATAGTGGAGGAAGTCAGAAGCAGAGTGATACTTTCTCCAGCAGCGTTCAGGAGTTCTGGAACATTTTTGGAGGTACCGGGTCAGCTTGGTGTGCCAGGGTTGTAATTGGGTGCACTTAGTGTGTTTAAATGTAGGAGGTGCCATGATGTCTAGTTGAGAGGAGAGAGTGGAATTGTGGAGGGAAGTTGCAGTGTTAGAGCAGGTGAGATTTGAGATGGGTGGAGGTTTGTGGAGAATTGCTGTAGGTCAAGACTGATGTGATGAGGGTGGTGTACTTTGGGTACGTAATATGCGGATGTCAATGGACAGCAGATGGTGGTCAGACAGAGGAAATGGAACATTGGAGAGATTAGAGGTGGTACAGAGATTGGTGAAGATGAGGTCAAGAATGTTTCCTGCTCCATTAGTTGATTAATTAGATCACTGTGTGAGTCCAATGGAGGAGGTTATAGAGAGCAGACGAGAGGCATCAGGTAAGTTAGGGCAGATTGGGATAATATTAAAGTCCCTAAGAACGAGGGAAAATGTGCAGCATTAAATGTTGTCCAGAAGGCTACCTTGCTTATTGCAACTGGATCAGCTGAAGGTGAACTGAGTGCTGTTCTGATGTGAGGCAGGGAAGTTTCAATTCAGACTGTGGGAGAGATAGGTAAGAGTGTCAAAGAGGCCTGCAATAAAGCTAGGGAATAGGAAGATTCACAGATGATGATATGAGAGTTATTCAAATAAAAACAAACACGTTTGGGTATGTACCAATAAAAGAAGGAGGGGGGGCGGGCAGATATTACAGAGGAAAGTCTTCATCTACAGAAAGAGCAGTTCTGGTAAAAACAGATCGAGACCATGTTATGTATGTTTTAATGGATATAGAAACTCATGGACTGTGAATATTATTTAAGACGTAAGAATACATGTAAATTTTGTGAGAGAGTGGAAACCCTAAATCTTGAATTTTGGTCTGGATCCAAAATATTTTTTTTTTAAATGGAGATTGGGGGGCACACCAAGTAAATACAGTAACATCTCAGCAGTGGTACTGAGTACCCACAGTACCACTGCTGACAAATGCATGTTCTGGGTGTGCTCCCAAATCCCCTTTTTTTTGTGTATATTTGGAATCCAGTCCAGATTCCTTTTGGGGTGAGCATCCCACCACTACACTCCAGGTGTCATTTTGGAGGTGACCACAGGAAAACATAAATTTAAGTGTGAGTCTCTGGAAGCAGTATTGAAGTTAGCATGTTAATCTCCCATGTTAATATTAGTGTACGGCCCATCGGTATTGTGATACTGTGACGTAGTCGTGGGTTTAACACAATATGGCCATATGGTATAACTGAATTCGAATATTTATTTACTAAAATAGGTGAGTTTATTTAGCCTTGTAAGATTTATCTTTTTTGTGTGTGCACTGTTCCCTTAATCTGTATTTTGTGTACCTTATGGAAATCCTGTGCAGCAGTTTCATAAACCAGATTTGGAAACAAAAAGTGTTCCATTATTTTCGACAAATTAGGTTGCATGTCAAGCATTTTTATGACTCATCTCAGTTGATTATGAGGGAGTGAGGTGACTCATTGAATTTAGTGAATGGGAAAAAGATTATGCAATGTGTGTCTCTTTATGTAAAAATGCTTTGCTTATGAATCAATTAAATAATTACACTCAAACCCTATAGTGTTTTGCTGAGGCTCTGTATGAACATAACAACACATTCTATTATGACCAATGTCTCAGAACACTCACATTGGAGATAATGGATCATTCACTAGACAATGAGCTTGGTGATAAACATCAAGATGCAAAGCTGATTACATGGAGGAATTCTGAAGGCACTAGTAGTCACTAATATTGTAGTATTATCATTATGGAATTATTATGGAAAAGCCAGAATGCCTATTGTCAAACTTAAAATATCAAATTGTATGATTTGCAAATAAAGTAGATGATTATACTGCTGGACAATCTGTTTGTCAGTTGTCATTTTGAACCAGAACACGACTAGGTAAGCCCACAAGAGTTATGGTCAGTCAGTTAAAGGCCATGAATGAAAAAAGGAAGTGAAAAGCATTGACTAATCAATCAAACTTGCATTTATTATATATACTCTTTTACTATTTTCTGTGTTTGTTTGTTTTTCTCTTGTGAGCATCAGAAAAAATACAATATTACTGTGAGTATTTTTTTTCTCCGCATTATTTAAGTAACAATTATATCTATAGCACAGTCTATATATTCTCATTCAAATATATTTTCCAGATTAATATTAAATATTTGTTTTCTTATCTGATTTCTCTTATTAAACAGATGTTCTGCTCTTATTTATATTTAAAGGAGCATGAACAGAGACAGCAAACTATTACATAAATAATATGAAAATAAATAAATAAAATACTCACAGTAACATTGTATCTAATCTGATGCCGACCAGAGAAAAATAATACACAGACAATAGTAAAAGAGTATATATAATAAATGAAAGTTTGTTTTCCTCATGGACATCTTCACAAAAAAGAGGATTGGGGGCATACCAGAACATGAATATCTCAGTAGTGGTGCCACTGTCAAGATTAAAATATACAAACTACAGATTGACTCTTTAAAGATGGAGGCAATGGTCCAAGTTCTGAACCAAAACAAAACCTAGAATTTGTATAATATGTTTGTTCAACCATATATATATATATCATTTTTTTCAGGAGAAATACGGCTTTCATTTCACTTTAAACGTTTATATGTGGAATTAATATGCTAAAATCTAAAAAAAAGTTTAAGAAATTAAGGAATTTTGTTATTTAAGTTCTGCATGGCAGTTTAACTGTAGTGATGTCGCGAACCGTTCGCGAACTTGCCGCGAACGGCTCGCCGCGGTTCACGGCGAACTCCGGTCAGCTGACACATCCCTGCCAATCTCCGGCAGACCCTCCCTCCCAGACCCTTCCACCTCCTGGACAGCATCCATGTTGAAGCTGCCTTCAACATGGATGCTGTCCAGGAAGTAGGAGGGTCTGGGAGGGAGGGTCTCCCTCTCGGAGATTGGCAGGGATGTGTCAGCTGACCAGAGTTCACCGCGAACGTGGCGAACCGCGGCGAACCGTTCGCGGCAAGTTCGCGAACGGTTCGCGACATCACTATTTAACTGTGAATGTCATGATACTGTTAGATTTTCCTGCTATAAAACATGCATATTTGTATACTGTGAAGTGCCACATGTACAACATTGGCCCTCATATACAGGCTTGCCCATTTCAGTTTTTACATGTTGAAATTTGCCAGATTAGTTTTCTGTTGCCTTTGAGGTGAACTAAGTGGTCAAACTATCATTCAGTGCGGTAGAACATAAACACTTACCCTTATACAATAAGGGATGCAGTATATAATAAGATCTATGATATAATTGAAAGCACAATATGATGCAATAAAGTTTGAAAATGAGTATATACAGAAATCACAAGTGTAGAGCCAATGGGACAGACTCAAGTCAAACTGGCAGATGTGTTCTAGAGTGACACTGACCCTCTTCCATCTTTAGTCGGATATACTCAAGAAGAAGAAGACAAAACAGATGGAAGCAACAGCTTCTAGTGAAGTATATCAAAATATCAAAGTGTCTAGGTGCAAAAGCATATGAATAACCTGCTCACCATTCTAGGAGCCTTAAAACAAGTGTAATAGCTTTATTGTCACTTCAGGGGGACACTGCCCTCTCCTTGGAGTGGAAGTAGTGCACACTACAGAAAGTTTAATTGCTGTGTTACCCCTTAATAGACTAATCCATGCTGAGGAATACTGTCAGTTTTATAGCCTTGGAGCTCTGTGAAACAATTTTGCACATTACTGTAAAACTTATTGCTGAAGGCGATCTGTAAGGCACCTTGCACAAGTATTATAGCTGCAGAGGTCTCGGATACACTTGAGCACATTAGGGGGGTAATGGGGAAGCACACTCTCTTTTAATTTTTTTCACCCATGACTTTCACTCCATTTTGACTTTAGTTTTGTTAAACCAATCATGACACCGTGTAATATGTTATGTGTTGTTGTTCATCTGTATTTACCTAATTTTAAGACCTGCTAAAGAACAGATGATTGTTATTATGTCCTGATATGTAAAACGTAGAATTCAATGAGGGTGTAATTTTCTTTTTTCCCATGATTGGATATATATATACATAATGTTTGTTCATGTTACTCTCATATTATTGAGGTGGGTGGAGTATATACTTACTGGTGACGTGACTTTACCAAAGTGCTAAGCAGTAAATAAATATGTATATATATATATATATATATATATATATATATATATATATAAATACACAGTATCTCACAAAAGTGAGTACACCCCTCACATTTTGGTAAATATTTTAATATCTCTTTTCATGTGACAACACTAAAGAAATGACACTCTGCTGCAATGTAGTAAGCGTACAGTCTGTACAACAGTGTAAATTTGCTTGTCCCCTCAAAATAACTCAACACACAGCCACTGATGTCTAAACTGTTGGCAACAATAGTGAGTACACCCCTAGGTGGAAATGTCCAAATTTGGCCCATTTAGCCATTTTCCCTCTCCAGTGGCATGTGACTCGTTAGTGTTACAAGGTCTCAGGTGTGACTGATGAGCAGATGAGTTACATTTGGTGTTATCGCTCTCACACTCTCTCATACTGGTCACTGGAAGTTCAATATGGCAGTTCATGGCAAAGAACTATCTGAGGATCTGAAATAAAGAATTGTTGCTCTACATGACCTAGGCCTAGGCAATAAGAAGATTACCAAGACCCTAAAACTGAGCTGCAGCACGATCGGCAAGACCATACAGCGGTTTCACAGGACAGGTTCCATTCAGAACAGGCCTCGCCATAGTCAACCAAAGAAGTTGAGTGCACCTGCACATTCCTGCGGAGGTTGAATGGGTGGAGGGTCAGCCTGTCAGTGCTCAGACCATACGTCGCACACTGCATCAAATTGATCTGCATGGTTGTGGTCCCAGAAGAAAGCCACTTCTAAAGATGATGCACAAGAAAGCCCGCAAACAGTTTGCTGAAGACAAGCAGACTAAGGAAATGTATTACTGGAACCATGTCCTGTGGTTTGATGAGACCAAGATAAACTTATTTGGTTCAGATGGTGTCAAGCTTCTGTGGTGGCAACTAGGTGAGAAGTACAAAGACAAGTGTTTCTTGCCTACAGTCAAGCATGGTGGTGGGAGTGTTATGGTCTGGGCCTGCATGAGTGCTGAAAGGGAACCAATGCATGAGTGCCTTGAGGGAACCATGAATGCCAACATGTGCTGTGGTATACTGAAGCAGAGCATGACCCCCTCCCTTTGGAGACTGAGCTGCAGGTCAGTATTCCAACAATGACCCAAACACACCTCCAAGATGACCACTGCCTTGCTAAAGAACTAAAGATAAAGGTAATGGACTGGCTAAGCATGTCTCCAGACCTAAACCCTATTGAGCATCTGTGGGGCAACCTTAAAATGAAGGTAACATCGACCAGTTCCATGATGTCGTCATGGAGGAGTGGAAGAGGACCCCAGTGGCAGCCTGTGAAGCTCTGGTAAACTCCATGCCCATGAGGGTTAAGGCAGTGCTGGAAAATAATGGTGGCCACACAAAATATTGATACTGGGCCCAATTTGGATATTTTCACTTAGGGGTGTGTTCACTTTTGCTGCCAACGGTTTGGACATTAATGGCTGTGTTGAGTTATTTTGAGAGGACAGCAAATTTACACTGTTATTCGGGCTGTACACTGTACAGAGTGTCATTTCTTCAGTGTTGTCACATGAAAAGATATAATAAAATATTTACAAAAATGTGATGGGTGTACTCACTTTTGTGAGATACTGTATATACAGTGGTACCTCGGTTTACAAATGCCTCCGTTAACATAATTTTCGGTTTACAAATGAAAATCCATTGAAAATAATGCCTTGGTTGCATTGTGCCTCGGAGGTTTATAGCGCTGCTCCTGTGCATGCTGGTGTCGGTGGGTAGCACGTGGCATCAGGTGTGGAGGTGTTGGAGCGGTTTTTGCATCGAGTTTTGCAGCCATTCTGGAAATTTTGTGCAGCGGTTTTGGCACTTTTGGGAATTTTTTGGTGCATTTCTCAAGCGGTGGAAAGGTAGGGAGCTATGCTTTGTCCTTTGCATGCCTGTGTGTTCTGCATTGTGGGTTGGTTTCCATGCCAGCTTATGTGTGTGTGTGCAGGGCCGGTGCAAGGATTTTTGCCGCCCTAGGCAAAAGTAAAGTTTGCTGCCCCCCCCATGTGACATCACAATGCCCCACCCATATGATCTGCCATGTTAACTAACGCCAGTGCTGCAGTGCCGCCGTGTTTACATTAAAAGGCCTGCAGGGACAGGCTATGGACACCAGAACCACTACATTAAGCTGAAGTGGTTCTGGGGACTAGAGATTAGTGCCACAAATAATATACTAGATTGCCTACTTACAACCAGATGAGGATGAGGATGGGCTCTAGCTGCAGTCTGGCTCCACTGGTCTGGTGTAGAACAGGCTCTCTGGAGGCTGTTTGTAACTGTGGTCACAAAAATCAATGTTCTGGGAGAATGGGAAGCAGCTCCATTTTTTTTTAAGGCCCTTTACACAGCTCAAGGTCTGGGTCCCAGGGTCCACTTTCATGTTCCACCAATGAGTTTGTTCACAGGGGGTGGAGTAGGGGGATGTCCGGATATGTGTGTAAGGAATGCATTGTGTGAATCTGTGTTTGTATGTGAAAGGGCTGCAAGGTGTGTTTCTGTGTATGTACTGGATGCATTGAGTGTGTGCATCTGTAAGGGGTGCATTGAGTGTGTGTAAGGAATGCATTGTGTGTTTCTGTGTGTGTAAGGGATGCATTGTGTGTAAGGGTTGCATTGCTTGTGTGTGTGTGTCTGTGTGTGTAATGCATTGTGTGTTTTTCTGTGTGCAAGGGGTGCATTGTCTTTGTGTGTAAGGGGTGCATGTGTGTGTGATGGATGTCAATCTCTTCTCTCCCCCCACTCCCTCCCTTGTCCCTCTCTTCTCCCCCCTCCCTTGTCACTCTCTTCTCCCCTGCTTGTCCCTCTCTTCTCCCCCCTCCCTTGTCACTCTCTTCTCCCCGTTGTCACTCTCTTCTCCCCTCCCCACTCTCATTCCCCCATCAATTCCCCTCCCTGTCAATTTCTTCCCCCCCTGTCAATTTCTTCCCCCCCTCCCTGTCAATATCTTCCCCCCTCCCTGTCAATTTCCCCCTCCTGTCAAATCCCCTCCCTGTCAATTCCCTCAGATTCACCCCTCCTGTCAATTTCCCCCCTCACTGTCAGCTCCCCCTCCCGTCAATTCACCCCTCCGTGTCAATTTACCCCCTCCTGTCCATTTCCCCCTCCTGTCAATTCCCCATCCATTTCCCCCCTCTCCTGTCCATTCCCCCCTCCCTGTCACCCTTTTCTCCCCCATCAATTCCCCATGTCAATTCCCCCCATGACCGATTCTCCCCCATATGTCAATTTCTCCCCCTACCTCCCTGTAGCGTGGCCGAGCCCTCTATGGTATGGTCCACGGGTACAGGGAGCTTTTGTTTCCTGTACCCGGCCGGACTAACAGGAAGTGCACACTCAGGAGAGGGGGAAGGACATCCCCCTACTCCACTCAGTGTGCACTTCCTGTTAGTCCGGCCGGGTACAGGAGACAAAAGCTCCTGTACCCTCGGACCATACCATAGAGGGCTCAGCCACGCTACAGGGAGGGAGTGACAGGAGGGAGCACTGGGCACTGTCAGCCCCTCTCCCCATGCTGCGCCCGGGCGGTGCGGTCTGCCCTCATGGCGGCTGCAGCATGAGCGGGGCTGGCGCTCCTGGCGGCGCCCCCTCCCAAGGGGCGCCCTTGGCGGCTGCCTAGTCCGCCTTACAGGTAGCGCCGGCCCTGTGTGTGTGTATGTGTATGTGTGTGTGTGTGTAAATAATAAATATATATTATTGGTATGTTTCTTTTTCTAATTCAGAATAAGCGCATTGATACACAGGTTCACAGACAGACAATCTCATTGATACATATAAACTCATTGACACAAAAACACAAGCTCACTGACACACACATGCTCACTACATACAAGCTCACTGACACACATACACATGCTTACTACAGACAAGCTCACTGACACACATGTTCACTACAGAAAGCTCACTGGCACACATGTTCACTACAGACAAACTCACTGACACACATGCACATGCTCACTACAGAAAAGCTCACCGACACACACAAGCTCATTTACAGACAAGCTCAATGTAGTGGGAGGTCAGGGCTAGTAGTGGGGTGGGTCTGGGTCTGTAGTAGGGGGGTTATGACCTCTGACCTGTAGTGGGGGGGGTCAGGACCTGTAGTGTGGGATTAAAGGCTGAAATGGGGTGTCAATAGGAAGGGTAGTGGGCAATAGGGGTGGGGGGTCAGTACCTGTGGTGAAAGTTGAGGGGCAGTAAGGGGATCAGGAACTGTGGTGGGAGGTGAGGGGCATAAGTGAGGGTCAGGACCTGTAGTGGAGGGGTCAGGACTTGTAGTGGGGGATAATAGGCAATAAAAGGGGATTAGGGGCTGAGCTGTAGTGGGTTCTTAGTGGCAATAGTGATGGGTTAGGGACTGTAGTGGGTTCTTAGTGGCAGTAGTGATGGGTTAGGACCTGTAGTAGTTGGTTAGAGGCAAGAGTAGGGGCTTAGGACCAGGAGAGAGAGACCTGGACTGGGGATCTGCCTAAAGCTTAACATAGCCTGGTTCACTAAACAGTGAACTGTGCTATGTGAAGCTGATAGCTGCTGTGGTACTATCTGTGTGGTAAATATATATGAAGAATGTGAGTATTTGCCCCACACACCTGTCTATGTCTCCCCTTACTTTCTCAGTATCACTCCACTTCCTTCTCTCCTCACACCTCCCCAGTTGTACCTCTGCCTCCATTAACCATTTTTAACCTCTTTCTCCTCAAGCGCCCACTTTTATTTCTGTTCTAACTTACCTCTTTCTTGAGTCTCTTCTCTCTTTCTCTTCACCAGCCCCTGAGCAGCATGCCTCTACAGTAATCCTGTCCACAGCGTTTACTCCTAGCAGAGCTTACTACACGTGTTGGGAGCACACAGCATGTGTGTAGAAGGAGGAGCAGATGTCATTCCCTATCCTCTCCTCTTATTCAACACCGAGCACTCCTCCCTGCACACAGAGAGCAATACTTGGCAGGGAGACTTCTAACACTGCTAGGTCTCGCTACATAAAGGGAAAGGGAGGGAGAGGTTTACACTTTACCGGCTCATTAAGCAGCAGGCTCTCCTCTGGGCACCCCCAGTGAGCTGGTAAGTTCCTCCCTGGGAGAGGAGGCAAACTTAAAAATACAGGGGGGGGGGGCAAGTGCCCACTCTTGCTCCCTTCCTCGCCCTTGTGGATGCCCATGGTGGCTACATGAAACATATGTGGGAACTGTGGATGAATAGGAGACCTTAATCTACCCTAACACCAAATCAGCTAGTTACACAACGTTTGAACATAGTCAAGAGGAAGCTATTGTCTAAATTGCATTAGATGGACTACAAAAAACATCAACCAAGAGTCATGAGGTGGAAGAAATTCTATTACCAACATCCATACTTGCCAAACTGACTCTCTGCCCCAAGATGCATAACAACAGATCTAAGAAAGATAATCCTAGAAAAGCTGGAAGCATTTGACCAGTGAACAAGACTGCCAAAGATCACTGGTAAGCTGCCAGCAGACAGTTTGTAAGCTGCAGTTAATGAGGCACAGTTCTCAATTCCAACTCGCACCATCACAGAGACCAACAGCCTCATATATGCCGCAGCATTAGTGGTCTTCCAGATGCTTGACTACAAGATCAACCTCAAAGAGAAGCAATGCACACTATGGAGATTACGACTGCAAGCAAGATAAAAACAATATGGAAGAAAGTTGGTAAGCTGGATTGATTACACAAGGACAGATCCTTGCTACTGAGGAAATACAACAATATGTCCATACCAAAGGCATTGGAAAAAGCTAAACAAAGACTGACATCATTGGCAATCAGACTGAGCAGATGTACTACAGAAAAAACAGGCCCTGAAGCGCAAGCTCAAGAATTAAGCCATCAACACATATGCTCTACCAATCATCAGTTTCCCAGCTGCAATAATAACCTGGCCAAGAGAAGAACTGGTCACCGTGGATGTCAAGACCTGGAAACTACTCACTATTAATGGAGGAGTCAACCCCAAATCCAGCACTCAGAGACTGTACACTAACCAGAAGGAAGGAGGTCGGGCCTTGATGAGTGTCAAGACCACAGTCCTGCATGAAACACAGAGCTTCCACAACTACATCACAAACATGGCTCCCAAAGATGAACTTACTACTAGAGATGAGCGAACCCGAATTGTAAAGTTCGGGTTCATACCAAACATTATGATTTTTGGACCCCGAACCTGGACATTTCAGTGACAGTTCGGGTTCGAGTTCAGTGTTCGGCGATTTAATGGCATGTTTTGAAAAGCTGCAGGGCAGCCAATAAACAAGCGTTTGACTAGTGTGCCCTTAGAAACCATCACAGCCATGCCTATTAATGGCATGGCTGTGATTGGCCAGTGCAGCATGTGACCCAGCCTCTATATAAGCTGGAGTCAAATGAGCTCTTATTAGTGTAGGGAGAGGATGCTGCAGCTGTGAGGGACAGATTAAGAAAGAATTCTGGTGTTGAATCTGCAAACTACAGCGATTATTTTTGTGGGTGCTATATTACATTTTTGTACCCTGCCCTGAGCCACCCGCGTACCCACCCGCGTACCCACCCGCGATCCCTGGCACTGAATGCCAGCATTTCAAAATTTCTGTCCTTTGAAATGCTGTCATTCTGTCTGGTGGAGACGGACAGTTTAAAAAACCAGATGGCGGTGGCTGTCCCACAGTATGTGGTTCCCAGCCGCCACTACTTTTCCAGGCGAGCCATCCCTGCTGCTGCTTGCCTGTCTGCGCTGCAGCGTAACTTCGGCCTTCCTACTCACCACTTCATATGTGACGTGCCCACAAGGTGGAACTCCACCTTGCACATGCTGGAGAGACTGTGCGAAAAGCAGCAGCAGGCGATAGTGGAGTTTCAGCTGCAGCACGCTCGGGTCAGTTGCTCTGCACCAGACTTGCCCTCCAATAGATCCTCGTTAAAGGATTTAAAGTGTACTCATTCCAATTACATGGCCTCGAAAGAGTCCTGTATTGTTATTTATCGTCACTACCTCCTCGTGTCGAGAGTGGGTAATTTGCACGCCTGCTGCCTTCCTTGGATATGGTAGCCGTTTCTTAGGCTTCCTCTCCGGAATTGAACCCCGATTCCTTGTTACCTGTGGTCACCATGGTAGGCGCAGAAAGTACCATCGAAAAGTTGATAGGGCAAACATCCGAATGATTTCTTAAAACAAAATAAATCAAGCTAGGTAGGTATGACAAATCAGTAAACAAGGTAAAGATGGAGCCTTTTATTCACAGTGATCAATCGATAGTGATTAATAGTTTTATCCATAGTGCTTAATAGGTAATTAGTGATTTTATGCTATCAAGAAGACAAAGATGTCAGCAGGGAGTATAAAGACAAAGAAAAAACAAGATACATCAACTGACATTTTGCTTGATAATGGATATTGTTAGGTATGAAAATACACAATATAAGAACAAATAGTCCACATCTCTGAATGTAATAGGTCACCTATGGTTATCAATCTGCTCAATCTATGCCCTTCAGTGAATACACAATGACCTGGTGAGAGGGTATGCAAAGGTCCCGCTTAATAGTATCCCAACGGCCCCAGCCAGAATACAGTCTGATCTCATAAGTCACTTGAGAAGTTGCAAGAAGGACTTGATCTCGGGGCCCATTACCAGGCTTCATACATCTGAATGAAATCATCCCAGTCAAATTAAAACAAACAAAAACTGACATTATTCTGTATGTTTAAATGTTCTTCCTGACCTTCTCCTTGCCAATCTGTTTAATGTCATTCTTTATCTTACTAGCATTACTTCCTCACCAGAGTATAAATCACTTCATATCTGCCTTTCTTTCCCCCTGTTGTCACTATTAACTAAATCTTATTCTGATGTATTTAAGTTATAAAGTATTATTGCATAATTTAGAATAACACTTAATATACTACTTCACATTTTTACTAATTTGCCTTGCAAAACAAATTTAATCCCTGAATCCTCACTTACCTACACATTTAACTCCAGAAATAAATACTGACTTGGAACAGGAACAGACTTCTTTAACTAGGATCTCAAACCACCTATTTAACATCTGCAAATGTACTAAAATTGGCAGAATCCCACTCTCCTTTCAAAATGTAAAGAACATTTCAAATATCATACAATTCCTACAGTCAGGGAGACATGACTGTGCTTTCTCATATGCCTCTATTTTTTAAATACCTTTATTTTAGAAATATAAGATTAAACTGTACTTACAGTGCTCATTTTAATCATGGATTTACATGCTGTGGTCATTTTCAGTAGCCTATACTGCTAGCAATGTCACCAGGGTACTTACAAATACCTACAAACAGTACATTTGACCATTTTTATTTATCTGTTTTCATACCTCCTACATGTAAGAAAAATAGAATTTTTGCTTGCATACTAATTTTTCACACCTTGTGTGGGATATTTCACGATAAGGGATCCTATATAATGCATAAACCTTTATATTTCTATAAAGGATCAACAAATAATTAAATAATTGTGTACAATGGCACAATTTTATTCTATATACATAACTGCAGTTGTCTCATTTATGTGCTACCTACGCGTTTCAATTTCAATGCAATGCTAATACTGCTTCCAATAAAGAATGCTTGGTTTTGAAAGAGTTAAATGAATATTATACCCTGAGAACAAGCTGAATGGACTTCTTTGATTTAGATATTTAAATTATTTAGTTGAATCTTCTCAAAACATTTGGGTAACCAGTTTTTGCTCCCACCGTACCTTTTGGTCTGACACAAACGAAAAATAATCCTTCAATAATATCATAAGGTTCTAAATATTATGTATCAGAAAACTAAATATCTGCCATTCATATAGAATTGTACTGATTTAATTTATTTCAGGCAAAGTCTAAATGATCAAAATTTTAAATAGTTGGGCTGTGTAAGATTAGTGCATTTCAAGTAAATTTAATACTAAATAACTATTTCCTCTTTCCACCTTTGATGGTGGCCCTGCCATGTTCTACCTTGTGACATATGTTCCTTACTGATTTCTGTATTCTGTTTTTTTCTTTAGCTCTTCAGACAACCATTCATTAAATGGGTGGCAAAAGGTCAATGGGATCAAAGAGTTTTATGTCTAGGAAACTGTGGTATTTAACAAATTATTCACACTGGAATACTAAGTATTACACAGAGGTCATTTGAGCAATTACAATTGTCTGACACAGCTTGACAAGGAAAACACCTCAGTAATTTGGCTTTATATTTTAGAGTTGATGTTAATGCCAATAGGTTAATATAGTCCCTACTCAAAACCCCAGTTTAATGCATTCTTTATGTTACACTTTTTTTATAATTATCATGTGTTCACATATCTATGTTTTTTCAAGAGAGAGAGAGAGACACACAAATTATAGAAAACAGTAACGTATGTATTATTTAAAATGAGTTGAGAAATTGTAGAGACAAAAACTATGAGATAACTGAAGGTCAAGTGATTTATAAATGTTTCCAGAAACTCAAGATTACATTATTTTTATCTATCATGTGCAACACTGTTATGTATGTTTTATGTAGCATGATTGTCTTATATTTTTTATATATTTTCATATATTTATTAACGTTTGGTCCAGAATAGCTGGGTTGCCAGAGAGGGCAACACAGATATTTACACATACACACAGACACATGCATAAGTACATTCAAAATCATAGTTGCTTCCTTCTTAGTGTAGCACTAAGACATACATGAGCTGATCTGCTTGAGATTGATAGAAGTCACTCTTTCCATAAATAGCGAAAATGGATATCATGGCACTTGGAAAAGGTGCAGAGTCGAGCTACAAAATTAATAAAAGGAATGGAGCATTTTAGTTACGAAGAAAGGTTAAAAAAACTTAAATCTCTCAGAGGGGATATGATAATATTATACAAATATATTCGGGGCCAGTACAAACCATTATCTGTAAATCTATTCATAAACAGGGCTATACATAGGACACAAGGTCACGCATTTAGGCTGGAAGAAAGGAGATTTCATCTAAGGCAAAATACATGTTTTTTTACAGTAAGAGCAATAAGGAATTATCTGCCTGAAGAGGTGGTTTTATCATAGTCCATTCAGATGTTTAAACTGCAATTGGATAAATACTTCCAAAAACATAACAAACAGTGACATCATTTCTTAATAGCTGCTTTATACCAGGAGATAACTGACTGCCATTTTGGGGTCAACAAGGAATTTTCTTCCTAGTTTGTTGCAAAATTGGAAGAGCTTCAGATTAGGTTTTTTGCCTTCTTTTGGATCAACAGCAAAAACAAATGTGAGGAAGGCTGAACTTGATGGACGCAAGTATCTTTTCAGTTATTTAACTACAATGTAACTATGTAATGTAGCACTTACGGGATATAAAAGTAAAACATCCCAGACAGACTTTACATATACATGTATCTAAATATATCTTGATACCTTATGAAAGACCCAAGAGTGCTTATTTCTTGCTAGTTACGCATGGACTGCACATAGAACCATTCAAGGATATGTGTATACACTTGGACAGACATACAGAGTGACAGCCATATAGATAGATAGATAGATAGATAGATAGATAGATAGATGCCTATGCACGTGCACATGTGTGTCAAAAAATGCTGAACTGAAAACATAGCTAACATATTTGGATTGGAGAAAGTTTCCAATCCAACTATTGTTGCCAAAAATTTGAAGCTGACTTTATGGTCAATATTGATTTGTGTAAATAGTCATTACAGAGTTCCTTCTTAATACAATCAAATACAATCACATGCACCTAGGGGCGTCCCAATTGAAATTGAAGTGAGGAGCACTGAGTCTCCCTTCACTTGCTGCCGCAGCACTGTGGCTGTGGAACTGTTTTCCACCCTTTTCCCACGTGTGGCCAGAGGGGGCACTGTGCTGGGAGGACTTCCTCCTAGGTCACAGACAGCAGCACAGGGGAGAGACAGGGACAGGAAACTCAGCTCTGCACAGAGGCATCCAGACAGCTGCTGGTAAGTGTGAGTCAGTGTGTGTGTGGTTCAGTCGCTGTGTGTATGTGTATGGGGTCAGTCTGTGTGTGTGTTTGTGGGTGTGTGTGTGTGTGTGTATGGGTCAGTCTGTATTTGTGTGTATGGGTCGGTCTGTATGTGGGGGGCTCAGTCTGTGTATGTGTATGGAGCAGTCTGTGAATGTGGGGGGGTCAGTCTGTGTGTTGGGGGGTCAACCTGTTTGTTGGGTTGGGAGTTCAGTCTGTGTGTGTGGGGGTCAGTTTGTGTGTATGGGTCAATCTGTGTGGGGTGGGTCAGTCTGTGTGCGAGGGCTGCTCAGTATGTGTATGTGTGCATGGATCAGTCTGTGTGTGAGGGGGTCAGTCTGTGTGTGTATGGATCAGTCTGTGTGTGAGGGGGTCAGTCTGTGTGTGTATGGGTCAGTCTGTGTGTGTGTATGGGTCAGTCTGTGAATGTGTATGGGGCAGTCTGTGTGTGCTGTGTCAGCCTGTTTGTTGGGTTGGGAGTTCAGTCTGTGTGTGTGAGGATCAGTTTGTGTGTATGGGTCAGTCTGTGTGGGGCTCACTCTGTATGTGGGGGGGGGGCTCAGTCTGTGTGTGCATGAGTGTGGGGGAGGGTTCAGTCTGTGTGTTTGAGGATCAGTCTGGTGTGGAGGTTCAGTCTGTGTGTGTGGGGTTCAGTTTGAGTGCATGGCTCAGTCTGTGTATGTATATGGGGCAGTCTATGTGTGCGGTGTCAGCCTGTTTGTTGGGTTTGGAGTTCAGTCTGTGTGTGTGAGGGTAAGTTTGTGTGTATGGGTCAGTCTGTGTGGGGTGGGTCATTCTGTGTGTGGGGGGGGCTCAGTCTGTATGTGGGGGGGCTTAGTCTGTGCATGAGTGTGGGGGAGGGTTAGTGTGTGGGGGATCAGTCTGTGTGTGTATGGATCAGTCTGTGTGTGGGGGTGACAGTCTGTCTGTGTGTGGTGGCGACAGTCTGTGTGTGTGTATGGGTCAGTCTGTGTGTATGTGTCCGTCTGTGTGGGTATGGGTCAATCTGTGTATGGGTCAGTCTCTGTGTGTGTGGGGGGGGTCAGTCTGTGTATGTCGGGGACAGTCTGTGTGAAGGAGCAGTCTGTGTGTGTGTATAGGTCAGCCCGTGGGGGGGCAGCCTGTGTGTGTATGTGTGTGTGTATGGGTCTGTGTGTGTATGGGTCAGTGTGTGTGTGTGGGGGGGGGTCAGTCTGTATATATGTATGGGTCAGTCTGTGGATTTTGTATGGGTCAGTCTGTGTAAGTGCTTGAGCTCCAAGAGAGACACCTCTCATCTGGTGACCTCCCCTGTACCTGATTGATAGGCAGCCTTCACAACCACTACGGATGTGATTGTGCCACCCCCTCCCTGCAAGGTAAGATCAGGGAAAGTGAAATATTATTTTTTTTTTTTTTTAAACAATTATTAAAAGTAAAAATTGTAAAGCTCTTTTCCATCCAACTCTCTACATCCCCCTGAACACAGTACACCCTCACAGACAGTGAACCCCCCACGTAGAGTACACTCCCACCAACACAGAGTACACCTTTGCATACACACACAGTGCTCCCCTCACCCACATCATCTCTTCACCCAAATACACACTTCTTCCCCACTTACTGTCACACCCACACACACATACATACATACATACATGCTTCACCCCTTTACACACCAAATCTTGTGTATATATGTATATATATATAATACACTACACAAGATCCAGTGCACTCAGCTATCCACTAAACAGCAACTTCAATGTTGAAAGATTTTATTTGTTTTTTAAAAACACCTAATCTAGGCAAAAATAATGGGGGTTTAGTGACATTATATGATCATACATTGCATAAGCCTGCCACAATGTCAATGGTCACGGGTTTGTCAAGATTTCAGAAAGATTAGGAGCAATCAACAAAAGAATTATAATATGACAAAGGAGGAATCCATGTGTCTAAAAAATTTAATGGAAAGGGAAGATATAGTTATAAGGGAGGCCGACAAAGGGGGGGGGATTGTCATTTTATCTACAGAATATTACCATCAAGAATCCCTCAACATCCTAGGTCAAATAGAGACATATGTGGAACTTCCAAGAGATCCAACACAAATGTTTAATTCCCTATTCAAAAGTTTATTGTTGGGAGCCCTGGAGAATAAAATAATATCTAAAAATTTTTTTCCATTTTTGTATAATACTTTTCCTGTCATTCCTATTTTTTATTTTTTACCAAAACTCCATAAGAATTAATTTTTTCCACCTGGACGCCCGATCATTAGTGGCATTAACTCCATTACAGCAAATCTCTCAGCCTTTATTGATTCAAGACTTCAGAAATATGCCCAGAGTGCCCCTTCATATATTAAAGATACCACAGCAATTCTACATGAATTTGAGGATATCGATTGGAAAGATGATTACAGTTGGGCAACATTGGATGTAACATCATTGTACACTGTGATCCATCACCAATTGGGTATCGAAGCAGTCCAATTTTTTATTAAAAATGATTCAGAGGTAGATGATGCTTTGCAAAATTTTATTTTAATGGCCATAAAATTTATACTTGAACATAATTATTTTTTTCATGAGGGTAAATTTTATTTACAACTAACAGGGACCGCCATGGGAACCAGGTTCGCCCCCAGTTATGCCAACATCTACATGCGAAGATGGGAAGATCTTTTTGTGTGGTGCGGGCATGATTGGCGGGCGAGCCTGGTCCTATGGCGGAGATTTATTGATGACGTGATTGTTATCTGGAAAGGCACTCAAGAAGATTTTTTATCATTTGTACAATACCTTAATTTAAATCCCTTTAATTTAAAATTTACACCTGAGTGGCATAAAGATACCATAAATTTTTTAGATCTGAATTTGTATTGTGAGCAGAATAAAATTAGATCTAGATGCTTTTTTAAAACAACAGACGGAAATAGTTATGTTCATAAGTCAAGTTGTCACCATCAACCTTGGCTGAGAGGTATTGCTAAAAGCCAGTTAACAAGGGTACGTAGGAACTGCTCCAATGTCCGAGATTTTGAAATTCAGGCAAAATATATAAAAAACAAATTGGTAAATAAAGGTTATGATAGCAATATGATTGAAAAGGAAATTAGAACACTCAAGAAATAAGATAGAAGGGAATTATTGACTAACCATCCAAAGAATGATTCAAATGATCATTTTAGATATTCATTTATAACAAAATACAATACTGACCATTGGAAAATCAATAAGTGCCTTAAGAAATATTGGCCTATATTATTACAGGATTCAGTCCTTTGTAATATTCTACCTGACTGTCCATCTATTATTTATAGGAAGGGTCAAAATCTAAAAGATTTAATTGCTCCAAGTTACCCTAGAAAGGATATACCCGGAAAAAAAGTTATCACCCATATGAAGGGATCCAAAGGATGTCAGATGTGTCGGGCTTGTTCAAGGATGAACTTAGGTTTAACTTTACAATTTACAAGTTACACCACCGGGATTTCTTTTCCAGTGAAATCTAGTATTGGTTGCCACACGGACTTTGTGGTTTATTTACTGCAGTGTCCGTGTGGCAAGCAGTACGTGGGAAAGACTAAGAGACCCTTGAAAGTACGTCTTATGGAACATATAAACAATATAAAGAAAGGTATGACTACTCATTCAGTGCCAGTTCACTGTAATACGTGCCAGGCCTTTAATTGGAGAGATTTCAAGGGCTGTGGTATAGAACATGTGTCCCCTCACTGGAGAGGAGGTAATAGGGAATTGAAATTAGCACAACGGGAGACCTATTGGATCTACCATTTGGACACTCTGTCACCTAAAGGTTTAAACATCGATGTGGACTTGGCTAGCTTTATGGTTTAAAGTTTTTATAACTTACACAATTGGGGATTTCCATCTTCTGCCTGTTTTATATTTAATTACATATATTTAATATATATTTTTCCAATTTTTATTAATTTTCATTTATTTTTCTATTTTTATTTTTATTTTTATTTTCATTTTTATTTATTTTTTTTTATTTTTATTTTTATTTTTTTTTATTTTTATTTTTATTTTACTTTATTATATATACATTTTTTTCATTTATTTATTTATTTTATTTTATTTTATTCTTTATTGTTTTGTACACATTATTCACTTTTTTCATTATTAATAGATTTCTATTAATATTTAGTTACTTTGTGGCAGAGGATTGAAGTCCTTTTTCAAATTTGATGTGGTCGAATTTGTATTATGAGAATGGTTATTTTGATGTTCAAATCATTCTAAGACTGCTCCTTTTAGTCTTCTTAGCAATTCAAAGGGCTGGTCGTTTGGAACGCATGGGCTCGATCTTGGAACGCAACGTCAGTGGTTGTGACGTGCGTGGTTATTTCGCCGCCGGAAATCCATGTGTGGAACGCAACCGGAAGTTGTGATTTGGAACGCAGAACATTACCGGACGGATTACCAGCTGATCTTAGCCGCGAATTTTAAGGTGGCGATCACCTGGAAAATATTGATTTTATTGAAGAGGGACTGCTTACAAAGGAACTCTCCAATCAACAATCGGACTGGTTATATTTAAGGAACTCTGTTGGGGGTGGGATTATGCATGCTTTGTATTTGACATATTGTGTATACTGCAAAAAATTCTCTCTGATGAAGTCCAATTTGTATGGACGAAACGCGTTAGATGCAGTATTATTTGTATACTTTTAACTATTGATTTTTTGATATAGGCCTATTAGTGCCTTTTAATAATAATAAAAAAAAAATTTTTATACTTCACTGGCATACTCCCACTTCTTTGAAGACAGAGCAACCTATTCGTGGAGGGTGAATACCACTGCAGCCCTTGAGGGCTTAAAGGCGCATTATCCATCACTATTTTGTGAGTGCAATCATTGAAGTTTATATTTTATTTTTGTGACGGTACTTCACTATGTACTATGTATTCTTATGTTTTTTAGTCATTCAGCTGTATCCCTATTTTGCCCATTTACATAATGGTCACGGGTGCCTCATCCCAGGGCCCTATTTATCCTTGTACTGCAGAGAGCCAAGTAAGTGCGTTAATCTCATAAGAGCAGACATTAGGCTGTTAGTGTAGGACCTGCCAAAGATGGGGTACATTGACGTTGTGGCAGGCTTATGCAATGTATGATCATATAATGTAACTAAACTCCCATTATTTTTGCCTAGATTAGGTGTTTTTAAAAAAACAAAGAAAATCTTTCAACACTGAAGTTGCTGTTTAGTGGATAGGTGAGTGTGCTGGATCTTGTGTATTATATAATTTCACCCCCAGCAAAACCCCCATTTCTGATTGTTCAGGTGAGTGCAAACCCCCGTTTATATATATAACTACAGCTCCTTGATAAGCACACAATGCAACCCCAATACACATACATTCACACTGCAGTCCCACGATGAACATGCACACACAATCTCAAAAGCTCCTATACACGAGCACGTGCTCACACTACAGTCTCTAGTTACACATAGTACACCATAAACAGACTCCTATTTAAGAATGGCGCAGCGGTGGAACTACAGGGAGTGCTGGTGTTACAGTTATACCGGGGCCCATTGAGTGGCCCATGCACTTTAGGCCACTCAATGGGCATGTGTCTTCAGAGGCCAAAAACAGTTTTTGCACCAGGGCCCATTCTATGTTAGTTCCGCCACTGCGCAGCAGCTTCCCTGTCACACAAGCTCTGCTGCTGCATGGAAGATCGAGACACACACTGACAGACATATACACATTCTGACAGATAATAAGAGGCACACTCTCTGACTGATACACACACTGACTGAGACCCACACACACACTGAGACACATACACACACATTTTCTCACACTATCAAAAATTGCTATTTTTATTTTTATTTAAATCCACCCAGCCTCCCTACCTTTGGGAGAGCTGAGTGGATCTTCCCCTGGTGCCCAGTGTTTCTCCTCTCAATTTCCCCTGCTCCTCTCTGTAGTGATGCCAAGGTCGGCGTGAAGTCATGTACCTAAACAGCGTCAGCGCGCAAGGAAGCAGAGAGGAACTGCGGGAAGGTTACTGCTCCCTTGCGCAACGCCTCCATGCTCCCCACGGCAGCCGGCTTTAATGTTTCCTGTGTGGCTTATCAAAGAGCTGACAAATGCCAGGCGCCAGGGAGAAATGTCTAGTTTCCATGGCGACCTGGCACCTGGCATTTGTCGAGCCCTGTGCACGTATGTGTGTCTATATATGTACACGCACACATATATACACATATTTATTACTGCCCCCCTACTTTTGTCCCTCGCCCCTTATGTGCCCCCTCTAAGTATGAATCCTGGAGATGCCACTGCATTCACCTTGTCAAAGTAATACTCAATATCCCAGATTTTAATGGATAAGACCTGTAGCTGCCACAAAAGTAACCTTTTGCCTATTGTAAAATTAAATGTTTAATTGTAAAGCATAAGACAGTCCTCTTAAAACTGTGTAAAAGGTTACATGCTTACTGGTTTTAGTTTGGTTGTTTAATAAGCTAGCTAGAATTCATGTACTAACACATCATTATTTTTCTGCCCTTACCATAGTAATTTCCTCTGTAATTACAATTTAAATATATATGACATGTAGGCGTTTAGAGACAAAAAATGCTGCTAAGAAGATATAATGCCATCAACCAAATATCAGTCAATCAATTATAGTTGACCCAATTGGTTGTCAGATTTTACTTGTGCAGGGGAGATGAACTATGAGATTTGTACCCTAATAATGTCAATACCTAATGTTCTAAAGGAAGTTTAGTTAAGACAAAAATCTGATATCCAATTTGTAACCCAGATTGAGTTACGGGCAGTTGCTATATAACGATGTGAACATAATTAAAAATGGCGGAGGCGCTTAAAATTGCAATAAATATATTAAGATTCATAGTCTCAATACTATGCTCAAAACTTTATTTTTTTATGTTCCTTGGATTTGCTTATGTTTTATAGTCTGTAAGCTATATACCAGTTGAAGAAGAAATTGAATTAAAACTTGTGACCTCTTCAAACACGACCACACATGGCGGGGTGATGATGGGAGTGCATGTATCTGATCTTCCATTTAATCTGATCTTACCTTTTGAGCTATAGAGAGTGAATTTGTATTGGGATCCCAGTGTTTCTGAAAGAGACAGACCGAGAGTGTTGCTTCTTTACATATTTTTGGCTGCACTGTGGTCACCAATATCAGTTCTTGCTACAATGTTTGTTTCTGCACAACAAGCAGCATGAATTTTTTTTTCAGTTCTTTACATACTAAATAAATTCAGATTGATTCCAAAGAGGTGCAGGGGTTAGCTCGTTAGCTGAAAGCAATCAACTGACATTCTCAGCCAATGGACTTGTCCTGCATTAGTAAACCGTTTGACTACTTACATTTTTACATTGGGGGTCCACTGTAACCACTACAGCTCATTCTAGTAATTATGGCGCTTGAAGTGGCCTTTTACATGCCATAGTGTCATAGAGAAAATTTGGAGAATTTACAAAGGAATTAAAAACTTTAGGTCAAAGTAGCTGAATTGGTAAACTTTTTGAATTTGCCTATTTTGACCTAATATGTTCAATTCTTCTTTAATTTCTCCACAATTTCCAGTTTGATGGCTAAATCAAATAATTTGTATTCTATACCCATTTATGTGGCGTGCCCAGCCAATTGTCTCTGCCTGTTTAAAATATTCAGTGAAAAAATGCAAAATTTTCTTACAATGCCACATTTATATTAATAAACCTCAGCAGAATTGAAAAACATAAAATTTGTAATGATAAACTGAAAATTCTTTGTTTTTGGTTCCAAAAGTCTGTCATGCCAGACAACTGATTGACTGGAGAATTGTAAATCTCGTTCTTTTTGTTCAGAAAAAAACATTTCACACACTCTAAAATGTTTCATTATTTCCTGTACTATTCTTTAGTCATATGGCACTTTTTATTATAAAGATGTATTATTTGTCAACCTCTTTATTCCATATTTTGAAACAGATTTAATTTAAAATCATTTTTTTTCTATTTTTAAAGCCAAGAAAACAAGATTCATTATTGTTTTCTGTTCAGAAAATACAGACTTATAATCATAATGTATGGTAAATATAAAAAAATTGCAGAAAAATGTAAAAGCATTTTACAGATGGGGTCAAACAATATTTAATATATTTTTTAAAGTTTTTATACTATAACTGATCAAAATCCAGGATAAACTCCAAAGTGAAATTATACAAGTTTGAGAAATAATATCAGATCGTTTTAAGCATGTTAAAGGCACGATCCTGTCTAGGATATAATTCAAGCATTTAATAGCTGATAAGATGAAAGAATAATGACTTTGTGTAGCCAGGGTGGAGTAGGCTTGTGTAATTGGCGGTCTCTTTCTTGATTTACATGTCTGCACAACAAAAAGCAAGTGATTTAGCAATGCTGCTCTGCTTTGAAACTTAATAGTTTGTGAAATAGGCAATGGATAATGGTTTTGTTTTTCTTTTCATTTATACTATAATTCTCTATGTAAAATATGTAAGGTGAATAAGAATTGTTAACAGGATAATTGATAAGGGAATATTATAATTTTATATTTGTTTTAAAGGATCACTATAGTGTCAGGAAAACAAACAAGTTTCCTGACACTATGTCATGCTTGGGGGACCCTCACCCTCAGGGTCCCCTTCCCGAGGGGTCGAGGCACTCAGTTAAAATAAAAACATTTTTGGAAAAATGTAAAAAAAATACAAAAAATTAACCCCTATCCTCCCTCCCACTCCATCCCCATGTACTTACCGATCGGCTCAGCCCTGACAGTCCCCCATTTCCAATTTAGGACCCCCAGGGGCCATGTGACAATAGGTGTCCACAGTGCTGCCAGCAGGGGGACTGCTTGAACTGACAGGAAGGCCCCCTGCTGGTGAAAAAGTAAAAAATAGTTTTAAAAAAGTTTAAAAAAAATAAAATAAAGTTTATAAATTAACAAATATATATATATCTTATACATAACTTAATACTAAGTGTATTTTTATTAATATATATATATATACATATATTAATATAAAAATACACTTAGAGTAAAATTACACATAATAACTATATATATATATATATATATATATTGTGTGTGTGTGTGTGTGTATATATTAAAAATAAATAATAATTAATTAAAAATAAACAAAAATCTGTAAAAATATATTTTTTTAAATTATATATATATATATATATATATGTAATTTTATTATAACTGTATTTTGATATTAATATATATATATATAAATATCAAAACACACTTAGAATGACATTATATACATATATATATATATATATATATATGTATATCCCCTTCACGACCGTGGACATACTAGGTTTGTCCGACAAAAATCATTAAGGACGTACATAGTACATCCGCAGGAAATAGGAGTCCTGGACCTACCTAGAACGGCGATCCATGAGGGGGACTGCCAGAAACCCCTGCAGCAGCTCCAGCCACCCCAGCCCTCCAGCGCCATGTGATCACCATGATCACATCGCTGCAATAGGACTCTAGGAGCTGCCAGCAGGGGGACTGTCTAAGCTGTCAGGCAGTCCCCCAGGCTTTTAAAAAGTAATAAAAAAATAATAAAATAAATATATTATACATATACAGGTGGTCCTCATTTAGTGACCTACCTGTTATATGACAATAAAGATATAGTAAAAAATTCCTAAAATAAATTGGTGCCACAATCACCTTTGTGGGCCACACCACCACAAATCAAAATCAGTGATATAATACAAATATAACAATGGTGAGAGCACTCAAAAAAAGAAAGAAAAAAACAATTATAAATTTTACCCAAACTCTGTCAATCAATCTGAAAACTAAAAACAGAAAAGAGAGACATAGGGTAATATAGTTAAGATAATATATGTGGGTAACAATTAATGGTCTCACTCACATATACAGAGCCACTTAAAAGCTGGCTCAAACTTCAGGCTTGAAAGTACAGTGGAAACCAGGACTTCTCATAAGGACTTCCAAAATTCTACAGTTGATACCCTCTATTCCATTCAGGACGCCAGAAATGGAGATGGTTGTAGATAAAGATTTATTGGAAATAAACAAATAAAATAAAATGTCTCTACAGGTAAGTCCGTTAAAAATAAGTCCAAACACTTGACGCGTTTCGGCTCTCGCCTTCTTCCGAAGTGTTCCCACTGTAAAAAACTCAGCTTGATATACCGGCGATATTGGCGCCTTTCGGCTTCAATTGCCGTCCTTCCGCTTCCTGGTGCGTCATGTACGTCATGACGTCAGCCGGCGTCCTTGCGTAATGACGGCGTTCTCTTCCGGGTTCTTTTTTTTTACGCAAGGACGCCGGCTGACGTCATGACGTACATGACGCACCAGGAAGCGGAAGGACGGCAATTGAAGCCGAAAGGCGCCAATATCGCCGGTATATCAAGCGGAGTTTTTTACAGTGGGAACACTTCGGAAGAAGGCGAGAGCCGAAACGCGTCACGTGTTTGGACTTATTTTTAACGGACTTACCTGTAGAGACATTTTATTTTATTTGTTTATTTCCAATAAATCTTTATCTACAACCATCTCCATTTCTGGCGTCCTGAATGGAATAGAGGGTATCAACTGTAGAATTTTGGAAGTCCTTATGAGAAGTCCTGGTTTCCACTGTACTTTCAAGCCTGAAGTTTGAGCCAGCTTTTAAGTGGCTCTGTATATGTGAGTGAGACCATTAATTGTTACCCACATATATTATCTTAACTATATTACCCTATGTCTCTCTTTTCTGTTTTTAGTTTTCAGATTGATTGACAGAGTTTGGGTAAAATTTATAATTGTTTTTTTCTTTCTTTTTTTGAGTGCTCTCACCAGTGTTATATTTGTATTATATCACTGTTATATGACAGCTCGCACTTACGACCAGGTGTAAGGGCAAGCTGTTGTGGGGATTTCCTGCTCTGGTGCACATTTCTATGTTCGGGGAAACTTCCCCGAACATAGACAAACGCACCAATGCAGGAAATCCCCCAAATCTATGTTCAGGGAAATTTCCTGCTCTGAGTGGAAACTGTCCTGTGAAACTGCTGTATGGTCTTGCCCACCATGCTGCAGCTCAGTTTCAGGGTCTTGGCAATCTTCTTATAGCTTAGGCCATCTTTATGTAGAGCAACCATGATTTTTTTCAGATCCTCAGAGTTCTGTGCCATGAGGAGCCATGCTGAACTTCCAGTGGCTAGTATGAGAGAGTGTGAGAGGGATAACACAAACTTTAACATACCTGCTCCCCATTCAAACCAGAGACCTTGTAACACTAATAAGTCACATGATACTGGGGAGGGAAAATGGCTAATTGGTCTGAATTTGGACATTTCAACTTAGGGGTGTACTCACTTTTGTTGCCAACACTTTAGACATTAATGTTGAGTTATTTTGAGGGGCAGCAAATTTATACTGTTATGCAGGCTGTACACTTACGACTTTACATTGTAGCAGAGTGCCATTTCTTCAATGTTGTCACATGAAAAGATATAATAAAATATTTACAAAAAAGTGAGGGGTGTACTCACTTTTGTGAGAAACTGTTTATGTGTGTGTGTATATATATATATATATATATATATATATATATATATATATATATATATATATATACATACATATACACATATTATGTGTGTGTGTGTGTGTGTATGTATATATATATATATATATATATATATAATACACACACGCATTATATAAATATATATATATATATATATACATAATATAAATTGGAAAAAAAAAAATTTATAAAAAAAAACAAATAAAAACACTAACTTTGGCCAGCGTTTGTGACTAAGTGGCTACTACAAAAGACTGAACATACCCCACTGGTATGCCATGTTGTAGTTATTTCACATTCCTGTGCTACCATATGGTCTCAAAAGGCAACACAGACCCAGCAAACCAATCTGGCAAATTTCAATGTGCAAAACTGTAAGTTTGCAAAAACCCATAAAACCTGTAAATTGGGGCCATGGTTGTACTCTGGAAATGTTGCTGAACACATATTGGGCTTCAAAAATGTCCCAAATAGGACATTGGTGCATGATGACCAGCTGTGAAAATTCCAAGTTGGAAAACTGGAATGCCTAAAGTACAATGTGAGAGAAAAATAACACAAAAGAATAACTACCCAAAAGTTTGACAAAGACTGGTGGTAGAATTGGTGCATGGAAAGTGTTAAAAAACCAACCTTTGAAATACCACAGGGTGTCTACTTTTCAAAAATATATGAATTGATGAGGCTAGATTACATTAGCCGGCTTCAAAAATGTCCCAAATAGGACATGAGTGCATGATGACTAGCTGTGAAAATTCCAAGTTGGAAAACTGGAATGCGCACCTTCCAAATAAGGTCTTTTAGCCCCACAGAACCCAACACACCTTTACATGGAGGGTATCACTGTACTAAGGAGATGTTACTAAACACAAATTGGGGTGTTCCTTGTCAGTAAAACATAACAGGAACTAAGAATCCATGCCTAAATTACAATGTGAGAGAAAAATAACACACAAAAAATGACTACCCAAATGTTTGACAAAGACTGGTGGTAGAATCAGTGCATGGAAAGTGTTAAACACACCTATACATGGGTGGTATCACTCAGGAAATGTTGCTGAAGACATATTGGGGTGTTCTTTGGCAGTAACCCTTAAAGATCTCCATGCATGTATTCTTAAATCACTATGCGTCTCAAAATAATCACCAATTATTATTTGTTTGTTTTTTAATTTGGCATAGACTGGTGGTAAAATGGTTGCATGAAAAGAGTCAAAATACCCCAAGTTTAATACCTTAGGTTGTCTTCTTTTAAAAAAAGATATGCATGTGAAGGGTTATATTTAGGGATTCCTGACAGATATCATTGTTACAAGGTAACTTGCGTTAATTTTGAAAAAAAATGGTTTGGAAATAGCAAAGTGCTACTTGTACTTTACACCCTATAACTTTCCAAAAAGGACATGTTACAATTGGGCATTTCTAAACTCAGGACAAAATTTTGAAACTATTTAGCATGGGTGTTTTTTGGTGGTTGGAGATGCGTAACAGATTTTGGGGGTCAAAGTTAGAAAAAGTGTGTTTTTTTACATTTTTTCATTATATGTTATCATTTGTTTTATAGTAAATTTTATGATATGATGAAAATAATGGTGTGACGAGACCAATCTCGCCACATTGCATTGGGGAAGCCTGGTTGCTCGCCTGCTGCCTTTGGACTATGGCCCCCTTTTAAAAGACTTTATTTTTGCATGCAGAAAAGCTGTATTCGTGCTTTTCTGCCGGTTGTTCGGTAGTTTCAATCTACCGAACAACCGTACGAATGACTGGACCACCTGGGAGCTGGAGTGTGCCGGCAATTAACCTCCCTGAAGCTGCGGTTAACCGCAGCTTAATTGATGAACGCTGGGTGGCCGCCGTTCGTATCCCGAACACGAGGTCGCGGCCATTTTAAACCATACGAATGAACAGCGGTGTTCGCCTCTATTTTCATGGAACTAAAATCGGACACAGTTTTGCGCGAACACCGCTGAAGCCGCCGACCTCCCTTCTTGTTCGGTGAAAGCACACGAATGACCCGGTGTTCGGTATTTTTGTGTGAATTTCTTATACCCCAGATAGGAATCCCATGGAGCCCATTCGTATGAAACTGACTGTAAAGACTTTGGCTCCATGGCGATTGAACTGTATTCGTGTAGTCTGAGTGCCATTCACCTAATAATGTGCACTCAGACCTGAGCTATCTGGGGATGTGTTACATGTCGGTGTTTTATGTAGTAAATGTTACTTTGTGCATTTTAAAGTGTTATGCTGTTTTTGTGTTCCCACGTGTGTAATGGAGTTTTGCCTTTGTCTTGGGAGATAATTGAGTTACTTCCCAATTATCTCCCAGGGCAGAGGGGAGGAAGCCAGGATGCATTGTGGGAATATACTGTGACTGTGTGTCCTTTTTGTATACTTGTCTGTCCCTTGTCACAGTCTCCCATTTGGTCCCCTAGGGGAGTGTCCACCAGGTGGGAGACCTGCATAAAAGCTGGGCAGGTAGCCCTCATTAAACAGACCACTGCTTGACCCTCAACACGGAGCCTTGTCTCGTCTTTGGGGGGATTTACTGTATGCTGCTAAGGACTGATTGCCAGGAGTGTAAGCCGCTTGGAAGCTTTTCCTGTTCGCCTGCTAGCAGCTATTCGTATGGTTCCTGTTCGTTTATTTGAAGTGCTACCTTATTCCCTTGTATGCCGTTCGGGAGTTTGGAGCATTCACTTATTGGCGGTTCATGAGTTTTGGTGATTCTACAGTAGCTGTGCCTGTCTCTGAAAGGGGGATTATCGTCTAAGCGGTTTTTTCCCCTTTTATGCTAAACGGTCCGTTACAAATGGTATCTTTAGAAAGACCATTTAATGGCGAGAACAATGATATATAATATGTGTTGGTACAGTAAATGAGTAAGAGGAAAATTACAGCTAAACACAAACACCGCAGAAATGTAAAAAGAGCCCTGGTCCTTAACGGTTAAAATTGAAAAACGGTCTGGTCACTAAGGGGTTAAAGAACAAAATTATATGATTATCTTTAAATGCAGCTAATGTGAGAATGCAATGAATAAGAATCCCTCTCTCCCTCGGTGTAGGGACTTTGTGGTGACCAGAGGTTGTCCATTCGGCCCTACAACGTGATAAGGGGCTGGGGTAGTATCAAAATTATGACCTATCAATATGGAGACAAACAAATTTGTTAATGTAAAAGTGTCTTTAGCTTTGGCTCAGAGGTAGCATCTAAAGTATTAATTTATGGCTGCTTAGACTATGAAAATATTGTAAAATGAAAAGATGTCTTTACCCAATCCATGCAAAAAAGGAAATATTGTTTTGTCTGAAAAAGAGAGACGGAGTAAAGAATATGGTGGATCCACTGGTAAAGAATACATTTTCAAACTAACGCTAAGTTTATGTTTGGATGGATTTTTTTTGCCATTTTGACACCTAACTCCAACTCTTGTTATTACTTATTTTATGTTTAGTTTCATGTTTCATGTATATGAAAAAAAAAATACTATTGTGTATCTTACAATATATTTGTATGATTATGGAAATTCTACTCTTTATATTGAAAAACTAGGGCCAACTCAGGAAAACAAGCTTAAGAAAAGGGTGAAAATGTCTAATAGTACTGTTTCTAAAACTTTATAATCACCAGCTTAGGAGAAGATAACTATAAAGGGTGTGTGAGAACTTGCTTAAGCGTCAGCAAAAATTAATGTTGGCAGATTGCCTTTAATCATCTTATAATATAACTAAACATAATAGAGAATGGTTTTTTTTTAGCCATAAATGAAAGTCGTTCTGTTCCTGAAGAAGGATTACCATAGAGTTTCTCCAGAAAATCCCAGATGAAGGTAAAGGAAATGTATAATAAAGTGCCATCACTTAGTTATTTACAGATGTTTACAAAATTTGTGTATCATCTGCTCTGCAGAACGAAAAGAACAAAATTGTGGTGTTTTGTTTTCAATGTGCTATTAATTATGTCTTCAAAACAAAATTATCATTCGAATTAAAATGTATCATCTGAATGTTAGAATGAATGGGAGGGCAATCTATTAACAAAGAATCTGTAAACCATCAAAGCAACAAAGAAATATAAAAGTTTAATAGACAGTTGGTTTATACATGTTGTAATCTAAAAAAAAATAAAAACCATCTTCACGTGGTCAAAATAAAATACTGATGTCAACAAAGGCTTTGAGGTTTGATCCAATAAAAAAACAAAAAAAAACTTGAATGACTTTAGTGAAGCCCAAAAATTTTTTTCAAGTGGTATATCTATAAACGGAACAAAATCTTGCATTAATCTACATGAAATGTGGGAAAATATGCTAAAAAGAGAAGAGATATTTAGTGTAGTGAACTGTGACATCTGTTCTATCAAAAATCTGCACACTGATTATAATTGCGTGACATATACAAAGCAATGCAACAGGAACAAAAACAAACAGAAAACAAGACAGGAAGCAAGAGTAATGACTAAATGATAATAAGAAGATATCAATTAATCAAACTTATTGTTATAGGGCACATGCACACCACTTTAATTTCTATCTCGAATTGCAATTGCTGCGAGATATTTGACCACAGTTATGGATCAAGGAATAAACAGCAGTCTTAATAAATCCTATACATCTACTAACAGAAACTAAAAAAACTTGAGCCAAAAATAACTTTCCCATAAAAGAAAATCATACACAGATTTAACTGTACTAAAGTAAAGAATAAAAAAGATTGCTAAGAAAACCAAAAATTCTAGGGCAAAAAAAGGTCCATTAGCAAGAGAGTTAAAGGGACACTACAGGCATCCAGACCATCAAGTGCCCCTGTCCCCTTAACCCTATCGGTGAAAACATTGCAGTTTCAGAGAAATGCTTGATTTAATGCTTTCTTATGGATACGTTCTAACACGCATGCACATTAAGTTCTCTACCGGCGTGTCACAGGAGATGGAGATGGAACCAGTGTCCAGGGACCTCGATGCTGGAATTAAGGTGAGTAAAAACAGGATTTTTAACAATTTTACAGCATTGCGTTACAAACATGTACATATGTGTCACATGTAAAGGCAGAGCAATCCTTTCTAAGTATTCTATGTTTACCGGGAATTTGGAGAGCTTATCCTTTAACTGTTTTCACCAGACATACATCCAGCAGCACGTAAAGCTATGTAATGTGTGGTGGATGATAACCCAGGTTATGCATTCTGAACAAGCCTATTAAGAATTAAAAAGGCCTTGGAGCCCATATCTATTCACCATGATGTTACTACTATGTCACACCTACAGGGGGCATATCACCCTGTTGGAAAAGATAGGGAGAGATGATAGGTGAAACACTGAAAACTAGAAACTAGATTTGTAGATTTGTTTTGGGCTGACCTGTAATTCACCCAAATTCTGATTTCTGAGCCACCACGTGACAAAATCTCAGAATAAACCACTCGTGCAGTGCCTGAACATGCGTATTTCCATTTATGATTCAGAGTGCCGTACCTGCCACTGGAAAAAAGGGCTTTTTTATATTGGTTGTGGCAAATAGGCAACTTAGTTTGCCATGATGTACAAGAGGTCTGCCCAATCATGCAGCCTAGATCCCTTGTCCAATCCTCTACAAAATTGTGATTGATGGCTAGAGGATAACCAGTAAATGTTGATTTTATTCACAGGTCTAGCCAATAGAGGGGAAAAAAAGAGGCGCTATAAAACAATCTATACTTTCAAACAGGATTTTACCGAACATTTTTATGGTTGATACCGAGGAAGACATTCCAGCAGAGATACAGTGTGTTTTACACTATATTAGTGTTGGTATGGGGTTATTGACTCAAGTGTTAGAAGGGCATATCAGTATACAGTTTTTAAAGTAGTTTTTGTTAGTGTTTTTTTTTTTGTTAACTTAAAGGAAAATAATTTTGCTTTTGGGATCAGTAATGCACTGTGAAGTTTCTTAATGTTTTTTTTTTTTTGTTAACTTAGAGGAAAATAATGTTGCTTAGCCTGGATCAGTAATGCACTGTGAAGATTTTTAATTTCAAACACAATAACACTACAGTAGCAAATCCACCAAACACCAGCTCATTTTGCAAAACAAACACTTATTTTTGTCAAATAAAGTTGTTTCTTTACACAATACACATTCATTCATATACCTTATTTACTTTAAAGGGACACAATAGGCACCAAAACAACTTTATTTTAATTAAGCAGTTTTAGTGTATAGATCAGGCCTATGAATTTTCACTGAATAATACACTGCCATTTAGGAGTTTAATCACTTTTGTTTCTGTTTATGCAGCCCTTGCCATACCTCCCCTGGCTGTGACTCACACCGCATGCATGAAAACAAAATGGTTTAATTTTCAATCAGATGTAACCTACTTTAAACGTTTGTATCTTCTGCTCTGTAAATTGAATTTTATTCACATACAGGAGGCTATTGCAGGATCTAGCAAGCTATTAACTGAGCAGGAGATAAAAAATTCTAAATTAAACAGAATTTGCAATAAAGTAAGTATAACAATTAGATGACTCTTTACATGAAATGTTTGGAAAGGCTGTATAAGTCACATGCAGGGAGGTGAGACTAGGCTGCATAAACAAAGTGATCTAATTCCTAAATGGCAGATAATTCAGCAGTGAGACTGCAGTGGCATGATCTATACACCAAAACTGCTTCATTATGCTAAAGTTGTTTTGGTGACTATAGTCTCCCTTTAATGAGAGAAAGAAACCTACCATCATTAATGTTCCATTCTAATCCCAAGAAAAAATTGAGGGAGGGTAAGGGAAGGGGTCATGTTTACCAATCCACCATTAGCAGTAGTGCCATGGCTTCTGAGAGTCTGAACTTCTCTTCATCAGCCATGAGGACTCCAGACTTTTTCTCCACCACAATCTCCACTATTGCTGCCACCACCACTACTAGTAGTATTTAGCTTCAAGAAAGTGGGATAAGAAGCATGTCCACTATGCCTGATTCACCACTTAGGAGGCAAGTGGATTTTTCACAGCCTTTTTTGCTGTATTAACATTTGGTACTGCTCCCACTGGCACTGCAGCTCCTTTTACCATAGGAAGTTGAAGCATTACAGATTCTGTGTTTTACCATGTGTGGAACAAGGGATTGGTGAAAACAGTGGACTTGTTTATATTGCCTGTGTTACCCCTATTACTTGATCCCTCCCTCCCTCTTTCCCCCTCCCCCGTCAAGTAGCAGCTAAGGGAGAACTCAGTAGATACTTTGTCTGTGTCATCAAGGCCACTCTTTAATGTAGGTAGAGTAGAGTACTTAAATAGTGTCCCCTATGTGTCATGATGTGGTGAGAAAAATGGTGATGGTTATATTACTCTTTCCCCCACCTCTGCAGATATTTGTTTAAGATGGTGCCAGGTAGAGATTGACAATGATACAAAGAAATTACAGGAGGAGAGTCCAAAAAGAGAGACAGCAAATCACTATTTTTTACACCTACCATACACTTACCACTTCTGCAGTAGAATCACCAATTCACAAGAACATAGTCCCATTGATGTGCCATTTATGTTCACTGTTATTGAAAGGAGCAGTAGGTCAGTAGGAGCATTTCACTATGAAGTGCTCCTAGTGGAAAGCATTCCTCCCTCTCCTTGATGGAACATTGATGACTCTAGGTGCCTGGGCATGGTAGTTGTGGTAGTGGGGGAGGTACAGCCATAGCAGCATGTCAGGTTGGCCTCAATCTGCATGTTAGGTCCACATTAGGAGGCATGTCAGAAAGGCACCAATGTACACATTGGCTTCATGGTCACTGACAGAGCTGCCAACAAGACAAAAGCTCTGTGACAGGCTTCCTTTGTAGGTGAAAACCATACTTGATCTTTGCAGGAGGATTGTGAGACATTTCCACCATAGTGTAAGGGCTAGCCAACTCGTGTAGGGAGGAGCATGACAAAAGAGGGCTTTCCACACACCATCTATAGCACAATGTTAGCACACCGAGGAAGTCCTCTTTAGACATGCTTGAAAAATGTTTGGAACAGCAGAAGTCAATCCATTATCTATCTTCCCACCATTCCATCGGCGTTGAGTCCCCATTGTGCTATGATAATTGGACAATAAGAAGGCAGCTAGTGTCAGTACGTATTCCAGTTAATGTAATGAAGTGAAAAAAACTTTGAGAAACAGTAATGCAAGTTTTGATCACCCACCCCATAAACAAGATGGATGTCTTTCTGGAAAACATGGGATTATTCCTGGCTACACTCTCCACACTGATGTAGCAGTAGTGGTCAGAAAGCTGAAAAATCTACTCAATGCTTGTCTGAGCGAATTAATTGCTATTTGCTCCAAGCTGATGCAGGCTTCCCTGTCTAATTTTTGCAAATCAGAATTTGCACTGCAAAAAAGTCTCATATTGCGTATCCATCAGGCAATAATGCAGCCATTTTTAAACATCGGTACTATCATAGACACCTTTTTCCCCTGCCTTTTTTGGCTGGCAAAACTTATTTTTCATTTTCTTTATTTTTTTGATACAGAATTTCCACTGAGTCAAACTGCAACATGTACTAAATTTTAGTTCAGGAAAATGTATTTTCCTTAACTAGTTCAGCAGGAGCAAATTTTTGTGCAAGTATAAGTCTACCAGAAACTGGACTATTCTACTTCTTTTACCTCCATGAAGAAACAGTGAGACATCAGCATGTATGAAACCTGGCTGTAGGTTTCACATAAAGGTTATTATTGGTTTATTAAAGCCAATGAGAAATGTGCCTAGAGGTTTGCATCATCTCATGCTTTGAGAAAAATTATGTTGAATGAATGTCACAAGTGGCTCTAGTGAATATGCGTGCATGTAGGTATATATACCACTAGGGATCATGTGTTTCTGAGGTACAGATATAATAGAGTATTCATCCATTTATTTGAATCATTTCTTCATTAGTCTTGTTTTATTGCTATGTAATAGGAGGAACCTAAGGATATACATGGCCTGTAAGAGAGAAAAAAAAAAACTTTGCACATTCATGCACATCTACTAGTACTTACAAATCTGTTTTGGGGGTTTATGAATTTGTTGGAATTATGGATGTACTTATCTGGACAGCACTTTTTGCACTTAATTGCACTTTTTTATTTTTTTTTAGATATTTTAGTGCTATATTTGTGGATTCACACATGCATTTCCCTCTTGGCTTTTAATTTTTCATTTTTTTTATAATATTCCCAAAACCAGAAATTTTGCTAAATTGGAAAGAGGATTAGCAAAAGTCCCCATCCTCTTGCAAATGATATGATTGGCCTAACAGGAAGACTCAAATGTAGTTCATATCCATTGAGGAGAGGAGGTACAGGTAGTTTTACCAGCATTATGAATTTATTACATGTACCTACCTGATGGGGCTTTGCAAGTGCATAGACAACAAAAAGAAATATGGGAAACGGCTAAATCTAAAAAGAACAAAAATAAACAATAGTGTAACACAGTTAGACAGTATAAATGTGTGCTATCATTGAATGCACTAACAAGAAAGAAATGTTGCGCTCAAGGGTGCCTCCCCCGATTATATTGAGGGGCTTTGAAATTTAGACTCCAGATGCAAGTTGGGAAAAGGATAGCACTTTTATTACAATATATAAAAAAGGTGTTAAACACCTATAGAATTAAAAATTAAGTGGATATGGTCCTATGTGTTTCGTCCCAATATGTTGGAACTTCCTCAGGGACCCAAGATTAATATAAAATCACAAAACATGCAACGAGGAAAGCCAGTGCATGTCTGAAGAGTCCCTTTACACCCTGTTCCAAATTATTATGCAAATGATATTTTTCTCATTTACCCAAATAATTGATGTATTTAATAGTCAGCATAATTCTCATGTTATCAACTATTAAAAGTACAATTCAAATTTTATTGAACAAACCTCCTAATAATAACGGTATTTTTTTAAACATAAAAAACTTACAATGCACTGTTCCAAATTATTACGCACAGTAAGTTTCACTTTATAGTTTGTAAAGAACTGACAATTGTCATTTGTTGTGTTTGCAGCATATTTACTGAAATCAAAATCTATTTCAATCAAACTTATAACAACATTTTAACTTTTTAGACATTTTAACAGGTCACGTTACATTTTAACATAGGACCCCTTATTTGATAGCAGTTTCACAGGTCTTGCATCCATTGAACTTGTGAGTTTTTGGACTTTGTTTGCAAGATGTCAGAATAGCCTCCCAGAGCTGCTGTTTGGATGTAAACTGCCTCCCACCCTCATAGTTCTTTTGCTTGAGGATGCTCCAAAGGTTCTCAATAGGGGAGGATGGAGGCCACACCATGACTTTCTCTCCTTTTATCCCCATAGCAGCCATTGATGCAGAGGTATTCTTTGCAGCATGAGATGATGCATTGTCATGCATGAAGATGATTTTATTACATAAAGCATAGTTCTTCCTTCTGTACCAGGGAAGAAAGTGGTCAGTCAGAAACTCCATATACATTGCAGAGGTCATCTTTACACCTTCAGGGACCCTAAATGGGCCAACCAGCTCTCTTCCCATGATTCCGGCCCAAAACATGGCTCCACCACCGCCTTGCTGATGTCACAGCCTTGTTGGAACAGGGTGGCCATCCACCAACCATGCACTACTCCATCCATCTGGACCATCCAGGGTTGCACAGCACTCATCAGTGAACAGGACTGTTTGAAAATTAGTCTTCATGTATTTTTCTGCCCAATGCAGCCGTTTCTGCTTGTGAGCATTGGTTAGTGGTGGCCGAATAGAAGGTTTATGCACAGTTGCAAGACTCTGGAGGACTCTACACCTTGATGTCTGTGGGACTCCAGAGGCACCAGCAGCTTCAAATATCTGTTAGCTGCTATGTAATGGTATTTTAGCAGCTGCTCTCTTGATCCGAGGCATGGATCTGTGGATTTTTATAATTTTTACATATCAGTGAATTATTTACTGGGTGATATAAATGTTTAAAAGGCAAGTAGTTTTATTTTTTTATTCTGAGTTCTGTTGACTGTGATATCAATACACTCTCGTGCCTTGTTTCCATATACTTTCCTGACTGCTAAGAGATGTTTATAATCTCGAAGACTTGTTATCTTTGTTTAGTTTACGTTTGTTGGTTGTGCACCTAATTTAGAGAGGTAAATCATATACAGCAGAGGCAGCCATTTTTTTAACTGCTGATGTATGTCAAACGAACAATACTGAACATGTATTTTTAATTGAACTCAAGAAAATATATAAATACTACTAGGCATTAATGCTTGAGACAAATAAGTATTTATTACATTCATAGTATCACTACAAACTGTTTATGAATTAATCCAAATCTACTAGCACAAGTTTAAAGTACATTAAAGTTCATTTCGGGAGAACATCTTTGAGGTCCAAATTTCTTTCATATACCTTGTAGGACAGTTTATCTGTGAGACCCAATAGCTTCAGAGATCAGCATCTTGAAAGATGTGTCATAAGCTTCAGGAAAAAAACATCCGATTTCCCATCTCTTTAAATATGTTTAAGAATGTGGTCTATTAAAATGCAAAATACAGTGTAACTAAGGTTGAAAGAATTATCAAAATCAATACTTTATCCCAATAGTGACAATGTTTGAAAGAATTATCAAAATCAATACTTTATCCCAAATGGTTGCACAAATTAAATCAATGATTCAGGTCCATAACGTTTAGGATGAAATTCCATGTAGTAATGAGGTTTCCTCCTTACTAATATGTTTTTATGCTATAACATGAGTGTTTAACCCAGTCATCTTGGAGTCTCAGGGAGCAGGTGCCCTGATGATATTTTCCTGGGATGGACAGTGCATTGATTGAACCTTTAATTTAGAGGTAAATAACTAGGTGGAGTGGGTAAGAAAGTTCATTCTGTTTATAAGTCAAATGATGCTTTGAACGTAATATAATTACAGGGATCAAACATAATACCCTTGACTGTCCCATACCTTTATATCCTAACCAATAATTTAACATGATTCAAAATATTGATTGGTCATACTTTTGCAGTTGTTAAATTAATTCAAAGTATAAGTGTAAGAGTAAACAGGGTTTTAGTTTGAGTCCCATAAAGGTGAACAACACATTGTAAATTAAATCATTTCATATCTATCTGGAGCACAAAGGGTTAAAACATTATATTAGCATAGTGTAAAATTTGTTTTGTTGTGTTTTCCTTTACCTCTAAATACAGAGTGTGGTCATGTAGTAACCTGTTATAGCAAATATAAATGCTGGGATTATGCTTTTAAAATGTTTTATTAACCCAGAACCAAAGCTTTCCTAGTTATGTTGTCTACTTGGAGTCATGTCTTTGCCTCTCCCAAGAAAATCAAAACAATTAGATACTGTTTGATGGTACCTCTTGACGAATTAGGTATAATGATCTGTAATTAAGTATTTGATATTGTAAGTTTGTAAAATTGTAAGTTTAACCCATAAACTGTCCTGTTTCCTATGCCCTGACAAACATGTATTAGCTTTCAACACTATTAGTTAGTCACTATTTGCCTAAAAAAAAGGATTTTTGCAAGGGAATAGTAAGTGAGGGGTTAGGGTCAAGAGGACAAAAGTTGCACAGTAAGTTAAGAGGTTGTTGGACTTTTTGGTTTACTTCCAGCCATGACATAATTAACCCTCGCGAGAGGTGTAACTATAAACCACGGGCCCCGGTGCGAAAATTGCCCTGGGGCACCCCAAAATGTCTAATCGGCCACCTATGCCCATACATCTACCCTCCCCCTCCCATACATTTCCTCTCCACACACATGCAGAAAACATCTACTAAGAAAAAACTCTAAGAGTTTCCCAGGATCCCAAAAACTATATGGTGCCTCGCAAAGCTCCTTCTTCTTCCCTCACCTCATCTATTACAGGTTAATAGAATGTGTGACTGGTGTAAATCAAGAAAAAGCTGTAATCATGGATACTCTTCCCATTGTCCACCCAAAACTCAGATGGACATGTTCAAATTCTAAAGTGAGAAGGTATCAGGGCCTCCAATAACTATGGTGTTTGGCCTCTCATTCTAATGAAGTAGGAGTTTATTTAGAAAATTAAAGAGAATCATAGATTATTCCACATTCCTTCAATCCATGCCTAGAGGCAAGAATTAATATAGTCAAGGGTGCAGTTGCTCATTCAATCCTTCTACCATTCTCTGGGATGTGGGATGGATCTTACAGGTTCTAAATGAGCTAGGATGCCCACAATCACATGTTATAAATGATATGTCCTTCCCCATAGTACAATGAGACATTGTACCCTGGGTTCTTATTAACTTATTATGCCTATATACCCACATTTGCCACAAATTGGCATCTGTTAAAGCATCCTCCAACAAGGACAATTGTGTGCGTGTGTTTGTGTGTGTGAGAGATTATTCACATTAGTATTTTGAAATGTAATTATATGAAAGCATTTTATCAATTGACTTTAGAATTGATTAATTTCTTTTAACAGATCTTTTTTTTCTGCTGTCAGAAAAAACACATTAACTGTTTACTTTGTTATATGCCATGCACCATTCAGGTACCATTCCTCAGTTGTATCTTTATTAGCTCTGTGATAAGAACAAGGTGAGATAAGAGTGAAAAACAAATATTGATAAGCATTTCCTACCTGTGTCAACACATATTGACTTAGTAAATCTGCCAATCTTGCTAACCATTGCTACTGAAATGTTTATGTTTGGTTAAGTAAACTAAATAGATATTTACATTGATGTTGAACTCCAGAACTCAAGAGTAGAAAACAAACCAGAATTTTAAGATGCACTAGCTGCATTCCTCAAGGAAACATAGAAACATAGAAACATAGAAACATAGAATGTGACGGCAGATAAGAACCATTCGGCCCATCTAGTCTGCCCAATTTTCTAAATACTTTCATTAGTCCCTAGCCTTATCTTATAGTTAGGATAGCCTTATGCCTACCCCAAGCATGCTTAAACTCCTTTACTGTGTTAACCTCTACCACTTCAGCTGGAAGGCTATTCCATGCATCCACTACCCTCTCAGTAAAGTAATACTTCCTGATATTATTTTTAAACCTTTGTCCCTCTAATTTAAGACAATGTCCTCTTGTTGTGGTAGTTTTTCTTCTTTTAAATATAGTCTCCTCCTTTACTGTGTTGATTCCCTTTATATATTTAAATGTTTCTATCATATCCCCCCTGTCTCGTCTTTCCTCCAAGCTATACATGTTAAGATCCTTTAACCTTTCCTGGTAAGTTTTATCCCGCAATCCATGAACCAGTTTAGTAGCCCTTCTCTGAACCCTCTCTAAGGTATCAATATCCTTCTGAAGATACGGTCTCCAGTACTGTGTACAATACTCCAAGTGAGGTTCTGTACAATGGCATGAGCACTTCCCTCTTTCTACTGCTAATACCTCTCCCTATACAACCAAGCATTCTGCTAGCATTTCCTGCTGCTCTATTACATTGTCTGCCTACCTTTAAGTCATCAGAAATAATCACCCCTAAATCCCTTTCCTCATATGTTGAGGTTAGGACTTATCAAATATTCTGTACTCTGCCCTTGGGTTTTTACGTCCAAGATGCATTATCTTGCACTTATCCACATTAAATGTCAGTTACCACAATTCTGACCATTTTTCTAGTTTACCTAAATCATTTGTCATTTGGCTTATCCCTCCTGGAACATCAACCCTGTTACATATCTTAGTATCATCAGCAAAAAGACATACCTTACCATCAAGACCTTCTGCAATATCACTAATAAAAATATTAAAGAGAATGGGTCCAAGTACAGATCCCTGAGGTACCCCACTGGTGACAAGTCCAAGCTTCAATATATTCCATTAACTACAACCCTCTGTTGCCTGTCACTCAGCCACTGCCTTACCCATTCAACAATATTGGAATCCAAACTTAAAGATTGCAGTTTATTGATAAGCCTTCTATGTGCAACAGTGTCAAAAGCCTTACTGAAATCTAGGTAAGCAAGGTCTACTGCACCACCCTGATCTATAATTTTAGTTACCCAATCAAAAAAATCAATAAGATTAGTTTGGCATGATCTCCCTGAAGTAAACCCATGTTGTCTCTGATCTTGAAATCCATGTGTTTTTAGATGTTCATCAATCCTATCCTTTAACATGGTTTCCATCACTTTCCCCACTACTGAAGTAAGGCTTACTGGCCTATAGTTGCCCGACTCCTCCCTATTACCTTTCTTGTAAATGGGCACAACATTCGCTAACTTCCAATCTTCTGGGGCTACTCCTGTTAACAATGATTGGTTAAATAAATCTGTTAATGGTTTTGCTAGTACACCACTAAGCTCTTTTAATAGCTTTGGGTGTATTCCATCAGGTCCCATTGACTTATTTGTCTTTACTTTTGACAGTTGAAATAGAACCTCTTCCTCTGTAAACTCACGTGTAATAAATGACTCATTTATCCTTTTTTTCAACTGAGGTCCCTTTCCTTCATTTTCTTCTGTAAATACAGAACAAAAATATTCATTGAGGCAGTCAGCCTGACCTTTATCCTCTTCTACATACCTTCCTTCTTTTGTTTTTAATCTAACTAATCCTTGTTTTACTTTTCTTTTCTCATTTATGTATCTAAAAAATGTTTTATACCCCTTTTTTACTGACTGTGCTATTTTCTCTTCTGTGTGTGATTTGGAAGCTCTTATAACTTGCTTAGCCTCTTTCTGCCTAATCTTATAGATCATTTTGTCTCCCTCACTCTGGGTGAATTTATAGTTCCTAAATGCTAACTTTTTGTTTTTAACTATTTTGGCCACATCTGCGGAGTACCACAGTGGTTTCTTGAATTTTTTGCTTTTACTGACAAGCCTAATGCAATTTTCTGTTGCCTTCAATAGTGCAACTTTTAAATAATCCCATTTTCTTGGACTCCATTTAAATTGCTCCAGTCTGATAATGACTCCTCTACCCATATTCTAATTTTAGAAAAGTCTGTTTTTCTAAAGTCTAAAACTTTTGTTTTTGTGTGGTATGACTCAGTCACTGTTCTTATATTAAACCACACTGACTGATGATCACTGGATCCTAAACTTTCACCTACAGTAACATATACATAGACACAAAAGGAATAGAGAATCGGCTGTGTATAATCTAGAATAAGAACAGAAAAAATACGTAGTGTAATACAGCTAGAAACAGGTTATAGTGCGCTGATATAATAATGCACTCACAAGATCCAAATGAATAATGCGCCAAAAAGGTGCCTGCCCCAGATGAACTTGGGCGGCTAAACGTCTCCACTCTCCACTGGAACTCCAAGCGGACCAAAATATGGAGTGAGACTCCAATATAGGTAGGGTAAAATAAATATGCAGATTTATTGTAGAAAAATGGCCAAACACATTAGCCACATAAATAAAATAAGATAAGATAAGGTCCTACGCGTTTCGTTCCTATACAAAGGAACTTCCTCAGGGACCAAAAGCAAATAATACAATGATTAAAAGCAATCAGGTACAAAAATTTATGCATTTTTGTACTTGATTGTTTTTAATCATTGTATTAAGTATATTTGGATACCATTATACAATTTGAGGTATCATTTCTATGCATATTGTTTTTTCTTTGTGCATTTTACCCAGTTTTTCTATATAGATTCACCTACAGTAACATCTGATACCAAATCTCCATTTGTTAACACTAAATCTAGTATGGCCTCTTTACGAGTTGGCTCCTCAACAACTTGTTTTAGAGACAATCCCAGTAGGGAGTTTAGAATATGTGTGCTCCTGGCACAAGTAGCTAATTTTGTTTTCCAATTTACATCAGGAAGATTAAAGTCACCCATGATGATAACTTCCCCCTTCATTGTAATTTTAGCTATTTCCTCAACTAGTAGATTATCTAACTCTTCAATTTGTCCTGGGGGCCTATAAATCACACCTACACGAGTTACTGTGTGATTACCAAATTCTAACGTAACCCAAACGGACTCTATGTTTGCCTCACTAACTTTTATTAGGCTAGATTTTATGCTATCCTTCACATACAAGGCCACCCCTCCCCCTTTCTTGCCTTCCCTATCTTTCCTATATAAAGAGTACCCTGGTATTGCTATGTCCCAGTCATTTTTCTCATTGTACCATGTCTCAGTAACAGCGACTAAATCTACACTATCAGTTGCCATTATTGCCACAAGTTCATGGATCTTATTCCCTAAACTGCCAGCATTTGTAGACATGACTCTAAGCTTATCATTTTTTAACACACTTGCTACAGGCACCTTCTGTCCTTGTTTTGGGGGACAATTTGATTGATGTTTTATCACCCTTTTGCCCCCCCCCCTCCTAGTTTAAATACATCCTAGCAAAACCTCTGCACTGCTCACTGAGAACATTTGTTCCCTTTTGAGAAAGATGCAAACCATCTTTTTTGTACAGCTTATCTCCATTCCAAACAGAGCTTCCATGAGAAATAAAGCCAAATCCTTGCTCCCGACACCATTCACCAAGCCACAAATTAAAGTCCCTAATACGCATCCGCCTGTCGTTCTGAGTGTTATGCACAGGCAGAACTTCAGAGAATGACAGTGTGGAAGCAACCTGCCGTATATCATTGGCAAAAACACAAAAAACTTCCTTAACCTCTGAAACCTCATTGCAAGCCAAGTCATTTGTCCCTAGATGGACAAGTACATCCAATTCCCCTTCCTGCTTTGCTTGCTTAACAATATTACAGATACGTCTCCTGTCTCTGTGAGCAGTAGCTCCGGGAAGACACCTCACAAGACCACCATTGTCCATCTCCACACCTCTTATAATGGAATCACCCAACAACAACTGCTTTTTATTAGGCCTCACCATAGTCTCCAAGCCAGTCTCCACAACACCACTAGTCTCAGTGCCTCTCTCCACAACACCACTAGCCTCAGTGCCTCTCTCCACAACACCACTAGCCTCAGTGCCTCTCTCCACAACACCACTAGCCATAAACAGAACACTAATTACAAGCGCTCAAAGAGATTGCTTCAAAATGGCGCGTAGGGTCAAAGCCTTGTATAGCGAGGGGTCTATCCATGAACTAGTAAAATGACAACTGATTTGCAATATCTAGGCCACAATAGAAGAGTAAAAAAAAAAACATGACTTCCACCAAGTGACATACAATCCTTATTTGTACATTTCGGAATTTCTAATCCCCTTCTTTCTGGCAAACACACATAGTTAGTTGTACTAAGCAATGCAAAATGGGATCTCACTCAAAAAGTTTTTTGTAAAAATTATTTTTTATTACCGTGCAGAGAAAAGAAAACATCTTACAGGTACTCTTGTGCCCTTTTGCATATTTGCAAAGGGACTATAAAAGGCAGCTCACTTCCTACTACCAAACTCTGCTTAAGTCATTGTAGGACAAGCTGCTTGAGTATAATCTAGCAGTCAAGGATTGGAGAAATGGAAGTGAGGTCTTTGGTCTGAAGTATTGTCCATGATGAGCCACAAATATGAAACTAATGAGTGGGTTCAAACAAAACATACATTGAGGTCCGAGTAGGAATGCACGTTCTTAGTTTATTGAATTCTTATACCATATAGCTAATAGATATGAGTGTTCATCATAAAGAAGTAGTAAGCTATAAAACATGTACATGTACTTAGCCATGGGTTCTGGCTCCTACAATCTCATAATCAGATGGCATTATCTTGGCAACCTTTACTTCAGTTGGAAAATTTACTTAACCCACCTGTCTTCAGGTGTAACATAATTATTATACTAGACTTTTCGTATTTCTACTGTATTGGGGAAGGGAATGGCACTATGATAAACAGATTTAGTGGGCAGTTGCCTGGGATCTGATGAAGATGATGTTAAGGTTCCTACTAGTGTATAAAAGTACACAAATGAACCAATTTTGGATCCTAAAGAAGGAGTTAAGGACAGTTCACTGCAATAAAATACCTTATTTAAGCATAATTACTAATATTACTAATCTAAAAGAAATTATAAATACCTTCTCAGTTATACCTGTGATGTTCATCTGCTCTAATTACTAATAAGACGTGTAAGGGAAACATACAAGAATGCGTGATGTAAAACATCTATGGTATTTATATTAATATATGAAACAGAATATGTTTTGGAAATGTAGCAACATTTACAAAATAAGAGAGGCAAGGTGGGAGGGTGAAGATTTAATTAAACAATTGTTCTCTTATGATGATGTACTTACTATTCAACAACTACTCTATTGTAATTAGCATGCCCTTCTATTTGTACTACTTTATCATAAACTGAAAATTGCAAAAAAAAAGTTTGTCAAAAAAAAACAGAACATAAAAAACACCTAAAATAGACAGAGAATACCAATTACGGTAATAGTGTAGAGCGCTACGGAATCTCTTGGCGCTATATGAATTGCAATAATAATAATAACTATAGGAAGGCATGGATAATCAATTTAAGTGCAATTTCAAGACCAATGGGAGCACATTTCAGAGGTGATAAATTCTTAAAATAATTGCAAACACAAGCTATTTATGTTTCTGCATCTGGGACATAGAACAATTAATGTAAACCATTTTAACTCATTGTTTATACATCCAATGAACTAATAATAAATAATAAATGCTTTTTCATGGGAAATATATTTCACCGCTTGCTAATATCTGCTCATTTTAATTATTACTACTTTGTATTTACCAAAGATTGTAGTCAACCTCTGATACTTCCTATTTGATGTTAATCAATTTGTGATTTATGTTGAAAATGCCAATAGGAATTAACTATCTTTATTCTTCACTATTTAATCTACAATTTTTAAATCAATATTTCACAATTTGTATTTGCAACGTTCTGTGAGCTTTGAAATCATACGTCTGTTTAAAAAAATCCTGCAGGCTCTAAAGTGGACTATTTTTATTTGAACACTGATATTCAATATTCAATAAAGTGTATTTGAAATTCAGGGACAAAATAGATCAATTTAAAGTGTAGATGACTTTAGGATTTATACTGTTTGGCTATTTAGAATTTGAAATTCACAAATTCACTTTGAATTTCAGATAATTATTTGCCATTAATAGTGATGTTTAATGTATATGTTTTATATTTACTGCAGTTATATATCTTTGGATTGCTGTTATGTTTCCTTATTATCTATATTTTTCAATTTATATTTTTATTAATCCTTCCCATTTATACATTTCTGCATACGTTTTTAAAATGTTAATTAATCAACAAACGATAATTGTTGCGTTTTATAATAATCTGTATGGATAGGAAATCATGTAATATGTGTCCTTTTATGCTGCGTGCCCGGGACAGACTCCCTGAATGTAGCTTGTCCTTACTTATTGTCATTCAATACACTCCGTACATTGATTGATTTATTTTTCTCAATTGGTCTGGTGTTTTACTCTGAAACTGCTATGTTTACATAGCAGGGGTTAAATCTAGATGGACCTGGCACCCAGACCATTTCATTAACCTGAAGTGGTCTGGGTGCCTATAGTGGTCCTTTAATATTGGATAATGAGTGCTACTCTTAATATTATTTAATATTGCAAATATGAAGTAAAAACATAAAATCATAAAACTCCACAAATTTAACAATTTCAAGGTTATTCACTAAACTCTGCATTGTAGTAGACTGATATTAACTAGCAAAATGTGCGCAAAAATAGCTGATTGGAAAAAAAATCTTTAAATCAGCTATAATGTTTTGCCCTATTTTGCCATCCAGATTTTTTTTTTTGTTTTGCTACAATGCAGGTTTTATGGCATATACCCAATACTACAACCACAACAAATTTATGGTCAAAGCAATTGTGCTAAAGCAAGGGCTGGCACTTCTTACAGGCCTTATTAGACGGCTGCCTAGGCTGCTGCTTAAGGAGGGGGCCGGCAATAGCTTTATGATCATCTGTTCTGCGGGCACCCCTCTATCAAGTTGGATTATTAATTATTATAATTAATCCGAGCACGCCGACGGCCATGTTACTGGGTGCTAGTGTGCGCTTACATGGCTGCTGACTAGCACCCAGTAGAACACCGGTCCAGCGGCATCCACCACAGCCCGCACAGCCAGGCCCCTCCCAGACATCCATTGCGGCAGCAGTGCAAGGGCACTTCCATTCCTCGCTCCCACCCTTTCCCCTGTACGTGGGGACAAGTGGGCAGAAACATAACAGGAAATGTGGCTGAGAAAGAAAGTGATGAGCAGCCAAGCGAAGGAAAGATGGACACAGGAACAGCAATGAAGGTAAGATGTATGTCAGAGAATGTGTGTGTCTGCTTCAGTCAGTATATTTGTGTATGTCAGTCTGTATGGCACAGTGTGTGTAAGTGTATGGGTTATTGTGTGTGCCCGCATGGACCAGTGTGTGTGTCTGTATGTGTCAGTGTGTGTGGCTGTATGGGTCAGTGTGTGTGGCTGTATGGGTTAGTGTGTATCTGTATGGGTCAGTGTGTGTGTCTGTATGGGTTAGTGTGTATCTGTATGGGTCAGTGTGTGTGTCTGCATGGGTCTGTGTGTGTGTCTGTATGGGTTAGTGTGTATCTGTATGGGTCAGTGTGTGTGTCTGTATGGGTCAGTGTGTGTGTCTGCATGGGTCTGTGTGTGTGTCTGTATGGGTTAGTGTGTATCTGTATGCAGGGCCGCCATCAGAAATTTTGGGGCCCCTAACACAGCTCAAGGTCTGGGCCCCCCTTCAAGCCTGCCTCCAAATCCCGCCCACAGGAATACACACACACTAACAGATACAAATACTGAAACAGACATACACACATGCATAGGGAGATGATGAGACACACACACATATACAAGCAGACATACATACTGACAAACATACATATACATACTGCATATTGATATATACATACATACCGACAGGCATACATACATACATACAGACACACACAGGCATGCACACACACACACACACACATACACTGGCATACATACACACACACATACACACATGCACTGGCATACACACACACATACACTGGCATTCATACACTGGCATACATACATACACATACACTGGCATCCACACACTGGCATACATACACACATACACTGGCATACACACACTGGCATACACTGGCATTCATATACCGGCATACACACTGGCACACACATACACTGGCATACACAATGGCATACACACACTGGCATACATACACATACACTGGCATTCAGACACACATACACTGGCATTCAGACACTGGCATACACACATACACTGGCATTCATACACTGGCATTCAGACATTGGCATTCAGACATTGGCATTCAGACACTGGCATTCAGACACACATACACTGGCATACACACACATACACTGGCATTCATACACCAGCATACACACACACATACACTGGCATACACACACACATACACTGGCATACACACACTGACATTCAGACACTGGCATACACACACCAGCATACACACACACATACACTGGCATACACACACTGGCATTCATACACACATACACTGGCATACACACACTGGCATTCATACACACATACACTGGCATACACACACTGGCACACACAATGGCATTCATACACTGGCATTCAGACACCAGCATACACACACATACACTGGCATTCATACACACATACACTGGCATACACACACTGGCACACATAATGGCATTCATACACTGGCATTCAGACACACATACACTGGCATTCAGACACTGGCATACACACACATACACTGGCATTCATACACCAGCATACACACACACATACACTGGCATACACACACACACATACACTGGCATACACACACTGGCATTCATACACACATACACTGGCATTCATACACACATACACTGGCATACACTGGCATTCATACACCGGCATACACACTGGCACACACATACACTGGCATACACAATGGCATACACACACTGGCATACATGCATTCAGACACTGGCATTCAGACACTGGCATTCAGACACTGGCATTCAGACACATACACTGGCATTCATACACCAGCATACACACACACATACACTGGCATTCATACACACATACACTGGCATACACACACTGACATTCAGACACACATACACTGGCATTCAGACACTGGCATACACACACCAGCATACACACACACATACACTGGCATACACACACTGGCATTCAGACACCAGCATACACACACACATACACTGGCATTCAGACACACATACACTTCATCCCCAGCCACCCTCCTCTCTTCCTTACCATTTCGTCGCAGGAGGGTGGCTGGGGATGATGGGCATCGGCTGCCTCTCCTCATGCTGCGTCCTCCTTCCCGCGCGGAGTAAAGTGGGAGGAAGTGACCGGACGTCACTTCCTCCCAGCAGCACTTGCTTCCGGCTGCATTTTTTTTTTTTAAAGGGGCCCGGTCGCGCTATTACAGCGCTAAACGGGCCCCTGAAGATAATAGGGCCCATTGGGTGGCCCTAAATGATTGGGGCCACCTGATGGGCCCCATCAGCGTGTGGGCCCCGGTGCAGATGCACCGGCGGCAGTTCCGCTGATCCACGTGGGGCCCGGGCGGCCGGGCCCCCCAGGGCCACCGGGCCCATGACAATTGTCACGGTTGTCATGCCCTGATGGCGGCCCTGTCTGTATGGGTCAGTGTGTGTGTCTGTATGGGTTAGTATGTATCTGTATGGGTCAGTGTGTGTGTCTGCATGGGTCTGTGTGTGGTTCAGTGTGTGTGTGTCTGCATGAGTCAGTGTATATGTATGCATAGTTCATTGTGTGTGTCTGCATGGGTCAGTGTATGTGTATGCATTGTTCATTGTGTGTGTCGAAAAATCTAGTGTCCATTAGACCTCCCAATAGGAAATCATGATTCAGTGCCTTCCTACTGGGATTCAGCCACTAGAGGAGTTGATAACAACTGCAATAACTACACTTGCAGGGTTAAGGGTGATGGGAGTTGGCACCCAGACCACTTCAATGAGCGGAAGTGGTCTGGGTGCCTACAGTGTCCCTTTAAATGATTCCTTCTTTATTTCTTATTCCACCTTTTCCTATGTGTACGGATCTGTTGATCTTTCCATTACATTTATTCATCTACTCTTCTGCTGAAAAGTAGATTTTGGCGTTATTAATTATTCATGAGTAATAATTACATGTTAATTCTAGGAGTTTGTTCATCTGTTTTTTTTCTGTTTAGATAAATTAATTATTAAAGAGTGGCTAGATAAATTGAGTTTAAATTCTCTAAAATTAAGCTAACCAGAAAAGTTTCACAATATGACTATTGATTCCCCAGTAGAGTAGACAATATTGCAGAAAAATGTGGGTTCTGCTTCAGTGGAAAAATGGGGTTCATTAACAAAGGTAACGCTCCAGTTGTAATCTGTATATAAAACCAGCAACAATTTGCTCGCCTACAGTAGTAATCATTACTATGATTGCTTAGAGAAAAGTAATACAATTATCATTTTTATTACTAATAGTAGCATTTACATACCGACAATATTTTCTGCAGTGTACCGAAATATAAAGTAATGTTAATAAAAACGAGTTAAAGAGGGCCCTGCTCAATTGAGCTTACAATCTAGAAGGATGTATGGATGTATGGATGTATGTATGTATGATGTTTTTTATTAATTTTAATACAGTTCAATTTTTGGAGATGGATGGTTACATTTGATAAGCATTTTTAACACACTGAGAAGAGAGAATTTAAGTTTGCGAACTAAAAACAAACCTCTTTATTGTCTTTGCTTGCTAATTCCTGGGATTTATAATAATGTATTTCTCCCCTCTGCCACTAGGAGGATTAGTGTGCAGAGGCAGCAAATGCACATAAAATGTTGCAATGCATTTTAAAGCTGTCATATGTTTATGTTTAACTTCATAAAAATCCCATTGTTTGTGCGTGGGGCAAAAAAAAACCCACCAAATAAAAACTAACTTTAAACTCTTTTTGTCCTCTAATAGCCTCAGTTATTGCTGGGTAAACCCCACCATCATGCAAACTATATGAGGTCCACAGGACCTTGTAAACGTATAACAAAAAGCTCCGCCAATGTGTCCCTTTGGGACAAAAAAGCGAATGACCCAAACCGACCATGAAATGAAACTCAGAACTAGAAAGTCTGTAGGGCAGTAGGAGATTTTAAATAATGTTTGCAATATAATAAAATAAATAAAATAATAATACTTTGTGAAAATATCCATCATTTCATGCATTTCAATGCATAAATTACTCGCTTTGCCCCATTTTCTGTCCATCGGATAAACCTAACAGTATAACAGTATACTTTGTCAGTGTATATATGTGTGGTAGCACTGACTGTTAAGACCCCTGACTTGCCTCTCTAAACAAAGCAAACGTCTGATACTGATTACATTTCTTCCACAATGATCGATTCAACTGATTTCAGCTCTCGAAAGTATATTTCTCTCTTTTTCTTTTTTTTTTGTTTTACTAATCTTAAAGGGACACTATAGTCACAAGAACAACTACAGTTTATTGAATTTGTTCCGGTGAGTAGAATCATTACCTTCAGGCTTTTTGCTGTAATCACTATCTTTTCAGAGAAAATGCAGTGTTTATATTACAGCCTAGTGATAACTTCACTGGCCACTCCTCAGATAGCTGTTAGAGATCCTTCCTGGGCCATGGCTGCCTAAAATGCACCAAAACATTCAGTGTATGCATGCAGACACTGAACTTTCCTCATAGAGATTCATTGATTCAATTCATATTTATGTGGAGATGCTGATTGACCAGGGCTGTGTTTGAATCGTGTTGGCTCTGCCCCTGATCTGCCTCTTTGTCAGCCTCAGCCAATCCTTTGGAGAAGCATTGTGATTGGATCAGGCTACCACTTCTGCTGATGTCAGCAGGTAGTGGGCAGGTATAATGGAAACAGGGACAAAGTAAGCAGCTGCAGACTTGAATACAAGTAAGATTTTACTATATTTATGGAGCCATGAGGGGACCAGGGGGGCTAGATGGTGGTTTAAACCCTATAGGGTCAGGAATACATGTTTGTGGTCATGACCCTATAGTGCTCCTTTAAATGGTTGAAAATCCTAAATCAACTCCAAAAATACATGATAAATACAAACAAGTGTAACCAAAAAGTATCCACATATATTCTTCAAATTCAGTCATGTCCTCTTCTGTTTATTATTAGAATGTTCTTTTCCCTTTAATTCATGCAAAGTAAATCAAATCTACACACTTATATGAGTTATGAACTACTTGCAAAAAAAGCCACATTTCATCCCAAATTTTACTACCAATTTCTGTCTACAGTATTATAGATCTGCCATTGACATGACCCACAGCAAGATTAAATTACAGAAATATATCTCTTGTTTGGTCCTGCAATTGTGACATTCTTAAGACATTTTAAAATAAATTAAAATTTTAAGAGCCTGCTGCAAGGAATGTATTTTTGTTGAACATATATTACTGTGTGTTACTGCAAAAAAATCATGCATTTTTAGTACTTTTGTAGCAGACCTAGATTGTCTGCTCAGTTTGGAGATAATTACTATTCCATGTCCTATGGGGCAGAGTGAATTGTATCACATGTGTAAAGTTTGGTAAGCCTGCTAAAAATTTAATATGGTGTCAGATGATGTGATTTCCAATCCAGGAACACCAGAGGTTAAACCACTGAAATCCTTTGCATTACATTGGACTTTTCACTCCATTGTCCTACACACGTCTGTTACTTTTTTGTTTCAAAATCTGCTTAAATAACCAATGCAACGCACCTCATGAATGTGTGAATACATGTGCAGAGAAAAAAAAAGTATTACATATAAACATAAATGCATACTACTACTTTTTATTGTTCAAAAAAATAATCTAGGATTTTAGTCTAAAAACATTTTTGGATATTTCTTTAATAATGATTGAATTAGTGTATTGATTTAGTAAAAAATTTTTAACAAAGCTAATACCACTACCAAAAACAAATAACAAAACAAATAAGTAACTTTTTTTTTTTACAATAGAACTGTATAAATTGATTGCTTTAAGGTCTTTGTATGAGTATTTTTATACAGAGGTCAATTCACCAAATGTAAATGTACTAACTAATCTGCATGTTGTCATGTGAAATAGCTGATTTGGAGAACCTTTCTCTGTTTAAATATTCACTAAAAACATAACAAGTACAAAATCAATCGTAACCAACTTCTACAGCTCAGCTAAAGTCTAGTTAGCTAGAATATTAGCAAACCTTCAAGTAAGTAAGTAAATGTACTATAAAGCAGGGGTAGGCAACCTAGGCATTTCAGATGTGGACTACAACTCCCTTGATGCTTTGCCAGCATTCTGGCTCTAAGGGCATTGTGGGAGATGTAGTTCACAACATCTGGAGTGCCGAGGTATGTCTAACCCTACTATAAAGAGTCAGACATTCATTATCAAGCAATGACTTGTAACACACTTGCATGGTCATTTTCAATGCAGTGCAATTTAGGTCTAAATCATATACATACAAATAAATACTATGAATCATATAAAAAATAGATATGTTTACAAAACAGCTGGGGGTTTTTAATAAAAGAGAGCAGAACCATGCTGCCACAGGACTCCTTCCCAATAGGAAAATCTCTGACACCTCCAATATAAGTAAATATATGAAAAGGGACAGTCTCACACTGAACATGCACTATAAAGGCTTTTTTTCTACACATAGACCTGGCCTGTGTGTATGAATACATATTCATATCCATAATGATCCTATAGGAATCCTTTGGATTTCAGTAATCATCACTCTTGCAGTATCTCTCAGGACCACTAGCTTTCTGTGGTGCTGTTTCACACTCAAGAGATCTGATTTATCTCAACTGGTCCTCCTAGCTAATTATCTCTTCTTCTCAAAGAAACACTATAGTGTCCTTCAGCCCCCATACACTCCCCCAGCAAATGTCCCTTGACACTGGATTGTTCTCTACCACCTCTGACATTGGTGATGGGGGTTTTGAAGATGCTGGATGTCTTTAAGACAAGCCTGTCTTCTTGTCAAGTAACAAACCATCATTTGGGCATTGATTTTCTGCCTTGTATCCTGAAACTGCCTTGCATCCACAGTTCCCCTCAGAGGCCTGCTGACACCCAGAGTTCCCCCAGAGATTTGCTGATACCCAGAGCTCCCTCAGGGGCCTGCTGGCATTTACAGTTCCCTTAGGGGCCTACTGACACCCAGATTCCACCAGAGGTTTGCTGGCATTCAGAGCTGGCCCAGAGGCCTACCGACACCTAATTTCCCCCCACAGGCTTGCTGGCATCTATTGTAGGCCCAGGGGCATACTGACTCCCATAATTCCACCAGAGGCTTGCTGGTACCTGGGGTTCTCCCAGAAGGTTGCTGGCTCCAGAATTCCCCTTGTTTATTTTCCTACTGTTCTGTTTTGCTTAATGCGTTTACTTTTTGCTTTAACTAATAATAGATATTGCTTTACTTTATTCTGATTTTGTTGCCTGGTTATTCCCTTAAAGGGAAACTCCAGTGCCAGGAAAACAATACAGGTCCCCTCTCCCTCCCACCCCCCAATCCCCAGTTGCTGAAGGGGTGAAAACCCCTTCAGTAACTTACATGAGGCAGCGACAATGTCCCACGTCGCTGCTTCTTCCTCTGCACCGCTCCTCCCTCTGATTGCATTGGCCGGTGGGCGAGACTGATCCCGCCCACCAGCCGGGGAAACTTAAATCGCATGTGCGGCAATGCCGCGCATGCACATTAGCGCTCCCCATAGGAAAGCATTGAAAATGCATTTCAATGCTTTCCTATGTGGAAATGAGCGACGCTGGAGGTCCTCACACAGCGTGAGGACGTCCAGCGACGCTCTAGCACAGGTTTCCTGTGCTAGAAACCAGGAAGTGCCAGGAAGTACCTATATTTTGCTGAATCACAAAATGGTGGCCTTTTCTATCTCTGCAGAATTCTGGGTTCCACCCACTTCCTGACTTGTTTCCAGATTTATTTAACCCCTTAAGGACCAAACTTTTGGAATAAAAGGGAATCATGACATGTCACACATGTCATGTGTCCTTAAGTGGTTAAAGACATTTCACAATCAGACCAGCTCTTCACCTTACTCAGCTATTCTAAAATGAGTGCTCCAGTTAATTGTAGCTAGTAATTATTTGAATAGCGTGATAACACATTTTTGGAATGGTAACAGATTAGGAAACCAGACAACATGTTATCACTCGAGCAATTTTATCAGAAGTAACTGGTCCCTAAAGTTATTTTCAATCCCCAATTCTGTTCAAATAGTTAGAGTACATTCTAGCTTTGGACGGCAAACATGAAGTTTTGGTAACTGAGTTTACTTTAAATATTGGTTGACAACCTGAAAATTAGGGTCTAGACTCCTTAGTTTTTGTACACGATGAACCTTTTTACAGATGTGATGACAATTATGACTCATAAGAGCCTCTAACCCCTTTGATTGAATAATGCATTGCAGCCTTCTCTCTGGAACACAAACAGTTAAATCTCAACTCAAAACCCTAAACGCCTGATGTAACTAGAACAATTCATATGCAGCAAACGTCAATTACCAAGAAAATCTGAACTACAGGACTGAAATCACTTGAAGGGCAAACGATAATTATTACCAGTCCTACGTCTAAATCTCTTTAAAAATAATGCAAGATAGTTTAGTTGTCTAACTTGCATTTGAAATATTCCTGTACTTGTCAGCATGAATCAGTCCTATCAATGGTATACAATATGTGCATGTAATCTGTAGTGTTACCCACATGTCATCAATAATTACATTGTATTCATCACAAACGTCTGGTTCTAGCTGTGTAAGTAGCAAATAGCTGTGTCTATTTATCTTTCTATTATGGGTGTAGCTGAGCATTTATCTTTTACTGAGGCAAGCCCAGATGAAATATTAAGGTAGCACCCACTGTTATTTTAGCATACGGCACTAAGTGCATATAAGGGCAGGCCAGCTCACTGAGCTAAATATTACTTTTACGTTTTAGGAACTGTCATGTGTTACGTTTTCTCTTCCACAAATGTTTAGTTAATAAAATCCACCTTCACTAAGCCTTCAGACAAAATACAATCTCATATCCTTTCATTCTATACATGTTCTGTGTTTAAGATCAAGGTTAGTGAGTTTTGAGAATTCGTCCTTCAACGGGTTTTATAAGTATCTACATTTATTCAGATTCATTAGGCTGTTCTTATTAAGTTGAATGTAATAATTATTTTCCAAACATGATTCAGCTTATACCGACATAATAGTTAACCAACTGTTCAAGCAAGAGAAAAGTGAAATATGTGAATTATAGTTATAAAATAATAGATTGTAATTATAAAAAGTGAAACTCAGTGTTTCTGTTAAGATTGCTATTATGAAGGAAAAGCATGTATTTTATTAAAACAACTTTTCAATGGCATATTGCTTTTATTGTCTTGATATATTTGAGAGACTATGTATATATATATATATATATATATATATATATATATATATTATATATTTTTTTTTTTTGGGGGGGGGGGGGGGGGTTTAATAGGGCCTCTTCACTTAAGTCTGGTGCTTTCCTAACCATATTGTATACTTGCACAAGTTGGAGCAAAAGAACCATTTGTCAGCTCAAGCTAAACTTAAAGCGACACTATAGTCACCAAAACAACTTTACCTTAATGATGCAGTTTTGGTGTATACATCACGCCCCTGCTGTCTCACTGCTTAATTCTCTACTATTTAGTAATTAAATCACTTTGTTTTTACAGTCCTGGCCACACCTCTTTGCATGTGATTTGCACAGCCTTCCTAAACACATCATTAGAGCATCTAATGTTTACACATCCTTTATTGCAAATTCTGTTTAATTTAGAATCTAGATCTTGCAGGAGCCTTCTGTGGGTGATTAAAGTCCAGTTTACAGAGCAGGAAATAAAAACTTTTAAAGTAAGTTAACATCTGACTGAAAATAAACCATTTTGTTTTTATGCAGGCTGTGTAAGTCACAGCTAGGGAAGGTGTGGCTAGGGCTGCCTAAACAAAGTGATTTAACTCCTAAATGGCAGAGAATTGAGCAGTTAAACTTCAGAGGCATGATCTGTACACCAAAAGTGCTTCATTAAGCTAATGTTGCTTTGGTGACTAAAGTGTCCCTTTAAAGCTTAGTGAATAGTTAAAGCACCTCTGACACTTATGATATAAGATTAAAATATACAGGGTTATTCACTAAAGTGAGATTTAAAGGTGAATTCAAAGTGAATTTCAAATTTAAGGTCCAAATAGCCAAACTGGAAAAAATCACTAAGTCAGCTATGCTTTCAGTTTGAAATCTTTGGCTTTAAATTTGAAATTCTCTTAAAATTAATTTTGAGTTCTTACGAAGAACCCATGTAATTGTTATGAAATACTCATGCTGACTGCATTGTAATTTCCTTTAAATGAGAACAAAATCCAAAGATACTGGACCCTAACCAGAGTTGTCATTTTTGGGGGACTTTGCAAAATATGCAAAATTTCTGTAAATATCAGAAGTTGGGCAACACTCCCCTCAGGTTTTGTTGCAATTAAATAAATATTGTTTGTGTAAATATGTTTATCCCCATCACCCCGCTTACTTTCTGTGGGAGAATGTTAGCTGTGGAGGTGGTGGAAATTCCTGATCTGCAGTAATATAATGTTCAGTTCCCTTTAAGAATTCCCTAATATTAGTACAGACCACAATGCTCCCTCTGTGAAGCAAGGGAGCAAAGGGCCATGTAGGAAGATCTTTTGAATAATGTGTTCCAGAGATATAAGCAGTGCTCTATTTGCCGCGAAGCAAACAAGGCATTTTCCAGGGGTTGGCAAAAAACACTGCCCCCAAATGCCCAGGCAAATGCCGTGTTAGCCTTGGGGCAGGCGGCTAGCTGAGGTGCAGGCGGGCTCAACTCCCTCGCTCATCGCAGAGTGATGCCAGGAGTCGGAATGTGATGTCATATTCCGGCTCCCTGCATCATTCTGCGGTGCGCGAGGGAGCCGAGAAGGGAGAACTCAGAAATCGACGCCCACCTGCCTGCACGCCAACCTGCACGCCTGCCCAAACAGCCTGGCCAACAGCCCCACTGGACCCCAGGTAAAAAATACACCCAAAAGTAGGGAGGCTGGGTGGATTTAAATTAAAATAAAAAAAATCATCTATGTGTGTTGGGGGTGTGTGTGTGTATGTCTGTCAGTGTGTCTGTGTGTATATTTGTCAGTGTGTGTCTGTGAGTGTATATATCTGTCAGTGTGTGTCTGAGTGATTGTGTGTGTCTGTGAGTGAGTGTTCATGTCTGTGAGTCCACCTGCCAACGTCAAGGCAGACCACCCTAGGTGGGTCCTAACTCTAACCATTCACCTGCCTTGAAGTTGGCAGGTGGGCTTACCCTCTCATGGCCATTGGAGGTAACTAAAAACCTCCATTTGTTTAAAAATACATAGAGATTAAGGAGAGAGCGCAGGTAACTTGTTTTTCTTTGGTTTTTACTATATTTTGGGGCTAATGTGTACTGTAGTCATTGCTGCCGCCCAATGGGAGTGAGCGCAGGACTTATCTTTTTGCATTTGTATTCACTTTTTGTATCACACAGCTTTGTTACAATGCTGCCGCCCATTCCATGTGTTCCCTATTAAGGGTTAATAAATGTATAGGGGTGTATATAATTAGAGAGATGTCTTTGCCAGAAGCTCAAGGAAGCAAGGTGAATGGTTAGAGTTATGACTCACCTAGGGGGTTCTGCCCTGATGTTGGCAGGTGGGCTTACCCTCTCGAGGCCATTGGAGGTAACTAAAAACCTCCATTTGTTAAAAAATACATAGGGATTAAGGAGAGAGCGCAGGTAACTTGCTTTTCTTTGGTTGAGGGGGTTGTCAGAAAGTATTTCAGTCAGGGGTTTGAGGTGGTTCCCATCGCAGAATTGGTGTATGTACATCCAGTCTGAGTGGGAAAGTATCTTGAGGTCCATCAGCAACAGGCCACCCCCTAGGTCGGGTTGTGTGATGGGCGTCAGGGGGCCGAATGACATGGACAGATGCTGCGGATATCAAAGGGAGCACCATACTCTCAAGGTGGCATCTATCATTTGGTTATCAGTTCACAGGGAGCTGAATGTCATGTTGCCGAGCCAGAGCAATGAGGGGATCTTACCTGCTGCCTGGGCTTTTTCTGCGTGGACCCAGAGCTTTGTAGTTGGGTGGGCATGCCAGTCTGTGACTTTGAATAAGTTGTGTTGTGGTAATATCTGAGTATTGATGGAAGCCCGTTGCCTCCCTGGTTTTTGGGCAGCTCTAATTGCGATTTGCTGATCCTGGGTGCCTGTCTATTCCAGACAAACCTCCAGATAGCGGTAGAGATGGATTGGAAAAAGGCTCTGGGTATGGTATGAAACAAGTGCGGAATGTGCAGGAGGATGTTCATATTCACTTCGTTGACGCAGCCGAACCAGGATGCATACCAGTCCGACCAGTGGTGCATGTCAGTTTGTAAGGCTGTGAGGATAGGGAGGAAATTTAACTAGTAGAGGTGTAACAGATCCATCGGTAACCAGATACATAGATATTTTTGTTTCATCTCGCACCAGGTAAACAGATATGAACCATTCAGCCCATCTAGTCTGCCCAATTTTCAATTTTCTGGTCTTATTTTATCGTTAGGATAGCCTTATGCCTATCCCATGCATGCTTAAACTCCTTTACTGTGTTAACCTCTACCACTTTAGCTGGAAGGCTATCCCATGCATCCACTACCCTCTTAGTAAAGTAATATTCCTGGTATTATTTTTGAGTCTGGGCCTTAGACCACTCAGCCATCCTGACACTGTTAAAATTTATTATTTTTAAACCTTTGCCCCTCTAATTTAAGTCTATGTCCTCTTTTTGTGGTAGTTTTCTTCTTTTAAATATAGTCTCCTCCTTTACTGTGTTGATTCCCTTTATGTATTAAAATGTTTCTATCATATCCCCCCGTCACGTTTTTCCTCCAAGCTATACATGTTAAGATCCTTTAACCTTTCCTGGTAAGTTTTATCCTGAACTAGTTTAGTAGCCCTTGGCTGAACTTTCTCTACAGTATCAATATCCTTCTGGAGATACCGTCTCCAGTACTGTGTACAATACTCCAAGTGAGGTCTCACCAGTGTTTTGTACAATGGCATGAGCACTTCCCTCTTTCTACTGCTAATACCTCTCCCTATACAACCAAGCATTCTGAAGTAAAGTGGAACTGCTCCCTCGGGTGTGACGCTCTATTGGTCAGAAGTGAGATATTGAGCTCTTCGGACTTTTCCAGGTTAAGCTAAAGATGAGAGAGCTCACCGTAGTCTTGAAGAGCATGCAGGAGGTTGGGTATGAATATCAATGGTTTTTCCAGGAAAAAAAAGCATGTCATCCACATAGGCAACGACCTATTTAACGACCTATCCAGCCACCCTCCTGTTAGCTTACTTTATGTACCAGGAGGGTGGCTTGGAGTCCTGCTGCTGTGGCAGTGAGGGGTCTGGAGCTTTTCGTGCTCCTCTCCGCTTACGCTGTGGCTGCCTCCTCTCCCTCTCTGGCTGACTCCCTGCAGGACGCTGGGAGGTAGTGATAGGCTGTCACTTCCTCCCACCTGGCACTCGACCGGGTCCCTGTTGAGCAGTAATCATTCCGCGATACCACTGTGTGCACCCCAGAGCAACAGTTTGGGAACCGCTGGTGTATACATTTTCTATTTAGGTCCTCTTCTTCCTTCATATAATTGCTAAATTAAACATAAAATATGACATTTCTTTATATAACAAATAAAAATGGTGGCATGGTCCTTTAAACACAAATATGATAATACGTATATTTGCAATAGGATAACATTCTTTAAAAAGATTAAATGTACAAATATAATTTTTATTTCTTGTTTCTAAACATCTACACTTTTTAATTAATCTAAAGCATATTAAATACTTGCTCCATTTTTTGCTTTTTTTAATCTTGCTATGTGAAATCCCACTGGGAAAATGGTTAATCTGCGTGGCAGATGGCCTGAACAATCTATATCTTTTACTAGCTGGGCAAGGGCATTCTAGGTCACTTTCTACATCACAAATATAACAGTGAAACGTTTCAGTACTATATTTAATCTAGTACTCGGCACCAGTTACTGACGTTTTATATTAAAAGCATAATTATTGTGGGTATTTAATATTAGCAGTGCCAACAACAGATCTACAAGGCATCGGAGGATTTTGTAAACAAACAGTCGGTAATGCGCTTCATTTTTTGTTTACTTTTAACTCAATTTGAAATTTATTATAAACACACTTAATTAGGTAGTGTTCAAGTTTCTTAGTCAAAAACGGGGTTTACCATTACATTATATAAAATGTGTACAAAGTTACAGTCACTATAATTCTCAGTATTTCTTGCACCATTTAAAATGATAACAAAAATTCCCTAGTTAGAGTCCAGGTGTTGACAACGTTCGGCACTCCAGATGTTGTAGACTACATCTCCCCTGATGCTTTGCCAGCATGATAGCTGTAAGAGCATTATGGGTGATGTAGGCCACAACATCTGGACTGCTGAAGATTGCCTACACTGAGTTAAACTATGTCATTAAATATAAAGTGAGAGCATACAGTATACAATATTATCATATTATTTATACTAATTATTTTACTGTATGTTAAGGTGAGGGATAGGATGGCTCATTTATTATTTTAGATTACATTTCTCATAGAATGCAATTATGTGGGGGCCTTTACATAGATTAGTAAAAGTACAGACGTAACTGGTAGAATCAAACAAGGTTGACACAAGAACTAGAGGAGAAACATGAACTGGAGGAGAAACATCTGTGGAGTCAAGGTTAATGGAAAGAGATAGTGAGGTTACATTAGGTGACCCAAGGGTGACTTGTAAGGAAAAAGTCATATTTCTCAGTTAATGTGTCAATCTATGGTGGGTCAAGGTAGACATTTATAAATATACATGTTGGCAAAATGTCATGGCTTACTGAATGTAACCTTAAAGTTTGTTCTATTTACATGGTGTTGGGAGGGGGGGGGGTGGAGAATGATTGGAACTGGAAAGGAGCTCATGGAATAGAATGGAAAAAAGAGTTAAGGAGGATATAGGGATATAGTGGGAGCTGTGTAAAGAGAGATACTAGACACTATATTACACAAGGTTTTCGGTGGAGAAAAGGGAATTTGAAAATTCAGTGTTAGTGAATTGGAAATCACTTTAGTTTCTCCAGTAAAGAAAGGAAATCACTGTGATTGTTCCAGCAGGGAATGTTAAACCACTGAAGAAGGATGTTAGACATTCTGCCATAAATTAAATGATATCTCGTTTGGAATAAATAGTCTTGTTTAAGTATATCCTGGCACCTGGGATACTTGGGTGAGAAGGTGGTTGAATAATCGTCAGTGCTCACAGAGAAAAGGTTCCTCCATATTATGAGGAATTCATCAGACCAAGCACAAGTAAAAAAAATTACACTCTTTTAAAACTGTGAAATGAAATGAACTGTGAATGTGAAAATATAAATAAAATCTAGATATAATACTGTCTTAAACATTACATTCTGTTATTAATTTCAAATAAGAAAAGAGGGGTCTGCAAACAAAGGGGAATCAAAAAGTATTATTGATGGAAGGGTAACACACTAGATAAAATGGAAGCTGTACCCAGAGTTTAGTCGAGGAAGTTATCCAGTTTGAGGATGAAACGTGATTTGAGCATACCTGTGAGGGAGTCACTTGGCTTGAATACATCGGCACGTGCGGCTGAACATTTGTATATGGTTTGCGTGGCTTTGTATACATTTTTCTGATTTCAAATGTCAAATTTCAGGCTTCCCCGAGCTTCGGCCCTCCAGATGTTGCTGAATTACAACTCCCATGATTCTATGAATGAAATAGATAGGCTGAGAATCATGGGAGTTGTAGTTCAGCAACATCTTGAGGGCCGGAGTTTGGGGAAACCTGTAACATCAAGTTTTATCCAAAATGCCTGTTCAAACTTGCAAATCCTTTATTGCATATTCCCATTTGTCAGAGCCCCAGAGCAGATGATGAATGCAATGAAAGGTTTTATTGTGGTACATATTTAATTGCCAGTTTCAATGTGAGTACCCATCCAATACTCTTTGTGGATTTGTGCTTCATTACACAGTCACATATTCACTGAAAAATGCATTTATTGCTCATTTCTTGCGTTACAGTAGTACATGAGATAAAATGGAAGATAAAATCTGTATTCATTCACATATGTGAGACACTTTCTGTTTGAAAGGGGTAAAACAATCTTTATTGATAAAAGAAGTAAATAATAATATTTGTATTTTCCCATATCGCTGTACGGCAGTTACAATACTGATGGACAATGTAATATCATCATTTTAAAAATTACTGAGTCCATTTTTATTATTAATTTAGAATTGAAATGTTTACTAGAACAAATACATCAGGTGTATATAATTATTAAGCTGTATGGTTTTTAATGCATATATATTGTTTCCCTCAGAAAGTGTTTTGTAATAGGAACTTTGGAATTAGGTATGTTTAGAAACTTAAGTTAACCATTATGGGTTTTTGGATTTTACCTTTGTTACATTTGAGTATTCTAGAATTCTAGAATCAGTAGGGGTGAGTTATAAAACATGTGTATATGTGTGTGTGTGTACACATTAATACACAGGGCTCGACAAATTCCAGTGCCAGGTGGCCATGGCGACTAGACATTTCGCCCTGGCGCTTGGCATTTGTCAGCCCTTTGCTAAGCCGCGCAGGAAACATTAAAGTCAGCTACCGCGGGGAGCATGGAGGTGGCACATGAGGGGGCGTTAACCTTCCTGCAGTTTCTCTCTGCTCCCTTGCATTATGAGTGTATGTGTATTGGGGTTGCATTGTGTGCTTATCAAGGAGCTGTAGTTATTATACATATTTATAAATACAGTATGTCACAAAAGTGAGTACACCCCTCACATTTTTGTTAATATTTTATATCTTTTCAGGTGACAACACTGAAGAAATGACACTCTGCTACAATGTAAAGTAGTAAGCATACAGCCTGTATAACAGTGTAAATTTGCTGTCCCCTCAAAATAACTCAACACACAGCCATTAATGTTTAAACCGTTGGCAACAAAAGTGAGTACACCAATAAATGGAAATGTCCAAATTGGGCCCAATTAGCCATTTTCCCTCCCCGATGTCATGTGACTTGTTAGTGTTACAAGGTCTCAGGTGTGAATTGGGAGCAGGTGTGTTAAATTTGGTGTTATCACTCTCACACTCTCATACTGGTCACTGGAAGTTCAACATGGCACCTCATGGCAACGAACTCTCTGAGGATCTGCAAAAAAGAATAATTGCTCTCCATAAAGATGGCCTAGGCTATAAGAAGATTGCCAAGACCCTGAAACTGAGCTGCAGCACGATGGGCAAGACCATATAGTGGTTTCACAGGAGAGGTTCCACTCAGAACAGGCCTTGCCATGGTCGACCAAAGAAGTTGAGTGCCCCATATCCAGGGGTTGTCTTTGGGAGATAGACGTATACATGCTGCCAGCATTGTTGCATAGGTTGAAGGGGTGGGGGGTAAGTCTGTCAGTGCTCAGACCATATGCCGCACACTGCATCAAATTGGTCTGTGTGGCTGTCGTCCCAGAAGGAAGATGATGCACAAGAAAGTCTGCAAACAGTTTGCTGAAGACAAGCAGACTAAGGACATGGACTACTGGAACCATGTCCTGTGCTCCAATGAGACCAAGATTAACTTAATTGGTTCAGATGATGTCAAGCGTGCGTGGCGGTAGGCAGGTGAGGAGTACAAAGACAAGTGTGCCTTGCCTACAGTCAAGCATGGTGGTGGGAGTGTCATGGTCTGGGCCTGCATAAGTGCTGTCGGACTGGGGAGCTAAAGTTCATTGAGGGAATCATGAATGCCAACATGTACTGTGACATACTGAAGCAGAGCATGATCCCCTCCCTTCGTATACTGGGCCGCAGGGCAGTATTCCAACATGATAACGACCCCAGACACACCTCCAAGACGACTACTGCCTTGCTATAGAAGCTGAAGGTAAAGATGATGGACTGGCCAAGCATGTCTCCAGATCTAAACCCTATTGAGCATCTGTGGGGCATCCTCAAATGGAAGGTGGGGGAGAGCAAGGTTTCTAATATCCACCAGCTCCATGATGTTGTCATGGAGGAGTGGAAGAGGACTCCAGTGGCAACCTGTGAAGCTCTGGTGAACTCCATGCCCATGAGGGTTTAGGCAGTGCTGGAAAATAATGGTGGCCACACAAAATATTGACACTTTGGGCCTAATTTGGACATTTTCACTTAGGGGTTTTTGTTGCCAACGGTTTAGACATTAATGACTGTGTGTTGAGTTATTTTGAGGGGACATCAGAGTGTCATTTCTTCAGTGTAGTCACATGAAAATATATAATAAAATAATTACATAAATGTGAGGGGTGTACTCACTTTTGTAAGATACTGTATATATATAGAAGGCTGAGCCTGTGGGTGAAGCCTGGAATTGTGGTAGGGGTTAGTTTGCCTATAAATATACAGGCGTCCACTTCCTCGTGATCTTGCTGCCTGGTTCAGATCTACTTCCAGTTCAAAGATCATTAACACAAACTGCCTAACTCCAAACAAGCTTGTCTTGGCCTAGTGTGGGCCAAGCAAGTATTCATTTTACCTCACTAACTAATAACTCAAATTCAGCCGATTTCAATCACAGAGCTGCTTTAATTTATCTCATGCATTCTGCTTGCTGTATTTGGCCCTCACTAAGCCATATTGACTTTTATCATATGTATTTAAGTTCGTCACCCTGCTTTTTAATGTTTTCTTTATGGATGCCCGCTTGGTATTCAAGAATGCAAGCTCTGTACACAATACAACTTTAAAATTCCATCTCCTCTATGAAGGGGAATATCTTCTAAATGTAAAAAGAAACAAAAAAACAAACTCAAACTCATTAACTCATAAAATAAATATCATATACATACACACATTTCAGTTAGCCAACCTACATTTTAATGTGTTCTTTGTCTGCTCTCTTGGTATTCCAGCACTCATTGGGCATTCAATGTTTAGTAATTATGTGGCTAGGTGTTGCAACTGACTGTCTACATTTATGTCAGGCCCAAAATTGACCTATACACGTGGTTGAGGAAACATAAATATAAACTTGTATATACATACTCTGTACACAATTGTACATATTCCTTATCCTCTTTAAAGGGGAATATGTTCTAAATATTTAAAAATCTTCTTCAGGGCCAGTGCAAGGATTTGTGCCGCCCTAGGCAAAAAAAAAAAATGTTTGCCACTGGGTGCAGACAGCTCTTTCTGGCAGGTGCCAGGAAGTGTATCAGGTAACCCACGGCAATGCTCTAATATAGTAGGAGGAGCGATAACTTGGCCTGGAAGTACAGGCCAAGTTCTCCTTCGGCAGCAGGGGCGACTAAGGGGCCTTGGACAGCGTCTTCTGAGGGACGGAAGACTTTTGCCTGATGGCTCATTCACCACCTGCATGTACTCCACCTGTGCACATGCTTCTCCTGCTGCGCCTACGCCCCCCCATGAGCCGGCACCCTAGGCCACTGCCTAAGCGGCCTAATGCTAGCACCGGCCCTGATCTTCTTACTAAAACAACCTCAAACTCATAAAATGTATCATATGCATTTCAATTAGCCACCCTACATTTTAATGTTTCTTTATGGTTGCCCTCTTGGTATTCCAGCACTTATTGGACATATATTGTTTAGTAAATATGTGGCTAGGTGTTGCTTCTGACTGTCTAAATTTATGTCAGACCCAAACTTGGGCCTATACATCTGATTAGCATCTGGTTAGCATTTATGGTACTGCCTGTTAATAATTTGTCTTATTTCACTGTCCATCACTACGTTGGTTTAGCCCTTTCTGTGCCCCACACGAGTCTAGTCAAACATACTTTAATATTATGTCGGTCATAATGGTGTCAGGCCCAATAATGGGTGTCAGGCCCATTATGCTACATGTTATCAAGAACGCACCACGAGGCCTTCATTAGGCATTCTCCTTGAGTAACTGTAATTTTACCATCACCTACATCTTTATCTTTACCTCACATTAAACCCTTCGGTCCACCTGCATCATTTGGGTGGTTTCCGTATCTCCTTCATAGGTCTCAGATTGAAACTGTGCACATAGCTAAAGTTGTAAGTAAATATGATCATACTGGTCTTGTTTCAAGTCCTAAGCCCTCACACGTGGCCTTTCTAGGCCTTCATTACATTCCCATCATATGGCCCTCTGTGGGCGGCATTATAACATGCCCACCCTTCATGGCTGCCTGGGATATATATATATATATATATATACACACACTAATCCTTCTAACAACATTTCATTACATTACTTAGTATTGCTAGGTCTAAATCAACCAGCCTATATGGCCCTATCTTGGCCGGTGACACTCACTAGTAAATTAATCCTTTATTCTAAGCATTGTGTCACGTTATTATTGCACAGTAATAACAAGTATTATGTATCAAGTCACCTACATCAGGACATTACATGCACGGCATTGGTGACACCGAAGAGTGTCCTTTGGCTTTGACATTGGCCTACACTAATTACTAATTACTTTGTTATTACCCTTGTAGCCTAACTGATCTTCCTACCATTCCTATAGATCTGTCCTTACACAGGTATTACACAACTCTAGAGTTGAGCGGACACCTGGATGTTCGGGTCCAGCGGGTTCGGCCGAAATTTGAAAAAAAAGTCCGGGTTCGGGCTCCAACTTGACCCTGAACCCGAACCCCATTGAAGTCAATGGGGACCCAAACTTTTGGGCACAAAAATGGCTCTAAAAAACTCCTGGAAAGGGCTAGAGGGCTGCAAAAGGAAGTAAAATGTGGGTAAGAGTAGGACAAGTGCCCTGCAAACAAATGTGGATAGGGAAATCACTTTAAAATAGCATAAAATAAGCAGCCACTTAGTAGATAACTCCCTAATTCACACGGTATTAGGGAGCTATCTACCAAAAGGCTGAAAAACCTAAATTGGTCACCTAAATTGGTCTTTCAGCCACATTTACTAATACTAAGTAAAGATTACTTAGTATTAGTAAATTCAGCCCCTACTCGCTATACTGCGAGTAGGGGCATGTCCAGTGGCTGCTCACTTTAAAAAAAAAAAACCTATTACCCCCACCCGCCACGCAGGGGTGGGGGCTGGGGGGAGGACATTAGGTTCCCCCCAATTTTTATTTATGGCCCCCACCCACCACTCAGGGGTGGGGGCTGGGGGGAGGACATTAGGTCCACCCCAATTTTCATTTATGGCCCCCACCCTCCGCTCAGGGGTGGGGGCCGGGGGGAGGACAATAGGTTCCCCCTTATTGTTATTTAGGGCCCCCACCCACCGCTCAGGGGTGGAGGCCGGGGGGGACACAATAGGTCTCCCATTTATTGGTATTTAGGGCCCCCACCCGCCGCTCAGAATTTATTTTTTTTTAACAGTGAGCAGCCTGTGGCTGACACCAGCTTCTATAGAGGCTGGGTCACTTGCTGCACTGGTCAATCACAGCCATGCCATTAGTAGGCATGGCTGTAATGGCTTCTAAGGGCACACGAGTCAAACATTTTTTGATTGGCTGCCCTGCAGCCTTTCAAAACGCGTCATTCAATCGTTGAACTCCAACCCGAACATACAGTGATATGTCCATGTTCGGGTCCGGGGTCCAAAAAACTTAATGTTCGGTATGAACCCGACCTTTTCAGTTCGGGTTCGCTCAACTCTACACAACTCCTATATCATGATACAAGTATCCTTCATTTCTTCATTCCCCTTATATATCTCTATTTCTGTATCCTGCCTCTCAGGACCTATTCTCCAGCTTCACTCTTCCTATACATTTTCTCCTTACTTCTCATATTGGGTCGCTTCGATCTTGCACAGTATTTGTAAGTAATAGGTGTTTAGTCACCTCCTTCATGACACTATAAAATATATTTAGTGTCGGTTACATACTTGTCATCATTTGGCATTGGTCTTATAGATGGCCCTCCACCACATTGCATATTGCCATCCTTCAGTATGACTACTCTTCTTACCTCTACATTTGCACAGGTCTACACCGGGACATACCTATTGGCATTCTGAACATACCTAAATTGTTCACTCCATACATCCTTTACCCCTTTTCAGCATTATTTCTCCTTCCTGCAGCTCATGACTTACTTTGGGCAATCTCTGCCTTCCGCTACCGTACCTCTATACACAGCCATCACTAACCCTTCACTCAATACGTTACACACGGCCCTCTGGGGCAACCGCTACGACTGTTACCACACACCAATAGGGCACTTAAATACGTTTATAATAAAAAATAAAAAAATTTAAAAATACAAAACAGCCCTCTCTCAGAACACTCCCAAGAACCTTGGGCCTCTCACGTAGCAGTTAACATATCCTGGCCTCTTCGATCTGTCACTAATTTAACTGTATGAGTATTATCCTCACCTCCTATTTCAGGCTCTTGCTTCATTTGCTTTATGCTAGTACGATAGGCAGGTGATTTTTATGTGATTGTTGTTTAAATTCTCAGGCTGTTCGTTAGCATATGTAATAGGGATGTGCATTCTGAAATTCCGTAATAGGGATGTGTATTTGGTTCGGCATTCCGAAATTCAGCACTTCGGCAATTCAGGACTTCGTCAATTCGGCACTTCGACAATTCCATTCGGTAGAGCACTTCCGAAATTCGGGACTTCAGCAATTCAGCACTTCGACAATTCAGCACTTCGGCACTTGGGGTTCGGTTCGGCAATTCCGAAATTCAGAACTTGGGGAATTCGGGAGTTTGGCACTTTGGGACTTTGGGAAAATGTAGAGTTGGGGTATGGCTAGGGTTGGGTTAGGGGTAGGGTTAGGAGTAGGGTAAAGGTTGGGTTAGGAGTAGGGTTAGGGTTGGGTTAGGAGTAGGGTTAGGGTTAGGGTTGGGTTAGGAGTAGGGTTAGGGTTAGGTTAGGAGAAGGGTTAGGATTAGGGTTGGGTTAGGAGTAGGGTTAGGGTAGTGTTAGGGATGGGTTAAGGTTAGGAATAGAGTAAGGAGTAGGGTTAGGTTAGGAGTAGGGTTAGGTTAGGAGTAGGGTTAGGGTTAGGTTTGGGTTAAGGTTAGGAGTAGGGTTAGGATTAGGGCTGCGTTAGGATTAGGGTAGGGTTAGAGGTACCCTAACCCTACTACTAACCCTACCTTAACCATACTCCTAACCATACCCCTAACCCTATCCCTACCCTAACCCTACTCTTAACCAACCCTACCCGTACCCCCAACTCTACCCTAACCCTACTCCTTACCCAACACTAACTCAAATCATACCCCTAATCCTACGCCTAACCCTACTCCTAGCCCAACCTAACCCTATCCCTACCCTAACCCTACCCCTAACACTACTCCTAACTCTACCCCTAACGCTACCCCAACCCCAAACATACCGCTACCCGTTTTACCACTTTTCAGAAGTCCAAAGCACTTTGGAACTTCTGAAATTCGGCACTTCAGCAATTCGGTTCAGTTCGGCACTTCCGAAATTCGACACTTCGGAAATTAGCCAATTTGGCAATTCGGCTTGGTTCAGTTCGGACTTACGAAATTCAGCACTTCGGAAATTCGTCAATTCGGCACTTTGGCAATTAAGTTCGATTCGGACTACCGAAATTCAGCACTTCAGCACTTTGGAAATTCGGCAATTCGGCACTCTGGCCTTTCGGCCATTCGGAAGCATCTGAATGTCTGAAATTCTTCCGAATTTCAGTTCGGACCGAACCGAATTGCACATGTCTAATACGTAATTCAGTCAGTGATTCTATTCTTGCTAGGCTTCATGTCATATTGAGTTACATGCATATCCTTACGTAAAGTCTCTCCATGTCTACGTCTTACCGGTCGTTGCATATCTGGGGCCGATTGTCAGATATGGTCAACTGCGTCTTTATTGCACTGTTCAATTTCCTTCAGTTAGGTTGACAACTGTAGTCACTAGAGTAATTTGGTGTTCTGAGATCATTGTACTTATTTGATCTACTTTTCTGGTACAGGATTGTGATCCTTGTTTGCAGGTAGCACGGCCCTCTAGGGTAAACAATAGGCACAGTCCATGTAATTGCATATACTCCAGGCACTTTATTTGCAAATCCACACAGGATACAGCAGTAAATGAAAACATAAATGTAACAGGTTTCCCTTTAAACAAAAACCTAGCTCGTCTGAGCACTGACTCACTTTGAATAACCCTCTCTATCAGGGTTAAACTAACAAAACATACTGCACCAACCTTATTAGATAGCAACACTCTGCTAGCTAGCATGTTGCTTTTCTTTCTCCGCTCCAAGCCAGCCTTGCCCTGACTGCTTTCCTTTCTGCACTCCTAGTGCTCCAAGCCAGCCTTGACTGCTTCCTCCTGCACTCCCAGTGCTCCAAGCCAGCCTTGACTGCTTCCTCCTGCACTCCCAGTGCTCCACGCCAGCCTTGACTGCTTCCTCCTGCACTCCCAGTGCTCCAAGCCAGCCTTGACTGCTTCCTTTCTGCACTCCCAGTGCCTAGTCTCCTTGACTCTCTATCTGGAGAGAACAGCCTCTCTCCTACCTGCTTCCTGGGAGGAAGCCAGCAATCCCTCTCCTTTTCCTGCCTAGCCGGGAGGGGTTTAACTGCAGCTGAGCAGTGGTTTGGAGACGGTCCAAAAAACCCTGGCCTGGATCTTTGTCTCCCCAGAAAACCACTAAACTGTGGAGTGGAGCATTGGCCCACCCTTTTCTCCAAATGCTCCACCCCAGGGGCCCATGACTAAACAAAGCTTTGTGTTGTGCAACACACAAACTACACGTACTTCCCCTGGGGTTAAAAGGCCTATCTGCCTTCACTTTATCACAAGGATGTTGAAAAACAATTGTTCAATGTTGATAATTGTGAACACAAGTTCTATGGTGTAACTCTGAGGTTTTGGTTAATTTAATCACTGTACAAGTATGTGCTTTTACGATAATACCTCCCTACGTACAACAACCACTTGCTCTACAGAATGCTATAATTAGCTTGGTCTGGCTGTTATTGTACCCTAGGTGGCCATAGATAGTTTTTGACCTCTTGTGCCATTACATGGCTGTCCCATGAGGTCAACTCAGCAAATGTATTTTGCCCCTCGGGCCAAATCATACTTACTGCCTCGCTTCTCCACCCTCTTGGCAAAGCAGTTAGGGCCTCATCAGTCATGGCCAACTTATCATATATCTCTTTAGCTCTCACTGAGAGGCCAACACCCCGCCACAATGCTCAGTGGCAAACCTACCCCACGGGCCAAATCATAGGTAGAGCCTCTTATCACCACTTGGCAACTAGTTAGGTTCCCAAGTCACCAATTTAGCTTAATCGTTTCACCACTTGGCTTAATAAGGGTAAGCCATTACCTGGGTATTATTATTATTATTATTATGATATTTATAGAGCGCCGTCAAATTCCGCAGCGCTTTACAAATATTATTATTATTATTACAATTATACAGTATCCACCATTAACAAACTATTTCTCTTTCAGGTATGGCTATAATGTTGCTAAATATTTAAGTATTGGTTATGTAATGTCAACACGTAATAAGTTGTAAACTAATAAACTTTTCCAATCTTTATACAGGCCTACCTGAATGTCGGTTCCCGCACACCACAACCGACTTATGCCACTACTACTATAACTCGGCTTATAGAAGGCTGAGCATGTGGGTGAAGCATGGAATTGTGGGAGGTGTTAGTTTGCCTATAGTTTGCCTATAAATATACAGGCTTCCCCTTCCTCTGTGCTGTTGCTGCCTGGTTCAGCCCACCCACCGCTCCCTTTATCAAACCATTCAATTTGGTTGGCCCTCTTTTTACAGGCTACCCAAACGTCGGTTCCCACACACCACAACCGACTTATGCCACTACTACTAGAACTCGGCTTATTGTCCCAGACCACAAATATATAAATATATTTACATATGAGATTTGGTGTGTAATGGGGTAGAGAATTTATGTATGTATGTATGTATGTATGTGTGTGTGGGAGTGAAGGTATGTGGGGAAGAAGGGTGTGTGTGGGTGAAGAGATGATGTGTGGGAGGGGTGCACTGTGTGTGTATGCAAAAGTGTACTCTGTGTTGGTGGGAGTGTACTGTATGTGGGGGTTAACTGTCTGTGGGGGTGTACTGTGTTCAGGGGGTGTAGAGAGTGGGATACGGAAGAGCTTTACAATTTTTACTTTAATAATTGTTTACAAAAAAAATATAGAATATTCCCCTTTCCCTCATCTTAGACTGACTCATACAAACCCACAGACTGACCCATACACACACAGACTGATTCCCCCCACACACAGACTGACACCCCCACACACAGACTGAATCCCCCACCCCTACACACAGACTGACCCACACACACACACACACACACAGACTGACCCATACACACACACAGACTGATCCCCACACACACAGACTGACCCATACACAAACTCACAGACTGACCCCCTCACACACAGACTGACACCCCCACACACAGACTGAATCCCCCCACCCCTACACACAGACTGACCCATTTACACACACACACACACACACACACACAGACTGACCCATACACATACTAATCCTCCCCCCCACACACAGACTGACCCACACACACACAGACTGACTCATACACACAGACTAATCCCCCCATTCCCCCACAGAGACTAAATGACACACACTGACTCACACTGCATGTTGTAGGGGGGGTATGGCCCCCTCTGCTACTCCACCCACAGTGATGCCACTGGATAGAATGGCAGATAGATAGATAGATAGATAGATAGATAGTAGACTGAAAGAGAGTTAGATAGATAGATAGATAGATAGTAGACTGAAAGAGAGTGAGAGATAGATAAATAGATAGTGTCAGGATTACAAGTTGATCCAGCATGTAGTACTGTGTCACACCTAGGACTAAGGATAACGTATAACCGGACCTTAGAATGGCTGGACTTAACGCCTCCAAGAATAATCAAAATACTTGCCGAGGTCAGGAACACAGAAGCATACACAAAGATGAGGGAAAGCCAGATGTCAAGGATACCAGATATCAGGGAAGTCAAAACAAAGCCAAAGTCAAATACCAGAAAATCAAGATCAGGAACGCACTCTTGGATAACCAGATGCATGAAATCACGACAGGGCAATGAGCAAGAGGAGAATTAGGTTTAAATACCCCTTCTGTGGATCCGTTTGGCTGTGACCAGCCTTTGACCTCAAAGGCAATTACCAGGTTTCCATGTGCATGATTACTGCTCGGCACAACTTTTCCTGTCAGGACAGTAAATGCCAATAACCACATTTTTATGTGCAGATGAATATGTGATAGATAGGTAGATAGATAGATAGATAGATAGATAGATAGAAGACTGAAAGAGAGTGAGATAGATAGATAGATAGAAGACTGAAAGAGAGTGAGAGATAGATAGATAGATAGATAGTAGACTGAAATAGATAGATAGATAGATAGATAGATAGATAGATAGATAGATAGATAGACAGATAGATAGATTGTGTGACAAACTCCCCTTCCCACATGAGGTTGCCACAAGCTCCTGGAGGAGACTGCTTGCCAGCCTCCTGCCCAGAGACTATGGGCCCTGCAGGGAAACCTGTAAAAGACTATTTAACTGGCTTGGTTCATGCGATTCCCCTATGCTGTTCGGGAACCAAACCGCTGCACGAACTATGGACCACCCAGGAGCTTGTTAAGCCTAATGTATACATTGTAACGATCCTAACCGCAGTGTTCTAATGGTTCATCTTGTTCGCATGAACGCATGAAGCGGTGTTTGGTTGTCGAGTTCATGGAACTGAAAACGAGCACTGAAATTCTCGACACCGCTGGACTTCCATGATCGCTCGCGTTCGGTTTTATACAACTTAGATGAACAATATTCGGTGTGATCGTTCGTCTGGATGAAGGGAACAAGCTCCATGGTATGGCAATGGATTCTGTTCGGTAGTTTGTTCTCTTTTAAACTACTGAACTTGACTGACCGTTAGCACTTTTTCCCTTGAACTATTTTGGGCAGAAGCCTCGTGTGTGGTCAGTCAAATTATGACTTTCATGGAAATCCCGAACCCCTGAACCGATCTAGGTGGTTTTTGGATATGTTGGTCACCCAGATTGGGTTATAATTTTTGTGCGGTTTTCATGTAGCTTAACCCATTAAGGACCAAACATATAGAATTATGACATGTCACACATGTCATGTGTCCTTAATGGGTTAAAGGTACTTTTGGGGTGTCTGTGAAATGTTTTTTTTTGTGCTTGAGGATAATTGAGATTTGCACAGTTGACTGACTCAATTATCTCCCAGGCATAGGGGAGGAATTATCCTGTTTTGTGTGGGAGTGTCATGGGTGTGCTTGTCTGTATTCAGAAATGTATAAAAGCAGGCCATCTGGCCAGAATAAAATATTCCAGCTTGTACTCCCAGAACTATGTGTCATCTGGTTACTGAAAGGGCAAAGATAGATAGTACTGTTCCAGTGTGGAGGATTCAATGGGGAAAGTCCTTATAAGGAGTGTTGTCCAGTGCCTGGAGGTGGATAGAGCAATTTCCCCATTTGGCTCCAGGAGGGAGCGGTTCCAGGACCCCAGTCAAGCCATGGTGACTTTTGGCAATCGTGCTGCAGTTTGCCCCCTGTTCCAGCTAGGAAGTGGTCCTTGGCAGAGATACCCAGCCTGTGGTGCAGGGAGCTCTGTTATGGATAGATAGATAGATAGATAGATAGATAGATAGATAGATAGTCAGAGAGAAAAGAGAGAGAGAGATACATAGATTGATAGAGAGAAAGAGAGAAAGATAGATAGATAGATAGATAGATAGAAGCAAGTCGTTCGGACAGATGGATTGATGAGTGGATGGTTGGATTCCTGTATGAGACATATAAATATATAGCAGTTCTTTGTCCCTGCCATACAGTCTAAATATTAGAGACGCAGAGATGACCACAACCAACTCACTGACCTTTATGAATCAGAATACCACATAATTCCAAAGTGTTTCATAATCCAGAATTATTGGTATGTCTAAACCTATCTAAACATTATTTTCCACCATTTAAAGAAAAGAGTCTTTATCAAAATTGTTGTTGAATCTGCTCAACGTAAGGGAAAAATAAATCCACATTATCATCATCACCATCCTTCAGTCTCAGATGAACAAAGGATCCGTAGTAACATCAGGGTTTATACATGATTAAAGGATACATATGTTGCCAGCTCTGGAAAAGAAGGATCACCAGGCCCAGACGGCTCAAAATGCTAAATAAATAAGAATGTCTGACCTTTTCACTGGCAACCACTTAGCAGTCAAAATGTTTTTATCACGTTTTTTATTAAAATGTAATTAATAAATAAAAATGATACACTGTAGTCATGCACATTCAGCACACAGGTTTTTTGATGCATCTCCCACTTAAATAAGGTAACTTTATGAACTAATTGGTTTTCAAAGCCTAGTTTATAAAGTGAGAGTTCATAAAGTGAGAACAAATTTCCCATAGATACATTATATGCTTTAAACACAGGTTCCGTTCCTGACCAACACATTTTACCATTGAAAACCTACATTTTTAAGTACAAATACAGAATGAGAGCATAGCAAATACTATATGTTGTTGGAACATAAAGGAATACATACCATATTGAAATCTTCATCAAATTATCATTAATCATCATTCTCTTCAATGAGGCATGCTGCACTTGTTGAATGGGGGGGAACTCTCTTAAGCCTTCTTACATACTCACTTTCTTCTTTATCAGCTTCACCATCTCCTTTATCACTTTTCTTTTCCTTCTTTTATTTTTTACACCTCTCTCAAACATTCCTCCTTCTCCTCTCTTGCTTTCAAGCTTGCGTCTCTTTTTTAGCACTTTTCTTTTACTCCTTTTATTTTTTACTACTCTCAAACTCTCTTCCTTCTCCCCTTTTTTCTGGCTTTTCATTTCTCCTCCTGCTTCTCATTGATGCTGCCTTCCAAAACACAATGGCAAACACACACGCAGACAGCAATGTCAGACACACACAGACAAATCACGTCAAGTTTTCTACTCAGTAGTACATAGTGCAATAATATTATAGGTATGCCCATGAAAGCGCAGAAAGACTACAGTATTCTTTCTTCTTGTCTACTCCTTGACACAAATTCTTGTTTTTCTCTTCTTGTTTGTGCTCCAAAGCACGCTCCTCGGTCCTGAACCGCAGACCCCTGACACAAAATAGCAGTGAAACGAAATGGCAACGCATCCAGGAAAAAGTTCACAAAAGTGGGTGTTCATAAAGAGGGAGTTCATAATACGAGAAATGCCTGTACTTACAGTTATCAGCCACAACATCAAAACTACATGCTTGATATCAATATAAGACCCCTTGTGCTGCCAAAACAGCTCTGTTGTGTTGAGGCATGGACTCCACAAGACCCCTGAACATCCTAAGGTAAAAAATTAGCAACAGAACCTTTAAGTCCTGCAAGTTCCAATGTGGGACCTCCATGGATGGGATTTGTTGCTCCAGCACACTCCACAGGTGCTCAATCAGCTCTGGGGAATTTGAAGGCCAATCCAACAACTTGAACTGTTTGTCATGTTCAATTTTTGCAGTGTGACAAGGTACATTATCCTGCTGAAAGAGTTCACTGCCATCAGGGAACACCATTACCATGAAGGAGTGTAGGTGGTCTGCAACAATCTCTAGAAAAGTGGTACGTTTCAGAGTAACAGCCCCAGGAATGCCAGGACACAAGGTTTCCCAGCAAAGTATAGTCCAGATATTAAAACTGCCTCCACGGGCCTGCCTTCTGCCCATAGTGCCTCCAGCTGCCATCTTTTCCCCAGATAAATGATGCAAACACACCTGGCCATCCACTTGTCCTAAAATAAAGCATGATTCATCAGGCCAGGCAACATTCTTTCATTGCTCCATTTATTCACCATACAAAGGAAGTTAAAAATTGTGATTCCCCACAAATATCACTCTGCAGAAGGAGATGTTACTGCTGCTGTCCTGGCTCAGATATGACTTCCTGCTTGTAAAGCTAGCATTTAATCTGACCTGGGTTGGCTGGCAATGATTGGATTTAAAGTCCAGTTCTTTCACATTAGAACAATCATTCATAACATGTAAAATATCTTGTAACCTTAAAAGCAAACTAAATACAAAATTATAAATGTATGTTAAATGTACTTGCTAGCTATGCATCCCTTGTTTTAAAACTAGTAATTTTATTTCTACAAACATTAGTTAAGGGTTTAGTTTAGCCAAGTAGAATTTCCAAAGAGATAAACAAAAAAATACCAAAACCAAGCATATAAAATAATATAATGCAATATAATACTATTCTTTAACTATTTTTTCAGGTGTACATAATAGTGGCATTCACGTGACATATCCTTCATAAATACGTTTTGTTGAAAGTTAGGGAATTTTAAAGGGACAGTCCTCTAAAGCATTTTGGCTTGTTTCCACAAAAATCATTACTTTTTGAAATCTCTTTAGTAATACTTACTAACTATCAAGACTGCATGGAGGGTATCCCATCTCAATCATTTTGAACTGTAGTTCAAAGCTGAAGTGATGCATTTCATGCGCAGCACATTGGAACTGCAGTTAGGAGACTCTCCCAGCACTGGGATAAAGGTGAGTGAAATTGATTTTAACCTTCTTAATGCCTAACTGGGGGGAGGATGGGAAGTTACCTAAAGAGTTTGAGGAACACTGAAATAAAATTTAAAAACAAATCTATATCATGGTTATTTACTAAAATGTGAGTTCAAAGTGAATATAAACATTATGGCCAAAATAGTTAAACTGAAAATGCATTACTATGCTTTCATGTTGGCTACTCTGGCCTTAAATTCTAAATCCACTATTAAACTATTATTTTTTTTAACTGGACTGTTCTTTTAACCCCTTAAGGACACGACATGTGTGACATGTCATGATTCCATTTTATTCCAGAAGTTTGGTCCTTAAGGGGTTAAACCCCCCAAAAAATGTAACTGCATTTCTCTGAGAAAAATATAGAAAAAATTAAAAATGTTTGCAGTCAGTAACACAAATTCTGTCTGAGTTTGTGTTTTTTTAACTCATTACATATTTTATTATGTGCATTTTATTATTAGATATTCGGAACTAATTAAAGCAAAATTATTAATTGAAATTATTTTATAAAAACTATTTTATAAGTCATACGTCTTAATTCTCTCACTCAGTTGCATCATCTGCTCCAGGGAAGGAGAATGACAAAGTTGCAGCAACGTACAGGAGGGTAGTATATTTTAAAATAAAAAGTACTGGAAAATGAGGTCAGTCTCTGAAGCTGGAGGGTTTAAGACTCATGGGAATTAAAAGGAAATACTTTTTTGCAGAAATAGTTGTGAATCCATCAAAGACAGTTTTAAGAAATGTTTTATAGAGCAACACAAAGAAAGGGATACATGTGAAAAAATAATTATAATAAAACAAATATGATAATAAAATAACAATTGTGGTAAAAAAAATAATACTTATCTGGAGAGGTTTATATTGTAGAATAAATGGCATTAGTGACATGAGAAATTTTTATTATTATTTTGATCATTATTATTTATTGTCACCAAAGTACAATATTTTCAGCAGCAAGGTAGAGGGAGAGTGGAAACATAAGTATGAAACATGTATTAGGAGGAAATGATGCCTTCAAGGGGTTTTGAAGATATCATAATAAACAAATAAAAAGATTGAGTAGTTTTGCCTTCAAGTTCTAAATTGGCATTATCAGAATTTTTATTGCACAGCGTGACATTATCCACCAAGCATCAATGGATTCGAAAGCATTATCTATCTGTCTGTCTGTCTGTCTGTCTATCTATCTAATCTATAAATAAGCTAAGATTCATAAACAACAGTATTTAACTCCTAAATTTCAAAGAATTGAGGAGTACAATTGCAGGGGCATGATCACCAAAGCTGTTTTTTTAAGGTAAAGTTGTTTTGGTGTTGGAGCCTCCCTATAAATTAACTTTGAAGAGACATGCATCACTTGAATTTTTTTTTTTTTTTTTAAAGCAGCAAGAAAACACTTTAAAACTAATATATAAACTAAAAAAAAGTCAAGGCTAATACTAAGGCTGTTTATTAACCAATATCTAGCAAAGAAACACAATAGATTGTTACTGTTGCTATCAACAGATGTGGAGAAAGCGTTTGACTGGGTGAACCGGACATTTATGATAGCTGCTTTCCTGAAAATGGGATTCGAAGAGAAGCACTGGACCTGGGTTGCGTCCCTCTACACCTGTCTGAGTGCACGAGTCAAGGTGAATGGCTCTCTGTCAGATGCTGTACAGATACGATACACAAAGGCATGCGACAAGAGTGCCCACTCTCCCCTGTGCTTTTTGTCTTGACCCTCGAACCCTGTTTTGTAGGCTGTGAGATAGGACCACAATGTAAGCGGGTTCAAAATAGGATTATTAGAACATAAGGTGGCATCTTATGCCAGTGATATGTTGTTCTTCATTGAAAACCTGAGAATTACACTTCCTAATCTTAAATCAGTGATAAGTACCTATGAGTAGAGTATTTGGCTATTTTTATTAATTTACTTTTTGTCATACCAAGAGTATACAACATAATTTGTATTTCTGCATCTGTGCAAGTATTCAGATACTGCCTGATTATTGCAAGACCATTTTCGTTCATTTCTATCTATCAAATATTTCTACAATGATTGAATGAGTGAATGAATGAATGCATTAATTAATTAATTAATTAAAAATTAAACTGTGCACAGGTGTTTTTAAAGTATCTCTAAATTTCAATCTGTATTTTACATTGCTGTTTTTTCCTTCTTTTATAACCTAGCTGCGCATTCCACATGGTATTCAAAATGTTGTAATTTTTAAATTGACAATATCTTGGAAGTGTCAGGGAAAATTGTCATAATATATTTTACATCACATGCATAACTGACATACCTTAATAGTGAAACAATAATAAATTCTGTTTTTATGATTGAATCTAGTTGTTGTCATTTTAGGTTTGTGTGTCCAAAGTATTATGAATTTTCTCTAGCAAGGGGGAAATAGATTATGCACCTAGCCCAGATGACCCCCCCACTACCCCCATTCCTTTGAATGAAATGCCACTATCAGCACTGTGTGCACCGAGTATTTTACTAAACTTTTTTTTTTTACTTCATATGAATAAATGAATTTATATATTTCTGGATGTTCATCAACAATGGTCTATGAAGAATTGCCTGGAATTTCCACAACTCCATCATCATCTTAACCACAGCCATGCAATCATCTTAACCATCATATTTTATACTTTCCCACTTATAAAATAAATATGTAACGATATCTGGCTCTATGGTGGTTTGTGAAGTTAAGCCCACATGTTGGGAATGGGGGACAAAGCTGTGCAATATTCTAAACATCTAACGGTTATGCCCTAGCTTAACAGAAATTATGGAATCTTTATATCTTTATTTGATTTAAAAAAAAAGGTACAGATTCATATATCTCTGAGTCTGCTGAGTGTGTTCAGATGACTATAGTTCTGGTGAGTGAAATTCTTATTATAAGTAAAATTGTTGTAGATATATATTCCTAGACATGAATTAGCGCTCCATGGAAATTGATTTAAAAAAAAAAAACTCTCAGTACTCATATTACAGAAATTATTGAAAGTAGAAGGCAGATGGAGTAAATTATCAATTCAATAATGGATAGCATAGATTAGGATTTCAGAATATGAAACATCTGGACTATAATTTTACAGGCTTGCCAACTTCATAGGAGGCAAAGTTTGCTTATCTAAAAAACCTAGTGTATAGAATAGAGTTTGTGAAGGGCTGGAGATTTGTAATTTTTTTCCTTGTCATATATTTTTAATTGTGTTTGAATAATATGTTCAATCCCTCTTTTTTTTTTTATGATTTTTTTATTTTGTCATTTTTCTATCAGGAATGTTTAAAAAATAAAAATCTGATATTAAAAAGCATCTTATTTTCATGTTATGGCATTCAATACAGGGCCTATTTAAAACCATAACTTCACTTCCTTGATGCACTTTTGGAATGTTAATTGGCTTCCCCTGCTGTGTAGCTTTATTGATAAAGGAGGTCACTCTTGAAATCATCGTACAACCAAAGTTACACACAGGTGTGCTTATTCACTAAGCTGTGTGAATTGTGGTGAACTGAAGACCAATTTAAAAAACAAAAATAGCTATGAATGGTCACCCCACGCTGTATTGGACTCGTTTTCTGTTTAATACATAACAAAGAGTGCATTTAAACAATGAATGAAACAAAATGTGAAAAAACATAGCAACACATTTCACTAGTCAAAGGGAGGAAGACATAAGGGGTGGGTGGCATTGTAATCGTCCTCAAGTACTTTTATTCCAGGTCCTATAAGTAGCTCATTGGAAGGATTTAGGAGACTATCGCCATCCAGCCATTACCTGAACCATTAATCTATGGAGACAAATATGGCCACCTGCATTATATAGTAACCAGCTCATACCAGCCAATCCCAGTAATAGAGCATTAGTTCACCACTGCATCCTTTGTCCTTTTGTCTATACTGATCACTCTGAATATGTTCCATCATCGGTACTATACCATACGTCAGGGCACCTAACTCTTCCTACCATCTTATATGGACACCGTTCAACAATACCAGATGATGTTAGGTATCCCTAGTTATTGCATTGACCATAACAACCCTTTGAGACCTTTGGCTGATTATGTAAAAAAAACAAACACTATAAAGTGATAAAGAAAGTACCACAATAGGACAGATGTGAAGGATGTCTGCATGTTTAAAATAGTCTATTTTATTATTATTATTTTTAGTGGCATTTTAAAGCATTAATTATGGAAAAAATAAGTACAATATACACAGACCAATACAAAAGGTAAAGGTAATTGTAACGGCACCCCGGACATAAAAGGTGTTAAAGCCGTTTAGTAGATATTCCCCTTCCAGATATACAGGCAGCTACCAAAGATGCTAATCCGCCGAACAGGAAACCATATGAATGTTGTAAACAACTGAATAGGAAAAACAATACGAATAGGTTTACACTCCTAGCAGTCGAACTGGAACAGCATACAATAAATTCCCCCAAGAATGAAACAAGGCTCCGTTTTGATGGTCAAGCAGGAACAGACAGCTGTATTTTTGTTGTTCTTATATACACATTCTTACACATTAGTACCACCCACAGGGTTTTGTGGAACATCCAATCAAACACGTAATGTACGTTTTAATATACAATGAACACTCCCATTCATTCCAGCAAAATCCTCCCCTCTGCCTGTGATATAATTACTGAAGACAATGGGCTAACGTAATTATCACAGGCAGGAAAATACACAGTTTTACACAATATTCATAACTTTAAAAGTATACATCACATTCACATAACTTACATTTTCAGAATCAGCATACTCCAAATACAAACATACTCAAATCAGACAATTCCCTCCAGTGGTTTAAAAGTTAGGTCGAAAGTCCTTTGTGACCACTGAAGCATGGTTTTTCCAGCCCAAACCAGTTCCACAGAGTCCTCTATCTTGGAGATAATTGGCTTCACTGGGTATGGTAAGCCAACTATCTCCAGGTACAGAAAATATCTCTATTCACAACAGCAAAAATACACCAAAATACATAATTCCTATCATACTGAACAGAACCCTCACATTCAACCTATCCCCAGATGGCTTGGATCTGAGCACTCAATATATCCAAACAGTCAAATCGTCATGGGGTTTAAGTTTAGCATGGGCTGATGAGAAGGGCCATAGTCATGAGGCAGGAGGCTGGCAATCAGGTTTCTCCATAACCCAGTGGCGAGGTTAGTTTCATCACAGTAATATTATTGACACACACGTCTCCCAAGAAATATAAAAACTCACTGAACTTACTGAAAGCTGGAAATGACCGTATCCCTAAATAATGGATTACGTATCATCATGTAATGGTGTAAAAAAAAAAAGATGTTCACATTTGAACTTTCTGCATTTCGGCAAAACTCCAGTCTGTGTATCTTTCCCCAAACCAGGAAAATACATGGCACCAAGAACAAGAAATTTTTTTGGAGAAGAAATGGAAACACGTAACATGGGAGGGAAATGGTTTTAGTAAGCTGCTTCTTACTAATCAATAATATAATTAAATGAAGAAGTGTGAAAAAGGAAACACCTAGCATATTTAACTATAAACCACTCACTTCACAAAATATGTATCAGTGTGTGGAGAGACCCTTTAAGCAGTAAAAGTTACTGATCATTGACAGTGAATTGTAAATTAAATTGCATTGCATTATGAGAAATATTTTCAATTAGAATTTCCCTTATCAACTTCTCCTCCCCTCTGACATGTTCTTTTTCGTGTGTTCTTTTACCCAGGGTGTAATAACCCATAAGCCCACCACTTCAGGGTCCAGGACTCAGATATGGTCCTAGGTATACTGAAGATACTTGGCCACAGTTGGACCATTTACCAATAGTAGTGAAGTGGGCCAAACTGTCTAGGGCCATCTGGGATCGTAAAACAGCTATTGTCAACACTGTTTAGTTTGTCAGTACCTTACTTTTATTTGCACGCACTCTATATTTCTAAAGAAAAATTTAATATGCTGGACATATTAGAATTGTAGTAATAATATGCAAGTGTGCTAATTTGCATATGCAAAATAGAGAAAAAATATGAAAAGTAATCATAAAACCAATACCCAATGCAACTAGTTTTTATGTGTTACTTACAACCTTCACAATTTATCTTTCTGTCTCTATAACATATTAATAAAACAAATGGTACTCATAGAAAAAGACTGATAAAAGATTAAAGAAATGAAATGTCATACAACCAGATGGAACACATTTGTTAAAGTAAGCTATTGTGTTGTGTTCCAAAGAAATCTATATTTTATGAGCAACCAGTAAATGCTCATAAAGACAAAAAGGTCTCTGCAAGATTTACATGGAATATAGAAAATGTATTATTTTTCTCTAGAGAGATGGTGTTGAAAAGGTATGTGTGATTCTGCTTATCCTGATTCAGTGCACTTGAAACAAGATAAAATGTTCTTGTAGAAACAGAGAAAAGGCTGTTCTTATCAGTGTAATAATTTTTTTAGAACTGTTCTTGAGAGTTGTATCTAGTGTTTGTCTGCTAGCTTGCCAAAAGATTATATTTAGGAATTGTGCCTGTTATTTTAAGATCTACCATTTTGCTCTTCGGTGTTAGAAATTATCCAGAAAAGAATAGGGATGGTCAAAAAGTTGCACGTTGCAACATTAAAAATTCAATTATAAATATTCTCGATTCAACATGTAAACTACACAGCATGTCCCAAGGATAATGTAAATATATAATATACAATAAGTATAATATACATAGATATACGTATTACTGATGAAAAGCTTTCAAACCAATTCTTGTTTTCTTCTTTTTTAACAAAATCGGTTCTTTTTAATTTTTTTCTCCTTTGTTACATGGGGTCTTTGAATAGTTGAGAAGAAAACCGAATGCAAGGATCAACACGGTTTTGCAAAATATCACTTGTTAAGAAAAAGGCCTGGAACACAGGTCAAGAACCCGAGGGGTCAAAAAGTCAGTGATGAAATGGTACTGGGCAATGTACAGTCAGAAATTCATAGGTAAAGTCATTAAAACAAGGAACGAGTTACATAATCAATCATCCAATATAAGAGCAGTGTCTATAAGATATTGGGCAGGAAATCAGATGGCTAGGATTCAAGTATAGGGTCATCAGAATAACTGAGCACCACTTTCTGGACCTCAATATCATAATTAATAGGATTAACCTGTACTAGAGCAAATCAAGACACATGTACTTGGCATCAAAATGTTGACTGTGCAGATAAACGCACAACAGTAGAACCACCATATCCACCAGAGTGCTACCTCTTTGTCATGATGATGGAACAATGACAAGTGTCTTGAACATATATTTTAAGAAAATAAATGAACCAATGAAAGTAGCTTGTGTGGGATTTTCCAGTGATTAATAATTTCCCTTCTGCAGCATTTGAATATTGCAGTAATTAAGTACTTTTTATTTATAATAACCCAAAGATCTTGCATTCTAGCACTTCAACATTTGAATGCCTGGTACAACGATAAGCAGATTATCCACCATCCAAGAAAACGGCACTCCAAAAACTTTCAGGTTTTCATGACAAAGAGCCCTAGAAACAGGAAGCGGTCACTTGCTCTCCTCACTCAATATCATTTGGGCAGCAGGCCGGGTTAGCGGTTTGACACTAATTGGTGAGTAATGCTTTATGCTTTTCTTTTCTCTCTCTCTCTCTATATATATGTGTGTATGTAACTTGTCCTGAAGAAATTTAGCATAGCGTAACTGAAATGTTAACAACAAACAAGTGGTTGTATTTGATTTCAAAGTGAGTGCAGTTTGTTTGGATAGTGTATACATATATAATTGATTTTCTCACTCCTCCTGGGTGGTATGTTTATTCCTCATTCTTGGGTCCTCTGCCAAAGGCCTGGGAGTTTGAGGGTTCTGCGCAGTATCTTAGCTGTTCCTAGAACTGCACTCTTCTGCACAGCGATCTCAGATGTCCCACCTGGAATCTGTTGAAGCCACTCCCCCAACTTGGGAGTCACAGCCCCAAGTGCTCCTATCACAACTGGGAGTGCTCCTATCACAACTTGGGAGTCACAGCCCCAAGTGCTCCTATCACTACTACTGCCTTCACGTTCCACATCCTTTCTAGTTCTTCTTTCAGTCCTTGGTATTTCTTCACCTTCTCATGTTCCTTCTTCCTGGTGTTATAGTCACCAGGTATTGCCCTATCCATCACAACTGCAGTCTTCTGCTGCTTGTCTACCACCACGATGTCAGGTTGGTTGGCCAGTACTTGCTTGTCTGTCTGGCTGTTAAAGTCCCACAGGACTATATATATAGTGTCTATTGGATTAGCCATATTAGTCCAGTAGACAAGATGCCAAAATACCAGAGTATTGCAGTATATAACCTTTTTTAATTGGACTAACATAATATTTCAAAGACAAGCTTTTGAAAGTTCCCTCTCTTCCTCAGGTCTGAAGCAATACAAATCAGTCTGATAAAGATTAACACTTAAAACAACTGATGTTAGAGAAGGGGAGACAGGGAGGGGGTGAGTGGGGGGTCATAAATAGCAGAGGATGTGCCTAAAAGTGAAAGGTTGGCTGAGAATAGTCAGAAAAAGTAAATAAACAGAGAAGAGTCAATAAGCTAGTTAACCCCTTCAGGACCGGACTGTTTTTGCGATGTTTGTGAGTTAAGGAACAGAGCTATTTTAACACCTTTGTGGGTTTTGTGTTTAGCTGTAATTTTCCGCTCTCTCATTTACTGTTCCGATGCAAATTATATATTGTTTTTTTCAGGACAAAAAGGGCTTTCTTTACAAACTATTATTTTTATCATATAATTTAATTAAAAAATAATAATAAAATATGGTGAAAAATTAAAAAAACACTTTTTTTTACTTTTACTTAAAAAATATTTTACTGATCTACAAAATCGAATGAAACAAACTGCTAAATAGATTCAAAATGTTGTCCTGAGTTTAAAAACACCCAATGTTTATGCGTTTTTTTGCTTTTATTTGCAAGTTATAGGGCTATAAGTACAAGTAGGAAATTGCTGTTTCAAAATGTACATTTTTCAAATGTATCAATACTGACATTGTAACACTGTTATGTCATAAATCTCCAAAAAACACCCCACATGTATATATTTTTCTTAAACTAGATAAACCAGGGTATTCATCTAAGAATATTTTGATACTTTCTATGCATCAATTTTACCACAAACCTTTGCCAAACTTTGCATAGGTAGTTTATTTTTTTTAAAAAATTTCACATACATTTCAATTCAGGTATAAATTCACGGATTCTTTTAGGTGTCACTACCAAACAACACCCCAATATGTGTTCAGCAATATCTCCCGAGTACAGGGATACCCCCCATGTATAGGTGTGTTGAGTTGTTTGGGGGCTAAAAGGCCACATTTTTCAGGTGCGCATATCAGTTTCCCAGCTTGGAATTTTGACATGTAGTCAACCTGCATGCACGTCCTATTTGGGACATTTTTGAAGCCAGCCAATGTATTTTACCCCCATCAAACCATATATTTTTGAAAAGTAGACACCCTAGGGTATTTCACATGGTGGTATTTTAACACTTTCCATGCACTAATGCTACCACCAGGCTTTTTCAAACATTGCGGATCGCTCACATGCCGCAATTGGCTGTTACTATCTGCCTGGGATGTCTGGCAGATAGTTACAGTGTTATACTGGCGGGAGCGTTCTTTGATCGCTTCCCGAAGCCAGTTTTTCGCTATGACGGTTCAGGACCGTCAGCGGTCCAAACGCACAAGAAGCGGTTAAAAACTAAAACAAAACAAAACAAGAAAACAGCAGAGCAGGGAATGCAAGTATAGCTGCATATATGTATGTATATAAATTGATCCAATAAAGGTGAAACGAGAATATTGAAAAAGAACTATATAACCTTTGTCACACACTGTACACTGTATCATGTACACCACATTCGCAGATGTGCACGAATATGATCCCTTAATGTTGTATGATTTGTAATTGTGTTTGGCTGTGTTATTTCCACATATGTGTTGACACAGTTTGCAGAGTGATTTGTTGCATCATACAGTGCCATTATGTGTGAGCTCCTGTTCTGTGGTCAATTTGCTGCGGACCAATCTCTGTCTCAGGTTAGGCGGTTGTTTGAATGCTAGTATGAGGGGTTTAGGAAATATTTTTTTGAGAGTGGGGTCCTCTGAAATTATTGGTTGTATAATTTTACGAAAAGTAAAGGAAAACAAAACAAGAATCCCTCTAGTAGTTACATATAACCTAACTCTAGAAGGAGTACGTAAAATTATTAAAGAGCTAGAACCATTCATTTCAGAGAACCCCACACAATATTTCCTAAACCTCTGCCCCCCCATACTAGCATTCAAACAACCACCTAACCATTCAAACAACCACCTAATTATTTATTTATTTGTATTGTTTTGTGTGATGCCTCTCAGTATAAACAATGTGTTATTCCGTGCTTTGAAAAGAAACTATTTTACATCCATCAGACACTTTGCAGCTTGCAAATTGTAACAGTGGTTGCCAGGTAACCACACATCGCAAGGGAGACCTGAACACAATTAAACCATTGATTGCTGAATCAGCATCTTAATATGCACTCAAGCAAAATAACCTTTCACTTACAAGATAGGAGATCTCAGGACGGTGATAGGACCAAATACTTCATGGTTCAATAAATTTAAAGTCGAAAGCCAGGGGGTTATCTTCTTATCATCCAAAAATACATAATTAGCTATAATTTTACTAAGGAAACAATATTTTGGATTAGTTTGGTTTCAGTTTACAAAGCAATAAAAAATATTTGAGTAAAATAATTAAATTATTTCCCAAGCACTTTTCCAAGCACTCAATGTAACTAAATGTTTAATGAATAGACCTCTTTATAATTTACAGGTATTAGAAACCAGGTGAACAATCCCTAATTTTGGTCCATGACCTCTCTTTTTTGGGAGTGTTCTCCAGTGTCCTGCATGCGGAATAACCAGAAAAAGATTCCCAATAACGACAGTGTTATCAGATCATTTGATGCATATGCATTATACAATTTGAACTCAGGGCATTCAAACGGCGTTTTGACTGCACTTTGCACATGGAGTTCTCTGATGGGGCAGCTGTGGCATCGGTGACAGAACAGGTTAGAAAGATAGAAAGGGAGGTTGTAGAGGAGACTTTATAAAAGATAGAAAAAAATAAAGGGAATTGAATAAATAACATAGAAACATAGAGTGCGATGGCAGACAAGAACCATTTGGCCCATCTGGTCTGCCCAATTTTCTAAATACTTTAATTAGTTCTTATCTCAAGGATAGCCTGCATGCTTAAACTCACTCTTGTGTTAACCTCTACCACTTCGGCTGGAAGGCTATTCCATGCATCCACTATCCTCTCCGTAAAGCAATACTTCCTGATATTTTTAAACTTTCCCCTCTAATTTAAGACTATGTCCTCTTGTTGTAGTAGTTTTTCTTCTTTTGAATATAGTCTCCACCTTTACTGTGTTGATTCATTTTATGTATTTAAATGTTTCTACCATATCCCCCGATTCCATGCATCCACTACCCTCTTGACATCACCATGTGTTGGAGATATCCACAGTGTGAGGTAGGTAAGTTGGTGGGGAGACATTTGGGAAGGCAGTAGAGGTGGTAGCTTGGTATGTTAAAGTCTTCCAGTGTGAATGCAGTTTTGCTGGAAGAGAGAAGATGGCAGAGCCATTCAAGAAAGTGGTCCATAAATTGAGTATACCAGATAAATACAAAGAAGAGAAGAGGCAGATAAACTTCCAATTACACCGTTGCTTCCATCTGAGGACATATGCTCAAATGGAGAGGGCCTCCACTGTAGTATTTCAGTCCTGTATGCACTTCTGCAGCTAGCAGAAACAACCCCTCCACTGAAGTTCCAATCACTCTGGGTTTACATACCTCATTCACTCCTCAGGAATGGGACAAGATGACCATGTGCACAGTTCTCAGCTCTAGATGTGCCAGATATCAGGAAATTAACTATAAAATATTCACCCAGTGGTATGACACACAACAGAAGATCCATAAATATCTACCTGAGGCATCAGGTGCAGGGAAGGGGTGGAGGCTCTCCTCCACATATTCTGATCCTGACGACTCATGGCGCCTTACTGAGAATGAATATATAAGGAGATGCGTAAAGTAGCTGATGAGGAGGTTGCTTTTGACCCGGCTGATATCCTACTCAACAACTCGGCCCTACCCATATTGATATATAAGAAAAGAGTATCTCGTCACCTACTCACAGCAGCTAAATCACTGATCCCAGTTCTGTGGCAGCGAACAGAACTGCCAACGTTCCAAGCTTGGCTCCAAAGAGTGGAGGAGATCAGGCAGGTGAAAGCAGAAATAGCGGCAGTGAGTGGAAGACTGGAGAAACATGAGGACATCTGGAGGATGTGGACGTACTACCTGTGAACAAGTGACGAACCTGGCAATCAACCTACTTAGTAAGAGGATGGAAACATCTCCTACTGAGATACACTGAATCTAAACGTATATGAGATGAGTTGGGGCGGGGGCTGCCTGCGCGACTGGTGATGAGCAATCCACCCTATTCCCTTCCCTCCTTCCCCCCTACATTTTTATAATTATTCTTTAATCCCCCATTTTTGTTTTCTATTTTTTTCTCTTTCCTCTTTCTCTCTTTCTATGTTCTCCTCTTTTTACCTACAGCAGAACTAACATACTATACTTGCCTAAGACTGTGCACCCATCTTTCTTGTCTTTCCAGCCAAGGCTGAGACACCAATATCAATAGATCAATAGGCAATTAAATGGATCTAGCACTATATTTAACTCTTCCCTTGTTCGCCGAGCTTAATGGATATGTGGGCAACATACACATTAGAGTCATGCTAGGGGCTATCCCCTAGGGCACACAATTTGGAGGCACTCACACCGCTCTCATATAAGGTGGGAATATTCCTATGCCCCCTCCTAAGGGTATAACCTATACGAATGACAGGATAGGGGGATGACAGGAGAGACCTTGTTGAGAGGGATGGAACACTCCCCTGACCTGCACAACAACGGGATCCCTGTAATATAAAAATAAGCATTGAAGCATTAAAAAAAACGTACCTGGGGAAATAACAAGGAAAATCCTGGGCTGGGAAGACCAGGCACTTTAGCACTACTATGAGATTACAATGCCACTATACTTAAGCTGCCTTTCAAGTGCAGTGGGCCTCAGAGAACAGTATATTATAGGGTTATGTGTAGTGATGTCCCGAACGGTTCGCTGAACAGTTCGCAAACGGTTCGCCACGAACGGTTCGCCACGGACTCATCATTGAGTAAACTTTGACCCTGTACCTTACAGTCAGCAGACACATTCCAGCCAATCAGCAGCAGACCCTCCCTCCCAGATCCTCCCACCTCCTGGACAGCATCCATTTTACATTCATTGTGAAGCTTCATTCTTAGTGAGCTGTACAGTAGGTGGGAGAGTCTGGGAGGGAGGGTCTGCTGCTGATTGGCTGGAATGTGTCTGCTGACTTTGAGGTACAGGGTCAAAGATTACTCAATGATGAGTCCGCGGCGAACCGTTCGTGGCGAACCGTTCGCGAACCGTTCGGCGAACCGTTCGGGACATCACTAGTTATGTGTAATGGCCCACCTATGTTTGATTCTTTTTCTTCCATAAAAACATACACCTTGATCCAAAAAGCATTATGTACATATTGTAATGTATCAAATAAAAAGTAATTACACTGTTTTCTTACTTTTTATTTATGTATCTCTAACTAACCTTGGAACAAAACAAACCAATAAACAAAGATTGACAAAAAAAAAGATGAACTTCCAATCAAAGATAGTAAATAAGTGAGAGGAAATGGCGATATACTTTGAAAAGTATAGTGAGATGACCAGGACCATTTCCTGGATTGTACAATCCTCAGTTGGGAGAAGTATGTGAAGGGTAATCTTCCTTAGTGCATCAAGTGAGGCCATGCCTGAGACTATTAGCCATGGGTCACTGTCAGCCAGGGCACTTAGATCATTACAGATGAAAAATATAATGGACATAAGTTTATTTTGAGCACATTGTTCATGTACAGATGGAGATATGTCACAAGCGAGACAGACAACATAATTATTGAGGCTAAGAGTATTGGTATAGTCATAAGATAAATGAATTTCTGAGTAGGTAGAAATATAAACTGGAAGTGGGGACTTTTTGGAGGATTGCACATTTGCTTTGTCATGACAATGGAAAAGAGAAAAGTAAGCAGTTCACGAGATAGCCAGAAAGGAAGAGAGAAAAGATGATGAATGGTGAGATAAATATTGTATGAGAATCATCTCTTGGGAGAGAAAAGGCTCTGAAGGAAATTAAGAAACAGTAGTAAAACCAAGACAATGGTTACTAAGTTGTCTGTTTAAATATTAAAGACAAGACGTTGGAGGGGTCATTGTTAGGGATGACTGAAAATCTTATCAAGGAATTTCCAAAGCAAGAATTGTCTCAAGTGGGGGATGTGCACATATTTTCAGGAATGGAAAGGTGCTGATCAATTAATTGGGACCAAGCCTGGTAAGCAGGGAGAAGTTTCACAGTGAAGTAGAGGAACACTTAATAAAGCTGCCTAATTCTAGGGATATTGGCACTTTTAAGAAGTGTCTGGGTTTCACCTTCCTGCTTGTCAATCGGACAGCTGAAAGGGTGTGTGTCCTAAATGCCTGGTGCCCCAGCACATTGCAGAAGTTAATGGTTGTCATAGAGAAGCACTGGATTAAAGTCATTCCAGATGCAGTGCAATTGTCTTGCGAGAGCATCAATTACTGATGATCTTTTGGTGGGCAGAGCAGAGCAGCTGTAAAGGACCATCTTGCTGCTGGGCTTGATTTAAGGTAACCCTAATTAAGGGTACCGTGAGGAGGTCCAATTATTTAAATAGAATTTAAAATACTCTAATGTTACAAAAAAATACAGAGGTCTCTTAGAATAGAAGCCAAAATACATTAATCTTCTAACGTGATTAGAAGTGGTCCAGTGTTATAAAGATTCAGACATTAGATGTGTGCTAGTTAAATGAAGCCTGTCATGCCCAACAGTACGTTTGCTCTATTTAAAGAGCTTTAAATTCCATCTATACATTGAGCAAGTACCCACCCACAAGTGAACGTGCTACTTGCCATACAAAGCAACTAATGAAATTCCCTAGTCACTGCTGCAAGCACTGGCTAGGGACCACATGAAGAGAGTGACACTGGAATTCTGTCAAATAAGCCAGCATTCTCTAGCAGGACAAATTAGAAACGACTGCAGGAGGAGCAAGGGCAGACTGGAGGTTGGACAATGTGGCACAGGAGTGGAGGGTAAGGTAAGTCTGTAAACGATTCCTTTCGGTAAATTTAAATTAACATACCTCCCCACTTTTCAAAAGGACGTAATTAAGAGTGTGGTCAGGAGCGTAGCTGCTCTGGGAAGGTTTAGGTAATTTACTAATACAAATGTTTGCAACTAAAACATAGTTAGAAACATAGAATGTGATGGCAGATAAGAACCATCCAGGTTCTAGTCTGCCCAATTTTCGAAATACTTTCAGTTTAGTCCCTGGCCTTATCTTATAGCTAGGATAGCTTTATGTCAATCCCACACATGCTTAAACTCCCTCACTGTTTTAACCTCTACCACTTAAGTCTATTCCATGCATCGACTACCCTCTCAGTTACTATCTTCTTGATATTATTTTTAAACCTTTGCCCCTCTAATTTAAGACAATGTCCTCTTGTTGTGGTAGATTTTCTTCTTTTAAATATAGTCTCCTTCTTTACTACTTTGAAACCCTTTTATATATTTCTATCATATCCCCCCTGCCTGATCTCTCCTCCAGGCAATACATGTTAAGATCCTTAATACGTATGCACAACTTTTCAGGTTTGTGGCTGGTAGTGAAAATTGAATCTTAATTCCAACGCCTTAACCACTTGTCCATACTACTGCAGTTTATAACAGGAACAATGAATTTTACATATAGAGACTAGTTTCTAAATACATTTATAGTAGTTGAAAGAGACATTACTGTGAGTATTATTATTGCGGCATTCAGAAATACAAATAATGCAGAGTTCCTAGAAAAGAGGACCTTTAGAGGGCCCAAAATATGGACTGTCCCTGCTAAATAAGGTCACTTGTGAGATATGTATTAATAGGACCCAATAGCATAAATTTGGCATTTTAGGGAACACCAATAGAGAGACAGTTAACATATTCAGAATGACAGAGTTTTTCAGCTTTAGAGATATATTAGCAATAAGTCACTGCTAATTCATATTAACAGGAAAATAACAGCAGCATTTTGCAGCTTCTAGGTGACACACTTAGAAGGAGCCAGAAAAACTGGCAGGGTTTACACAGAGATTGTGATTTAATAAAATGCAACAATGACATTCTTATTGAAACAATCCAAGTAGATGAGTTCATAAAGTGCACCAACATGCTAGCTACCAAGCACACATAATACAGTGAATAATTGTACAAAATATAAAAATATTCAGGACATATATCAAAATACTATGCAGGAAATAAATATAACTCACAGGGGCAAGTCACATGAGTAAGCAGTAGCAATATAAGATTCTAAGTACTGATATAGTAATAGAACAGTAAAATAGATCACAATGCTTTCCTATAGGGTTTTGATTGACGCTGGACGTCCTCATTCAGAGTGTGAGGATGTCCAGCGTCAGTTAGGTGACCAAAACCACAAAGAAGTGCTTCTAGTGGCTGTCTGATTGACAGCCACTAGAGGCAGTCTTAACCCTGCAATGTAATTATTGCAGTTCCTCAGAAATTGCAGTAATTACAATTGCAGGGTTAAGGGGACAGGAACACTGCACTTAGACCACTTCAATGAGATAAAGTGTTCTGGGTGCCTGTAGTGTTCCTTTAAAATAGCATAGGATCAGAGTATTAAAAACCATACCAGACTCAAAGACTAATCTTGGCTCTTTCTATATGAAAGTAAAACAAGAACATCAAACTCGCAAGCGGACTACAGATTCTACCGTAACATGGTACGTCTCAAAGTATAACAGGGAGAGGGAAATAAAATGCCAATAGTAATAAAAGGGTAATATTTATTCCAAACATCAATTCTAAGCACTGATTTTTATTGCATCATCACATGTTTAAAATATGTGTTTAGACAATACACAATATCAATACACTGTTTATGTTGTTTTCATTTGAGCTATAGTGGCATTGATAACATAACCTTCAGATAAGTATATGATTTTTAACATTTATCTTTTTTCACTTTTTTTAATAGTTTGTTGTTTGGGTTGTTTTGAACAACATTACATTTACTGCTGCGTATTTAGTAATATTTTGAGGAGCACCTTTTCACACATATTGGTTTTAGTTGAGGGTTAAAGGAGCACTTAAGTGCCAGGAAAACAAACTCGTTTTCCTGGCACTCTAAGGTCATTAGGTCATGTTTTCAGCTGCAGGGTTAAAACTAGAGGGACCTGGCACCCAGACCACTTCATTGAGCTGAAGTGGTCTGGGTGCCTATGGTGGTTCTTTAACATGGGATTGAAGGATTCAACACATCTTCACTATGTGAATTTCTAATTGTAATAATAATCCTGAGTAAACAACTAAATAAATACAACTATTAAACTATTTGGGAATGAGTACACATAAAGATAACAGCAAATCTTAGCCATTCTTCTCCCCTTAAAAGGACACTCCACTGCCAAATACAAAAATAATAAAAGCACTGTTTAGCAGTTATACCCTCAATTAAAACATGCCTGAGTTTAATTATGCATTTTTTTCATTGGAGGTTTATCTAAAAAAAAGAGCTTTCAAAAACTTAAAGGACCACTATAGGGTCATCAGGTGCCTTTCCCCCCCCCCCCTCACCCCTCCATGGGTGCCTCCTACTGGGCTGAAGGGGTTATGCTCTGCCTATTTTGGAGACTTATGAACCTCACCTCTTGTGTTATTTTAGCCCACTCTCTAATTTGAGCATGGCCCTCAGCAACATGTGTTCCTCTATGTCCAACCTGTCTTGTTGCATCTACTTGTTTGTTAGTCCACCTGTTGTACAACTCTGCAGAATGTATTAGTGCTTTATAAATAATAATAATAGTAATACAAGTGTTCTTTATGTAATAATTGTTTTTTTTTAGATACTTGGTGTCCCCAATAATACTACTGGAAGTTGACCGCTCCACCCCAATAGAAGATCCTCGATGAGTCAATGAGAGCCCACACTAGCACTATGGTGTCAGGAATATATATTTGTATTGCAAATAACATAAAAACAGCAAACAGTGATATAAAGGACATAAAGGAACAGCAGTATCAGTCAAGAGAATGGCACATTTTATAACAATATAACATAGACAAGTGATAAGGTTATCCTAGGATAACAGTGAGTGCAGGTGTCCTAGGGTTAGATGGTTTTACCTGTGATGGCAGTGTTGCATTGGAAGCAGCAATGCCAATCCTAGTAAGATACTCTCAATTATATGTAAAAGCTCATGGAGGGTTATTGGACAATGTTACTTGAGCAAGGTATCTACATGGCCCTGTCGGGAAAACATAAAAACATAAAATGGGTGAAAGAATAATTAATAAATCCATGGAGATGAGTAGGATATGCCAGAGAATGGATACATAATTTTCCTATGACTCTTGGCTAGAGGGCTGGCTTTAGAAGCCCCTCAATCCAGAGCCCATGGATATCCTCGGAGTCCAGAAGTTATCCCAAGGCAGGCCCCCAATCATGAATGGAACCAAGTGAAAAATGTAATACAGCTAGTACAACATATACAATAGTCATATACACTTCTCCACATCCCATCGTAAATGGCCTGGAGGTGTTCAGCTTCAAACCACTGTGGGAGGCTCAGTGCCTGCAGGGGGCCGAAGTCTCTGCGGCGTCCTTAAGTCTATGGAGCGCGCCATCTTTAGTAACTTGTGGGTTAGCCCATCTGTAAGGGACTCTGTGTTCCCATAGTATACCGGTGACCGAGCGGAGGTTGCGCCTCCATTATAGCGTAGTTCGGGAAAGTTTGAAAAGGTGAGGGTAGGAGATTCAAATTCACATGTATAGGTGCCGCGAGAGACTGTGATCTTGTCAAGCAAGTATACAAACTGTACAATGAGGTCTCATGTAGTAGAGCTGGGACCTCTTGGAAGTTTCGGTATGCGGTAACAGCCATCTAGTAAAATTTATTTGTCTTTCTTTGTAAGTAATAAAGTTCTCTTACATTCACATGTGGTCTTTTGTCTTCTGCTGTGTTCCTGATTTCTTGAAATGGGGGTGCTATCCTTATATAGCGCATTGCCTTTTAAACTTGAACCAGGATTTATAGGATCTTGACCATGTGAGTTTTGACATCCTATTTTATATATATATATATTTCTGATATTCAGTGTCAAATGCACTAGTATTTACTTTTGAGGTTACTATACAGCAACATCATTTATCCAGAAAGTGTGATTGAAATTTTAAGACATCTTCAGCTACACCACCTAGAGCCAGGTGCTTTTTGACTCTACACTATGTGTACTACATATTTCTCTTCCCTTGGAGAAAGGGGAGCAGCTGCAGCCACATATATGCGCTGTAAGTAGCTCAGAAGATGGCTAGACAGAGCCTGGTTCACAGTTTGCAGTATGACTGCCATCAGCTTAATGTTCAGTTCCACTCATTATATTCTATGTGTTGAGTGGATCTAAGACTCGAGGATTTATTTATCCCATAAACCCTTGATGAATAAGGCTTGCAAGATAAGATCAGACTCCACAGACAAGGATGAGAGGCTCATCTTCGGTGAGACATCTTCCAGGTCAGACAAGATTCTATCTGTTGACACCTGCCTATGCACGTAGAACATCTTTAAGAACTCTTTTTCTCCTTTGTTTTTGTTTTGCATAAAAGTTGTGTCCCTATCAATGTATGTTCTGAAGATGGTCGTTTAACTGTCTAATAAATCGTGGCATAATTGGAAGCAATTTATTATTATTATTATTATTATTATTATTTTTAAAGTGAAATTTAAAAAAAAATTACAGTTAATATTACACTAAAACCCACCAAAGTCATATTACATCTACAAAATACAGTGTAAAGAAGTTAACCTGGACATAGGGAGAAGCTAAATTAAGTTAATGAAAAGCCCACCATAATTCATATAACAAGAGGATGTTAGTTCAGCTGGAAAGTAGATGTTGCCATCTGGCATACTTGGAGAAAACAGATTCATGACAGCTACAAAATGGACAGTTGGCAATGGAGTTTATAAAATAAACAAACGTAACCACAGAGTATCCTTTGACAGGAACTGTGACCTTATGGAGACACCCACCATCAATTGTTGCAGAAGATCACAGGAATGCACTGCATTTATTGGACACATTATATACAACTGAATTGTGGTTTAAATAGAGAGAAAGGGATAACTAAACTGGCCACAAAATGCATAATTAGAAGTTAAAAAAATCCTAACAAAAATTGTTGAAGGGACCACTGACAAAATAAAAAAATAAAAATAAAAAATCACTGTTTAGTTGATATACCCCCATTGAAAACATGCATGTATTTATTCTGCATTTATTTATTTTTTAATGGAGGTATACATAAAGCAGCTTTGAAAAGCTGAAGATTGCTTTAGCCTTTGCAAGTCCTCGTCTTCTAACTCCGCCCAGACTTTCTGTGGCTGTTCAACCGCAGATTTTCCAATACAGCTCAATTAAAAGTCTTTGTAAGGCAGGTGCTCTCGGCAATTGCTGCCTTTTAAGCTTAACACCACTGAGCTAACCAAACCAGGAAGTAACAGGGTCCACTGTCTAATTGACAACCAGGGGGGTGTAACCAGGTAAATTTATAAAAGTGCCAATTTCTGTTGAAATCTGCACTTTTTGTAGAATTTAAAAAGGAGGACACACTCTTCACACATAAAGCTGAAGTAATTTAATGGTCCAGAGCAGGGGTAGTCAACTTGGTCCCTAACACCCGCGAGTGGTCAATTTGGGATTTTAGGTGGGCGGTGGTGGGTTCTTCAGAAAACGCCTGATGGGCCTCGATGGCCATGGGCCAAGGCCAGAAGGGGAAATTCTTTCATCTCCCCTGCCAGCCCATGCAGGGCCAGCTTTGCTGTAAGCCTTCTCCGGCTTGTGAGGAGATTAAACATCTCCCTCACCGGCCTACTGGCACTTAGTTCCAGCAGAGGGAGGGAAGGGCCTGGGAGGCTGTGTGTTCCTCCCGCGAACACACTGGTCGAAGCGTTGCCATGTGCTACCATGGCAATGCCTTGATACAGTGCTGTGATCGCAGGAGGACAGGAGAGTCAGCCTGCAGTCGGAGGAGCTGCAGGCTAAAGTGAACATGCCACCACTGGACCTCAGAGGCTTGCAGCATTATGTTCCCCCTCCCTGGTAAAAGGTAAGAAAAAGGGAGGGGAAGACATTAAGATAGATTTTCACATCTCACCCACCTACACACAGCATAGACCCTATGCACCCTTCACATATAACCACACACACTATACCCCTCACACACATACACTGCCCTCTCACACACAGACTGCCCCCTCACACACAATACAGCCCTCACACACACACTCCCCCCTCACACACACTGCCCCCTCACACACACACACAGACTGCCCCTTCACACACAGACTGCCCTCCTCACACAAACTACACCCCTCAAACACACACACTGCCCCCTCACCCACACACCACCCCCCTGATGCAAACCGCACCCCTCACTCACACGGTACTCTTCACACGCGCACACGCACACAGCCACACACTGCACCCATTACACACACTTCCCCCTCACACACACTGCCCCATCACACACACACTCCACCCTTCACATACACAGCACCTTTCACACATACACATCACCTCTAACACACACTGCACACCTCACACACACTGAATCCTTACACACACACACTGCCCCCTCAAACACACACTGCCCCATAACACACACAGCAGTTATAGAGTTCACACATTGCACTCCTCACACACACACACACACCACCTCCACATACACACACTACACCCTTCACACACACACAATACCCTTCACAAATGCACAGCACCCTTACACACATACAGCATCCATCACACACACACACACACACACACACTGAATCCCTCAAACACACAATGCACCCTTCACAGACACTGCACCCTTTACAAAGACACTGCACCCTTCACACACACACACCTCTCACATACACACACACACTACACCCTTCACACACAAGCACACACACAGCACCCTTCACACAAACACACACAGCACCCTTCACACACATACAGCATCCATCACACACACACAGCACCCTTCACACACACTGCACCCCTCACTGCACCTCTCTCACACACACACACACACATATTATACCCCCCACCCTTCACACGCACACACAACACCCTTCACACACACAGCACCTCATAGAAACACATAGAAAAAAAGTAGAATAGAAAATAGAAAAAAAAGTAAAAAAATAGATTTAAAAAACCTCTATAAAATTAGTTACTGTGGCACTGGTGGGCGGTAAGGAAATTTTACCATCAGCAAAGATACAAAAGTGGGCGGTAGATATTCAAAGGTTGACTACCCCTGGTTTAGAGTGTCCCTCTAAGTATTAACTTGCAATGCCCTCATGATAGTCAGAGTTTTAAAGAGCATATTTATGACATGGAATGTACCTGAAATGACCCACTGCTGGCAGCCCATAGTGTATTATAGAGTTATGTGTATGGCATCTAGGGGGATCTGTAGGGAGCTCCTAAATTTTCTGACTTGGTACCACAAACCCTTGGTTTGTCTTTGGTAATTTACTTCTAGAAAAACCACCAGAACTTTCCAAGAATTCAAACATTGTATGGCTGCACAATGTTATTTTGAAGGACTGCTGCCCATTCAAGAGCACTTTGTGCAGCTTTTTTGCACATTAGCAACCCTGATTGATAGCAGGGTAGGACTGCCAATTATACTGGCAGGTATTTAAACTTTTCAGTCAAGATTGCAAAGCCTGTTTCTGGCTCTCCTACCCTTCTATAATAAGTTCATATACCCCTAATGTCTCACTGGCAGGAGACATGTTGGGAATTTATCACCAGTGACCAGTGGATTTTCTTGCTAACCGACTTCTTATGTACAGCGTGAACACTAAAGGCATGTGATTAAATCTCATATTAATAAATATATTCACCTTCAGCTGTATCAGGATACTTTGCCTCATGAGTATATTTATGATGAATGTAGAAATTTGTAAAATGAAATTTTAAAAGTGTCAAATTCTTTTAAACTGTGCTGTTTGACAAGTTTGTAGAGTTATGGATGTTCATTCATGACCACTCTCCTGATACTATGCCCAATATTGGACTTTATTTATGTTTTGGCCTAGCTTAAGTTTTTAGGTGTTGACCACTAGGATGCGGAAATATGTAGAAAGAGTTTTTTTTCTTCTGAGATAGACTGTAGGACTTTCCACCTTTCCAGGTATCGCTCTGTGTTGTACAAAATAAAATAAGTTTTATTGCAAAAAATGTTTGTGCATATAGAAGACATGGAGTGTTCTAGTGTCATCACATGTTAAGATTGAAAAACTGCTAACATATGTCCTTTCAGCTTGGAGCTCTCTTGTCCAATTGGAACATGCCCTGCAGGCTTTGCGAAAAATCACAAGCGTTGAATTTACTGATTCCACAAAGCTACCTCTTTTGCTAAACAATGAGAAAGTTTGCTGTGGATGTCCTTGGGTTTTGGTGACTAGCTTGACTTCCTTTCATGTTATCCTTGTGTTTAAATTTAGGGATTATAGCACAGATCCTTTGTGTGGCAGACTCTTTAAATTGACGGAAAGGGCAGGTTGAATCAGGACTTTAAACTGTGTTAAAAGATCCATCTAGTTAGCAAAAACGTAAAAAGAAATGAAATCACCATGAACGAAATGAAGAAGAGTGAAAAAATAGATTTGAATTTAAAACATTAAATGAATTAGACTTGGATTTTGAAAACAACATACTGCAGATAAAAATGTGCAAATGTTGGCATATGCCACTAGCTTAGCCATATGATTAATCTGGTATAGTTTTGTCAAAATGAAAGATGAATAGTTATTTACAATTAACTCCAGCCATCTTTTAAATTACTGGGAGTTTCTGAAGTTTCAGAAGTAATCTTAAAATGAATCATGCTTTATTTTAGACTATGCGATTCTAACAATTAAAAAAAAAAAGAAGAAGAAGAAGAAAGGGGGAGAGAATAAGATTTGCACAGATGTATTAACAAATGTAACTACATGTGGTTAAACTTTTTAAACACCAGCAGACGTTTTTATGAGACCCAGCAAAATGTGTAACATTATTTCTTCAAGATGGCAAGGATAGCGAAATTCTACATTCATTTGTGAAGGAGGAAACACAGCTTCTACCAAATAATTCTACTATAGAATGGACTATATCCAAAAATCAATAAAGAAATACCACTTTCAAATTAATATATTTAGAAAAATATATGTTTCAGCTGCTAGATAGAAATAACAATACACATTTTAGATAACTATTTGATATAAAGAAGGCATGTTTGATCCAAGTTTAGAGCACCCAGAACATGAATATATAGAGAAGAAATTTAAAGGGGTATCCTAAGCACCTTTATTTCAGGCTACTGTAGTGGTTTTGGTGTCAGCATGATCCTGGCAATGTTCCCCAGTTTAGTATAAAACTGTCTTGGAGTGGTTTGGCATGACATGGCGATTCCCCAAGTGCCTGTAGCCCAGCCAGCATTGATATAGTGAAGATAACAGAAGCAACCCTGGTTTGACACAGATCTAGAAGACAGTGCAAGTGCCATGAGAGTGTGCTGGAAAAGAGGCTCGTGTGAGGTTTTAGGCCTTATTGGATGTGAGGGGGAAAATTGTCTGTGAGGGACTGTGTATTGATAATTAAAAATTGTGGCCCTTTCTTGGATTGCTTGTTATTACTGCTGCTTATTTTATGCCAATGTTTTATTTAGGGCAGTGCGGTGTCTCTTATTTTGTACACAGGACTCATAAAAGTTCCTGATATTCTAGTTTCTGCACTAGTAAAATATAGATTATCATCAGCAAAATAAAGTTTTCTAATGTATTAATACACAGCAAGAAAACGGTTCTATTACTTTAATACATAGCAAGAAAAATGTTCTATTGCTTTAATATATAGCAAGAAAAATGTTCTATCGCTTTAATACATAGCAAGAAAAATGTTCTATTGCTTTAATATATAGCAAGAAAACAGTTCTATTGCTTTAATACATAGCAAGATAAATGTTCTATTGCTTTAATACACAGCAAGATAAAGGTTCTATTGCTTTAATACATAGCAAGAAAAATGTTCTATTGCTTTAATACATAGCAAGATAAAGGTTCTATTGCTTTAATACACAGCAAGATAAATGTTCTATTGCTTTAATACATAGCAAGATAAATGTTCTATTGCTTTAATACACAGCAAGATAAATGTTCTATTGCTTTAATACACAGCAAGATAAAGGTTCTATTGCTTTAATACATAGCAAGAAAAATGTTCTATTGCTTTAATATATAGCAAGATAAAGGTTCTATTGCTTTAATACACAGCAAGATAAAGGTTCTATTGCTTTAATACACAGTAAGATAAATGTTCTATTGCTTTAATACATAGCAAGATAAATGTTCTATTGCTTTAATACACATCAAGATAAATGCTCTATTGCTTTAATACACAGCAAGATAAATGTTATATTGCTTTAATACACAGCAAGATAAATGTTATATTGCTTTAATACACATCAAGATAAAGGTTCTATTCCTTTAATACACAGTAAGATAAATGTTCTATTGCTTTAATACACAGTAAGATAAATGTTCTATTGCTTTAATACACAGCAAGATAAATGTTCTATTGCTTTAATACACAGCAAGATAAAGGTTCTATTGCTTTAATACATAGCTAGATAAAGGTTCTATTGCTTTAATACATAGCAAGATAAAGGTTCTATTGCTTTAATACACATCAAGATAAAGGTTCTATTGCTTTAATACACAGCAAGATAAATGTTCTATTGCTTTAATACACAGCAAGATAAAGGTTCTATTGCTTTAATACATAGCAAGATAAAGGTTCTATTGCTTTAATACACATCAAGATAAAGGTTCTATTGCTTTAATACACAGCAAGATAAAGGTTCTATTGCTTTAATACACAGCAAGATAAATGTTCTATTGCTTTAATACATGGCAAGATAATGTTCTATTGCTTTAATACATAGCAAGATAAATGTTCTATTGCTTTAATACATAGTAAGATAAATGTTCTATTGCTTTAATACACAGCAAGATAAAGGTTCTATTGCTTTAATACACAGCAAGATAAAGGTTCTATTGCTTTAATACACAGCAAGATAAGGGTTCTATTGCACTGATACACAACAATATAAAGGTTCTGGTACTAATGTCTATATGATGGAAATAATACTAGGTAAATATAATGCCTTGTGTTACACGAATGAACAGAATGTCTAGTACTCAATGGCACTTATATAATAAAGTTTGTGGTACACACCTGCATTAGTAGAATAATGTATTCAGTATGCACATACTCTAACTTAATAAAGATTCTGGTACTCAACTACACAAGAGATATCAAGGTTCCAGTATTCATTTACACGAGTGGAATAAAGGTTCCAGTAGTCTCCCACACAAAGGGCATAACGTTTCCAGTAGTCTCGTGCACAGTGATAAAATTTGGTTGGGTCAAATAAATTAGAAGAAAAAACGTTGTTCAGTTAATCCTAAATTCATTCATGTGGAAGTTCAGCACGGGCAATTTTTATCCATGTAAATGATTCAGAAAAATTATTCGGAGTAACAAAAAGGGCATGGATAAGGGCCAATCAGTGTGCTGAAATACTAAAATGATTTATATGTCCTGCAGTGCACTGATATGCACATTGTGAAGTGGAATGAAGTAACCAAAAGAGGGAAAAAAGCAATAAAAAAATAAAATCTAAATTTATATATTTATAAAATATATAATCTATAAATATAGATCATGTTCACTGATCCTCCTTTATTTCCCTCTGTTGGTCACTGATCATTTAATCTGTAAATAAAATCCACATTTATTGGCTGCACCTTAATTTTTTATTCCCATCAATCATTTATTTTTTGGGCTCCACAAATGGAACTCTTAATAACAAAACAAATTAACTTGCATGTCCATTATTAGGTTAATTTGATTGTGATATGTCCGTGTTGTGCTTTGAAATTATGGGGTTCGGACAACCAGCCAATCGCCCAAAATGTGGATGAATTTTATTTAACCATATGCAAATGTCAGGTTTCTTTTATACCCATACTAAACAAACAAAGTTATGATAGTCATACAAGTTGAAGCATCCAGTGTACATTTACACTAGTGGGATAAAGGTACTGTACTGAGCTACTCAAATGGCATCAATGTGTAAGAATGCACCCAGACCTATTAAATTGAATTTGTTTGTACAAACTAATGGAATATATGCTCCATTGCAATCTATACAGTTAGTATAAAAATATAGCATTAGTAAAGTATACTAATGGAATAATGTTTGCGATATTCACACATTTGTGGAATGACAACTTGTATACCTTTGATATTAACATATACGTTACATGTTCTGGTATAATTAAACTAGTGGAATAGAAATTCTGGTGCTAACAGTTATATATAAAAAGATTCCAGTAGTCAACTATATTAGTATCATGAAGGTTCTAGTACTCACCTACACAATGGTAATAAAGGTTCCAGCACCTATCTACACTGGAAGAAAAATAGTTTGGTGCAGGTGTATGTTATCAGAAAAAAATATATATATATTTAAATGTTGAGCTGGACTAGTGGAATACGGATTTTGCAGCTTTTCAGCAAAAGGGAGTTAATTCACTAAACACCGAATCAGCTTTAATTAATAGGATTGTGTATGTATCAAAATATTGATCAGCGCTTACCAATAATGCAATGGCAATCAAAAATTAAAAAAGTAACTGACAAAGTAAAGATAATATTCGCATATATAATTATAGGAAAAGCTCAACCGGAGAGGGTGTTAAGTAATGTGGTATACAGGGTACTGGGTGCTCTTAAAGGACCACTATAGGCACCCAGACCACTTCAGCTCAATGAAGTGGTCTGGGTGCCAGGTCCCTCTAGTTTTAACCCTGCAGCTGTAAACATAGCAGTTTCAGAGAAACTGCTATGTTTCACTGAGGGTTAATCCAGCCTCTAGTGGCTGTCTCACTGACAGACGCTAGAGGTGCTTCCGTGATTCTCACTGTGAAATTCACAGTGAGAAGACGCTGGACATCCATAGGAAAGCATTGAGTAATGCTTTCATATGGGCTGTTTGAATGCACGCGCGGCTCTTGCTGCTCATGCGCATTCCGATCTGATGTCAGCAGCTGGTGGAGAGTTCCCCAGCACAGAGGGAGCCCAGCGCTGGAGAAAGGTAGGTGGCTGAAGCGGTTTTAACCCATTCAGCCGAGTGGGAGGGGGGCCCTGAGGATGGGGGGGAGCTAATGACCCTATAGTGCCAGGGAAATGAGTTTGTTTTCCTGGCACTATAGTGCTGCTTTAAGGGAAAGACCCGTTCCCCCACCTGATATACCCCAACAATGGGACTACTGTTTTTGCATCATTTGCACTATTGCATGCACGTTGTTTCTTGTCAAATCTGTATTATTCATTACTATGTTGCATGAATAAAAACAATGTTTTATGGGCAAATTCTGGTGTGCCTTGGGTTGATTTCCTATTTTCTGTAAACAAAGTAAAGATGGCAGAAACCTAGGGCCTTACTAAAAGGGGCTGACAATCTAGGAGATATAGTCACAGATTGGTTCTCATAGACTAGAATTTTCAGATCAGTTTTCAATTCACTGCAGTTCACCATTTAGTAAATACCCCCATAAGAGATAAAAAAATATTATATTCTCCCACATTATTGGAATAGTATTTCTGATAATCCATAGACAGTGAAATAAAGGTTCTGTTACCAACCAAAACAACCAAAGAAAAAGGTTCCAGTACTCAACTGCACTAATGAAATAAAGGTTAGCCTATTCACCAACACAGTGATACAACAAAGGTACTACAAGGAATGTGAAGGTGTAGGTGAAAAGATGTTTCAATAATTGTGTCCATAAACAGGTCAATTTACTAATGTGAGCATTCAAAGGTAATTTCAAATTTAAGGCCAGAGTAGCTCAGAAGAAAGAATAGCTGCCTTAGAGAATTTTTCCAATTCACATACTTTGACCTTAAATTTGACATTTACTTTGAATTCACTCTAAACCAGGCTTCCCCAAACTCCGGCCCTCCAGATGTTGCTGAACTACAACTCCCATGATTCCCAGTCTACCTGTTCCATTCATTGAATCATGGGAGTTGTAGTTCAGCAACATCTGGAGGGCCAGAGTTTGAGGAAGCCTGCTCTAAATTCTCGGTTTACTGAATAAGCCTGACATGTACAGATTCTGGTTATCTTTTTATTGTCTACTATGAGTTCAGTAACGATGATTAGAAAAAAAAAATCTATTCCGTAAGCTAAACCTTATTTTGTATTGCAGCCAATTACCTAAGCCAAAATTACTCTGACACAGGAGTGTACAGCTTTATCTGTCGTACATGACTTGCTGTATGGATAAGAAATTTGTGATAGGGTTAAACAAAAAGCACAATAACAAATATTACTTAGAAAAAAACTTAAAGGTTCTTGTAAAGAGACACTGAATGTTTCAGTTTAATAAACTATAATTTCCCTAAAGCTACAAATTAATAATTTATCATTGCCTGAAGAAATTATATAAAAAAATGTTATATCACTCTACAAGCCGTATTTTAATCTTTCATGTTCATTTCGCTAAAGCCGTTGAATTTTTGAGTGTCAGTCAAGTATTGGAAACAAGTTTTTTGTAATATAGTGTAATATATGAAGCATACAAAATCAAATAAATTATAAAAGAATAAAGAGTTTTCTGGCTTACAATACACAAAACAGTAAAATATATATTGAGTATAAAAAAAATAAGACTGACAATGGGATTTATTTTTAATAGTAAATTGGACTCCACCACCCATATACAAAAATATTATGCAAAGATATTAAATAAAGCTCACACATATTTAATGTATAAACATACACATATATGTATATTTTCATATATTTACATAGTTATCATGTCAGCATAAAGCAAGGAAGACTGATTGTTAAATAAAAAGGTAATATTAATTACCACTAGAAAAAAAAATTGGATACAAGTTTTTTTTTCTACAATATATATATATATATGTATATATTTATATTGTAACAAACTATTTAATTCCCCTACTTTAACCCTTTGTGTCACTATACCCCACTCCCTCTAGCATGTAAGGTCATCGAGCAGGGTCCTCAACCCCCTCTGTTCCTGTACGTCAGTGGTCTGATCTCAATTATGTGTCTGTTAGTCCACCCATTGTACAGCGCTACGGAATTTGTTGGCGCTATATAAATAATAAAATAATAATAATAAAAATAATAATAATAATATATATATATATATATAGTACCATACTGTAAATCACTGCATTATCATTTTTACAACGAGGTATAAACTCCCCATGTTGTAAGCCCAGATGTTAAATCGACGCATGACGGATTAATGCTATTGGATGTACTTTTAAGGCTCAAATTGTTTCTTAAATATGATTAGGTGAAAGCGATTTTAATTTAAAATAAAGGTTGAGCAGCTTGTGAAGTTGTGTATTTAGATAATAAAGTTTAACACAGATCTCAAAAACTTTCACATAAAGTTTAGATAGTACTAAAGGCGGGCAGAATTATTAACCACTCCTGTGCTGAAGAAAGAGTATTGCATTGTTTGGCAATGCATTCTATTCATCACTTGCCCAGAAAAATGAAAGTCAACCTCTCATATAACGTTAAAAGGGTTATATTTGTGACATGCATACATACATTATTTGTATACACGGGTATAGAAGTATGCCTTGCTATGTGTGGGTGTTATTTAAATCATATGATTGATAGAAATATGTATGTAATCATAAAAAGACCAAGAGATGATAATAATATTAATAATAATAATAATAATAATAGTAGTAGTTATAACAATGTGTTTGATCAGGAAAGGTACATTCAGATATTATCTGGTTTCCAAGTATGGGGATGTTACTTTTGCCCAACATTCAGGAGATGTTATCAGATTAAGAAGTTCCAAATGATCTACATACTTTATCATTATTTGTGATCTGTTCAATTTATTATATTCATCATCATTATTATTACATTTTATATAAAGATGCACACACAAAAGGTTAAAACAATGATTACCCAACCATAAGATATACCTTAAATGTTACATTTTATCCTGATATTAAAAAAAAATGTGCTACAGCCTTTTTAAAGGAAACTAAATATTTTTGACAGTCACTAAACAGTTAATATTTTATCCTTATGAGATGCAGATATTAGTTACATACGTGCCAATGCTGCATCTAATATCCAGCAGACTGTGTATGATTTTATACAGTTTAACAGTATTTACAAACTCTCTAAATATTAGAAAAACATATAAAGTTATAGTAATACAATATTGAGATTACTCAATATAAAATATGTTTGGTGCATGCACTTTGTGATCAAGATAGTGTTACATTATTTATTATACAAGAATTTTCATATTTTCACGTGACACAGCACTGGCACAGAATCATAGAAATTCACAATTGATCAAATTTAGTCATAGCTAATGGTCACCCTAATATTTTGGACATTTAGTTTAGTAATTTGCATTTGCAGAGTTCTGCCAATACAGTTTGAGCAGAATGACATCAGATTCTACATTTTACTCTTTGCAAAGACACTGTGGGGTTTATTCTCTAAAATCAAAATTGCAGAAAACTGAAACATGAATGATAAAACGTAGGCAACAATGACAACAATGGATGTTCTGGAAAAAATTCTCCAACTCAGCTATAGTTGACACTTGGCTGTTTTAGCCTAAATTTTGCAAATCAGATCTAAATTCGCACAATGTACAATGTAGTAAATAACCCTGTAATAGTTTCATTTACTGAACGTCAAGCTGTGAGGAGATCACATCTCAAAAATGTAGACCAACCTATGTACTAACCAGCAGGTTTGGAGGATCTGAACACCAGCTTACATAATTTAGATTGAAATAATTTTCAGGGCTATTTACTTAAGTAAGAATTCAAAGTGAATAATACATTGAAGGCCAGAGTCGACAAACCTAAAGCATAGCTGACTTCCAACATTTTTGCCTATTTTGACCTTAAATTTGGAATTCACTTTAAATTCTCACACCAGTGAATAATCCTTTAAGTTGAGCCAAATCTTCAGATGAACTGGAATTCTTTCCTCCAACATGGTAAATATTTTGCAAGTCAGTTGCAAACTTTCTACAAGTTGCTGCTTAGTGGATAAGTATAGCAATTCTTTAAATTTCTATACATATTTAGTTTCTAAAGTCACTAGGAAGTGCGTTGATGATTTAGTATTAAATTAAAGAGTTAAACTGTAGAACTGGAACATTCTGCCGAAGTTAAGATTTTTTTTTTCCCAACTCTGCTACTTTGGCCTAAGTTTGCTAGTCGTTTTTTCAACTTACCACTTCTCACTGTTTAGCGAATAAGCCCCAAAGCATTCAGTGACATGTTAAACAATGCTATTTTAAAAATCGTCACCCAGTCTTAAAAACTGAGCTATTTGTTTGTTTTTTGAAAAACTTGTTTAACCCCTTCAGTACAAATGACATGCTAAAACTGTCACAATTAATGAATTGTATGACCCTGCTTCTCAAAGGAGAGTGTTAAATCAAACTTACATAAGAATATAAAAGATTTTATTATTTTCTTTTCTAAAACTTTACAAACAAATAGACCTTATCAAGGACTGCACTCCTGGTGGCTGATTTGATATGCCAAGAACTATACATAATAAATAAATAAATAAATAAATACATAAATAAATAAATAAACAAACAAAATAAAATAACAAAAAATGCAAATGAATAAAACAAAGTTAAAAGAAAAAAAGAAAAAATGCAGCAAATTACAAAATATTAAAAAAAATACACAAGAAACTTCCAATATAAAAGTCCAGGTTCAATAATAATTTTGGAATAACTTAACAAATCTATAATATACCTAGAAATAAACTGCATGCAATTATAAAAAAAAAAAAAAAAAAAGATATTAAAAGCAAACATATATATATATAAAAAATCTATATGTAATCTACTGTTGTAAAACATATATACAGGACAATCAACTCTGGAATGATAAAAAAAAAAAAAAAAGTTACATGATTTCTCACATTTTATTCTTCCATCACTTCCTTTCTTTTCATTATTTACAACTTTGCAAATGTTTTCTCCCAGCAACCTGTGCCTGTAGAATACAATGCAACTTGAAAATGAACTGGAACTGGGGGGGGGGGGGGGGGGGGGTTGGGATAGCTTAGCTTCTTCTTGTCTGCCCCTCCTCCCCCTTTCTCTGCAATGAGTCTTGTCGTGCTGAGCTAGTGGCTTGCTGCGGTCTATGGATAGGGGAGGAGGACACTGCGCCTTTAAGCCCTGTGCAGTCGGGGGGTGGCGCTAGGCTTGCTCTGCTTAAGGGCTCCTTTGATATTAATAGTGTTGGTGTCTTGAAACTGACGTAATGCTGGGAGACTGAGGTCCTGACAAGCGATAACATTACTGATAAAAGAACTGATCTAGCTGCAATCTTGTCTCCTCCAGAGCCTGGGATTCTAAATATTAAAAAGCTTAGAGCATCCAGATTCTTCTTCTGTCTCCCCCTCTCCACCACCCCACTCCTTGTTCCTGTCTGGGGCTCTCTGCACTCAGACATACACTCACTGTTTGGGGGGAACAGGAAACCTTCTCCCCCTCCCTTCTTTCATCCCCCCACCCCCCCAAAAAAAGATAGAAACAACATAATCAAAGATCAACTCTGCAAATAAACCAGGAAGCGTTTCATGGCTCAATCTGGATCTTCACCATCTTCCATACTGCTGCTGGTGGGGTTATTGCAGATCAATCAACAGGTAAGACAGGGGGGTGGAAGGCAGAATCAGCCTCAGTTAGCTGCTAGGGATCTCTCTTCTCTCTCTCTCTCTCTCTCTCTCTCTCTCTCTCTCTGTCTCTGTGTCTCCCTCTCTCTCTCTCTAAATGTATCCCTTTCTCAATCTTTTTTTTCTTGCTGGCGACGTAAACATTGTTGCATGCCTGGTGTGTGTCTGCTGGACTTGTGAGCTCAGACTGCTACAAATTGTTGGGGGGACCTTGCAGCCTCACATGTGATTTAACATTTTTTTATGGGGGGGCATTAAGACTAAGAGGATTGAGAAGCTTATTGGATCTTGTGTGATTTTACTATTTTATTATTGTTATTTTTTCTGTATTTTGTTTTTTTATCATAGAGACTCAGACAGCAGCATGGATATTGGCTAGTTGAGTTTTCAGTAGCCCTAGTGTGATCTGCTATAGCCCAGCCTGCTTCTAGAGTGTCAAGTTCAGGCACTGGAGAAGAAGGGGGTGGAGGGGCTATTTTATGTGATTTAGTGATATGTTGTTTGGTTTTGTTAGCCTGTTTTGCTCAGTTCAGTTAACTTCCACAGTGGACTTAAAGAGAGACCTTTGCAGTCTGACATGGGAACTTCAGAAATAATGGATCTATTTTTACATTACTATTATTTTAAATTAAGATCTAAGTGAATCCTACTTTATTTTTTATTTTTTGTAAGACTTACTACAAGTTCCTTGCTGTGATCATGAGAAATTGGGGAGACCAAAGAGCAATGATGTCTATTAGTAAGTTTGGGAAACTTTTTCTTACTTAGGCAGTGATGTGTGTTGGGGGCAGAGAGGTGGAGGAAGGGGGCTTCTATTGATACACATTCACACATGCAAAAAAAAATCCACTTTTATTAGTTCTTGGTTGACAGGGTGATAGTAAAAAGCATGTCTGCATGTTACTTGAGGAACTGTTGTACATGTGCTTTTGTGACACACTAGGAAGGGACAAATTGAATGGTGGAACTGCATAAAGTACTGATTTATTTTAAGGTTATTTTTTTATTATTATTAATCTGAGCTGTGTGGTCAGAGCTGTGTGAATCCACTTCAGCCTACAAGAGGCTGCAGTTTTGCACATTAACAATGAGAAATGACTGTTAGGGGTTCTTTATAACTAATCCGCTGTGTTAAGTTAATTCTTCTTATGCTGCTAATAAAAGGGGACACTTTGAAAAGACGTGAAGTAGCAGCTCTGCAGAATGAATAAACTGTTCCCTCTCAGCAATTTTTTATTAATGGTTTTTACAAAAATCACACTTGTGGAGAAAAATGGTATAGTAAAATTGTTTAGCTTTGGGCTTGATTGTGATTTTCTTTGATTAAGATTATACCTGATTTATCATATTTTTCTCTCTGTATTAATTCTTGAGTTGTCACTGTGTGTTACCCACTTATAACGTGGTGAAAAAAAAGTCAATGGCTACTTTGTGTTACTTTTGTAGTGATTTTTTATTTTTTTTTCCTGCTAGAGGAACTATCTTGATACTAATCAGGCCCAGAAGCTTTAATCGTACTAGTTTCAGTCTGGAAATATATTTTTAAATCTTATGTAAATATACTGTGTAGAAGTAGTTGAGGTCAGGAAGATATAAAGAGAGCAGTGGGATCAACTAACTCTTTAGGGACTTTGAAGCAGAGTCTAAATTTATTTAAATCACAGACCAAGTCTTTATGTCTTCAGTCTGCAGAGTGGCTAAAAAATAAATAAAATAAAAAAGTGTAAGGAAATTCTTAATCATTATGTCAAGTTTTTTTTAGCTGGGCAATTAAAATCTTGGGATTCAGATGGTATCGTATTACTTTCCTGTTGATTTTAGAGAAACATTAAAGGTATGAAATGTTGGTACAGATACAATTTTAGGGGCACAGAAAGGCAGACGTAGTTTTGTTTTCTTTTAGTTAGAGAAAGATTTCATTGTAAGAAAAATAAGAAAACAATCCTTAGAATCCATAGAAATCTCAGTAGTGGTTTTATGTTTTTTTTCCGTTTTTTATCATTTAAAATATTTTGTAAAAGTTTTGTATTATGTTTGCCTCTTATCAGTGCATGCATTGTGTGAAGCTATGGCCAACGTTTTCTCTAAAGTTTTTTGTATGTGTGCACATGAAGGTTAATTATTTAGGTCATAGTATAAACATACAAGTTGTTCAAACTATTTCCTGTAACCTCTGATGCTGACATTACTGTCTGGAAGTGATACTGAGCATTTTGATTCCTTTTCCAGTGGGTGAATCTTTTTTTCTTTCTGACGTGGCTAATGCAAACACTGACTTCTAAAGCTTAACTTTGTATTCAGCCCTATTCACGCACTGGCCGTTTCATTCATTTTTAGCAATGCACTTCAGAAGCCTCACTTGGGCCTGCTGTTCAATATGGCTTGAGTTGTCCTGTAGGCCTCACGAGCCACCAAGGGGTTAAAAATGGCACCTAAGCTCTGCTGGATATGGGCATCATGTGACGTGCTCCAACGCTCAACTTTGGAAATTCTAATTAAATTTCAACTTACGAGACGTACTAAATGTGTGAACATACAAGATTTTTGTCACATGATTGGAAATGATGAAGTGTACAAATGGCATGGTGAATGCAGGTCTATTAAAAGCAAACACGAACAAATTGGTAGTAAAAATACTGTCCTGTTCAGGAATATATTCTGATTAAGATATTCTGCATGAGTGTAAAATGAACCCATTCATTCAATCAACTGACAACTTTCCAATCTCTGTTTGCTTTTGCTTAATTTAGTTTCCACAAGACAACTATTGTGGTAGTCTGGGATCATTTTTTGGCAGCGATGGATAACTGTAAACGCAGACGTTTTTGTCCCAAATATTACACCTCACAAGTCAAATTGGATTTCATAATGCTAGACAGATATTTTAACATAAAAATGTGGTACATTTTCCATATGCTATTCTGTTGTGACTCTGTGGGGCTCCTGGCTCAGAATTTTTTTTTGGGGGGTGGAATTTTCTTTGCTTGGTGCTTTTCTTAACCCTGGGAATGCTAAAGCCAGCAAGCTAAACATTCTGACTTTCAATTTCTTCCAGTGTTAATAAACGCTACGTACACCAGAACCAGTAGGTTGACTCTTTGTGTGCCAGCTAACTGAGCCACAAATTTGACTTTTAATCTAGCATAGTGTGTCCCGCTGACCCATCAGAATCTTTGTGTTAACCCGTACAGAGCTAAGGACTGTAAGAAATGCATTGCTCACCTCATGTAAACTCCTACCTTATGATATACAAAATTATATAAAACCTCATGGGATTAAGTCGCTTTAAAAAAAAAAAATCAGGTGTTCACTTATTCAATTTTGTTCTATCAGGGAATTAACAAAGTAATATCATGTGCTGCACCAAACTTATTTGTCTTTACGTCCCATGAGAAAGTATCCCCTAGTGGGCCACTAGACTGTTTGTTTGGCCACACAAAATGTAGCTGTTTTTACCAGAGGGCCCCTTTTTCCCAAACTTTTTTTTAACTTGTGTCATTAAAAGGATTAGGGCTTAAAGAAAAACTAAATTCCACTTATTTCATAAAAATAAAAATGTTTTGTTATTTTTTTACTGTGATTTTACTGCCTTACTGTGCTTGAATTAAACATAAAAATAATTAAAATTATCAAATCATAAATATTAAAAAGAAAACAACGAAAATTTCTAAATATAATTTTAATGGGAGAAAAATGAGAGCAAGCTTGCCACCTGAAGGGTTAAATGAGCCTACATTAAAAAAAAAAAATATTCCACATGTCACAGCTCCATATGATAATCCGTATTTGATACTAGCGTTGATGTTTGTATAAGTGCACTAGTGTTTGTTGTACTTGATATAATATCCAATTTTCATTGTCGGTGTATTCCACTCAGTGAAAGTCAAGAGAAACATCTTTGGTAGTGGTAAATATTTTGCTAATTTCAAAGCTGGGATAGTTTGTCCACTAGTTTTATTTTAAAGTTAGAACAGTGACGTGAATACTTTGTTTACTTTTGACAGAAACTATTGATGTTTGTTTGTGAAGTTGCACACCTATGAGCTTATTTGAGGGAAGTTTTGGCATGGGCTACTTTAAGGGGGGGTTGTGTTACACATTGAATAGGTCGCTTTTAGTTATTGAAGAGGAGAGATCAGGTTTAAATCTGTTGCCCTGAAGAGAATTAAGACTCTGACTTATCATTTAGTACATCATTTCATGGATAGCTTGCTAAGTTTCAAAGTTTCGGTAAAAAATTATTTTTTTAAATCTCTTGCTTATCAACATATTACCACATTACATCAGATATAACACAATCATTATACTGATTCATGATATCATAATGTAGATTTTAGTTTTTTAGCTTATTCCGTTTTTCTTAATTATTTTTTTTAAATTTTATTTTAGACAGGACTTTGTGTAGAAAAACATCTTACCTAAAGAACAAAAATTATTATTTTGCCAGATTGCTAGTTTTAGCATTGTTTGTTAATTCTAAGTAAATATAGCACCCATTGTAGCCCACTTGTGTTTTTTTTTTTTTTTTAAAGACGTATGGTTTCTACCCTAATAAAATAGCATGCTGAGATTATTGATCCTTGCTTAATCCTATAGATGTTAAATTATAACTTCTACCTTTTGAAACTAAAAACCTGTGCTAATAAAGAGGAATCATTTGATATATGTATGACTGCATAGGATGTATATCGGTTTTAGGGATTAGTTAATAATTATATATATTTTTTGCGAGATAGCAGGAAGGAATAAGGGAGCTATTCACTATACATCATAGTGCGTTGATTTGAGATGAACTGTGCAAAAGTTAGACCAAAGTAGTAACATTTAAAAAAAGCTACAGTTTTCCTCAATTGCGCGTGTTATGCTTAAATTTATGTCAGTTTAGTGAATAGACCCATTTATATAAAATTCAACTTTTGCAGGTGACAGTAGACTCACCTCATACTGACAAAGCAACGTTTTTCAAAACAATGGTCAAATATGTCTGACAGATGTTAATGGTGTTTACAGTCGAGCATAACTTTGCAGCTAACTGGTCAACTGTGTTATAGTGTGACCATAAATTCACACTGCAAAACTGTGTTTTTCTTAAATGTCATTAGCATTTACTATCATGTTTTCTAAATCCAGATTACAGTCAGCTGGCAATATTAGCTCTTTACGTGAAGTCACAAGAAAGACTTTTAATTCTTCTTAAGAAATAAATATAAAAAAAACAAAAAAAACATAGATTTAAAGATTTCTTCCAAAAAAAGATTTTTAACATGATTCTAATGAATGTTTAATAATTTTATATTATGATTGGAAACTTACTGTATATGTGCACATTTTATTTCAGTAACATGTTGATGTGAAGCAAGGCATACAATTTAGAATAGGTTAGTATGACAAAAAGCCATAGTTATATGTACAGCTAGGTAAGTTTTCAGAATTTGGCCTAAAAGCTTACATTCTAGGAAACGTGAAACGATCATGCTCAGAGCACACTAAAGTGTCAATTGTTAGAAATTAAAACTCAATTTCTCGTTCTATGCCAAACTTGCAAAGCTTAAAAGCTGACATGGAGAATTTTTCTATTTTGTGGTCAAAAATTTCAAATTTACATTGAATTTGCTTTGATTTCTTGCCAATTCCCACTTCCGTGAATAACATAAACATTTTTTCACCTCTCTGAACTTTTATTGATTAAATAGATCGGTAGATTTGTATTTCTGATAGCAACAATATATTTCTTGTTTTTTGCAGGAGTAGTTTTAGTAACGTTATGTGTTTGGGTTTTTTCACTTTCATGCATGTCAAAATTGATTTGTAGGGTGAGAATTACACAGCCAGTTGAATAAGTCATTTTTATAGCAATTCCGAACCTATTTTTAAGAAACAACCCTGTTAAGCTGTGTTGGAATTTGCGATCATTGTAGAGTATATTTACTACACAGTATATTGTGGTGAATTAAAAAAACAAGTTGTAAAAAAATTTCAAAACCGAACAAATCGCTGAACTCGGAAATTGTTATAAATTGACTATTTTGGCCTATGTTTTGCTATACAGTTTTCATCATCCTCAACTCACTGTTTAGTGAATAATCCTTTGTCTATTATTCAAGCTCATATTAATTAAGTAAAAAAAATGTACGTCGTTTTTATTCTGCCACTGTCTATAGAGTGTTTTTGTTCACTATTTTTTTCCTTTTTAAAAACAAAACTGAGTACTCATTTTGTGAGTTTTTAACAATTTTAAGAAAAAAATATTTGGCATCAACAAACTTAGCAACATTGAAATCACCAAAATCACCAAATCACCAAACATCATGTTATAGTGAGCTGATAAATGAATATAGAAAAAAAAAATTGTGAAAAAATAGAATTAAATTCAGCAGAACTGATTTGGTTCTAAAGTCGCAGTTAAACAAAAATGCACCCCATACTCTGTATATTGGATCTCTGTATCTTCCATTGACGTAATATATTGCTGTGCATAAAATGTTAATAAAGTACACTCTTCTTTTCCAATTATTAATTATAATTTTTTGTGGTTTCCTTACATCCTACGTGGACGCAGAAATGTTTAAACGTTATATTTCTAGTATATATTTTTTTAATTTATATTTTAATTACAATGACCAATGGAAAAAATCACGTTATGGAACCACAACCAGTCTTTCTTTTACTTTATTTTAAAGACAATGGAAATTCAATATCTAGTGATCAGTTTGCTAAACAGTGAATTGCTTAGTGTTCACATTCAACTTAAAGTTTAGAACAAATCGAAGGCGTACAAACTCCACTGTGTAGTAGATTGTTTTATAACTCGGCTATGCTGGAGTTTTGCAAGTCATTTGCCAAGATCCCCCAATTTCTTAAGCACAAACTTTTGCCAAATGTATTAAAGCTTTATTTACTAAACTAGGAACTATGATGCATTGGCAAGGAAATTATAAATGTAAGGCTAAAGTAGTCAAACTGGCAATACAGCTTAGTTGGATAATGTATCCAATTCAGCTATTTTGGTCTAAAATGTTCAGTTCCTTTTTAATTCTCCACAAATCCTCATTAAGTGAATGAACCACAAAATATATATATATACATTTTCTGTGTAATTCTGTTTCATAACTCAGTGTTGCATATTAGTGATAAATTGAGTCGAAACAATTACGTTTCACCTTGTGGCTAATAAGAAACACAAAGCAATTATTGTAAACAATATATTTCTCAGATAAAAGGCAAATGATAAGACTAGGAATCCTAAGGATTCTCTGGAACCTCCGTCAGCATTGTCTGATGTAGTGCTTACGGCACATAACTACGTTAATCTGCATGAGCCATAGACGGCAGACATACTGACGTTGCTGTGCCACCTTGACCTGGTAACTAGGAATCATTATCAAACAACTTTGGCCTCTGCCAGTTTTTCATTCCTCCAGGTTAGGCACTCCACCCACTTGGATGGAGCCCCACCCTATGTGGAAGACTATAATTCAATAGTTCTTTGCTCATATTGCGGGCCCTCCCTATAGTCTGAGCCCAAGACGTATGTGGTTTCTTTAATCTATGTATCGCATCCAAAGATTTCTGCATATCAACAAGAAGCGAGGCTTCCCTCAAATATTCTAGGTTAGGAAACCCAGAATACTTTTTGATGCAAATTACATGATGCAATACAGTCTGCCATTATTGGAAAGTGATGAAACAGAATAGCAGGAGAATTAAAACGCCGTCATGATATGAAGAAACAACAAACATATCATTATGGTTTATTGTTGTGTATTGCCTCTTTCCAATGGTTTTACAGGGAAATTACCATGCTGTAATCGAAGATGCTAAATCCTTTGACTACGCTGAGAGTTTTTAGCATTTATCCCTTTGGTAATCCAAGAGTTAAAAGAAAACCAGCAATTTAAGAATTTCAATTTATGTAAGCGATGAAGGAATCCAATAAAAATGTGTATCCCTGAATATCGGTTTCATGGGAAATTAAACAATTATTTCATTGGTTGTTAATAATTGTTGCATCTTTAATTGTGCGATACTTTTTTTGGCAACCCCAGAAAAAAAGTAGAGTCCTGAATGTCATTTTATTTTTATTTTTTTATTTATAACAATAAGATTTTTATGTGAAATATCAAACCGAGACCCAAGACATTAAACTTCACCTATACGCTGCTATGATTCATTGGAGCGACTAGAGATTTATTTCGTGCAAAGTGTAATATCTTTAATATTTGGCTATATATAATTTTCAGAAAATGACCTGAGTGTGGAATTACACCTCTACCAGATCCAAAGCAAGATTAAGGTTATGGCTGATACATAATGTGATCAAGATCAGTCGCTCCAATTTACTTGTTAATTTTTGGCATTTAAAAGAAAAAAACAAATTTAGGAATTATTGGAGGATGATGCAGAATCTCGCCAGACGCACTCAATGATTTACTTAAAAATATCCTTCAGTTTTGCCTCAAACCATTTCAAACCACTTCTGCTGCGAGTGTTTGCCAGTTCATAGCTTGTGAGAGATTATGTATGACAGTTTCTGTTATATAATGAACAGGAGTATTGTTTGAACAAAGGTAACATATTTTGATTTGTGTACTTTTTTGGCAGTTGGCACTGTTCCAAGTCTAAAACCGAGAGTGATCTAACAGTGTAGATATCTGAATATTTTTAAACAGGCAGTATAGTTGTGGTGTGTTTAAATCATCTGTAATATGCATATACAAAGCCCAAAATGGTAAACTCTGCTATCTAAAGTGGACGAACATGCTGTCTTTCCACATTTTGTCTGTGAACATTAAAAACAGAGGTGTAGATGTAAGAATGGCTGGCTTTCGAGAAACTATAAAAAGAAATGAAGAAAGAAAACAGCCGTCATGGCCCCCCAAGTCCACTACAGATTATTATTTATTTATTTTTTAAATGTTTTTATTCCTTTCTCGATTTGTATATATTTTATTGTACACTTCTGAGTGCCCTGTTCTATGTGTGTGTGTGTGTATGTGTATTCAACTTTTTTTTCCACGTTTTTTATTTTTTGTTTTGCAGTCTGAAAAAGTTCTGAAAATATAGCTGTAATTTCTACTTTAATGAGAATATAAAGCTGTACGCTTCTAGGAACTCAGTAAAACTTTTTAAAACAAACCTCCCAAGAAACTACAACCTCAGATTGAGTAACGTGAGACACATCTATCGATTGTTATGTGTAGATCTCTCTGTCTCTCTTTCTGTCTTTTCCTGTTAATTTCACTCTCGCTGTCTAGGTTAACGTAGTATCTAAATGTAAAGGCAATTTGTGTACAATATCATTTTTGTTTGCCTTGACTAGTAAACATCAGTGACCCTGTTAAACTTCCCTCTGTACAATATTTGTGTGTGTGTTATATATATATATACTGGAAAACTGGAAAAATTCTCAGTCAGTTAAAGGGACACTATAGGCAATGATATGAAGTGGTCTGGTTTCTGTGACCTTGTCCCCTTAACCCTGCAGCTGAAAACATAACAGTTTTAGATGCAATGTTTACATTGCAGGTTTAAGACTGCCTCTAGAGGCTGTCAACCAGACAGCCACTAGAGGTGCTTCCTGATGTTTCATGGAGTTTAACTTCGTGACACAACACTGTACGTCATCACACTTCACTGTACGTCATCACACTTCAAGATGCCCATCTTCTTTTAAATCCCCAAAGTAAAGCTTTGATTCAACGCTTTCTTATGGGATAGGCCTAAACCGCCCGCAGCGCTCCCCTACCATGCGCATTATGTGCCCCCTCGCGATGATGTAGGAGGATGCGGATTTTCTATTTCAATTCTCAGTTTAACAAATAACCGTGTCAGTATATATTTACATAAAGACTAGGTTGTTGGGTTTTTTGGGCAGTTTTTATTTTTATTTTTTAAATAAAAACTTTTAAAATAAAAAACTCAGAGATGCAACATTAAAGCCAAATTGGGTCAAACTGTAAAAAAATTTTTGGGCCTTTATATGCTTGCAATTTCTTTTTTGATTCTCCATAAATGCCATTTTAATGAATGAATATATTATTTCTCACACACAGTATAGCACACACAGTATAGCAGAACATGTAATCCGTCTGGGGATGTGTTTAAACAGAGGAAAAAAAGCATTTGTATATTGTCAGTCATGAAAGCGATGATTTGGGGGAACATATATTGTATTCTTACAGATAAAAGGGCAATATATGATTTCATTTTGCTCTTACTTTTAGGTTTTGTGATGTTACCAAACCATATGTAATGCTATATTCCACATATGCCACAAACCGTAAAACTCTTTTACATTTCACAGATTTGCACACGAGACCAAATGTGTACTTAACTGAAATTTACTTACGGGAAAGTGTAATAATGTGTTAGGAAGGAACATGAGCCCATCATATGATTTTTAACTTCTATCTGAATGACAATATAATTACTCATGTATCTTGATAGAGCAGGAAAACTGCCTCTAAGAGAGAAATGGGGGGTGTGGGGGACAGGCTGTGTGCGAGTGCATATATTTTTAGTTGCTACTAAGGGAACGCATGCACAGTAATGCAAGGTTATACTTTTTTTTTTTTTACATGATATAAACATTAACCTATATACAGGTTTCTTTATTTTGTGTAATGTTTCAAATGATTTTTTTAGTACTTTTTATATATTTTTGATATTCTATTCAAGCATTTAGTGTACATTAGAGCAAATTACGATTCGAGTTCACTACAAGATTTTTTCCGGATATGTAAACTAGGGGAATCTGTTTTTAAGTCATACACACAGCACTCAGACAGCATGTGGCTGGGCAGATCTGGATGAGGGTCATGGGAGTTGTCACAGCACTTATGAAGTGCTGTATTTAAGTATCATTGAAACACGACTGAAATTATCAGTTTACATTTTATCCAGTAGAGCGCTCTGTATAAAATTTGTGGAATCAAATAATGTTAACTTACACAAGTGTATTCAGCATTTATTGTCATGTAAATAGCTGCATATTAAGAGGGCAAAATAGAAAAAATTTGAAAAGACGAAGAAACAAAAAATTTAAAAATAGAATTTCTGGATAAATAATTTTGGGAAATCTCTTCTCCCCAAAGTCCAAGAGTAAAAATAATTCCCTATACAATCCTACTTTATTTAATAGGTATAATAAGTACAATGCATGGTATTGTGTGCTGGGTTTTAATTGTATTTACGTTAAGTCTGTTGTCTTTTTCTGCAGTGGATTTCTAAAATAAAGTAATTAGTGCACTTAGTATCAATTGTTTTTATTGTTTCAGACAATTATAGGTCATGTCTAACTATTGTGCAAGCATCACTGCATTTAAATGATTTAAACAACGTTTTTAGAATTAAACGCTACCTTCCCCAGCAATGAAATGTTCCGTATAGGGTTATTTTATTAATTAAATGCCGCTGCTTACACTCCTGAGAATAGTCTGATAGAAATGTTAGTTTATTAGGTCTCTTGGTTTCTTTTCCGTGGAGATGGTCCTTCCTGTTCTGTCTTCCTATAGGCTCTAGTGACATCAGGTTATCCCCACGAGAGGTAATAACATGTATTTTGTTAATTGCAGGATGGTAGAGATAAAGGAAATAACTTTATAACCAGGGATGACCAAACTCTTGCATTGCAGCATGCTCATTTAAGTATACAGATGCAGAACGCATTATCTTGAGTACCATAGGTACCTTTCATGTGCACGTAAATTAATCTGGAGAGACATGCAATGTTCCGTACGCCCAGTGGAAAAACTTACAGATTCTTCCTTCTCCTTACTTGTTTCAGTGTTTCATAAAATTCAGAATGAAAGCTTTTCAGCTCATTTCAAAAACAGCTATTTAGGATTTCACTAAACTATGGATAATGGGGAATTTAGAAAGGAACTGCAAGTTTTTGCCCAGACTGAAAAAATAAATTTTTCAATTTAGCTGCTTTGCCCAAAAACTTGTGTTTCCCTTGGCAATTCTTCACCGTACCTGTTTATTCAAAAAGCCCCACTGAAACAGGTGGAGGTACTCTCCAGAGAATTACAAGGGAAAAAAATTACCAGTATTTTTAATTATTTACATACTTTATCCATCTATGACAAAAGTAATCCCAGGGCCTTATAAAACAGACCAAACACATCATCTGCAATAAAGAGGTTAAACGATAAAAATATGAAAAGTGTTTTTGATTAATGTAATTTTTTTTTTAAATGTGTATTGTGTGATAATATATTTATTCTTTATTCTTATGTAGCACTGACACTGTACTCAGCTCTTAACAAAATGAGATACAACGTTGGGTAGACAAAGGAGAGCCTCGACACATTGGTAAGTGCTACATATCAGGCAGTGTTTTTATTGGGGTGTCTAATGCACCCTTCAAAGGTGACCTGCTCCCCTTCAGCTCAGTTAAGACATTGCGCAGTTCAGATTAGAAATCACTGCATTTAATTGAAGGAAACATATGTTTAATGCATGGACTAAAATGAAAAAAAAAATGTGCCTTGAGAAAAGCATATGGATATTAAAATTCCATTTGTCATACTTAGTAAAACTATGATGTAGAGCCATATATCTAGAAATCAGGGTGAATTATTTGAGGCAGATCCCTTTTCCTATTTTCCTGTCTATTCCCTGGTTAAATCTCTTTCTCCTCGTGTGCCTACTTGATTCTGGATAGAATGCGGAAAGATTTACTTTTACCCAACGTATGAAAAAAAGTGAATTCTTTACTTATATCTGTTCTGTTTGCCTTTTTAATTTGCATGTCTTGGAACAAAATATTCTGTAGAAAGTCTGTTTATATGCTTATACGTAAGACGTACATCAGTTTATTTGTTTAATGTCAAGGCAACTGATATAATTGCTCTTTCGTGTCCTGGAACGTCATGCTGTATGTTGCATTAAATTAATTAGATTTTCGATGCCACTGCAGATATGCGTATATATTATTCCTCTGTCGGCATGACGTACATAGCCAATTTCTGCACTAGCATAGTTTTTATGCATGTCAGGATTTTGATTAATATCGATATTTACTCTAGAACCTTTTCCAGACGTGATTTGTACAACGCATTTACTATTATTAGAGCTTGATTAGGAGACTTTGAAATTGATGCACTTGCTGGTGAACCCTGTAAAAACAAAAAAATTGACAAATATTTTTCATAATTAAGAAATACTTATGCTTTCCTGACTTAATGTATAGAAGAAAAGTATGAAAATTCAAAAGCATGCTGTTTGGGGATTGAATCTTAAAAGATTATTCATTTTCTGTTTCAGAACTATTACTTGCTATGACAGTAGCATAATTTAAGATGCTACTTATGTCAAAGGAGTGTTTTGATATTATGTTAAGATCCAAAATTAGAGTGTCCTTCCTATATACTCCAGTGGTGAATATGTGTTGAATTGTGATATTACCATTTGTGGTGGTGTTTGATCAGAAGTGAGAAGAACATAGAAACATAGAATGTGACAGCAGATAAGAACCATTCGGCCAATCTAGTCTGCCAAATTTTCTAAATGAATTTGCGTGTCACCTATATGGTTACTTACTTAAGAGAAAATTGTCAAGAATTCAAAATAATTTTCAAATTTAAGGCCAAAATTGCTGAATGAGAAAAAATGCTCTTTTATTATCCACTTATGTGAAAAAAAATTTTAATAAGCAAAACACTGTCTAAACTATCATTGATTATAAACCAAACCTTCACTGTGATGAGTTAATCAGTTTTTACATGCTGGATGTGCAAATATATATAGTCCGACATACATTGCACTAGTTGTATTTAGTGTACGTAGGAAACCTTGTGATTAATTTTTTTGTTGTTTTAAATTTTACAATGAATTGAAATGCCATTATCCGACTGTCTGACTATCGATACCTTATTCCATTTACTAAAAAGTTGCAAAATGTTTATAAGTATTCTGTGTAACCCAGACGCTATTAACATTAGAAAGATAACGCATTTTGATGAATTCATCAGGATAGCATTAACTATTTAATGTATTCACTAAAGTGAGACATTTCAGAAATTTTATGTGACTTTCAAATTTAAGATCAAAATGACATCATCTATGCTACGAGATCATCTTTTTTGGTAACCTTAAATTTGGAATTCGCTTTTAATTACTCCTTTGTGAATAACGCTGTCTTTTATTAGCTTATAATAGGTCTCTGTGGTACTGCGCTTTCTCTTTAAATTAATCCAGAGATTGAAAGGAGTGGTCTCTTTTTACTACTTTTTTATATTGTTTGTGCTTTGTGTTATTTGCTGTTTCAGTGTGTATTTTGTTCTTTGATATAGTTTACTGCACCTGTGTTGCCGAAATCCTGTATATTTTCACAGTGACAGTCAAATGTGCATGGGTTAAATTCTGCACAGTGTAAATAAAAAAACAAAACAAAAAAAAAAACAACTGGAAGTAATTTTCTTCATTGTTTTAAATTCATTTTTAAATTTATTTTGTAAAAAAAAAAAAAAAAATTTTTTTTGGTGACTTTTTTTTTAAATTATGCCCTCAACACAGACTCTCTCTCACCATCTAAAAGCACTCTAAACATATTTCCTTATTAATGGGCCTGAAATTAAATTTCTTAAGAATGATAAAAAAGCAACAGTAGTATTACATTTACAAGGTAATAACATTACATGACCCTATGTAGTAATGAGTTGCCTAAGAATACCTCTTTTTAATGTGTTTATGTAATTATATTAACATAATGATTTGGCAGACTTATACAAGTATGTTACATTGGAATTCTAAAAATATAATTTCTAACTTTTTTCACAGTCCAATAAAATACCCCTTCTAGATAACTGCATACGGACTATATCTCATTCTGGCTTTTTAATATGTTACTTTGTGAATTACATTTATTATTTTGTATAATTTCTGCAAATATTCTAATTATATGAGAACATTTAATAATAATAATAATAATAATAATAATAATATTTAAAATATGCTCATGCAAGCAAACTATATTACTGTAATTAACATCAAACATCAGTTTAAGGAATCTTTCACTTGCAAGGACAAGCTTGCAGTGTTAAAGGATCACTATAGTGTCAGGAAAACAAACTTCCTGGCACTATATAGTTCCCCTAGCCTCAGGTTAAAACCCCTTCAGCCACTTACCTTTATCCAGCGCTGGGCTCCCTTGGCGCTGGTGAGCTCTCCTCCCCCTCCCCCCACTCTCGTGGAGCTGAATGCGCATGCACGGCCAGTGCCGCATGCTCATTTAATACGCCCATAGGAAAGCATTGAAAGTTCTGTGTGCTCAATGCAATTTTCTCATAGAGCGTCGCAGAAGCGCCTCTAGCGGCTGTCAGGAAGACAGCCACTAGAGGCTGGATTAACCCCTAATGTAGAAACTGCTATGTTTACATCTGAAGGGTTAAAACCTGGGGGACCTAGCACCCAGACCACTTCATTGAGCTAAAGTGGTCTGGGTGACTATAGTGATCCTTTAATAAACGTGTTAATAAATGTGCACATGGGTCGCTTCACTTGCTCAAAACAGTGAAATACATTTCCTAGTAGATCCCTCTATCCAGAAGAATTAGTGAGGTTTGCTAGATACATATATATTGCTTTGTATGTTGTGGTAGGAATTCTGGTTTGAAGTTGTTGAAGTTCTTTTAAGGACAGCAAAAAAATTTAAGCAAAAGCCGCTTTAGTTAGACTTACGAAAAAAAAAATCAATCAATCAATATTCAGTAGATATACACACCAATGAAAAGTCTCTTGTCTGACAAGTCTCTTGTGTGAAGCCTTTGCAAGTCCTCCCCTGCTAACCCCATCCAGACTTTCCGTGGATGTCCAATCACAGACTTCCTTATGCAGCTCAATGAGAAGTCTTTGCAAGGCAGGTGCTCCAGGTAATTTCCTGCCTTTTGAGATTAGCCCCACAGAGGAAGTCACAGGACCAGTTGTCTAAAATCTCAGGGGGTTTAACAAGTTATAAAAGTACCAATTTCTACACTTTACGGGTCTGGAGTGTCCCTTTAAGTTTGTACTCCCTGTGAGCTCATTATCCATCCACAGTTTCTATATTTTAAGGGACATATATTTTCTTCCAGAGGGAAGCAATGCTGGGACATTTCCCTTGTGGTCTAATGCGAGGCATCAGTAAGATCTGTGTCACTGTGACTTGCATTGAACACCCAGAAAATAGGAGCATTGGGCTGCAGAAGATTGTGATGAGAGGGGGCCTGGGGCTTTGGAAATGCAAAGGAGGGTCTTCATTCTGGAAATAATTTTACCTTTGCAGGATTTATTAGTGGTTTTGGAATAAAAATCACTTTTGAGAATTTGACTATTTCTTTGGTTTCCATGGCTACAGCTCCACCTTGAGAACTTTGCAACAGAATAAGTCTTTCTAAAAAAATACTGCTAAATCTCACTACACATAACATCCTCCCTACATCTTTTATTGTCCTGCTCTGTCAAGCTGGAGTTTAAACCCATTAAGAGATGTGAACTATCTTCTCTGAGATATTCAGAAAGCCCTATAAGGGTTATTTGCTGAATTATGAGTAATTACATGGTTAAACATAGCTTCCTAACAAATAATAATTAGGCGGCTCATTAAAAGCCGAGGAGGCCCAGAATAGCACTGTTCTTGCCTTGCTTTGTTGCTGTTTTATACAGCTTGTATACTTTTCATGTTGTGTATTAAACTCCGCTGAGTAATAGTCAAGGAGTGCTGAATTGTACTTATTTACTTTATTGTGTTTCTTATTTTGATCAGTGTGAGTATGAAAGCACATAGAAAATTAGCTATATTCATGATTACAGAATGGGTAAGTCCCTAATCTCGTTTAGCTTTTTTTGTTTTTGAATTTTTTTTTATTATTTCGCTTTAACTTTCCAATGCGTACTAGGCAAAAATTGAAAATTATTTTAGGGGATTAAGGAATAAGGTGAAACTTCTACTGAGATATCTAGTTCAATTTTGAGTAATTTTTCTCGTAGTTATTTTTTCCCTATAATGTGAGCAAATTATATTAAAAAAAAATGTTTAATTACATTTTATTTAGTTAGGGTTAGTATACGTTGGGATGTAAAAAAAGAATATTATTGGTTTTAAATGCAGTGTATTGTATTGTGTTATATTAGGCACATATTTACACCTTTACTGTCTATAGTGTTGTTCATCTAAGTATACAGATCAAACTGATTTTGAAACTAATAGAATGTATTGATTACCAGCTGTGAGCGGTATTGTAAAATATTCTAACTGCCAGCGTTATTATTTGTAGTATTAAATCTAATTAAAGGGATGCTGTCAGGCCAAATATGTCCTATTTTAAAATGCTCCTAATTTTGATCTGTGCTTGTGTTTGCTGACCAGTAATATATATAGAGCTGTCTAGAAGAATACTCAAAGCACCGTCACCACTACAGTTAATTGTAGTAGTTATAGTGCAAGGAATCCTTGGGTGCTGTCTCTCAAAAGAGTTTTCAGGTAAAATAGAAATGCCATACCAACAGGGTTATTCACTAAATCCAGAATTGAAGAGGAATTGAAATCAGAATGGCATTCTTTAAGCAAATATAGTCATGATTTTGCATAGTTGTGCTGGAGAATTTTGCTAAATTATCTGTTTTAGAGTTTAATTGGCTGTTATATATTTCTTTTGTGCAAGACAGTATCCCTTTAAAAGCAGGTTAAACGTGTTTTTTTTATTTCAAATCATATGATGATCAGTTATCAAAAACATAATTAAAAACAATTACCTATTTTATAACATCTTGACTTAAAGGGTCAGTAACTCTTAAAAAAATAAAAATCAAATTCAAAGATTTCTGTTTATTTAATAATAGGCATCTTATGACATTGGATTCTTTTCTGTGTTAATTGGGCTTGGAGTTAATTTTTGGGGGTATTTAGTTTGGCAGTTTGAATAGCCAACTGGAGTTGTCTCTAACCCTGGCACTAACGGTGTTAAATAGCCCAGCACCCTATGTAAAGAGGTGATGATGGAACACTGATGTATACCAAACCTTATTAAATTTAGATTTTAATTAAGAACCTGGCACATTGTTTTAGTATTTCATATAGAGTTACATGTTGCAACATTCTATATGCTCAGAATGGAACATTACTCGAACCTTCCATTTTTTCAAAACTCTCACATCTAATGTGTTTGCAACCTTGGCCGTCAGGCTGTAGTTGGATTTCATATCCCAGAATTCTCGACTGGTTGCCAGGGAATTATGGGAATATAATGAAACAGCTGGGGAAAGATTGGACACCACCCTGCTCTAAGTTCATGAAATGAATGCATGTATATGTAATAGGTTTGTGTATATATATATATATATATATATATATATATATATATACATATACAGGTATGTATATAATGTGTATGTGTACACAAGTATAATACAGATACAGAGATACGTTTTGAGGTACACTGTCCTTTCCAGATGTGGAATGAAAGTAAAAAATACACGTTTGAATGCCTCAACTGGATCTTAGAAGCTCCAATTACAATATTGTTCATTTATTTATGTAATATAATAAAAAGTTTGATCTTTTCAGACAGGTGGGAGGGTCCCTTCAAACATGTATTGTGGTGATCATTCGGATAAACTCATTGTACTTCATTTGTTCTCAATGCAAATCCCAGAGAACCACCAACATGCTTAGATTTCCCAGTTCTGCTACAGTGCGGATATCAAGAAAGCCCAGATCGTATAGTAATCCCATGAAGAGCAGTTTGCGAACCACTTATTTCATTTGTGGTCTCTGACAACCAGTTTGCGAACCACTTCCTTGGAGGATATCGTACGCAAAACTTGTAGTACTACATTTGGTGTGAATGCCACCTAAAAACTTTGCAATTGTGGTAAAACCTGTTTGAAGTCCTTGCTTTATGTAAACATACCTGTTTATTGCTTTAACTCCTACTGGTGTTCCATATAACCACTTGCTAATTTGTTCATTTAGGAAATGTATCCGTAGACACTTTCTTTTCTTTTTCTTTTTTTTTTACTGATAGTGAAGCGAAGTTAAAACAGCTGTCCTATTCTTTAGTTCACTTTTATCCTTTGCGAATATCCGTATTGGTAAAAAAAAAAAAATCATAACACAAATTAGAGATTTTTTTTATGACTGCTCTTGCTGTGTGGTACCGAATACCACTTTTCTGGAATCTTATTGTTATTTAGCTTTTCTAAACATTTGTTTTTTTATATTAATTCCTGTGCTCCCAAGGCCTTCTTCCATGGATGAATTATCTAGACAGTTTTACAACTTCCATACCTCTGCAGTTCTTGTCACGTTTGGCAAGTCTATTTAATATTACTGTTTATTATGGGAATTGTTCTCAGCCTACATATATTATCATAGTTTAACTTGAACAAGATCTTTTGTCTAACACATTTTTTGTCATTGTCTCTTGTAAAAATTGAAAATGTCCTGTAGCAGAACTCATACAGAAATAAAGTGACACAATTTTGTGTCAATATACAGAATTTAAATATAGAGTTGACCCACAAGGCCACTTTAGTTCCCAGGCTTAGCTGTGGACAATATTGCTGGAAGGCTACTTATGACAACTACAAATGTTTGATGAGATAATAGAGACATAGTAAGGGAAGTTGCATGAATAAGGAGATAAGAAGGTAATTTGGTTGTGGAAACCACCAATCACATAGTTTGGCAAAGACATATAGAACATGTGGGTGGTCCCAAAATAGCAGTCCCTTAAGGAGTTTGTTTTTGAATGCAACCCATTAGTGAGGCAATAATGAGTGTGAAAATGGTGAAGTTGATGATTAAGATACACCCCTTAAGATTTTTTTATGTCTCCTATGAGATTAAATGGCGGGCCTGTGGGACCCCACCAACACTTTTTAAGGGGCAGACTTCATCCATTAAGGGGGGAGCAGATTCAGCTGCAACCACCCATTAAAAAATAAACAATTAAAATATAGTGTCTATGTATGTGTGTGTGCCTGTATAAATGAGTGACATTGTGTGTGAATGTATATTTGTATTGCAAAGTAGTTTGTCCGTAAGTAGTTAGATATCTAAATGTGTGGATAATGGTATGTTACTATATGTGTTTGGTGAATAAGTTATGGGTATGCGTCATGGTGTCTGACACCCACGCAGGAGTGTGGACAGTGTTGTGTTTCTGGATATGGACAGCAAAGTGTTTTGAGCTGGCCCTGGGCTATTACATGATATATTGACACGTTCTCAAAATCGTTTCATCTCAAGTTAAACATAGTTACTTGTTAATGTATCTCCATTACACCGATATAGTAACATCGATTAAAATATAGATACATTGGTGCAGAGAAAAACATTAAGCAGAGAAAATCTAGATAGCACATTTGATCCCCTGGTGAGATAATCCAGAACCTTTGTTCCAGAAGACCTTATTGTTTCTCATGATATCCAGATTCTCTATACATAGCAAACAAGTCTGGAGATCTTCAAACTTTTGCATGGTGTTCTTTCATTTGAGAAATTCTGTTTTCTGCTTAACGCAGATAAAATCTGCCTGGATTTTGGTAGTAAAAAAAAATAAAACTGCAGATTAAAGATGTTATTTTTGAACGTTATTTTTAAACAGTAGCCATGGCCTTGATTTTGTTACTTGTTTATTCTACATGTATTACTGAACACATTTAATACAGTTTCAAATAACTAGAAATATGTTAGAATTATTTTATAAATATATATTGTAAACAGCTTCTTCTCTTGTTACCTCCATCTAATGAAGGACATGTTTATCCTTGTTAGCAATGTTGGACTTCAACTCTCAGTAAGCCAGGCAGAAATGCACTCTTCTTTTTTTATACCATGGAGCTTATTAGATTGTGCAATCTATTAAATATGTCATTATTATTATAGTTAGTATTGGCTTTTATGTAGCACCAACTTATTCCATAGCTCTTTGCAAATATAAAAAGTAGATTTAACAGCAAATAACACAACATATTATAAATGTTAAGAGGACCAAGAGGTTAATGATGACACTGTTCGAACTAGCTTACAATCTAGATGTAGATACTCTGCAGTTAGACCCTGATGAATTGGCCACTTCTTTGATTTTAGCACAACCTAATAGCTAAGTAAATGTTGGCTGTAAATCTTGCAGTTTAAAAAAAAAAAAAAATCTTAATATTTTCTTTTATGTACGCTATAGTGCAACACTATGGAACTCTATAACGTTGAGAATACAAATGTGTATGTATAGTGTCTTACTCACCATCTCAGGAAATCACAGGGCCGATTCAGAAATAATGCTGAATATTGTCTCTAATAATAAACGGAACCGATAATCTGTCTATCCCTACTAGACGCACAGGTAAAAATTCTGAAAAGAAAAGTAATTTCTATAGTAAACTTTGCAAATGCCCAAGTCAACTCGCTCTAGGGCAGAGGTCAGCAACCTATGGCACATGTGCCATGCATGGTACTCAAGGCTGCCAGAGACAAACAGGCTCTGTCCTTTTAGGAGTCCCAGTGGAACTTCAGATATCTGCTGGTGCAACACAACCTCTGATTGCAGGTAGTGAGGGACAATCCTCAATCTATACATTGCAGCACTTAGAGGAAGTGATCTCAGATCATTACCTCCAAGCTCTTGTGAACGGCAATCTGCTCTTGAGTAGAGTAGCCCACAGCAGTTATCACAGCTACTCCATCACAGCTCCTCCCTGGAGTTCCTCAGCCCGGTCCCCAATGGATTGCAGGAAAGTAGTCCATACTGACGTGTGTGTATATATATATATATATATATATATATATATATATACATACACAGAGCTGCAGAAGATGTCTCTTCCTCATACAAATAATACAAACAGACCATACACAAACACACACACAGTACCCACAAACACAACACCATTGACAATCCACATACACTCACACAACCCCACAAACAGCCTCTCACACAGAATTCCACAAGCAACCCCAATATACAGCCCACATTCATAGGTATCATATACAATACCACAAACTACTCATAGAATGTGACGGCAGATAAGAACCATTCGGCCCATCTAGTCTGCCCAATTTTCTAAATACTTTCATTAGTCCCTGGCCTTATCTTATAGTTAGGATAGCCTTATGCCTGTCCCACGCATGCTTAAACTCCTTTACTGTGTTAACCTCTACCACTTCAGCTGGAAGGCTATTCCATGCATCCACTACCCTCTCAGTAAAGTAATACTTCCTGATATTATTTTTAAACCTTTGTCCCTCTAATTTAAGACTATGTCCTCTTGTTGTGGTAGTTTTTTTTCTTTTAAATATAGTCTCCTTTACTGTGTTGATTCCCTTTATGTATTTAAATGTTTCTATCATATGCCCCCGTCTTGTCTTTCCTCCTAGCTATACATGTTAAGATCCTTTAACCTTTCCTGGTAAGTTTTATCCCGCAATCCATGAACCCTTTTAGTAGCCCAGAGAAGGGCTACTAAACGGGTTCATGGATTGCGGGATAAAACTTACCAGGAAAGGTTAAAGGATCTTAACATGTATAGCTTGGAGGAAAGACAAGACGGGGGGATATGATAGAAACATTTAAATACATAAAGGGAATCAATGAGCATAGACAACGTAACAGCCCACATACACACAAATACAATGTTACTAAGCAACTGCAGCACCCATAAATAGCACAAAAACAATGCGGCAACATACACACCTCAGTTTAAAAAAAACAGGATCGGCACACCAAGGGGCTTCAAGATCTTGTTTTGGCACAGTACTACTAAAAGGTTGCCTACCTATGCTCTTGGGACTTCAAAATGCCTTGCCGCATTCAGCTGTCAACAATCAAGGAGCCGAGTTACATCTGCCTCCTTAGCTGACCATTACTCAATAAATCTTGGTGTAACTAAAAGGAACACTGCGAGTTCTATAAAAAGCATTGATTGCATAGATACGGTGCAAGGGGTCCCTTATCCTATGTCCCATTCCCTAGGCACTTGTAAATGCTGTGATTTGTAAATGCCGCTGCAGCAAAAAGGCCTGATCCTCACTTCCTCGCATCAAAGGGTCAGTACTTTGCCCTGGCTGCAGAACCACACATTTTATGATTAACCAAATCATCTACGAGATGTTTTTACTGAGGAATCAGTGCCGAGTCTGTGTGCATAAACAGCATATCTAAAGTAAAATGGATCTATGTGTTGCTAACAGGTTAGCCAGTACATTTATCATATTTTCTTACGAATGGGGCAGCTGTGAGTGCTGAACTATACATATCTAAGCAGTGGTTCATGGGATGTGCTGAACATTTTACTGAACAAAATGGGATGGCTTAAAGGACCACTATAGTGCCAGGAAAACAAACTCGTTTTCCTGGCGCTACAGGGTCTTTAGGTCCCCCCACCCTCATGCCCCCCCTCTCGCCGGGCTCAAGAGGGGTTAAGGGGTTAAACACTTACCTTTCTCCAGCACCAGGCTCCCTCTGCGCTGGGGAACTCTCCTCCCTCTCCCGATGTCAGCTTTGAATGCGCATGCGCGGCAAGAGCCACGCGCGCATTCAAACAGTCCATAGGAAAGCATTTCTCAATGCTTTTCTATGGACATCAGCGTCTTCTCACTATGATTTTCAGTGAGACAGCCACTAGAGGCTGGATTAACCCTATTGTAAACATATGCTATGTTTACAGCTGCAGGGTTAACACTAGATGGACCTGGCACCCAGACCACTTTGTGGTCTGGGTGCCTATAGTGGTCCTTTAACTATGCACAGTTATCATGCATATGCCTTAAAGGGGAATTGTTGCTTATCTGGAATTTACTTGCTTGAATAATATTTTGAAACTCACCTAAAACAAGTGTTAACATTTCTTTTTTATTGTTTTGCAGTATTCTTTTAAATTTATATTCCAGGATTGGGCAACTAACATTGTAATCCAGTTCACAGGAGGCAAAATCAGGCCAAACAGCAGATGAGGAGAAAAAATAATAATTTTTTTTTCATTCCTCCTCTTCTCTGGGTCCTTTGCAGATGCAAAGAACAGCGCTAATAATGATTGACAAGGAGCTAAGATGGAGGCAGCCAGTTGCAGGATAAAGAGGCATGGATTAATACATCCATGAATTGGGCAGACTAGATGGGCCAAATGGTTCTCAACTGCTGTCACATTCTATGTTTCTATGTTACATTTAATGTTATTTTCACACTTTACAAACAAAAGATTTTTTTTTTTTTTAAATATTGGGATAAGTAAACATAAGATTAAAACCTCAAAACGTGTCACTTCACTTTAAGGATGCATTGTGTGCCTGTATTGTATAATTATGATATTGGGAGCAACACAGCTCACTGGTGTATGATATATACCATATATGCATGTAGCAACACTCAGTATAATTACATTCCCGAGTTGATTAGGTTACTAAAACATTCTTTTCCACATTAACTGGAACTATACTAAGGTTTTGGAGTGTATACTAATTGTACAGCGCTGTGGAACTTGTTGGCGCTTTATAAATAATAATAATAAAAATACACACTGCATTGCCAACAAATAGATTTCACTAACCGCAGCAAATGTATATAAACTGCTATGTCGCCATCAGCAGAGGTAACAAGTAAATAAATGAGACAAATACAATGGGTGGCTTAATTATTATTATTATTTTATTATTTATATAGTGCCATCAGATTCTATAGTGCTGTACAATGGGTGGACTAACAGACATGTAATTATAACCAGACAACTGGACTTATTAACTGGATCTACTTGAGTAACCCACATTTATTAAAGAGCATTTAGCTAACAAAAGTTTTGGGACTCCTGTCCCTTTATCAATGTATAAATGCCCTGAGGGCATTTTTTCCATGTATTTCCACATTAACTGAGCTAAAGAAGGTGCCACATTGCCCCTAATTTGTTGTCAAATCACAATTCAACATTAAGCAGGAGTTTTGCACCTGAGGCTCTTTGCAATATAACCACTACAATGAGCTGTAGTAGTTATAATTCTTAGACTACCCCTTTAAGGAGTGTTTTGTTTGTACTGTAGTGAGGGCACTGTTGTAGTCTATAGACATTAAAATTAGGGATAGAATAAAATAGGAGCAAAAAAATATTATTCCTTCTCCTTTTTATATCTTTACTCGAATTACCCATCAGCACCCTGATTTATACACATTTAGGTGAGCGCTGCCCTCGCGGTTTATGTACATATACAGTATATATTTATGTATCAGGACTACATTTTGCTTGTTACTGTATATTTGGCTACTGTTCCCCCTCTAGCCAATGCTCACAGTGCTCTTTTGTTGCTAGTTTCACGTTGTAACAGGACTAAGTACTGTGCTTGCGAGCAGTTGTTCCCCCTGTCAAAGTTTTAGACATAACAGCAGCCTTATCTTGTGGTATAGAATAATGGAGGTAATTGCCTTTTTTCTTTTATCTCTTTAGTGTAGCAATGTGTGAGCAATTACCTTCCCTTGGCTCAATTACACTGAAAGGGCCATAATCAGAAAGTTGTGATCAGTCTTTGTGCAACAGGAAGTTATTGGCTGATAGGGAGCTCGTTTAACTTCAGTTTAGTATTTCATTCATTACACACATAGCTGTGTTTGGTTTCCTCAGCTGTAAATATAAGAAGTTCGATTAATTGTGACCTAACATGAAATCCACCCTCATTTAAAAAAACAGGCATTAAATTATTACTTTTCTGCTTCTTGGATTTGTTATAAAATCCTTAGTGTTAGTTCACTATACTGTAAATTGTGTAGAATTGGGAACAATTAAAACTTGGAATCTTAATGTAGCAACGTCCCCTTGTTTATTTTCCATAATTGTAGTTTTGGGAACATGCAGTAGAAAAAAATGTTAGCTGACTGGGATTTCTGGGGAATGTGTTTTAGAAACACCCTGTGTCTTGAGACTTACTGTCTATAGACTGTCCTCAGCATTTTACTGGATTAAGAACGGGCATCTGCATCTTTAAAAAAGCATCCCAGAATAAATGTCACTGTTGTTATGGTCCATAGCACTAACATATGCCATATTACTCCCTCTAGAATGTAAGCTCATTGAGCAGGGCCCTCCACCCCCGTTCCTGTGCGTCCAGTTGTCTGGTTACAATTACATGTCTGTTAGTCCACCCATTGTACAGCGCTACGGAATCTGATGGTGCTATATAAATAATAAAATAATAATAATATTGCAGCACAGTGGATCAATGCATTAATAATACACACAGGTAAACAGATCTGGCCTTAACTAATTTGACATCTATAAATATGTAATGACAAAGATCTTGCAATCTATAAGAATTAGGATATAATTACACAAAAGGTAAAGTGCAGTTCATCAAAAGTGAACATTTATTTGTTCCTTTCAAGACGAGTTCTATTGTAGTTGTCTAACAGAGTGCATTAGAATTTACCTAAATCATTGGGAGCGATGTTCTGGATATTTTATCATATTTTAAAGAATTATTGGGCAGTTCAGTATAATTAGAAGCACATGCAGTTTGACTCCATTTGTAACTCCAGGAACCTTTCAGGCCACTGCAGTTGAGATGTGTGCTTTGCAACACAGCTGTTTAATCACAGGAAGTATTGCGGAAAGCTGATCTTTGCCCCTCCCTCCTCACATGTGCCTTGTTTCTTGTCTCAATACACACTCCGTTCTTCTCTTACAACACCATTATTATTTTGTTACAACTAGGTTCACCGAAACTGTATCACGCCACTTTCAACCTGTTACCATTACTCCTATTTCCAATAATTACATAGCTTAATGTGTTGTTTTTTTTTTTAACGCTGATACCATAAATATGATTATTTCTATCTATCAGCATTGAGAAATGTTGGCATTAATAAATAATAGTAACAATATTAATACTATTTTAACTTAAGCAATTTAACAATAAATTCTCATTCAGTTAGTACGGAAATACACTCGATAGTCAGAACTCTTTAAGTAGTTCTATGTAGTGGTAACCTGGGATGGACTTGCAAACAGCCCCTAGATCATATTTAAAAGGTGTTAGCTCTTGGGAATCTCGTACAAAGACATGAATTATGAAGAGGGCAGGAATGCAGGGGTTACTGGCTTTATCCAAAGGGATAGAGGGTAATCAGTAACTTTATTCCCACACTTGTCATCCTTTTATACCTCTATTTTTCTTATATTAACTGTTCTTCTCCCTTATTTTGTTTCCTGCAATTGAGCTATAGAGAGAGATTTCCTTTGTAAGTCTATATTATTATTATTGCTAGTTATCTGCTTTACAATAATATGATTTAGATGTCTTAATTGTTGCCACATTTTATTAAGTATATGTGATGTTGCTTACCGTTTAAAAAAAAAAAAAAATAATAATAAAAAAAAAAAAAAATATATATATATATATATATATATATATATATAATTTTTTTTCAATACTTTTTTTTTTTAAACAAGTTTTTTGGATTGTTGATATCATTTGGTTCTTTCCTTCCGTTGCATTGCTACGTAAATATTAAAAGAAACTTTTGTTAAAAAAGACTACTTGATCCCCCCCCCTTTCTTTACATTTGTATTATTGCAACCAGATGAGGGTTTAATAGAAGCTAGCACTGGTTGTAAATCAGCACACCCTGCTGTTTGAGAAGTCTTTCTCCAGCCACTATGTGCACGTTGGCCAGCACAAAACATGGCAGGACTGCGTACCACTCAATTTATATTCATGGTTCATAAAGTTAAGGAAAAATGTTGGAGAGGATTCCACTTTGAAAGTGAAAAACAAACCATTTCAAAATGTTTTATGAATCTAAAATTATCGAGTATTGTAAATTTGGCATAAATTTCCCTGCGTATTTTGGAGGTAAGCTATATATTTCCTATATTTGTCGTTTTTATGTTTCTCTGGCAGGAGGTTTATGTAATTATTGCGAATAAATTCTGCTCCCTTTTTGTATTTTTTTTGTATTTGGAGCGAATAAAACAATACTTTTTGTTTTGATGCAATAATATTTGAAATTTACACTCCAAGTTTTAGTACACGGAGAGATAGTTAAAGGGACATAACAGGCACCTGCAGCTTAGGTGAGATGTGCAAGTTAAGTTACTAATATTAATGTTTTTTTTTACTGTTTTTACATATACATGCACCCACACAGCCCTGCGCAGCTAAAATAATATTTTCATTATATCCTTTGGTCTCCTGGCAAATAATAGTCTGACTTAGTACTTTTAGTTAGCTAAAATAGATTGTACCTACCATAGTTGTGCTTTCATGCCACTTGGCTTAATCGGACACTCAGGGCACCAAAACAACTTCTTTGGAATTAAGTTGTCATGGTGCGAGGAGCTCTCTGCAATGGCTTACCTCAATTGGTTAACCGTTAATGAGCAGTTTAACCCCAAAGTCTGCAGTCCGACGCATATAAGCTTTGCCACTTTACTTCCTCTCCGGGTCCAAGGCTTCAAAAAGGAAGCCTCAGGCTGGGTGCAAGTAATAGGCTGAGAGCATCAGTAGATCCTGACTCATAAAACGGAGTAGGAACTGTACATATTTTTCTCACATTTAATAAAAAATCTGATTTAAATCCTCACAGGTGTCAAGTCCACTTTAAGTAAGAAATTACAACCCAGAGATCGAACTGTCCGATATAATTTTTAAAGTCCCACAACAAACATTCACACTGGATTTTAACACTCTCTAATACTACCTTTCAAGTGGAAACGGATGATTGTTTTAATTGCATGTGTGCTTCACAGATGCTTGGAGTGACTGGGAGGCTCTGACCTCTCTGGAATTTATTATAGAAATTCATTGGTACCATGTGGTGGGATTTACCATTACACTAGTAAAGAGGCAATTGGAAGTTGAAGGTAATCATTTATACCCCCCAAAGAAATTACACAAATGTGATTTTGTTAATGATGTACACCACAAAACCATTTGCAAACCTCTCTGCACTTACATGTTTATGCAGTATTGGTCTGTGTCTGTCCATACAAGCAAATGAAAAGAAACCTCTTGTTAAAATATATATATATATATATATATATATATATATATTTAACTAAAGCAATCATACAAAACATGTTCTAAAAATGTAACGTCTGTGATAATTTAGAAGAACAAAAGTTTGATTATACAATTGTTGTGAGCACAAAATATCACAATTGGAAAGCCATGACCATTTTGATAAATCCAGAGAGGGGGGGGGTCCAAAAGGAAAAGTTCACCCTCTTCTAAATGCACAGGGATAACGTAACACCTCCCATTCTTGAAGGAAACACTCTTCTCTGGTATGGGTCACAGGGTAAAGGGAAAGAGAAGTTGATTATTTGTGTGCATTGTTAATACCTGTTTCACGAATGACATTACCCATGGCAGCATCTACCACAAGCTGGACAGCTTTCAAAAGAATAATATATTCCATAAACTAATTCTGTGCAGAGGTTTATGGGATGAGAAAAGGACTCATAGAAGGAGCAGGATTAACTGATAGTTCTTAGGCACTGAAACTGCAAATCGTTAACGAGAATTCTTTAAAGTGAGTTTTTTTGTGTTTATAATTTTTCCATTTATTTTCTTGTTTAATGTTTTTGAAGCATTTAAAAAAGTAAGATTTAACTGCAGCATGGATAGGCCATTTAAACGTTAATATCTAGGCATAGAATTTACCCCTGGTCGGTTGTCACGTTGCTAGGAACTAGCGTTGTTAAGAAGATGCATAATCATTAGGCAGGGAAATGTTTTGTAAAATGTTGTAAGAAACATTTTCACTCAAAAGTTCTATTTAAAAATCTGCAGATGCCATAATTTCTGTGCGCATTCATAATCAAACTAGTCTTACATTTAGAGGATTTTAAAATCTATGTACTGTAGCAAAATAAGAACTTATTAACAGTGCTATTTCCACCTTATAATTTACATTTTTATGAAAAAAGGTTTGTATGTACTTTAATCTATTACAACTCAGGGCTGTTCAGTGATCATGGTGATACAGTGATCAGTATTTAGTTATGGCACAATATATGATCTCAGCAATTAATTATTTTTAGTTTCTTCCAATATTCTTTACTGTTTACCAAATGCCATTTGACACATTGAGCGCCATGGGAGGAGGGGGGGGGGACATGGTGTCTATCATATCTACAAAATCAGAAAAAAGTCTGCTAAGAAGAAACTCTAATTAAAAAGATAAAAAAAAAGATAAAAGTATGCTCTCTGATACATGCTGAGAGATTTATTCGGTGGTGTTAATGAACGTAAAATCTGTGCAGAATTGCACTTTAAGTTACATTATGCCACATAAAATGAAATTTTAACATTGTGTTATGTATAGAATACATTGGGGTTACCCGTGCATGTCTTTATTAATAATGAAAATCGGTTACAAATATAATCTGCTTATGCTGGGGGTGGGGTGTCTTATACCCTTTTTTGACTTAGATAGTACCCTGTCATACGGCATATGTTGAGGTTTGCCACTAAGTGTCTGAGTAACAGATACACTTACCTGTACAATGCCTCCTGCATCAAAGAATTTAACACCACTTCAGTAACATGAGAACCATCCTCAAACTCCTATCACGCAGGTGTACACTGGAAGATACAATATGTCGTTGCGTTAGTTGGCATTGCTGCTGGTCCAGCCACCCATGGATCCCCCATTTATTGGAGGTCACACATTTAATTTGCTATAACTTACATTTGCTAATGATTTTGCTCAAACAATGTTATATGAATGTCATTCCCAAAAGACTGAAACCATGTCGTAATGGTCTCAAAAGGTGGACTTTGAAGTGTATTTTTTTTTATTTAGAATGTATGGGAAGGCATGTTCTGATTTTGAGTTTATTGATACAATCTGTTTAAACCAGTCAGTCCATTGCTTTCTTATTTTCAATGATTGGGTTCCATTTACTTTGGGCTTTATGTCAACATGTTCATTTTTTGTAGACATCTGTGGGGGATATATAGAAGGGTCCACGCACTAAAAATTCTACTGTGTAACTTCAGGTGACAAAGCTTATATTGCTTTTTAAGGTAGATCAGTGGCGACTAGTTAAGCTTTTAGATGATGGTGGAGGAAGAAAGGGGATTGTGAGAGATAGCTGGCATCTGTCAGTAGTACGGGCTGCACACTCTTTCGCTGCAGTAATTTCTGGTCTGGGATAAAACATTATCCCAGGAAAATATTTCAATACAAGCTATAGCGATGCAGGGATACAACTAGATACTACAAGACCCCAGTTCAAGAATAGATTAAGGTCTTTCCATGCAACCAGTGAAGGGCCCACTGCACCTCTAGAGGTCCCATGCAACTGCCTCACCGAGCCCCTTTGTGACAGTGTCCAGCTATAGTTTCATAGCATCCCTGCTCCCTGTGCTCTATTTGCAGTCAGAAATCCAAGGTGACCCTGGTAGTTTTCACACAGAAGCCATGGATGGATACGGCAATGCAGCCAGGAGCTGGTATTAAAGCACCAACTGTTTAGGAACTGTTTGACAATTTACCTGGGCTATTCTGTGGCTTAGTTCTCAACTGATGTTCTTCAGGAGAGCTTCCAGGGTGCCGAGGAAGTAGAGCTTGGCAGACCTCAGGTAAGCTGTAAAACTGGTTTGACTACTAACCTTGGGGGAGAATCAGGGCACACCTGCCACCATAACCACTATGTGGACTGTAGAGCTTATGCTGCCTGTATACACATAGCATAGACTAGTCTCTTCTTTATCTTATTAATACATTTTATTTTAATGTGATAGAATTTGTGCGATACTAGCATAAATCCTCTACTTTAAAATTGAAACCATATAATTTTCTACAAGGCTACCTTTCCCTTACCATCGTCCCATGGCTAAGTCGGGGGAGTACAAAGCTGATGACAGCTCAAAAGATCCTGAAAATACCTGGCTTAATAGATGCACACTCACGCTTACACCGCCTGCTATTTGCAAGACTAAACTCTGTGAATAAACTCTGTTTAACTCTTGATAGACTGTGCAAACCAATCAATTCATTGCTTTAAAGGGAAACGATTTCTGAACCCTAATTTCACTTTTTGTTTTTCTTTTAAGAGACTCTACTTATCTGCCCCTCCCAGATCAATGGCCCAGATTCTCCCTTATAATTGGCATTTCATAAACAATACAGGAATATGGTAAGGAACTGGAAACAATCTGATGATTGTCAAAAGCTTAGATTCTGCCATAGAGATAATGATCATTGTGTCTGTTAAGTGTAGCTGAATACCCCTGAGCTATAATACATTGAAATATGAATGGACCTCTCTAATAAAAATGTAAATTATGTGCTAGTAAAGGCGTTGTTAACAGAGCCTTATTCTCTTTTATTTTTTCCTTTTAAAGGAAGTCGTTTGAGCCAAAAGATATATGATGGGAAACTGAATGGTGAATTTCTAATTGCCTTGGTGAACTTCGAGCCATTGCATCATAGAGTCAAATAGATTGAGGGCATCTTTGCCGAAGCAGGCAGGGGATTTCACTGCAAGGAACATTTAAAATGAAATACATCATTTTAAATAATGTTATCAACAATGCAGTTGTTTCAAAAGAATACAACTTTATTTTTTTTAGAACAGCTGGGGTCGCGTTCACTGAACAGTGAGTTTCTGAATGACAGTAGTCCTAATTAGCAGATCTGGAAAAACCTTTGGATAAAAGTAGGTGTAAAAACCTACACGTACCAGGAGATCCTGGAAAAACCTTTGGTGTGTTCACTATTGTTAATAGAATTTTTATATTGTCAATGTTGTTATATTCCGCAGAATTGTATACTTTTACAAAGGGAATATGACATGAAATAAAAGGCAAACTGAGGTTAATGAGGGGAAAGGTGTGGTAGGTACGTGAGAAGGAAATGGACTGTTAGGCCACTATTTATATTAAGAGATACCTGGTGAACACATGTAAAGGGTGTACAATCAGTATACAAGGAGGCTTTGGGGCGCCATTGAATGTCTGTTGCCAGCATGCTATATGGACATATATGATGGTGGGTGGACATTTTCTATACATAGCTCTAACAGTAACAGCCCTGAACTTTTGTTACAGGCTGTGTCTAATGATGCTGCTGGCAGTGCCGGATTAACATAGGGGCTGATGGAGCTGCAGCTCCAGGCCCATGCCCATGGAATAGGCCCATTGATTTGAAAAAATATAAAAAAAAAATTTTTTTATTTTTTTTACTACTCTTTACATGCTCTTCCTTCAGTATGCAAACTTAAGAGGGATGTTGGAGAACAAAACATGTGTGGACTGGCTGACAATGAAATTAGTTAAGTTAAAGCTGACTTTGCGCACTATACAAATGCTCTTGCTGCTTCAGTCTTTAACACTATGGAATGTTCCCTTTCTTCTGCACTCACTACATACACTTTTCCTCTGTCCCAGACTGTATAACAGGAGCTCAGAGGATTGGACCAGCGAGTGCTAGGGGACAGTCCTTAGAAAGCGTAGAGCTAGCGCATCATTAAACATATTTATGCCAAGCTCAGGGTGCTGTCTGCACAGTATGCCCTTGGTTGGTCATCCTGCATGATTGGCAGGCAGCCTGATGTGCATTCACGGCAGGCTGACCATCTTATTCTTTGTGTAGATGCCCTCTTTTTGTTCATGTTTGTCACTTTGGAATGTTCTGGTTACGTGATTCAGATCAGTGGCCCATTCTTTTACCCAGCCCACCGACATTCTGCTTCAACAGATGCTGCTGTTAGGGGGGTATGGAATTACTTGAAAGATGAAAGTGATAAATTAGCGTAGGGTATGTGTTTTTTGATAGTTATATCCTGTGAGTTTCCATCCAGCACCACCTCCGCCAGATACATGACGCTTGGGAGGTATAACTGTTTTAGTGTTTTATCTCAATAAGATTGTGTAATTAGGCACATCAGAATTGTAGACACCAGGCCCACTGGGCTCTTAATCCGGCCCTGGCTGCTGGTGATGGACTTATTTCTCTAGCAGCACAACTAAATATCTCTGTATGTACAATGTTTCACCCCGAAAATTCTACATTTTATGTCAAAATTGAGATTTGTCAGCTATGTTTTCAAAATGGCACATTACTGGGAGTGTTATTGCTTTGGAGCTCTGGTATAAATTCATACACCAAAAAATATGGAGCTCCTAAAAAAGGGGGACATTAGGATAGAAAAAATTGATTTGTGCCAAAAATAGGGACTGTCTCTACTAAATAAGGGCACTTAGGAGGTATGCAATTGTCAGCTTATTGCAATCTACTACTGACCTCACTCCAGTTCTGTAAAAGTGGTTTGAGCATAACTGTATAGGAATGTATTTACTGTTGCTAATACATTATGAATGAATAAGCTGTTTACAAGGAAATATTCTTCCCAGTGCGTTTATGTTTTAGATGGACCATTCTTGCATATTCACATGCTTGCCGTTTGTAGTACTTGGACGGCAGCATTGGAGCTCAGCTATCTCAGTCATTAGTCATAACTCTAGTTTTATAGCAGAGTGCAAAATAAATAAAAATGCGTAGAGCAGATAGAATACCATGGACCAGTGCAAATATGGAGTGAGCAAAGACTTGCCATATGGGTTTTAAACTAAAATGATGCGTCATTGGGTATAATTAGGTAATCATGCTACTGACGTCTTTAAAAGAGTCGTCATTGCTTGTAATCAAAAACAGAAAAAACAGGGATGTTTTGTAGGCATAAACATAAAAACACACACGGATGGGAATGATATATATGGTTAGTATGGCTCCAGTTTGGAGTTTTTTTCAATTCCCGGGTCATGTGTGAAAGGAACCTTTACAGATACATTTATTGTTATGATTATTGGATGATCCAAGCATGGACTGTGCTGTTACCTTCGAATATTGTATAGGCTGTAATTTATTTATAAGGAATCATGGGGAACTGAAGTTCAGAACAGAAGCTCAAACATAGCCATAGATTCTTCATTACAAGAAACATTACAGGCTGGACTTAATAACCTCATTTTTTTTTTTTAAATGATAAGGTATTAAAAAATAAAATAAAAAAATTAATAAATAAAATGAGCACAAAATTAAAAGCTTAAGGGGGTAGCTCTTTATGTTTCTAATTTGCTGCCAATCTGTATTTTATACAGAAAGGAGAAAGTGGCTAAGATTTATCTGCCAATCCATGTGGTTCCATTGTATACGGTGGGATTTCTATTCCTATCCCAGCAATTTCTCTTCATATCCCAGCAATTTCTCTCCAGCAGATACTTATGGGGTAGTTTGTAAAGCAGTCCTGAGTTACTTAATTCATGAAAAGAGATGAATGACACTACTTGGTGAAAGGACCTACATAAGGTGAAAGAAGCTGCAAGGACATGAGCACAGCCAGTGCACAGAGTACTGAAGTGCAGGGCTCAAAATGTCCAGTTCCCACCAGCCATTGGTGAATGAAAATGTAGCCCTGGTGAGTGGAATTTCATCTTTGATGGGTATACCATGGACTCTTGAGGCCTACAGTGGCAAGTAACACCTAAGGCCTGTCTAGCAGTATATGACTTCCATTTTTAATAATTGCTTTACTGTATAGAAAACTATTAGAAGACCTGTTCAAGTCACCTCAAGGTGGAACAGATCTACTTTAAGTATAGCAGTGGAATCTTGCTTCCCCTTTTAACCACCTTGGTCTAAACTAAATCTGTAAAAAAGACAAATTATAGCTGTTCAGACTTAACTGTCCTTTTCTGTTCAGACTTATCTTCTTTTTAAGCAGTCCCCACTAATTTTTCCTGATCTTGAGTATAAATAGGACCACTTTGTATCGGTGTGCAAGTGAGTAAACTCAGCAACACAGAAACATAGAATGTGACGGCAGATAAGAACTGTTTGGCTCATCTAGTCTGCCCAATTTTCTAAGTACTTTCATTAGTCCCTGGCCTTATCTTAAGTCTAGGATAGCCTTAGGTCTATCCCACACATGCCTAAACTCCCTCACTGTGTTGACCTCTGCCACGTCAACTGGAAAGCTATTCTATGTAACCACTATCCTCAGTTCACTACCCAGTACATTGTGCTTCCTTCCACTTTTCGTCTCATATTTGACTGTTCTGTGCTTAATACATGCAGCTAAATAATTCTCATTCCTGTAAGCATTTGAACAATAATGAATGCAAGCCCTATAGCCCTCATTTATGATTAAGCAATCTTTATATTTCCTTATATTGGACTGAGCCATCGTAGTACCACATTCAATGTAATCAGTCTTTGTAAACACATGATGGTAGATGGTGGGGTTGGTAGATATGATTTATTCTATTTATATCTATTAAATTTGTCAGATATTTTTTTATTATTCTTGGCAAGACTAACACTCAATAAAACATTAAAAACACACAAAATGATTTCACATAATGAAAAGATTAAATACGTAAAAAAAACACTTCTACAGGAAGAAAGATCTCAGTATATATTGGGGGGAAATAGAAAACATATACGATTACCTTCTGAATGCCGTATAAAATTATATCCGCCGCCTTTCATAAGGCACCTTCTTATTAATGTTAATATTTAAGAAAGGGTATAAAAACTGCTATCCGAGAATCTTATGTATGCCATGTGTGTGGTTTTATTTAGAATTATTACATTTAGGCAAAATATGTACATTCTTCTCACCAATGCTACAGAAACCGGGTGCAAGACTCCTCTTTTTCTACCCATAAATGCAATATTTTTTTTCTTACATGTGTTTTATGATTTTGGCAAGTCACCAAGATTTAAATTAAATTTCCTTTGTATGGCAAAGATCAACGTGAGGGATTTTGGCATCATCCCATCTTATTATAAACAATCAAAGCCAAAAGAGTTAGAAATCTTTTATCAAAAGCTACAAGCAAAATTCATTAAAAATAGCTGTAACACATGCATTATAGGATTTTCCCAGGGAATGCGTATGGGGGAGTTGTACAGTACAAGATGCTTTTAAAAAAAAGCAGACTATTTTAATCATTATCTCTGAAAAAGACCCCATGTGCATTAAGTAATAGATGTTTTATTTCTCGTTCCTTTATTGTGTTACAAAGACAAAATTACCTTGTTATCAGAGATTTAATAAGACATTCAAATTAATTACTTGGTCCACAAATAAAATGTTGCTATGACATTCTAACGTTTAAAGCAAATTAATTATTTCAAATTATTAGGTATTAGACACTTGGAAGCGTGAATGTATCTTAATCTGTTACTAATGTTCCAAATGTTAAAATTCGAGGGTGCCTCACATGAACTCCTTGGGACCCATTCCTTATATTCCATTTTCTATCTGAACATAATAATCATTGTATTTTACTGTAATGGTTATTTTGGGGCCAAGAGATTTTGGTCAACAAAAGGAAAGAACCCTTCGACTAAAGACATATGATAGAAATGGTTTCAGATGCTCGAGGTAGGTTACTTTTATTCCTGCCCAGATTTGGAAGGACTTACAAGGAAGTTCATTAGCCCAGCTGGAGATGGGTTGGTACAAACTATGGAGACAATACCTATAGACTGTTGAGCTGTAATGAGCTCTGGTAGTAATATTGTTTAAAGTGCCCCTATAATACAAAGCATTAAATGCTTAAAGGCCTCTCAGATGTCCAGTTTTGAGCACTAAACCGAATTGAAGTATATATGTAACAGATACAATACTTAACTGTAAATACTACTCAATGAGGAGCACAACCATAAAAAAGTCACTTTATTGATTGGGTACACAATATCTCAAAATGCATATCAGAAGATCAGAGCATAAATATCACAATAATAGAAAAAAAATATATATACAAAAAACTCTGCAATTACATCCATACAGGAATGATGGCAAAAAAAAATCAATAGTACCATTATTACTACAAAGACATAAAGATACCCGAACAAAACAACCCAGTAAGTACTACATATAATCCAAACAAATTCATACCAGAGATAGTGAGAAGAGGGAAAAAATCAACCAAGAAGCCCCCAACGTTTCGGCAGAAATGCCTTTATCAAGGGAGCATACATACTTAACTGGAAACAGGATTTTATCTACATGGTGGCTAATTAATATCAGTTTATCAGCTGATTAGAGATGTGGTCTTAGAACTGACAAATCTGCATCCGCATCCTGGTCAGACTACCTTATTTATTTTTTATTTATTACTGGTATTTTGAAAGCGCCAACATATTCCGCAATGCTGTACAGTTAGGGGAGAACGTACAATATACACAGACAAATACAAAAGGTAAAGATGGCCCTGCCTGTAAGCTGAGATCTAGCCATTTAAGCTCTTTTGTAGACAGCTCGTGAGCTCACAATCAGTAAGTGTCCTTGTGCAAGACACTAACACTGTATACGGAATTTGTTGGCGCCATATAAATAATAAAATAATAATAATATATCTGCCTACCTCAATACCTCACAGATTGTAAGCTTGAGCACAGTCTTCTAAAGACCCTTTAAATTAGAGGGGCAAAGGTCTAAAAATAATATCAGGAAGTATTACTTTACTGAGAGGGTAGTGGATGCATTGAATAGCCTTCCAGCTGAAGTGGTAGAGGTTAACACAGTAAAGGAGTTTAAGCATGCGTGGGATAGGCATAAGGCTATCCTAGACTTAAGATAAGGCTAGGGGCTAATGAAAGTATTTAGAACATTAGGCAGACTAGATGGGCCGAATGGTTCTTATATGCCGTCACATTCTAGGTTTCTATGTTTCTTCACCTCGTTACTTGTGAAATATCTCCTTTCTATAATTGTTGGTGCTATATAAATGCTTATAATAAATAATTACAACTGTATCCACTTCAGCCCTTTTTGGAGCATGTTATTTTCTTTAGATTCCCCCACCCCAAGCCCTTAACATAAAATTAAATATAAAACTAAACTAAAAACTTCCCTGGAATTTAGCACGGGGTAATGCTCCTGGCGTGACTTTCCTCTCCCCATCAGACGTCACAGGAACTGTTGCGAGCTCGAGTCAAGATTGGGCCTTTTAGCCAGTTCAGAGTGCATGCACACCCTCCGATCCAGTAAAGGGGGGGAAGGAACATTTAAAAAATAAATAATGGAAGCTATAGGCAAGTGCTGCCTGAAATGGAGAAACTGATTACGTCTGCCAGCAATGTGCTGTCTGCACTGAAGACAGGTGCAATTTTTGTGCAGAATTGATGTTAGGCTTCCTAAGTCAAGTGTGACAGGGGGTGAAACTAGTGAAGGTTTCTCTGTATGCGCAACTTTTCAGGCACACTGCGTACACAGATTCCTACCACCACAACCACTTCAAATCACTGAAGTGGTCATGGTGGTTGAAGTAACCCTTTAAAGTATCTTTTTGCTGGCACACAGTTCTGTCGGTCTGGCTTAGCTCCATTGTCGCAGATCTGTTTCCTTCTTGTCAAAGGCATAAACGTCAGCAGCTGACTAAATGTCAAATCAGCTTACCTACACTTAAACTGGTTTAAAAAATAATTGTCCAAATAAAATAAACTTTGTATGTGTAAAAAAACCATGACCGTGGATTGTGATCATTTTTACTTTGTTTCCTAAGTTGCAGATAAGTTACTATGTCTGTGAAGCCTTGTAATAAATGCTACACTTTGCTACTTTTTCTTCGGCCAAATTGGGAGATGAGGGAGGTCGCATGTCTGTGAAAGTGCTAATAATCCACCGGGAATGTCAGCCAATGACAGGGGGCATTATTGGCTTAAAAGACGTGTTTGCTTGGCTCACATACTTGCCAAGTTGACACACATTAGTTGTCAACCAGGAACGTTTCTGTGTACAAAACACTGCACGCTGACAGTGCCCCCAGTCTCTACACCTCAGGGGAATCTATATGGTGGCCAAAAGATGCTGAAGAGTCTGAAGAGCAATCCGAAGTTAGCCATTGCTGGTCTAATGGGCTTGCTTCTGCTTTTCACTCCCGGTGTTAAAGATAAATTGCTTAATGTTTTTGATTGAAGAAAAACAAAACAAACAACAACAAAAAAAACCCAGAAGTGAAACCTTGCGTTTTATATGCAGTTCCATCAAAGCAATGGTTCAGTATAAGGGAAATGAGTAATTGTTGGTTATAAAACATATTCCATCAAAGAATTAGTCATTACCACTTCTGACGTGGTTCTAGCAAAATGCCACTGGATTTAAAAGCCATAGCATCTTAGTTTTATTGCAATCCTCTCTGGTTAAGCATCATTGGCGTTGCAATCCATAGCCTGAGTAGCTGCTACTATATTGCATAACAAGTGCTTACATTTTTAGTAATAACAAGTCACTTCCTCACAGTTGCATAGAATAGTTTTAATGTTTGCTTAAGGAACACTATGGCAGACATCCCAAGATTTGAGTGTATGTGCCAGTGTGTTTACTTGAGTGTATGTGCCAGTGTGAGTGTATTTGAGTGTGTGTGTCAGTGTATGTATCTGTATGTCAGTGTGTGTATCTGTGTGTGTGTGTGTGCTAGTGTGTGTATCTCAGTATGTGTATCTGTATGTCAGTGTGTATCTAAGTCTGTGTGTGCTAGTTTGTGTATCTGTATGTCAGTGTGTGTATCTGAGTGTATGTGCCAGTATGTGTATGTATCTGAGTGTATGTGCCAGTATGTGTATGTATCTGAGTGTGTCTGTGTCAGTGTGTGTATCTCAGTATGTGTATCTGTATGTCAGTGTGTATCTGAGTCTGTGTGTGCTAGTTTGTGTATCTGTATGTCAGTGTGTGTATCTGAGTGTATGTGCCAGTATGTGTATGTATCTGAGTGTGTGTGTGTCAGTGTGTGTATCTGAGTGTGTGTATCTGTATGTCAGTGTGTGTATTTGAATCTGTGTGCTAGTGTGTGTATCTGTATTTCAATGTGTGTATCTGAGTGTGTGTGCTACTGTGTGTATCTGTATGTCAGTGTGTGTGCTAGTGTGTGTATCTGTATGTCAGTGTGTTTATCTGATTGTTCCAGTGTGTGCATATGTGTATCTGTGTGTGTGATTCAGTGTGTGTATCTGTGTGTAATTGTGTATGTGCCAGAGTGTGTGTGTATGCGCCAGTGTGCACATCTCTGTGTGTATATGCCAGAACACGTATCTGTGTGTCAAGGTGTTTGTGTGTGTGTCTGTGTGTGTTGTTGGGGGAGTGTGCGGGGGCAGGGGGGCCCGGCGCAGTAGCTTGTGAAGCCACCTCCCTGAAATGCATTTTTGTATGTTGGGATGTCTGCTATAGTGTTAGGAATATAAATATGTATTCATAACACTACAGTGCTGGAATACATGTTTACGTGACCTCCATAGCTGAGATCATCAATCTTGATCCCAGCCAATGCAAAACGTTCCCACTGGAAAGCATTGAAATGCTATAACACATGCATGGCAACACACTGCGCTGTGCCAATCAGCATGCCCTTATAGAGATGCATTGAATCAATTCATCTCTATAGAGAACATTCAGAATCATCATGCACAGTATGGAGAAGCAGAATATAGGTGGACTAGAAAGCACTGGACTAGGAAGCACCCCTTGTGGCCGTCTGAGTGACAGTCACTAGAGGTGTTACTAGGCAGCAATGTAAGCACTAGTGAGTGCGCTAACAAAATATGTAGCTCACTCTTATCCCTAAACAAAATAAAGGGGCAGGAAGTAGTTTTTCCTATAAACAGAAAAACAAATATAGTGCAATAAAATGTTTGGAACATGGAATGTTCCTTTAAGTGAAGCTGGATAAATTCATTTCTGCTAGTTTACTGCCCTATGCTTTTTTATTGATTTATTTATTTCTAAACATTGCCATGTTTTAAATTCTACTGATTGATCTCGGGAAAGCTTGCTAGTTACTGTGTTGGAAACACACAGGGATTCAGTGAACGAGTAATCGTTTTGATCTTTTTATTTGTGCAAGGCAACATTTTACATTACTTTTAGAACAGAGAATAATGGCAGGGTTGGGAGTTAGTGTTTAGGTACAAGATTCCACACTATTCTCAGAAAATAAACAAAAATCACCCATTTATAGCCTGCGTAAATAAACAAAGAAATGTAGAAATGTGTTAAGAACATACTACAAAGAATTGTGGACCTTTAACGAAAAACCCGTTTTATATTAACCGGTCAAATGTGATTTTGTACGTTATTTGTGTTTTGCCCTTTTTCATTTAATCGGTTTAGCTTTTCTAGCACAAGTTTTGAAAGGTTAAAATTCACCGATAAGAATATGTAGGCTTGTAATGGTTCCATTAGGAAACTCTACAAGCCGAAGGTCTTTGTTCAGTGTAACTTGATAGTATAGCCATTTGCAGGCAGCAAATTCTGTGTTCAACAGTTCATGTGCAGCGAGAATGATATTAAAATAAAGATACTGCCTATTAACTGCCTGATCCTGCAGGTCGTTGTATAGAGCATCCAAGTTCTATCAATATACAAACTTTTTCTTTTAGAAGAAAGGTGGCAAAAATAATGCATTGTTTTTGAATGACCATTCCAACAAAATTTAACGTATTTCCAACCATATGTTCCCTGTATACATTCCATCAGGGCTGCAAGCATGCATGATAACTTTTGCCATCAGTACTTTGTTAACAAATATATGTGCTTGGCTATGTTATAGTCCACGTGTAGATTAATAGAACTCTTAAAGTGCAATGGTTGCATTTTTACCAAGATGTTGTTTTACTGTACATTGATGCTAAAGGAATAATTGAAGCACCATAACCACTAAGCTTTTCAAAAACAGTTTGACGCCTTTGAGTGAGGAAGGCGCCAGAGCACTCCTTGTACCATAACCACCAGAGCATGCTGTAGTGGTGATGGTGCTTGAAGTATTCATTTAATACTTTTGTCGGATGGTAATCCAGATGATATGATAAAGCTGATTAAATGTGAAGGATACATTTTATAATGTGATGCTATTCTGAATAATTCAAGTGCAGCTCTTTATGAAAAGTTGCTTAATTTCCCCTGAATGTTAACTGTTCCTGAAACTCAACTCAAAATAAACTCCTTTTCACTCCATTGGAAACAGTTCTGCGGAATGTGTTTAGTTTCCATATCCAGGGATGAAATACAACTCGTGGTTACAGTATGTTAGATAGAGAAGTACAGTACGATATTTCTTGGACTTCCGCACTGCTTCTTTGATATCATTTTTTTTTTAATGCTCCTTGTACTACTGGTGAAAGGGTTGGAGAGTTTCATTGTTATTACTGTTAGTAATTCTGAATTATTCCTCTTCCTTTTTTCATCCTGCAATATTTAATTTATAAATGCGAAGGCTTGGTCTGCAGTTGTGGGAGGGGCATGGTCCTCTATTTAAACCCACTACTCACCTCCCTCTGTCTCGTTCGTACCTTAGCGTTGCATGACCCCTCCCTCCTCTCCCTTTTTATACCTTTTCTTTACACCTTATTGGGTAGGCCTTCTTTATTTACAGGACTACTGCTACGTCGATTCCGGACCTCCACAACTGACTTTTCCTCTTCTTACACTTTGCTGCACCTTGTTACTCTCCTTACACTCTTGATTCGGCTTTATGCCCCTATCACAAATAAATATTTACAAAAAGGATGCAAGTGGTATTTTATAGATATGTCTTGGACATATACCAAAATAACCCTGTTAGTATGGATTGGACATTTAGAAAGCTGACATACTTTAAAAAAATTATTGTAGTCTTTAATTAATATGGCACTCAACGCAGTCTATAATAAGAAACACTTGGTAATGGTGCACATATATTCAGAGGGGCCACTGCTCCCCCCTCAGTGATTGATTGAAGCATCAATAAACCTTCTAATGTATTCCAAAGAAAGACTACGCTTTAGAAAAAGAGATCTTATTTTGGATTAATTTGCTATGAATTAATGAGTGATTTATTTGACATGGCTCGTTTGAAGCCGGCACTTTGCAACTCAATTGGATTTAAGAGTATCCCTTTAGTGTTACAAAATTATCAATGTTGTTAAGCAATGGCGTGGGAGTGAGCAGTAAATTAGGACATATGGCTTTGCCTATGCATTTAGCACAATTATTTCACTTACATGCTTATTTTTTCCTTGCAATCCAAATTTAATTTAGTTATCTAATACATTCCAATTAAAGGGACATTATAGTCACCACAACAACTACAGCTTAATGTAGTTGTTCTGGTGAGTATAATCATTGTCCTCAGGCATTTTCATGCAAACACTGCCTTTTCAGAGAAAAGGCAGTGTTTACATTGGCCCTAGGGACTCCTCCAAGTGGCCACTCCTCAGATGGCCACTGAAGGTGCTTCTTTGCTCCATGGCGATTTTAGCGAATCCAGTGCTTTCACTATGGGCTACAAATAGGCAATTCTGATTGTTATTAAGGAGGTGGATCAGGGGCAGGACCAGCGCCGGTGGACCCGCGCACACTGGAATAAGGTGAGTTTTAATTCCTTTTAAGGAGGTTGAGGGGGGGGGGAAGCCACCTAAATAGTGGTTTTAACACTATAGGGTAAGGAATACATGTTTGTGTTCCTGACCTTATAGTGTTCCTTTAAGGTTATGTATTGTTTTCAATGAAATGTGTTTATTTCATTGGACAAGGGGCATTGTCAGGTGGTCAAAAGACTGGGGCTTCATTCCAAAAATATATTTGATAGCCCTCCCATATTTTACCCTAAGCCCAATCTCCAGCCAATGCCTTGCCCCATGCTCTGCCTAAACTCCCAACAATGGTCTAAACAGACAGAGCTCAATAAAGCCGTGATGGTGGTCTGCTCCCTGCGATGTTACTATTTGCCCCCTGTCCTCCATTTTACCCCGTCATTTTAGCATTCGTTACTGCTAGTGCTGAGTCCCCCGTTTTGGCCAGACATAGAACAGGGGACGCACAGGTAACAGTAATAAATGGCTAGATTTACTTTGATTTCTCTGGGCTCTAACCTGGGTCAGCCCCTCTTGTCAATATCCCTGCATTGGACAATAGATAGTTTCATGGCTACTTACTATATATATGTTTAACAGTTGGCATGAAAGTAACTCAAAATAATTAACCTTATCTTACAAAAAAAAAAAATACATGATATTAACATTTGTACAAACATAAAGGATGTACCGTGATAAACACAGCTTATAGTAAATATATTGTCGGCAACAAATATAATACTTGATTGTATATCTGTTGCAGTTAGGAACACATACAGTATTACAAAACAAAAAGGAACATGGTGTTCAGTTGTTAATGAGTCACAGCATTCAACTGTATGTAATAAGTTCGCCAATTATTGAGCTAGCCTGAAACTCAATATAGATAGCATTGTCAGTATAATGAATAATGCATGACTTGAGATATAAATGTAGATTTAGATCCAAGTCATCAAAATTTAGCACACAGGTAGTATATAATGAAGTATGCTACTACCACGTGACAAGAAAAATATAGATGCATTCACATAATATTGAGCTCTGAGTAGCTCCTTCATGTGTGATATTTGTGTTTGTACGCTGTATGTTTCTTTTCTTCGAGGAGCAGCAGGTCTGCTATCAAAAATCACACCTTCTGTAGAACATACATTTACTCTAGACCCTGTTTGGAACTGCAATCCTGCTTTATGGTTCTCTCTGTATTTCTTTGCTAATGTTGAATAATCATTTGTTTGATGGCTGCTGCTTATATACTCTGTACCATATGGATCATTCCCTATACGGCATGTTGTGGTGGGTTGGCAGTAGTATTGTAAAATTTACCAAAATTTACCAAAAGCTATTTTGCAGTATTGCATGCCGTTTCCAAATTAGTGTTTGCAACTTACATTTTACAACAACCTACAACTGTTTAGTGAATAAATCCCTTGTCACGCCTCATGATCAGATAAACACAGTTAAAATAAATGTGTCATCTTTTGTCCACTTTCTGATCTAGATTTACAGGGTTATTTACTAAGGTGAGAATTCATTGCAAATTCAAAGTGAATCTCAAATTTAGTATGCTTTGAGTTTGGCTACTCTGGCTGTAAAGGTTTACTTTACATATATATATATATATATATAGTCAATGCAATGTTAAACAAAAATCTGCACACCAGTCAAGCCATAAGACTTGCTTTTCCCACAGAAATCCCAAATCTGCAGTGATGTTACAACCGCAAAGGATTCTGGGTGGGCATATGCAAATTAGTTTAACAAAGAATCAAATTTTTGCCTCATTCCATTTTAAACATGGATACCTTTTAATCTGTTTGCTGTATACAACAGCTTGGAACACAATTTAGGAAAAGATGCAAAACCAGTGAACCACTCATGGACAGCTGTTTCGTTGTTAATGCAACTCTTCAGCATGAGGTTGGTTACTGGTTTGCTTATTGAGGCTTGGTAGTGATTGGGAAGCAAAATCCAAATAGGTTATGGTGGGGGAAAATTGTGATTGAAATACCCTTCCGCCTGAAGACTGTGGATAGTTAATGCAATGTTGAAAATCTGCACACCAGTCAAGCCATAAGACTTGCTTTTCCCACAGAAATCACTGCAGATCTGGGATTTTTGTGGGAAAAGCAAGTCTTATGGCTTGACTGGTGTGCAGATTTTTCTTTAACATTGTATTAACTATCCACAGACTTCAGGTGGAAGGGGTTTTCAATCACAATTTTTCCCCACCATAACCTATTTGGATTTTGCTATATACATATATACCTTTTGAGAGGTGGGACCTTTGTTGCATAATGTGCCCTACTGAGCACTATGGGGAAGGGTCCACCTCTCAGTAAAACCTGCAAAAAAAAGGTTTTACTTACCTGAAATCCAGCACCAAGCAAAGTTCCCATTGCTGCTCTTCTGTGCCCCCTCTTGATGTCACTGGGCCATGCGCAGTCCAATTGAAACCCTTTTGTCTGCTCAGAACGCATGAGCACTCTCCGTGATGGCAAGGAGAGGGAGTTGGAGAGTGAGTTTTTTTTTTTTTTTTTTTCTTGCACAGAGGGAGGTGAGAAGGAGTGCCCACAGGGTGGGATGGTGGGAGGTGAGAGCTAGCTTCCTCTTGCAGGTGCATGAGGAACATTTTATACACAGAACTGACATTAGGCATATGGGAACAGAGTTCTTGGCTGCCAATGTCACGTGTGCTGGTGGTTCAACTAGCCCCCGGCACACAGTATGTGCACTTTTCCAAGCACCACACAAATATACTCCTGCCACCATGTGTGGTTTCAAACACCACACAAATATACTCCTGCCACCATGACCACTTCAAGTCACTGAAGTGGTCATGGTGGTTGGAGGTAACCCTTCAAATTTGAAATTCACTTTGAATTCTTACTTTCGTAAATAACCCTGTTACTATATACCTAGCACAGGCTAACTTGCCAGAAAATCTATAGATACACTTACCTGTTAATATCTTCCATCCTTTGCAATTTGGTCCTTATCAAATATCAATTTCCTCTTCTTCCAATTAATTTGTCCTCAAAACATGTGTGATCCTTTTATGTACAGTTACATATTATTCTTTAAAAAACAGTTACACCTATCGAACTATGTTTCTGATTTCCAAAATTCTAATTAAATGTGAAAGAGCACCTTTCATAGACATAATGCCTAGGTTTTAAAGACACTTTAAAAATAGTTATGTTACTCTTTTGGCTTCATCAACTTTTTGATGGAAAATATTGTGTTGAAAGAGCATATCCCTGCCTACAGAAAAAGATAACACTGATAAGTAATCACGTTCATTTTGGCGTAGGAATAGAGGTTGAAGAACAAAGTCTTGTTTTAAAATTGTTCAAATCTCTCTATCCAATACCACCCAGCTCCCGCTCAGGCAATTTTCATGGTAAAAAGAGTCTTATTAGAGATGCCAAATGCTTTTTATTAGAGTTTTCATAGCTCTCAAGAGACCCTAGAAATAAATGACCGCGTTTCACGCATGACAAAATGCAGATATGTTTGACTGATTCCAGAATACTCATAATCCCAAGGAGAATTGGACCCTGCAAATAATTTTATTCCATTTGCAGAGGTTTATAATATTTTATTTTTTTTTGCAAAAAGCAAAAGTTTAGATATATCAGATGACTTCTAGATAGTTTAGTTGTTTAACTCCTTGTTCATCATCCAACTCTTTCATGAGTAATTTCCATCCACAAACCATGTTGCATGGTCACTTCTGGGTACTTACACCTGTACTATATACATTATGGTGGCGCGATTGATAGTAATCATCAGCCAACCAAACCCAAACATTATTTAAAACGCATAAGTGTTTTAAGACATACCTTTGTGGTAAGCCAAGTGTGTCAATCGAGTGCTGTGTGACTCTGACACCAGCAGGAACTTTATTTATAGTCCTTTAACCCTATGTCAGTGGCATAGCTGTAAAGACACATAATGTATCAAAATTTAGGAATAATATGTATTTATCTATGGTTTTCCTTGCCACATGTTTAGCAAAATATATATGTGAACAACTATTCATTATACAGTGACATTGTTTTTTTTTTAAATGTAAAGTCTCACTGAAAGGGTCACTCCAGACTCCTAATGCACGTTAGCTTGCTGAAATGCTTTATGTGTGAAAAGTGTTCTTTTAAAATTATTTTTGTTAAAAACAAATGCTGATTTGAATAGAAACCAGCTCTTTTTATAAATTATCCTTGATACACCCTCCTGGATTACAAGCAGACAATTTGTCCTGTTACTTCCTTATTTGTTTTGCTCAGTGGAGCTTAACACAAGGGGAAGGCTATAACTCAGTGACCTACCTTGCAAATACTGCATTTGAAAGTCCGTGATTGGACAGTCACAGAAATTCTAGGTGGGGTTAGCATACCTCTCATCAGCAGACCCAGAATTGGGACACCGGTGGGAGAGATATAAAGAGGACGACTCACATGCTACATTCGAAAGGATGCAGACCTTCATGAAATGGGGGCATGTCCAACCATGAATACACACCAGACTGTCTGCCAATGATGTTAGCCAGCCCAATTATGGCTGTTTTAGTGCTCTCTGCACAGTTCTCCTAGTGCCCTGTATATAGCACAGGTGGGACACCAGGTAACTAAGGTGAGACAGCGGGACAGGACCTGAAAATCTGGGCTGTGCCACTGAAATCGGGACTGTTGGAAGGCATGGGTTAGAAGAGGTGGGCTTGCAAAGGCAGCTGACAAGATCTGCAGCTTTTGTAAGTTCTTAGATATACTCACAATGGAAAACCATACAATTACATGCATGCATATTTTTGTTGTGGTATATATACTAAACAGTGGAGTGTCCCTTTAAGGGCTTTAGATATCACTAACTTGCCTATCTGTTTTCCTGTTGACATGGGAAGAAAGAGAGTTTTGGGGTAGTGATATGTTCTCAGTGGGATCCCATAATGTAAATAGGATGTATGATCTGTGTGAAGATTCTGCTGCATCAGTAAGCAAGAAATTATTGTTCAGGGTTTCTAACCACATACGAAAGATAAAGGCTCATGACTCATTATGTAAACCTATAGTGCACTTCCGATCACCTGTGTTTGAGAAAGTGCTAGCTTCACACCACTTCATAGTTTCCACATTCCTCAGAGTTTTAAGTTGACTGTTATATGCCATCACACCTCCTTTTCTGTTCTCTCATGGTTGTAACACCATTAAATATTAACTATAATTTTCCACTACCGTAATGTGTCTTCGTGAGTTGCATCCCACACTCTGTGCCAGTATAGAGTTGTTTACAGAAATAATTTGTGCAAAAGACGTGTGAATTAAGTCCCATAGTACCATCACTACTTTGTAATGAGAATGTGTAGTGATGATGGTGCAATGCGTCTTTGGCTGTGGTTCACACATTTTCTTCCAAATTACAGTGGTTCAAATTCTGAATTATCTGAATGGCAAGCAAGGAAAAATGTTAATCATTCTGAGAAATGAATTACTGAAAAAAAAACCATAACTAACATAAGCTCTTAAAAGCCCCATAGTTTTATAACAAACAAAAAAAAAAAACACAAAAGCAAAAACACAGGAAAAGAAAAATATTATATGATTCATTTACACGGATCTTACCCCACTGGAGTTTTCCTCTACAAGCATACAGTGATAATGTGTGGGTTTTCTTTTTTTTCCTGCTCTACTTTGGTATATCTTGGTTTAAATGTGAAATACCCATCTTTAACCCCTTAAGGACCAAACTTCTGGAATAAAAGGGAATTATGACATGTCGCACATGTCATGTGTCCTTAAGGGGTTAAAGAGACACTTCAATGACCAAATACATAGCAATAAATCACTATTAAGAAGCTATACCCCAAATTAAGAACATGCTGTTACTAGATTTTTTTTTCATTGGTAGGATATTATAACAACACCTTTCAAAAGCTGCAGCCTTTTCTGCCGCCTTTTTAAGTCTTACCCTTCTAACTCCACCCAGACTTTCCATGGCTGTCCAATCACAAACTTCCCAATGCAGCTCAATGAGAAGTCTTTGCAAGGCAAGTGCTCTGAGAAATTGCTGGCCTCTTGAGTTAAGCTTCACTGACATAACCAAACCAGGAAGTAATAGGACACGTTGCCTGAATGACAGTCTGGGGGTGTACCATGGTTTATTTCTTTTGATATCTACACTTTTTATACAATGACTAGAGTGCATTAGGTGTTTGGAGTGTTCCTTTACAGATTTTTTTTTTTACATATAAAGAATTATTCACAATAGTGATACATTCGAGGTCAAAGTAGTCAACTGGAAAAAGTGTCAGAATTTGAAATATTTGAATTCACTCTAGTGAATGACCCTGTAAGTCAAATAGGATTTCAGTTGGGCTACTCTGGCCTTAATTATGAATGTCACTTTTAATTCACTTTGAATTATCATGTTAATAATTAACCCTGTAAGTCTTTTATTCCATGCTTGGACAGCACAAGAGAAAATACTGCTTTCTTCATTTCGGGTAGGCCGATGATTAAGGGAGGATGCAACTGAATCATATAAGACATTTTTTCAGTCATCCTGTCATTTTTGTTTGACCCCTCCAGTGAATGTACCTTTATAAAAAACATAGAATAATGTAATAAACAACTTTTTAAATTTAATTTTTATTTGATCCTTCGGTTTGAATGAGTTTCTACCCAGCTGAAGCTGAAGACACACTGTCAATGTATGACAGATAAGGGGGAAAGACTTTGTGCTGAAAGAGATCCATTTTTTTGTGAATCTGCCTCAAAACGACAAATCTACAAAGAACGTTAAGAATTAGTGTAAGGCACCTGACTTTACAACCACTACAGTGAGTTGTAGTGGTTATGGTGTTCAGAGTCCACTTGAACGTTAAACCTCTCTGCAATTTATTTTAAAAAGACCACAATTTATATGGAGAAGTAATGCAGGAACACTTGTCTCTAAGGTCTCACAGTAAGTAAATACAGTTTGTATTTTAAGGCATCTGTATTTAAAAAAAAAAAAAAAAAGGGAGTTATCATATCATTTTTCGCAGTGGTGTGGTGTAAGTTTTGGTTTCATATAAGTACATTTTTGCATATTTTCTGTGGGTTTTACTGTTGAATTCTTGTAATAAACCTTTTATTTGTGACAAACTTTGCAGCTCTTATCTAACTAGCAAACCACAAAACATGTATTTTTTCTCAGTTACAAAATAATAGGGCACAAAATTACAATGAATGCTGGTTATATAAATAGCTGCTCTCTCTTAAATCTTGTGTCCATTTCTCTCACTGTTACATTTTTAAAGAGTTGCACGCTGTGTATACTATAAAGTATAGTGCCATATTTGTTGTGCTGTTTGGAATAACCCTTTAACACTGTTACCTATGAGATATAACCATATCATATACTGAAACTGTGTTATGATAACAAGAGATTAGTCTAACCCTGGTTGGAAGTGGTTAAAATCAGGGGAAAAGAAGACAAACCTATCGACTGCTTCTTAAAATCTGAAAAAAACTTCCCCTTGAGGAACCAACCCTTATAAGTTCAAATATTACATTCATTCTTGGTTTATTTACTAAACTCAATTTTTTTGTAGATTTTACACAGGAATTGCAAATCTTAGTCCAGACTATCCAAACTGTGATTGTAAGTGTTTTCCTTTCATCCATTTTTGAAATCAGATTTTGAACTCTGCTTTTCTCTTGTTAATTCTCCATAATTGCTAGCGTAATGAATAATCTATATGTTTAACCCCTTAAGGACCAAACTTCTGGAATAGAAGGGCATCATGACATGTCACACATGTCATGTGTCCTTAAGGGGTTAAACACAAATATGCTGCTGTAAAACACAATTCTGTCAAGACTTTGAACAGGATATGACATGATTTTATGGGTAAACACATGTCAACGTATTAATTCTTTGTCATACTAAGGTATAAAGACACGGCTGGTGCAAGGATTTTCGGGTACAAAGCATCTTCATCTGTGTCCCTTAACCCACCTTTTGTTTCTTATCCCCCTTTTTAAAAGTCTTACCCCCTTTAGTGTATCTTAACCCCTATTTTTCCCCATTGTATGTCTTACACCTTACTTGTGTATCTCTTACAACACCCCTTTGTGTGTCTTACTCCCCCCATCTCATTTGTGTGTCTCCTCTCCCAGCCCCTTTGTGTCTGTTACTCTCACCAGCTCCTTTGTGTGTTTCTCTTTCACCACCAGCCCATCTGTGTCTCTTTTTCCTCTTCTCCAGGCCCTCTTTGTCTCTTTCACCCCCACCCCCTTTGTATTTCCACACCCAGGCCCTTCTGTGTGGAGCTTTCATCCCCAACCCCTCTATGAAGTTTCTCACCCCTAGGCCCATCTGTGTGTCTTTCTCCCCCCTCATGTCCCTCTGTGTGTCTTTCTCCCCACTCTGCCACCCCCCTGTATTCATCTCTCCTCCCCTCCATGTCCATTAGTGTTCCTCTCCCACCCTTACCTGTCTCTTATTTCCCCCCATTCCTGTTAATGTTCCTCTCCCATCTCTATTAGTGGTCCCCCCACCTGTGTTCCTATTCCCTTCCCTCCCCTGTACCTTAGTGCCCCTATTAATGTTTCTCTCTCTCCCCCCTAGTATTCCTCTACCCCCTCTCTTTTGTAGTGTTCTTTCCCCATAGTGTTCTTTGCCCTCCCATCCCATAGTGTTCTTTCTCCCCTCCCTCATAGTGTTCTTCCCCCCATCCCCATCCCATAGTGTTCTTTCCCCCCTCCCCTGTCCCATAGTGTTCTTTCCCCCATCCCATAGTGTTCTTCCCCTCTGTCCCTTAGTGTTCCTTACCACCCTATCCTGTAGTGTTCATTCCCCCTCCCCTGTCCCATAGTGTTCTCCCCCCCCACCCTGTCCCATACTGTTCTTTCCACCCTTCCCCTGTCCCATTGTGTTCTTTCCCCCCATCTCCTGTCCCATGGTGTTATTTTCCCCCCTCTCCTGTCCCATAGTGTTTTCCACCCCCCCTCCACTGTCCCATAGTGTTCCTTACCACCCCCCTCAGCTGTCCCATAGTGTTCTTTTCCCCCCGCCACTGTCCCATAGTGTTCTCTCAGTGAGCACTTCCTTTCAGTCCGGCCGGGTACAGGAAACATAAGTTCCTGTACTGCGGTATGCACTGCTCCGCTCGGCCATGCTACACAGAGTGCCTGGCAGGAGGGAGAGCTGTGCGCCCATCAACTGCCCGTCACTCTGATCTAGCGCCCCCCGGGCCGGCCCTGTATAAAGATACAGAGCTACAATAGGAGAAATATAACTCTTACCTATCTTAAACACAGTGTAAAGTGCACAATTCCAGTTTAGGAGCCCATTCCAAACCCACTTAAGATATTTTGAAAGGAAGGGCATGGTAACCAATTTCCAAAGAATATAATTGAAAAAACAATGGACTGTGAACGAATGATTGGGTTCTTCAGATCATGCACACAATCTCGGCCAGGGCTCTCTGCATGAGTCTTTTCAACTTGTGTAATAACACTGGTGCCTGAGCCCTACAGTAGTGGTTATGGTGCCTGGAGTGCTGGAGTGCCTTCCCACGATAAGATGCCAAATGTTTTAACACTGTTTTACAACCTACCTGGATTTACCCAGGAGAAGTTCGATGTACGTTTAGAGCAAAGCAGTACTCACACAGGCCTGCAATCTTTAGCTGGAAACCTCTGCTAAAGCTGCAGTCAGTGCAGAGTGGGCATCCAGCGGGATCAAGGTGAGATGTCAAACTGTGCCAATACTGTTTGCCATCTCACCATGAGATGGTGCCAGGGAACTTGTAGCACTATAACCTCTAGAGGGGTGGTGTTGTTATGGTGCTTGGAGGAAAAGTATGAGAATGCTAGCTTTTTCATAGGGTTTCCAGATCTGCCATGTTGCCCTGGACAAATAGAACTTCTTCATGTTGATGGGCACCATTTGAGATATGGTTCTATGTTTAAAGAAACAGACCACGCACCATAACCTCTACAGCCATTGCATCCTCCCACAATAAGAAGTCAAACCATTTATGAATTTGGAGGTGGCAACTGGAGCCAGGCAGACCCTAAGTTAGTTGTCAATCCATCCTTAAATGGCTTTACTACTTATTCTGGAAATGTGCTTTGGCACTCCTGGTATAGGCTGTAGAGGTTATGGTTCTTGGAGACTTTAAAAAATAATAATAATTATCTGCAGAATGCTAAGATCTATGTTTACATGTAGTGGAGAAAACAAACAAAATTAATTAAAAAAAAAAAACAAAAAAACTCCAGAAAAAATAATGTCTGCCCTTCCTTGATGCATGATTGCCCCTTTAATTAGCATTGCAGATAATCCGATAAATTAAAAGATTGTATACCTAATGCTGCTTCATTGACATTTAGATCCATATTTTTCATTTTTAACAGCAGAAGTGACATTCTTTCCGGCTTGATTTATAGGTGTTATTAATTTTTGTAAATAGCTATGGAAACTTTAGATAGCGTTGTGTGAACTTCAGAAGCCTCTATGTACTTAATGTAAATGCTAATTGAACTCAAATAATTATTAATAGCGTTAGAAGGAGCCGGTGCAATAAAGCCAGCTCTAGCTAATATTAAAAAATGAGACCTGTTTTCACCTAAAAATGTTTATTGGAAAAGTTCCTAGCACACAAGGAAACCTTATTACACTGCCTGTTATTTGTCCTCAAAGTAATGTGTTCTGAGTGATTATATTCTTTTCTTTTCTGTCTAGCTTATGACTTGCTTATGGATGGTATTCTCAATTTCGAAGCTCTGCAAATGCTCCTCTATTTACATAATATGTCTTAGTGAAAAATGATTGTGATAATCTCTCCAAGAACGAAAAAAAAAAGTCTGCCTTTTTTTTTTTAAATGCACTTTTAAACTTTCTATCAGTTTGATAAAATCCAAGAATGCTAGAATTTTCAATTGTCTGGAAATCACTGTGTGCTGGTGTCACCTCACCCACTGTTGCTCCTTCAGGGGTAGAATCATAAACAACAAAAAGACCGGTGCTACAAGATGCAAAGTGAACAAATGTGCTACATACAGTTATTGGAAGGACAAATATAAAAGTACCGATTCTGATTATCTCCTTTATCAGTCCATAATGTATGGACTGTTATTATTTAATATATATATATAGACATTTTCGTTAGCTATAGGATAATATATGTTGCAGGAAGACATTATAAGCATTGATAAAGGGGTAGACACAAAGTGTATCTGTCCAAGAAATATACAAAGCACGCTTGTGCACTTTGTATGTAGTAGCGCTGCCCTCTCTCTTTTTGTTATTTATCACGAATGTTAACAGGAAACAAGACGTTATTAAGGACCTTGCTCAAACACGCTTACAATCTGGAGGAGTTATCACGTGAAAGTAGAACTGCTTAGTGACTTGTTGCAAAGCCCACATCTAATCAGAGAGTTGTAGAAATATATGTTGGTTTATTCAGGTAGCATTGAACTGTGGTGGATTAGCAAGTTTAGCAAACACACACTTCAGGTTTAAGTGGCTGTAAATCATCTTCATTTGGGACATTCTTCAATTCTAACCAACATAACCACTACAGCACATTGTAATTTGCAAACAAATTTACATTTTACATGGGGATCCCCCAGGCAGCGGCCGCAGCCTCCTGTGGATCTGGGAGATCTTACAAGGATTTTTTACATACCTACCAACATTAGGAGATATTAAATCCAGACCGGTGAGCAGGCCTTCAGGGAGGCGTCGCCTAAGACACAACTTGCGTCACTGATGATTCCCATAATAGTCATGCCCTGCCCACTGAAGTGGTGCGTCAGCCTGCTGTCCAGTTACACCAGGCAGACGGCCTCCCAGGCCAGCCCTACACACAGAACTCCGTAAATGGTTCTAGTACACACTGCACCACGTGAGTGCATTTCACTGGGGAATTAAATTGGAATGGCAGAAAAAGACCCAAAGGTGGGCTCAAAAGGCAGTTGGGAGGCTTGCTTTAACTCCACTAACAGCTTATTAGGTCAGGCAACAAGAAACTGTCATGTTCTTGCCTTTCAAATAACATCCCAAATAGGAAGATGACAGGCAACGTTTCTACAATATTGTCCGAGTAATGCCTTATCATCAGATGCAATTTAAATGAGATGTCTGACAAGCTCCATTTCTCAGATTTTATATATATATATATATATATATATATATATATTTATTTATATATTCACTATACCATATATGTAAATGCTTCCCGGAAAAGCCAGCACTCAAGTTCTTGCAAAAAAGTTCCAATTTTATTTTCAGATCAATCCATCAGTCAATGTTAACAAACCTTCCTTAGGACATATAGTGACTATATTCTGGGAAGTATTATCTGTTGTGCTGCTGAACACTGGGCACTATTTCTTTAGGGGTTGGAGTGCTGGACTGTGTATATATACACACACACACACACACACACACATATATATATATCATTTCAGCGTCGCTTGCCACTGTAAATATACTGGATATAAAACATGATCTGCTCATTGATTAACTGAAGACCATTTCTGGATAGTCTTCCAACCTCAAATAACTGAATGCAGCTGTCCAAACAGGTGATTATGCGAATCATGTCTGATAAGATGCACTTCTGATAGTCTTGGCAGAACGACCAGAGTTCTGATTTCTATGTAAACCAGCTTGTTACGAACCATGGCTGCTCTGTGAAATCCAAGACCCACTAGTCTGTTTAAAGAAACAGTGAAACAAAACAAAAACAGTTTCAATTAACAAAATGAAGCTAAATACATTTTTGTTTTATATTTGTATTTAACTCATGCCCATTATTTCCAGCATATTATATTATATCTCTAAGGAAATAGACATACACCCTATAAAGCCATCACTCTATACTACTACAGAAAATACTGTTTGTGTGCTGCCAATCAGCATGAAAAAAACAACAGTATTTATCAATGAAAAACATGTTATCTTGACAAATTACCTCCTATTGACAGAAACAGATTGACCCTTGTGTCAAGTGCTAAATATGTCAATATTCATGTGCTGAAACCATGCTTTTAGGTAGGGACTAAAAGTCAAAATGTAGATTTCAAAAATATTACAGTGTTACAGTGTTACAATGAATCATGATTTAATTGACTGACCCCCCCCCAAAAAAGGCCCTATTCAGAGCTGTGCTCCGCAGTGTGTATATTTTCTGTAAATACAAGCCCTCTTTGTAATTCTGTGTAATCTTATCTTGGTGTCAAAAGGCTATTGAGATCTAGATTGCAAGCACTCTGTGTCCTTCACTCATGTGTTTCCTTATAGTTCACATTTTTTACCAGTTATTTATATGATTTTTCTATTATTTTTATAGCGTTATATTATGGGGTTGGTGCTTTATAAATAAATATACGTAATACCAATAATTGGTTTTGACTATTTGTACTACATGTTGTTTTTATTTTATTTCAGTGTAGTCGCCAATGTTTCTCTCCCACATTATTTCACAATGCATTGACATCACATCTGAGAGGCAGATATTTACTTTTTGTTAACTTAAAAAAGCAATCACTATTTTAATGAACTGTAAAAATACATTTAAAAAAATTGAAGAAAAAATATATATTTTTTTTAAAATAGACAAAATATATAATTGACTTTTGAGGTCCCTGCTTTTTAATGGAAATCCCCAATGTTTGGATTTGTCTTACCATTTCAGTCAATCTTGGCCACCTGTTTATAGTATTATTGTAGATCACAAACCAAGAAAGTTATGGTGGGGAAAAAAGGTGATTGAAAACCCCATCCACCTGAAGTTAGTGGATAGGAAATGCATTGTTAAACACATCTGCATGCAACAAGCAAGCCAGAAGACTTGTTTTTCTCACATAAAGCTCTCATTTTCAGTGCAGTTACTATTGCAAGGGATTCTGGGTGGGTGTATGCAAATGAGTTCAACAAAGAACCACCTTTAGTTAGTATTATTGTTATTCATTCAAATGCAAAGTTGATCTGAGCATATTCAGCAGGAATTTTATGAGTTTATACTTCAGCGCTTGTCAGTAATAAACAAACAGATATTGGACCCTAAGTTTATGTAATCTTTATGTTTTTTTTAAAGCTTTGTTTTGATTTCAGTTTTTAAACTAGATTCTATAAAGCATACAACATTAGAAAGTGCACTTACCATTCACATTGTATTTACATCTCATGCTGGCATTATCTAATTTGTGTATTATAGCTATAACTCTTAAATGAACAGTAGATGAACGATCTTGTTTTTAGAACTTAGCTCTTTGTGCAGAAGAACAATAGAAACAGAATTTATTGTTTGCGCTCAGACTACCTTTAGTTTGCCTGTGATTTATCTATTCCTAGTTCTGTTATGGCATTGCAGACAGCCATTCTAATACACTGCTAGCTTTAAACTGATCAGCCATTTGCCCCGCTATAGGTTAAGGTCCGTCTCTGCTTCCTATTGACACTTAGTGAATTAAAAGTCTTAAGATTGATGGCAGATGGCTGTCTGAGCCTATATATCTCCGGCTCGATTGAAGTCATTTCATAAAGACGTTTCTTTTTATAACCTCTTTTTCATACCAAACCTTGTTTTTTTATGCTGTCTACTTGCAGGAAAAATCATCACTGCGGTATTGGGTCAGCAGTTGTTACTTTCTCTGCTTATGGAAAGAACGTGTCATTTTTCACTTATATCCCATTATTCATTGATTTTTCCTGTTTTTCTTTTACATGCTACATGTCCTCTAAAAATTTTAATGTTATCGTAAGTGAAAAGTGGCTTATGAATACAACGTATATGAGATGCAGAGTATAGCCTTTTGAACTAGCCTATAAGTGGTATCTCAGTATAATCGCACTGATCGTGTCTAACAATGGGAGAACCATAATAATAACCAATATTAATACCGGTTAATTACATGGCACTTTGATATGATGCTTTGATATAGGCAATTATGGAATCAGATGGAAACATTAATAACTCTTTGATTCAAGAGTAAACATACAAAGGGGATAATTGTATTATTAGAGATTGTATAAAATATTGTTGATTGGATTGAAATTTTGTTTTATTTTTGTACTGTTCTAAAATGATAGCACAAGTGTTTAAATTATTTCCTTGTTGTTTTGCCAGTAAACGCTATGGTCCCACTGCACTTTCACCCCAAATTCTTTGACATTATTTAAGGATAAAGTTACAGTCCCTTGATTGAGACGTCTGATACATTATACAGTTAACGCCCTACCAGAAGTGAAAATGGTTTTGTATACTTCTATTTTTTCACATCCAAAGCCTCCTACCCCCTAACAAAAATCTACTGTGCTGGATGTGGTTATTCACTTTCAATTGGTAATCAGTAATTTAGAAAAGCAAATGTTATTTATGTATCTATAGCTATGACTGAAGAAATCTCTTGGAATGATGCAGCTTATTTTTTTTCTTGGGAAGGTGGACTTATTCCAATTATTAAGATTTTAGATTTCTTTTTATTGCTTTGGTACTGTTAGTAAAAACGATATCTCATAGGGACACGTCACACAAGTTCAAATAAAAGTACAGCAATGCAAACAAACATCCGAATGCTTTAATCACTGTGGGCTTGTTTATTTTATTGATCTGACTCGTGAAGACTGTAAACTGGTGGAAGTGTAAAATTCTTTTTAATTAGTATTCAGCTCCTGGTCCATTGGATGTAATTTAATTCTTAGGGCTGTCCCCAAACACATGTACCTTGAGCAGAGGAGGAAAAACATTCTGATTGATAGGCTATTCCATCATTTAATGATGCCACCCACTAATGCTCCAATTTGTACCAGATACACTTGATAGTGTAATGTATCTTCTCAATGAGTCAGTCTATCAGTATGTTTTGCAATTAGCCAATTTGTTTGGACGTTCATCTATTTATTGTTTCCTCAACAGATATGGTCCGGAAAAAGAATCCCCCTCTGAGAAACGTTGCAAGTGACGGTGAGGCACGGATTCCAGATTCTGCTGCACCAGAGCTTAACGATATAGTGAGAAATAAGGAATTATCCACAGATCCGATGCAAGAAAATAACGAACAGAGTGATTCCTTGGAACATAGCAGTGCTGATCATTGCTTTCAAGAACAAGAGGCTTCTTCCAGCTTTAAAAAGGACTCAGAAAGCTCGGGATTAAGCGAAATAGCTGTATATAATTACAGCCAACTTAAAGGAAGAAATGTTTGTTTTCCTCACGATGAGGTAACAGACAGAAATATGTTGGCTTTGTCCTCTGTAGATTCTAGGGTCATTTGTGAGCCCCTAAAATCACCTATAAAATCGGAAGCCGATGATGCACAAGAACTGGTCTCTACAGCATCTGGGGACACTTTAGAGACAAGAGATGAAAATGATATGTCACCAAGGGCTACAGACTATACAATGCAAAATGTCACAGTAGACTGTCAAAACTCGAGTCCAACTGCGATGGCCTCAGAAAACCTACAAGTGCCTTCAGATGGGAGTGCAGGGCTGAACAAATCCCAAACGTTTGTACTTGTTAATGACAATTCGGATTCAGCACCTTTATCCCCAGAGCTTCAGGATTTCAAATGCAACATTTGCGGATATGGTTACTATGGGAATGATCCCACAGACCTGATCAAACACTTCCGTAAATACCATCTAGGCCTGCACAACCGTACCAGGCAAGATGTTGAACTTGACACCAAAATTTTGGCACTTCACAATATGGTACAGTTCAGTCAATCCAAAGATTTCCAGAAAGTCAATCGTTCTGTGCTTTCAGGTGTATTACAGGACATCAATTCTCAGAGGCCCATCCTGCCAAATGGAACGTATGACGTGCAGGTGAGTAAAGTTTATTACATATGAATAATCTAACAACGCTAACACCCTAAAAAAGACCATTTACATAACAAATATTAGATTGCCCTTTAACATCAAATGTTTTATTTATAGTCTATAAAGGTGATGCATAGTTGGCTTATAGAATATTTTACAAAAAGTTTCTTTTTTAGAAATTTTATATGTATGTGTATGTGTGTGTGTGTGTGTGTGTGTATATATATATATATATATATATATATATATTACAGTTACGAATGTGTACAGCAGTTGTAAATGTACGCATACATACTTCTCTTTTCAACAAAAGTACACTAGTAGAAAGAAACAATTCTCTTTATTTTTAACCATTATTAACAATTTTTTCTGTGTCCCTGTTAAAAGGGCAAATTAATAACCAAACAACTGTAATAAACACAATGTATTTTGTTTTCTAAATACATCAATGTAAACAGCTTTCCATACAGTTTTCCATAGTTTTGGTGAATTAAAGACTTTTTTAGAGTTTGGAGAGTTTGTATAAAAGTTATCCCCTTCAGGACTAATGTTGTGTCAGAACTGTCAAACTAAAAATGGATTTGCTGATCCCAACAACAGCAAATTTGGTTTAAAACCAATTTTCCCATTCATATGAAGATTATTTGCTATGAGCATAGCTCGTTCCTGTCAATTCACACCAGAACAAAAAATAAGTAATGCCACACATTAAAGAGTTACTCCAACCACCATGACCACTTGTTCTAGAACAGGTCATGGTGGTAGGACTTTGTGCAGTGTTTCTACACAGGCACGTGGAACTAACACTGGAAGCCTTAATCTCCTCTTCCTCTTCTTTCCATTGAGCCACCCTGCCAACCCTGCCTCGTCATAGTGCTTGTATTTTATTATTTCACCTCCCTCTGACCAACCCAACCCCTCCTTTCCTTCCCATCTTACTCAGAGCATGCACATGTGCTTTGAGCTGCAAAAGCAGTCCAAGCCAACGTATATGATTGGACCATAAGAAGGCATCAGTGAAGTTGGATGGTATGTGGAATCCAGCAAGGGAAGCTGGATTCCAGGTAGGTTTATAGTATATAAGGTATACTATATTTTGCAGGTTTTTAAAGGGAGGACCTAATACGTAATGTCCATGTAACATAGGAAAGCATTGGATTGGCTGAGATTGTCAATTCTGATGATCTCAGCCAAGGAGGTGGGACAGGGCACAGCTAACAATGCCTATCTATGAGGAAGGTTCAGCATCTCAATGCAGAGTGTGGAGATGTTGTATGTCACTGCTGCACGTTGTATATCTCTGACTCAGGAAGCACCTATAGTGGCCGTCTGAGTGACTGCCACTGGAGGAGTCCCTAGGCAGCTATGTAAACACTGCCTTTCCTCTGTAAAGGCAGTGTTAACATGCAAATGCCTGCAGGGATAGGCTATAGACATCAGAACAAGCTATAGTTGTTCTGGTGACTTTAGTGACCCTTTAAATATTGTTTAGAGATAAATGTGCTGAAATTGACATTTGTTATTCATTTTACATATATTTTTTATATATTGAAAAGAACTGACTGAAACAATTTCAAGACAATCAGCACTAGTCGTGTTCTTCAACGGTACTGCCATGACAAGATTGTTAATTGACTTATAACTGGCACCAGACTGTGGGAGTGGGTGCAAACTAAACTGATAGGTACTTTTGTCAATTTGCCATTCACATGTAAGATTAAGTTCTTCCCTAGTATATAAACAGTAGCATCAAGTTTGGCCAGGCTGTCAAAAAAACCCTAGCTTCTCTTCTAAGTCACAACTGGCAAACCCTCTATGTATCCTTCCCATTAGAAATTAGTCATTTCTTTATTTTAAAATGATTTCCATAAAAAAACAACAGCTATATGGCTGATTCATGGATATTTTATTATTTTCTAACACATATTGGATGATTATAGAATGGCAGGAGGAATGACTACACCTGATTTAAAGTTAATAATCCCTTATTATTTGGGTGTGGTTCCCCTTTAAGGTGATTCTGGATCTAGTACAGTTGAGTCAGTCTTAGTCTAATTAAAGGAATAGTCAGGTCAGAGTTTATTGTCATAGTTGCACATTTAGTTTTTTGGTTAAATCTTCCACTGCACCCTGAATATTGCATATTGTGGCTAAAAGCACCACCACCATTTTTGCTGAGCAATTGGCATTCTACTTTGCCTAAAAGGCTGCCGTGACAAATGGATTCGGTATTGATCACAGCCATCATGCATTCATAATATGGTCATGCACAGAGATAGGGAATTCTCATTTTCACAATACAGGAGTTTTTATCTGTAACATTAATGTAACATTATGCAATAACCTTTATAGATGAGTTCCTGCGAGTTGCTTTTGTGGACCAATCAGAAACACCTGAAAGTGCAAAGTAATTTTCACATGTTTTTACAATCAAAACATTGATTGTCTTCTAAAGTGGTCTTCTAAATTTGCAATATATATACATTATATCTGTTATCAAATTTGAGTGCGGGGTTGGGTAGATTTGGTTTGTAATTGGTTTAGATTTGGTGATTTATTACTCTTAATAAGTATGCGCATGTTTTTTTTATTTCATTTTTTTTCATAATAGATTGGGATATTTGCAAAACATTTAGAACAAAGTTATTTATATTGTCTGTCGGTCAAATTGTCTTATATGAAAGTAGTTTACAGAGAGGAATTTATAGAATATGCTGCATGCACCCACATTTATGTATCATAATTGTTTCAGGCAATAATTAAAATAAACTGAAAATGTACAAGGTCTACAAAGAGTACGGTCTAGGCTGAAACATTGCTTTTCAGGGATAGAACTATGCAATGGATTTGATAGTACACCAGTAAGAGAATTTTTCCTCCTACTTTTCTCACTTCCTTTGTCTCTCCAACACTCCAACCTTTTGCCAAAGAGGCGTAGAACTGGGTGCTCAATATTGCTCTAGCTGTCTGACAGCCACTCAATTGATGTCTATATACAGATATGTGGCTGGATGGCATGTGTGTAATCTATTGTATTGTGTAAAAATTGTGCAAGATGTCTAAAGCATAGCTTCCAACTTTCTAAATGGACAAAGAGGGACACTTGAATTCGAGTGGAGGTGTGACCAGGGGCAGGGCAATTCTGATAAATTTTAGGTGACTTGCTAATAACAATACAAGCAAATGAAATATAATTTAGAGAAAGAACAATGTATCTTATTAATGATGAATGATTTCTAAAAGCACTTTTATAGGAGTTTAAAGACACAGGGCTGGAAGTGTTATCACTGTGGAGCTTTGTTATACACTCAGATACACCAACAATATAGAGCTCATAGAAAAGAGGGATGTTATGAAAGAAAAGAAAGTCAGTGGGGTTTGGGCCCCAAATAGGGACCATCCTTGCTAAATAGGTTCAGTTGGGAGATATGCCAAAGTGCAAGACACGGTTTGGTCCATAGAGTAAGAAATGATAACGTGTCCCAGAATTCATTGAATTGCGCACTATAGAGATAGCTTATACATTTAAAGTAAAGTCAATCAGCCCAACAGATATTATATGATTACATCAAACAGCTCCTTAATCCAGAAAAGCTAAAAAGAACACCTCCTATCGACTCCTCAGTAATATGTTTTTTTAATTTATTTTTTTAAAGAAGGGGTGGACAGGGGTGTGGACATTAACACACTTACAACATTGGGCAGGGCATCTGTTTCAACTGTCATGTGTTTTTTATGATGCCTACAGATGCAGCATGGGTCATCTTCTATCATTTTCTTTTAACTACTAAGCTACACGTTATATTTATGTATATTGGAGAGTGCCACAGCATTATATCTGCAGGTTGTATGCATTAAGAAAATAGTATTTAATCCATGAGTGCCCTTCTTCATTCATAAGCAGCTTTTATTCCAATTGCCTAAGAGATATTTTATTATTGATTTAAGTCAGTGTCAAAGCTACAAGCCAAATGCATGTAGTAACAATATAACTCACACTGATAAAAGAGATTTAAAGGGACACTGAAAACAATGTAACTGCTACAGTTTATTGTATTGGCTATGCTGGTAGGAAGATGTCGCTGAGAGCAAACCTTTTAAATATTTGCTGGGTTTTTTTTCCGTTTCATTTAGCAATATGTCTCCTGCCAATAATCCACCCCTGAATTACTGATACCCCTGTACTTGTACAGAGGCAGACAGTATAGAGCAGGCTTCCCCAAACTCCGGCCCTCCAGATGTTGCTGAACTACAACGCCCATGATTCTATGAATGAAATTAATAGGCTGAGAATCATGGGAGTTGTAGTTCAGCAACATCTGGAGGGCCGCAGTTTAGGAAAGCCTGGTATAGAGCCTTACTCTATTCGGTTCAGCCTTCCTCTCTGGCAGACTTTTTTTGTTTATTATCATTTTCCAAATCCTCACTTAGTTTGCCCTTCTTCTTTTTCCCTTGAAAAAGCTTAATTGTAAAGTTATATACGAGGAAAAGTAGGTACTACTTTTCCTTACGTAGAACCAGCAGGTTGCCAGAAGTTGACAAAGGGTGGAGCTTTAGTCAAGCTTCACTGCCTTTGTCAACTTTGTCATTGGCCCAGGATTCATATACTCACTCTCCTCCAGTACTACTTCACGTCCTATAGTGGGCAGTCTTCAGAGGTCCAGTCAGCCTATTACATCAATAATAATGTTCTCGCTGATCTGGAAATGCCTGTAATTTGACAATCCCGCCCAGCTGGGCAATGAATAATATTCAGGCGCTTCAATCTTAAAAACTGAAGATGGTGACGCCTATAAACAAGACCCAGCAATTTGTAAGTAACGGTAAGTAGAACAGATTTCTAGGTCAGAAAATGGCTGTTAGGCTTTACAGGGCACAGATGCACAGATCTGTGCCATGACAGACATTAATAAGTAAAACAAAATAGCTTTCTGCTTATCCATAGACTCATTATGTTGTTATGGTGGCAGGCGGGTTACTGTCAGTGTCACTTCTGCCTACTGCACTGCAGCATGACAAAGAGTTAGGTTGGTGGCCACTGATTGGCTGACACATCGGTGGGCACTAATTGAGAGAAATAGTACATAATTTGCAGAAAAGTAAAGCTGATCATGGCTCCTTGTTTTATTTTGTTTTAAATGTCTACATTATTTAATTCATTATTTTCAATCAATGGAGACTATGTGAATTGCTAAATTGAGAATGCATCTGTCCCACCATTGACTTACATTAAAAAACCCTATGCCAGGATTTCTGGGAAACGAGGTGACTGGAGTGTTCCTTAATTACCTTTATTATAATTCTTACTTGTATAGCAGAAACATGGTCTTAGCAAGTAACTAACAAAGTAATGTGATCAGCAATAACTCCTTCACTACTAAGCACTGACTGCCTCAATACAATTAGCATAGCATTTACAAGAACTAATTCCAGACACCCAGTCATTCCATAGATAGATGCTGGTTCACTATGGAATCCTTAAAAAAAAAAAATTTCTCACCCTGTAATCTTTAACAGGCCCCTCGTTACTGTGTTGTCCCAGCCATAGATGCAACTGTTCTTATAGAAAAGAATTTAGTAATGTGTATCCAGAAAATAAGATTATCTCGTAGATATTAGCATAAATATGTCTTCCAGTTAAATCTTGTCTTATAGTTACTATAACATGACTTGGATGTCACTTAGCGGGGTAAGACACCATGAGATTTGACATTAGACGGAGGAATTGGATTTGCATAATTCTCTTCCAGTCAGAAGGTCTTCACTTTGTGCTTGGATGTCATGGAATGAGATACATAGTGAGCATGGAAATAGCCTCATTTTTTATAAGAAAACTCATTTCTGGGAAATAGAAAATGTTAAAACGTACAGAATCAGATACTTAATTATTCATTTTCCAGAAACATTTTGAAAGTGTTGTGTTTTTCAGACTTTAATTTTTTTTAACTTGGCTTGCTTAAAAAAAATAAAAATGGAAAAAGCCCTGAATTATCCAAAAAGTCCCTTAAAACGCAGATCGTTAAGCTAGTTTAACATCTCCTTGAGTGATTTCTAAATCTAACTAGTTACAGGCGTCATAGCAGATGACACCTTCTCTGCTCTGACACATTCATTCCAGTTCTATTCTTTTACCCATCTTCCTCCTAAATTTGTAAGTTTTATTAAGAGAAGCTCTATTCTTCTTTTTTGTCTTTGCATCAATATTTCTAGCATTTTATGCTATTTATATCCCAGTGTAAAGCACTGGAGAACATATTTGCACTACAAAAAAAAATAATAATTATTATAATAATAATCAAGTCAAATTAAATGTATGGAGCTAAAGGTCAAAACATTATTTAACCCCATAAGGACACATGATGGAAACATTCCGTGATTCCCTTTTATTCTAGAAGTTGTGTCCTTAAAGGGACACTGTAGGCACTGTATCTGCTTCATCTCATTAAGCTGGTTATAGTGTCTGGAGTCCTCTGGTACCATCATTTCTTTCAGCATTAAACAGTTTTTAAACTTTTAATGTTTTAATGCTAAACAAGAGTCCCCGGCAATCCATCCCCTCTGTGCTGCTTTGGCTAATAAGGAAGTATTAGCCTGAGCAGCAATAGGCAGCTGTGATTGGCTGAGAGTGTCAGCTGACTGCTTTTAGCCTGTCAGAGTTCCAACTGACGGTATGAATGGGTATGGCAACAAGGAAGTGTGTAATCTCTGCCTTAGCTACACATACTGAAGGGGCAGGACTGTGGGTGGCCAGAGACTCTTATTTTGTGGCATACTGCACGAACATGGTGCAACACTGAATGGAGGGACAGTGCCAGGGCACTCCAGGCACTATAACCAATTCAAAGAGATGAAATGCTTATAGTGACTACAGTGTCCCTTTAAGGGAATATATATTTGACTGTTATTCCTTTTATTTGTTGATGGTAAGAGTAGTATAGCCTATAACTTTACCTCCTTCTCTTGTGGACCAGTGGTGTAGATAGTGGTAACCTCAAAAGGATCTAGTTGAGGAAGTCACTCGCAAATGTCCTTTATTTACTGATTGCAAGAAAACCACAGTTTTCTGAGCCACCACAAGGCAGCCCTTCACCAAAGATTATAAATTAAAGGTCACCTGAATTCAAAGAGATACTATTTATACAATTCAGGACACTTCTTCAGCAGAGAAACTACCGTAATTAGAAGGAAGATCCATTCTAAGACATTGTCTATTTTTTTAAATATTTTGCCTTGTGACATGTAGACACTGTTCTCTGTTTCCACTACTATATTCCAATGCAAGTAAATCTGTTGTTCAGTTTGATGTGGTTTAGTGAGAGGCCAAGTGAGTTCTGTGCCTTAGATGTCAAAAATCTCTCTTGTCCTGCTTTCTTGCAGCCCAGACCCAAAACACACAGCCCAAAACCACTAGAAACCATATAGAAAAGACAGTGGTGGTTTTCCACAATACTGCAGATACTTCCAGAATAATAATTTCTGCATTAGGAATACAGTGTTCTATGAAATTATTGATATTACATAACAGCGTAATATTTGCAATATTTAGTGGAAATAAAAGATGCATGTTAGATTGGAGCTGTTGAGAATTACAAAGGGATATAATCACGATGTATGTGCAAAGCTTGCATTTTACGTGATTAAAATACAATTGGTATTTGCAGTTTGTCTTTATCCGTACATTTGTGAATAATTCTCCTCACTTGATTTTTGGTGCATTTTAAAAGAATCTGCAATCATATTTCTCTGCTGCTTGGTCTGCAGAGTAATTATAGTACAGCTGGTAGGCTCAATATAAATTGCTTCAATGTGTTGAATGTTCCGACATTATTTTAAGGATATGCAGATTTTTTTTTTTCAATTAAATCTGATTAAAAAAATCTATCAGATGGCCTTGTCTTGTCTTTGATCAAATCTACTGAATGTTTTTTTTTCTAATTCTCTGAAAAAAGGCTCAGATGACTTCTAAAATGCTACGCTGCTTAAAGACCATTAAAAAGGAATACTGCAAACAAATAAATGGGTTTGAAGTGGTACTATATGCACCCAGACCACTTCATCTCATGGAAGTAGAGTGAGTGCAGTGTTCCTGTCCCCTAAGCCCTGCAAGTGAGAACAGAGAAACTACAATGTTTACATTGCAGTGTTAAGACTGCCTCTAGTGGCTGTCTACCAGGCAGCCACTAGAGGCACTTCCTGCATTTTCAGAGAGTTTAAAGGATCACTATAGTGTCAGGAAAACAAACTTGTTTTCCTGACACTATATAACCCTTAGGTCCTCCCCACCCTCAGGGCCCCCTACCGCTGGTTTTAACCCCTTGGGCTAATTACTTTAATCCAGCACTGGGCTCCCTCGGTGCTGGTGACCTCTACTCCCACTCCGACGTCAGCTCCCATTTCTCAATGCTTTCCTATGGACGTTCTGCATGCTGAATGCGATTTTCGGCTGGATTAAGCCTGCAATGTAAACATAGCAGTTTCTCTGAAACTGCTATGTTTACATCTGAAGGGTTAAACGCTGGGGGACCTGGCACCCAGACCACTTCATTGAGCTGAAGTGGTCTGGGGGACTATAGTGGTCCTTTAACTCAGTGAAACAATGTTGGACGTCTTCACACTTCACATGAGGACGTCCAGCATCTTCAAAACCCCCATAGAAAAGCAATTGCCGTACATGTGCATTATGTCTTCTATAAGCATGACATAGCTGGAGAAGGAGAGTGATCCTGGAATTAAAGTAAGTAAAAAAAAAGGAATTTTAACCCTTTAATTGTCGTGGGGGAAGTTTGGACTTAAAACTAGGGACAGAGGTATACTATAGCATTAGGAATACAGTTTTGTATTGCTAACACTATAGTGTACCTTTAACACTACAATTCAGTACACACATGTATATAAATATACAATCTGTTAAAATGCATACATGAAATCAGAGTATTAAAAGTGGTCATATTCTCATCCATAGGTTTTTGTGTGTGAAACTAACTGGCATTGTAGCTATATTAGCTCGCTCATAGACACAATGAGAGGGTTTGTCTAGCTCCTTAGGGTAAAACACAGCTCCACTATTACATAAAAGAACATTGAATGGCGAACAAGGTGATCATGTGAATGAAAAACTGTTAAAAATAAATAAAATTGTGTATATAACACTATGGAAATGCCTTAGGTGTCCCTTTGAACAACGTCACTACTAGTTTGAAAATGCCCTGTAGCATATACATATTTATCCTGTTTCAATATGTTTTTATTTACTGTTTTTAAAGGAACACTATAAGGTTAGGAATACAAACATTTAATGCCTAGTTTTAGTGTTCTGCTAACTATTCAAATGCAAGCATTAAAAAGCATTAAAAAAAGATTTACTTGTAGCCTTCACTGTGTCAATCTCTGTGCTGCCCCTTTTGCCTCCTTGGCTGAAATCATCAATCATAGGCATTGTGAGGCTAGTGTTAAATTGCAAATTGCCACGCTGTGCCAATCAGTGAATCAATGCATCTCTGTGGGGAGAATCTAGTGTCTCCATGCAGAACGTGGAAATGCTGAGTGTTAATCCTGCAGAGATTAAAACAACTTGACCAGGAAGTCCCTCACACAGTTCTCTGAGTAACAGCAACTAGAGGTGGACTTAGCTGGTTAAGTACTGTATTTTCTCTTAAAAGGCAGTGTTTATACTGTTAACCCTATAGGGACAGACTGTATCCCTCAGAAAAACTACATTGAGCGGTAGTGTTTCTGGCGAGTATACTGTCCCTAAGAAAGTCTTTTGTTAAACATTACAGTGTTTCCTATAATATTTTTATTGCTATTACGTGTACTAGAAATTGTGTTTATATTCATCTCAAATTGTAAATTTGTTATCAGACAACTGGCCAGTAACGTAACCCAGCATATAAAATTTATTTATAAACAAAAATCGGCTCGAGTTACATAGTTTCAATTTACATAGTCTTGTCTGCAACCTAACCTGATCTAAGTGTAAGGGCAGCCTGTCTGTTACCTGTAGGAATGATCAAGTACGGCTCACTACATCCGAATAAGACCTGTCAGAATGCTATGTTTGGAGTGAAAGATGTTCCATTTTACTTAAAAATCTAGATTTAATTAACATTTTCTCTTTGAAACTAAATTTCTTTTAAAAGTTTAGTGTCTCTCTTAAAGCATTCAGGAAAGCAAACAAGGAGATGGTTCAGTTTCCAGAGCTCTTAATCCCGTTCATGTCAGTTCACGTGCCAGAACTGTTATATTATAGACTGTGCCAATCTCATCATCCTGAAGCAGTTAATATAATTTATTTACATATCATATGGGTGGCACCATCAGTTAGACCCATGTGTGGAACCCACTTGCTCAACACAGTCGGTAGTTTGGTCTCTGATAACTAATGAAATTATAGGAATGGTCATTTTTTATTTTGCTTTGTAAAAATTACTTTTTGTTTGTCAATTTTCGTGCCCCTATACTCTGCTTCCCATATTGTTTTGTTTTAACATAACTGAAAAAAAAAATAGCGGAGCATTTCCTTGTATCTTATAAAATAAAAGTCTGATAGCTTTTAAGGACATTTCTTGTATAGTAGACCATTAGCCAGCTGACATTGTTAATAGGTGACAACATATATTTTGCACTTTGATTTAGCATATATTTTATAGTTTCTTATATTTTATCTAAAAACAATTCAAACATTACTTGGCTTACGGCAAACACTTTGTGACTTACTCAAAACCAGTCAACCAGACCTAATACAAATATAAACCTATTTATGCACCTTGTATTTTTTGCTGAAAAAGTGACTGGACTTTTCGTGATGGTAAGACATGACATTGTGACTATAAACACTGTACATTACATTTTGAATATCTAGTTAACATTTGAGCTGATAATTGGCATTCCACTGTTTTGAAGACTACAATATATCATAATAAGAGCAGCATTTTTTTTAGTTATTGTGTGTGTTTTTTGAGTGTTATGTGGGTTAAATAATTATTTTCATACAGGCATTCACAATAACTGTAAGTAAGTAAATTAAACTATTGTTACTGCACCCTTAAAGGGACACTATAGTCACCAGAACAACTACAACTTATTGTAGTTGTTCTGGTAAGTATAGTCAGTCCCTGCAGGCTTTTTGCCACAAACACTTCCGTTTCAGAGAAAAGACAAAAGTGTTTTCATTGCCCAGGGATACCTCCACTATCCACTCCTCAAACATCCACTAGCATGCTTCCTGGGTCAGTGTTGCACAGTGTGTGTGCAGCACTGATGTTCGCTCTGTAAGGAGATACTGAACTTTCACTATACGGATGTGTTGATTCAATGCATCTCTATGAGAGATGCTGATTGGCCAGGCCTGCCTCCTAGACTGAGAGCATCAGAATTGACGATCTCAGCCAATCCAATGCTTTCATATGGGAAAGCATTGTGATTGGCTGAGATCATCAATTCTGATTATGTCAGTCAAGGAGGTGTATTGGGGCAGAGCCATTGTCAGAGGACCGGTGCAGCACTGGAAATAAGGCAAGTTTTCTAGTTATTATCCCCACGGACCTCAAGCGTCAAATTTTACCCATAGGAAAGCATTGCATAATGCTTTCCTATGGGGAGGTCTAATGCGCGCATGGCCATTGCCACACATGTACATTAGGTTTCCCCCGCCGGCTGACGTCGGCAGGTGAGGAGCGTGGGCTGAGCCTGACCCAGCGCCGAGGGACATCGGTGCTGGATTCAGGTAAGTGGTTGAAGGGGTTTTAATTGGCTACAATTAACCAAGTTTGTTGTTTTTTCCTACTGCAGGTCATTTAGATCTGTAGGAGCCTGAATGTCTCTAGTTTAGTGTGCAGTGGGTCAGCACGACTCAGAACTATCAGAATCTGACCCAGTCTTGGGGTCTATTTATTATATTACCGTTTGGAGCTCGTTCATATTTTAAATTGACTTCATTATGTAAGAACCTCCCATTAAGCTCTCCCTAACTATCCCCACCGGTACTTATCCTGGTAATGGACCATAGTTTGAATCTGTGCTTGAATGCAGGAAAGGTCAGTTCTCGGCAAGAACCTGAGAGCCCACATCAAATCTTATTATTTAATGCAGCTTAAAATCTGATAGAATAATTGTGATGGACTATTAAAGTTTTAGCATTTTAAAGACTCTTGAACGTCCACTCCGGTAGCAGATTTTCATGTATGGTGACGCAAAGTGCAACGTAGCTACTTAGTACGTGGTCTATATGATATGAGCAGTTAGACACTGGCATTCCTAAGGACCAGAACTGAAATAGCTACTGATATAGAAAAGTGTATTGATTACAGCTCTCTTTCTGCTCTGACACGTTAGCCTTTACATCCAAAAGTACCGGTGGCGTTGCAGTTAATATTTTAACTTGTGGGAAATTTGAGGGCAGCTGCTGTTTAAATTGCCCTTGTTGTTTTGAAACTAGAAAAAATGTTTGAATAGCAAGGACACCCATGTGATAAAGCTGCAGTTTTGCTGTACACACAATGCTTCATGTCCCTAGACCAGGAATAGACAACCTTTGGCACTCAAGATGTTGTGGACTACGCCCATAATGCTTTTACAGTAGTCCACAACATCTGGAGTGCCGAAGGTTGCCTACCCCTCTCTAGTCCTTCCATGCACAATTTTCTTAACAGTATTTACGTCTAAGCACAGCCTTCAGTGAAGTAGTTTATATAGCTGGATTACATATAACACCATGTCTGTGACTGTTTATTTCCTGGACTTCACCTTTCGGTGTAACAAAGATCGGAATTCTCATCTCCTCAGCCCACAAGAATCATAACGAATATGAGTCACTGTTAGTGACAGGTTTAGTTTTAGTTTTAGTTTGACCGTCCTTTTAAATAGTTCTCTTGGTAAGAGTGTAAAGGTTAAACTGCCTGCGAAGAAACGGATTGGGCAGCAAATAAATATCTATAGCCGATAGGGGTATCTGTTGCAGAGGAAGGAAGATAGCCAATTGTCAACTAGTATACATATTGCTTACTTGCAACCTGTGTTAAAGGGGAAATGTCACTTCCCAGAATATGTACTATTATGTTAACATATCTCTATATAAACAAATGTGTTTTTTTTTGTGATGTGCAATAAATAAAAATTAAATATAAAATATCCACCTTCTTTATTATGCATCTGGGCACCTCCATTTTGGCTCCATGTCAATCATTGATAAAAGCTCTATACTGTACTTGAACATTGCACCTGGCAGTTAGCATAGAGAAAGTGTATAGGAAAGAGAAAAAATTAAACAATGTTTTTTTTCCCATTTGCAATAGTTGCCATGAATGCGCCTGGATTGAACCAGAATGTGATGTAATTTGTTAAATCATTAATGTAAAATTACAATAAAAAAGGAGGACGACATGAAGAAGGTTGTTTCCAATATTTTATGTGATGGAGTATTTTAAGAGAAGATCCCCTTTAAACGCTTTAATTCTCACAAAATTTTCATAAAGGGGCTCTTGATTTCTTTCTAAAACCTGCAATATTGAACCTCTTCATGACTGTCACTTAGTCAAATCCCATGCTGACAATCCTAGCAAGTAAAGAACATGTACCCAACATTCTGATCCCATGCCAGTGACTACTAACCTTGCCTTCCCAGATACTTTTTAGCTATATTTCTCATGATGCTCAGGTACCTGGACTGACACGTTATCCTGGGAAATGTAATTCACAAACCTCTGTGATTTCACACTTGGCATAACTGTTAGGTATTGGTGATCTCTTAAAGAACAAGGTGAAATTGTGTGATTTATGTATTTCTAAATTTAAAATAGCCAGATTGGGCAAAGAAAGAAACCACAATATATTTTGACTACAAAGATAAAATCACATCTATCTTGCACATGCCAGATTCTAATCACTGAACGATTTGAAAAGAATACACATTTGTAGATTCAGTAACTATAGATTCTTGTAATCTGGTAATCCAGGAGATTCTTTCTTTTCCATTGGAGTATTTGAAGGTTGTATGCATAACTGTTCACATACTATATCTATTATGCTAGCATACCTTAAGTTAAGATGTTGGCATACCCTACTCTGGGAGGTATGATATTGGGAAGGTGTGGGGCTTCCTAGTGATACAACATACATCTCTAGCATTGGCCAAAAATGGGCCTACCTGAAAATTCCTACCTGCAGTAGGGTGCAGTGTGTTGGTGTTTGCATGTGTGTCTGTGTGTATGTGTGTGTATAATATATCTATATATATTAAAATAAAAATGTATTTTCTCACCCCTCGTGGGTGGTATATTTATTGCTCATTCTCGGATCCTCTACCAGAGGCCTGGGAGTCTGAGGATTCTGCATAGTATTTTATCTGTTCCTAGAACTGCACTCTTCTGGACAGCGATCTCATATGTCCCACCTGGAATCTGTTGAAACAACCCCACACCTTGGGAGTCACAGCCTCGAGTGCTCCTATCACAACTGGGACTACTACTGCCTTCACTTTCCGCATCCTTTTCTAGTTCTTCTTTCAGTCTTTGGGATTTGTCCATATGCTCATGTTCCTTCTTCCTGATGTTATAGCCACTGGGTATTGCCACATCCACCATATCTACCACCATGACCATAGATCGGTTGGCCAGTACCTTGTCTTTCAGGATCTATATATATATATATATTTTTTATTATTATTATTATTTGTAAATGTTTTAATTTTTTTTCTTTCTTATATATAGACAGACAGACAGACAGACACACACACACACACACCCACCAAACACATGTGTAACTTCATATTTGCTGGTTTTATTTACATTGTAACATTTCTGTTTAAATCCATTAAGTAAACAAAAAATGCATTGCAATTCAACAAGAGTAGCTCATCATTTGAATGTTTAGCAGTGGAGCTGTAAGGTAAGCAGAGCTGCATCTTTACACGTGAAGCCAGGCTTTCATATTTCAGTCTAGTAGTAAACAAACAGAGAGTCCTGAATCTAGATTTACAAAGCACTGCGTTCCAGACATCCTGCTTCACAGGGATACGAGGCGATTTAGAACTTGACCTGTATGTGGGTGGCATTATGTGAGAGAAACAGGGGGAAAATACCAGAGTCTACATGACGGCTCACTGATAACAGCCAGATGTAACGTATCCATAAAGAGGCCTTTCAGTGGTGGTATACAAAAAATACAAGGACTTATTGTAGAAGTCAAACATGCTTCTAACTACACTACAGGCTAGGTAAAGACTGTGTGGCAGTTAAACAGGTCAAGGTTAACTGTGTACATGAACAAATGTAAACAGACATCTTGATAACCAAGTCCCAAGACATTTTTTTTTTTTCAGCTCTGCATCGAGTCACTCGTTTCAGGCCATTGTTATTAATAGCAAAGTTTATGTTTCAGTAGAATGGACTGGACACTTTCCTATGCAGTGTTTTCAGAAATAAAACAGATGTGTGAGCTATCTCTGTTTGAACTAATCGAACGAGAAACAAAACAGCCGATCCTAGACTATACTGTCTGACCAAGTCAGCCAGAAAATGAAAGGGGGGAAGTCTACAGAAAATGAACAGATACTATAGACAAAAAAAAAAGCTCAGAAGAGGCAGTCGTATTATCAAGTTCACCATCAGCCTCGTCCCAGATGAGGGACATTTTGGAAAGTTTAAAACACAAGTAATCTCTGCAATCTGTCTGAAGGAGATTATTTATAAAAAATTTCTTCTCAAATGCAATTTTTTTCCATCTTTAAAAAAAATAAAAATCCTTACAGCGTGTTTTTCCACCAAATGTAAAGAGAAAAAAATATAGTGCATCTACAGGCAACAGATGTTCATGGGTAATATGTGAGAACCTTCTCCCCCCCATGTAATGAGCAAGTAAAATATTCCAAATGGTGTTTAAGTATGCGCTGCATCTATGTCATCTGTTTGGTCTAGTGTTTTCCTTTATTTATTTATTTTTTACATTTTCTTTATATTCTTTCTTATGTTTTATTATTTTACCTTTTCTATATGTTATTATTTTCACTTACAAGTACTCTTGTTACTTTTGTGCTTTTGAATATTTAGTTGAGACACTCAGCATGCAACACAGGTCTCTACTCCATTCATTTCATTATTTTATTACTATTTTTTTTTTATCCTTCCCCTTTTATTCTTTATGGCTGAAAGTGGGTGTCACATTACACAAGCAGGACATATTTATCGAGCTCTGTTTAATTTCTAAAGGGAGTTGGAACCTCATGCTTTATGTAGTGGGTATGTAAATGGATCATAAATTCTAGAAGCCCTTTTGAGTCACCAGCACTTCTAGGATAGCTTTGGTGAAAAATACAGTTATCTTTCTCTTTAGTGTTATTGATGCGTATGATTTATTTCAAGACAGTATGGTTGGAATTGTAAATTGGCAGATCTGTATGATTTAAAAAATTTGGATTTCCCAACTGGTGGATCTAGAACTATTATTATTTTTTTAAATATAGGCTTTCAGTTCACAGCCAATCCTAGGCCCGATGGCATGCATTGTAGGTGCCTACTGCTGTGTGTGTTCTAAACGCTGAACCACATTGTGTTGTAGAAACCGCAGTCAGGCCATATTTGATTTTTCCAGTAGAGTGACGTTATCATTTCATTGGGAATGGGAATTATTTCAAGGAGTTTATTGTGGCATAGTCTGCCATATCTGCTTTAGAAGTGCTTTACATGCAGTTTTATTAGCTAAACATCAGTTAAGGAGTTTATTTATTTAGAGTGTTTAATGGCGAACAGACAGTGGACTGTCAAAATTCATTTCAAAGTACCTGAGCTCTAAAGAAAATATCCAAAGTCCACTAAGTTGAAGTTATTTAATGTTATTGCTAGGTTAATTTGCCTACACGTGTACACTAGTATAGATGTCACATTAATATGATGTCGTGTTTGTACTTACGTGTTTGCATATGTGTGTCTTGTTAAAAAATTGCTTTAGACTAGATAAAGAGGGCAAATTCATATATTTTGCATTGTTTCTGTATTAGTAATTTATATAGTATGTATTTTTGTATCTTTATTGTCTTGTTTTGTTTTGTTTTATAATTCTATTAAGACGACTTTTTAACATTTAGTAAAATGCTCATACTAACTTGTTTTAATGGGAAACCCTTGAGTAGTAGTACACAATTGCTGGAGTGCCAAAGGCTAGCAATCCATTCTCGATAAAGTTGAAGTTATGTTTCAAAACTGGTCCAGCTGTGTGTGAATTACACTGTTAAAGTTAGGGATGTTCATGTGACATTAAAAGTAAATCTGATAGTTTAATGTGATGGTTTGGCAACTGAATACCAAAAATGCACAAAGAGAAGGCTGCATTCAGCCCAATTTAGCAATAATATGCGAAATACATCAATCAATATTACCAAGAAGTGGCTAACACTGGGGGTTATTCACTGAAGAGTGACGAGTAATAATGTCACAAAAAAGCAAACAAAGGCAATCTCACTGAAAATGTGCCCCCTAACCCTGAGTGGGAGATTTTTTTCCAGTTAGACTATTTTGACTTACATTTTGCAGGTCTTTTGTACTTCTATGTATAAACCCCATAGAATAAGATTATATTATCAGTAATATGATTATTGTATAGTGTTTGAGTAACTGATTACATCGATATAAGTGGTTTATTTTTAGTAAAGAAATGTGCGGCTGCACAGTGATAATATCTGAGAGATCTTAGAAATATACTGTGACGACCAAAATTGCTACATAATCCCTACATCCTTGGAAACTTTTGTCTCATTTTGACTGTTGAAAATATTAATACTTAAAAGGACACTATAGTCACCCAGATCACTTCAGCTCATTGAAGTTGTCTGGGTGCCAGGTGCCCCATGTTTTAACCCTTCAGATGTAAACATAGCAGTTTCAGAGAATCCAACCTCTAGTTCGAAATTCACGAAATTCACATCCAGCATGCAGAACGTCCATAGGAACGTATTGAAAAATGAATGTGTGCGTGGATCTTGCCGCGCATGCGCATTCTGCTCCACTCCAAAGCTGACGTCGGCGGGGGAGGAGAGGTCATCAGCACCTAGGGAGCTGAGGGTTTTAACCCCTTCAGCACCATGGGAGGGGGGCCCTGAAGGTGGGGGGGTCCCAAGGATGATATAGTGTCAGGAAAACCCGCTCTGGCATCACTGCTGCCCACTTGTGGTCCTATCAAATGCTTTCTCAAGAGATGCATTTGATTTAACCTTTTTAAAAGGCCTAGAGCACATGTGATGGAGGAAGGGAGGGAGTGGAGGCAGGCAGGAAAGGATATTAAAAGCATGAAAAGATATATGGAGGTATTAAGGGTATAGGGAGGTGGGTAGAGTGTGGGGGGGGGATAAATGGAAGAAGGATGGAGGGTGGGAGGAGAGATACTTCATTCTGGGCTGCCTAAATCATGTGTGCAGGGGGTTCAGCTAATCCCCCCGGCAGAAACGCTGCACGTACAGACTCCTATCACCATTTACCAGCACGTATAAAAGCAGAAATGGTGGTTGAAGTCACCCTTTCAGTGTCATTCTAAGCACCATCACAACTTTGCACGATTGTAAAGCTGATGGTGCACAGAGCGCCCTGAACCTAATCTAAGCTGTGAGCATGGATTAGAACTGCAGCAATTTGTAAAATAAAAAAGGTGCACTGTGAGAACCCTGTACACGCAGCTTTCAATGAGCTCCCTCCAGGAGACAGAGCTGGTGCAGTCTGTGAGTTTGCTGATTAATGCACTTAGCCCTTTTCAATAAACGGTGTGTTAAATTGTGTGTTAAGTGATCTCAGGCACAATATGGCTGCTATCAGTGTACAGACCACCTTCACTTATCCTTTTTGCTGTGTGGAACTACTCTCAGACATAAGCTACTTCTGTTAGAAAGGTTTATGGGCTATGTAGGTAGCTGCATGCAGACCCACAAAACAGTGCTTAAATAGATATGTTCCTTTTATTTATTGATTTATTTTTTGCATCATTTTTTAAGTTACACTCCAAGCACCATAACAAAACAACTTAGTTTATTTTTCAAGTTTACAGCTTTTCTCCCTATTAGATTCATCAAGGCGCTGTCTTAACTGTGAGGCTGTAGTGGTTATGGTGCTTGGAGTGTTTCTTTAACCATTATATATATAATTGTATAATTATGACCTTGCGCCTCAAACAAAAACATAATTATCAGTGCTTTTCAATATTTTAAATAGACTCGGTACTAGAAACTTGAATAGCAACATAGCAGCAACATACTACCAGATGTTGTTACATTGTATCACACTGCTCCCATCACTCAGCTACAACAATGTTGAGAACGGCAGGTTGGCAAACCCAGCATTATAGAGTTAACACAGAAGGGTTAACACGGCATAAAAAGAACAAAACCCTTAACTTCTTAACGTTTTATTACAAGGTTGAGATTATTTATTCATTTGTAATTTATTAAAATATGGCCAGCACACACAATGCCTATCACAGCGTATAGTGCCTGGGGTATTTTAAACAGAGATATACAATACTAAAAAATGACAAAAATCTGGAGTACAATGTATATTTGCATTTGATTTTTTTTTAGTCTGCGTTGTGATATAACATGCGTAAAAACATTAAAAATTCACAGCTGGGAGTTTTGCAGGATTTTATGTCTGATGCCCAGAGGAAGTCTCAAATGATGAGTCTGTAAATTCTAAGTAGACTCTTAAGAATAATGGATGTATTTAATCATTAGAACCACTTAAGGCTCAGTGCTCCTCTGGCTGGTTTTCTAAGAAAGCCTTGCAATACGAAAGGAAACAAAACAAAACCGAAAATAAAAAACAAACACAGAATACAAGGCTTCGTTTCCCTTGAAGTTGTTTATACGGAATGCGTGTATCATAATGAGTATTGATTTCTATTTTAAACAGAACGGAAAGAAAAACACAAAACGCAAAGGCAGGGGTAGATAAAATGTTGGTCCCCAGCTTTTTTTGTACCAATTATTTTTGGGTGCTTAGGGTAAATAATGGGGTTTTACAGGCACTCAAAGCCTAGCCCCTCTGTTGTCATTCAGATATTGAACAGTCTCGCTCCTATAATATCCATCCAAAGTCATCTACAGTCGTCTAGATTCTAGACCAGGGGTTCAGAAAAGGTAGATCCCCAGATGTTGTAGAACTGCAGTCCCATGATGCTTTGCATGCCTTTAGAATGCTTTTAGAATGACAAAGCATCATGGAAGTTGTAGTTTTAAAACATCTGGGCATCTACCTTTTCTGCACCCCTGTTCTAGAATCTAGAATCAGCCTGACTGATTTTGTACATTGTTCCAAAATAGTGTAAAAGCCTCTTTGGCACTTTGATGAATCTCCCCCAATGTTTCAATGCCACACAGATTGCAATTTTTGACCTTGGAATCTTGATAATTGTGAAGCATTTGAAAAAGTAAAAATAAATTAATAAATAAACTTAATCAGAATATTTGTGATTATAAAGATTATAAAGTATCACACTAACATTTCCAGAGTCTGTATGTATAACTGGCTCAGGTAAGTACACTCATAGTATGATACATAGGATAACTTTCCCAGGTGTCTCTGGATCTTGTTCATAGGAGTTTTCACCCTCCGGAATAAGTGTCAGAGAGAAGCACCGAAGGTAAGATAAAATATCCAATTTTAATACATAATAAATAAAAACCTTACATTTCATAGAACATGGTGCCTTGAAAAGTCCACACAGTATGCGCAACGCGTTTCAACGCCTAGATGAGTCTTCCTCAGGTGCTGTATCACACTCTGAGTGTACTTACCTGAGCCAGTTATACATACAGGCTCTGGAAAATGTGAGTGTGATACTTTATAAGTGTTTCTTTAGATATTCACCCATTTTATTGAATCTGCTGTATTGCCCTATGAGATCGTGTATGTCTTTTGTTACATTGAGAATACTCAAGAATCTGTAAAGGTTATATATAATGTATTTTTTATATTTGGGGTACACTGTTACTTCATCCCTTTATGTGCTGTTCACCCTCTTCTGTAAATGCCTATGTTTTATTTTGGAATTTGAGTGATTGATTTCACTGTGGTAACAAGCTGCATTATTCCACACTGCATGGTATTTTAATTGCACTTTATATTTAGCGCCAAGTTGTGTTGCCCTTCTCTGTCTTTTTTATATTGTTATTAGTAAGCCACCTAAAATTTCTCAGAGCAGCCCCACCCCTGGTCACACCCCAACTCACACCCCTAAAATTAAAGTGTCCCTCATTATCCATTTAAAATATTGAGAGGCATGCAATGTGTACAGGCAGGGCAGTCCTTGTATATATCTAGGGGTTATGACAAAGCAGAATGATATGGTATCAGAAACAGAACTCCTCAATACAGAAGATGTCAACAGAGAGAGAATCTTTACAACTGAATCTACTTTTTTATCGATTTATGAAGAATGCACGTATTTTATTATAAAATAATTCAGCTTCACAATTTTAATACTTAACTAGACCTTTGAAATTCAGATTGATATATATGCCTTCACTTCAAACATACAGTTTTACATCTTGTGAATTATACAGGGTTGAATTTAGATACTTGGTATATGTCACATGTAATGATATAATCTGTTATAATAGTTTCAGCAGTAAAACTTCTTGCAATATATTAGAGTAGTCGAGACTTAGCTGATATGAGCATACATTGTTAGTTGTGCTTCTTAGTTCTGTGCTTTTATGTGGCTGAACTTCTAAAATCTTGGTCAATTATGATCCATATGGTTTCAATATCTCATTTATGACTATTCTGTGAATAGCTGTCCTGTGCTCTGTACTATAAAGAATACACATAAGACCAATCTTTGACTTAAAGGGACACTACAAGCACCCAGACCACTTCAGCTCATTGAAATGTATTTATAAAATATTTTATTTATTTATAAAATACTTTACCAGGCAAGATACATTGAGATTTCTCTCGTTTTCAAGTATGTCCTTTGGAAATGGTCTGGGTGCAGTGTCCCTGTCACACTTAGTCCTGCACTGTAAAAAATTGCAGTTTTATAGAAACAACAATGTTTACATTGCATTACTAAGACAGTCTCTAGTGGCAGTCTACCAGACTGATGCTGGACGACCTCACGCTCTGCATGAGACCATCTAGCATCAGTTAAATAGCCATAGAAAGTATTGAGGTAATGCTTTCCTATGAGCAGGTCCTGATGCGCTCGTGGCACGTGCCGCGCATGTGCATTACCACCCCCTCATTGGGTGACATCAGAGGAGGCGGACCGCCGACCCTAGAGGCAACCATAGTGCTAGGAATACAGATTTGTATTTCTAGCTCTATAGTGTCCCTTTTAAAAAATGTGATAATGAAAGAGGCACTCCAAGATGGATTGTCACACCTATTTTAAATATTAATGAATTTAATTAAATAAATAAATGAAGCTAATGACTCACATTGAACTGAGTTTACATGTCAACTCTAGGACTCAAGTCATGTCACGTAACATTTTCAGAAACAGGGACATCTGATTACCCACTGAAAACATCTGTACGTCAGGTTGACATTGTCCAGTTGCCCTCGTGGTAGTTAAAAAATATATATAACATGCTAAAATATAGTAGTTTGCCATGTTTATTTTTAATGATGTCTTTTGTAAAATTCCAAGTGTTAGAATCTAGCCTGATTTGTTCATGATTGCATCCATTGGAAGAAATTGCATAAACTGATATAAAATGGCATGAGATAATCTCAATGAGAGGAGTTGGCAAAGACTGTCCCTTGTGGTTTATATCACTGACGCAAGCCACTCCCTGTTGCTTTACTTTGCAAGTTTTGCAATAATAATAGCACATGAACGCCAATGTTGGAAAAAAAATACGTTTATTTATAAGGTTGGAAAGATCATCTTACATCTTAGATTAATGCCTGTCTCCCCCATCACAAAAAAACCTGCTATTCCAAAGTAGGGTGAAAAGATCTTCTCATTAAAGCTCTTCTCTGTCGCCTGTAAGTTATCACTAGAGATAATCTCCTGGCCAATCCATGGCCAAATGTGTCTCATAGAGAAAGATTGTGAGGCAGGACACGTGCGGTGATTGCCACGTTGGGTTGGATATGCTTCCCTTAGAGAAGCATTGAAAACAGCTCTTCTCTTCAAAATTTCTACACTTTTCTGCCTTGAGCAAGAACTCGAGTTAGGAAGAGGAACACTCCAGGCTGTCTTGTTGAGATCCGGGAGGTGTCAACAAGAGGGGTTATAAAAGTAACTTTTATAAATTTAGACACAGGGAAAGACAATTCACCCATAAAGCACTTCAGCAAGCTGAAATGCTTAGGGTACTAGTGTGTCTTTTAAAATAAAATTTACTTTTGTAATAAGAGCAAATTGTTTTTTATGTTTTGTAGCTCTGTAATAGATGATACATTTCATTTCTTGTTACTCATAGTCATATTATCAAAAAAAAAAAGAAGCAATGCTTTGACAGGGGAATATCTCAGTTCTCTCTGTCAGTGAGATAAGTCAATTTTCACATATTCAACGGGGAAGCTAGTTATTATACTCTCTAGCAATTATATATAGATATTTCGCCCTAAGAGCAGTGAGTAACAGTTACTGTGCCATTTTCTTACATATTTATCGGAATAAGGCATATACTTTTTTTTTTTTAATAATTACAAATTATCATTGTACTATATTATTTGCAGAACATGTATTCCTGACCATATAGTGTTAAAACCACCATTTAGGTGGCTTGCTCCCCCTTAGCCCCCTCTAAAAGATAATAAAACTTACCTTGAGCTCGCCCCCGATCCTCCTTACGGAAATTATAAGATGTTTATGATTTTTAGCCAATCCAGTGCTTTCCCTATTGGCTGAAATCAGAAAGGAGGCAGAATGGGGGTGGGGTTAAACGCTGACTTGGCCAATCAATACCACAGTGCATCTCTATGAGGAAAATTCAGCATCTCAATGCAGAGCATGAAGACGCTGAACGACAGCACTGCCCCAGGAAGCACCTGCAGTTGCCATCTGAGAAGTAGCCACTAGAAGTGTCCCTAGGGGGCAATGTAAACACTGACTTCTCTCTGAAAAGGCAATGTTTACATGAAAGTGCCTGCAGGGAATGATTATACTCACCAGAACAACTACATTAATATTTAGTTGTTCTGGTGAAGAAAGGGTCCCTTTAAGCCTTACATATAATTTGAATAGAATTTACATTTTAATTTAACGCTAGTTTTGCCATATGTAAATTCTGTGAGTTATTCATTTTTTAAGGGCTTTTCACTAAAAAAAAGATATACTCAATACACAGCAAGCAGAGTAGCTGAGTTTTATTAAATCAATTGTGGACATGGCCCAGGGCCAGATTTCCAATAAGACCACGGCCTTGGGGCGGCAGGCAGTAGAGGGGGGCTTGGCCAATGTGGATTTGCAACACCTGCCATTCCGCTTCTGACAACCATCCTCTGTCTTTGTCCATATTTTACACTGTACAGCCCTGCCCTCTCCAGTGCCACATATCCCTCTGCTACAGGCCCCTACAATTGAACCCCCTGATACTGTACATGTTGCATTCAGTCATTCCCATGCCGGGCCCCAGTCAATGAAAAGTGGTGTAGCGGCTGAGAGGTGGAGCAATAGCAGGTGGAGTGATATCTACTGTACCACCCCTGCTGGTGGAACTCTGTAAATACACTGATTCTGGGGGCTTAGGAACTCTGACATGGATGTGCCAGCGATAACCAGGCTACTTGTATCTTTCTGCTGTCTTCTGGCTGGCTCCAGGCTAGACCCACTGCAAAATTTAACTGAGCACAGAGGTTGTCACTGGGTCATGACCTATCCACTTGATCAGGGCCGGACTGGCCCACCGGGATACCGGGAAATTTCCCGGTGGGCCATCGGCACCTGGGGCTGGGCAGGCAACTGGCTCTTCTTGCGGCCGCAGAGAGAGCTCTTTTGGCGGCCGCAGGGGGAGCTGGCTGTTCTGTCTCTGCTCCCCCACCCTCGTGCACTAGAAAGAGACCGAGGCCAGAATATGACGTCATATTCCGGCCCGGTCTCATTAAGCTGCGTGCTGAGGCGGGGGAGCAGAGACAGAACAGCCAACTCCCCCTGCGGCCACAGAGGGAGCTCTTTTGAGGAGCCAGCTCCCCCATGCGGCCACCATCAGACTGAGCTCCCCATATGGCCGCCAGCACACAGGTAAAAATTATGTGTGTCAGTGTGAGTGTATGTGTGTGTGTCTGTGTCATGGTGTGTGTGTGTGTGTGTGTGTGTCTGTCTGTGTCATTGTGTGTGTGTCTCTGTCTGTCATGGTGTGTGTGTCTATCTGTGTCATGGTGTGTGTGTTTCTGTGTCATTGTGTGTGTCTCTGTCTGGCATGGTGTGTGTGTGTGTCTCTGCCATTGTGTGTGTGTGTGTCTCTGTCTGTCATGGTGTGTGTCTGTGTCATGGTGTGTGTGTCTGTCTGTGTCATTGTGTGTGTCTGTCATTGTGTGTGTCTGTCTCTGTCTGTCATGGTGTGTCTGTCTGTTTCATGGTATGTGTGTGTGTGTCTCTGTGTCATGGTGTGTGTGTGTGTCTGTGTCATATTGTGTGCGTCTCTGTCTGTCATGGTGTGTCTGTCTGTGTCATGGTGTGTGTGTGTGTGTCTCTGTCTGATGTTGTGACAGTCCTGTCTTTTTATTGGTCAAGAAGGGGGCAACAAAATCCCCTGTTATATAAAACTAATGCCAAGTATTCTAAGCCGTCACTTAACATATGTCAAAGAGTTGTTACTGCTTACATACATTGACTGGTATATTTTTTGTAAAAATAGCAATCTAGTCAATTTTTATTATTTTTTTGGTAACAGACAGGGAGACAACAGGCATGCAGTGATAAACGAACTGTGTGTCCACTTGGGTATGGTGTGTCTGTCTGTGTCATGGTATGTGTGTGTGTCTCTGTGTCATGGTGTGTGTGGGTGTGCGTGTGTCTGTCTGTGTCATGCTGTGTGTGTGTGTCGCTGTCTGTCATGGTGTGTCTTTCTGTGTCATGCTGTGTGTGTCTGTCTGTGTAAGGTGTGTGTGTGTGTGTCTGTCTGTGTCATGCAATGTGTGTCGGTGTCATTGTGTGTGTCTGTCTGTGTCATGGTGTGTGTGTGTGTCTGTGTCATGCAATGTGTGTCTGTGTCATTGTGTGTGTGTGTCTGTCATGTAATGTGTGTCTATGTCACGGTCTGTCTGTGTCATGGTGTGTGTGTGTTTGTCATGGTGTGTGTGTGTCTGTCTTTGTCACGGTGTGTGTCTGTCTGTGTCACGGTCTCTCTGTGTCGTGGTGTGTGTGTGTCTGTGTGTCATGGTGTGTGTGTCTGTCTGTGTCATGTAATGTGTGTCTGTGTCACAGTGTGTGTGTGTTTGTGTCACAGTCTGTCTGTGTTATGGTGTGTGTGTGTGTCAAGGTGTGTGTGTGTGTCTTTTTTAAGGTGTGTGTCTGTCATGGTATGTGTGTGTGTCTGTCATGGTGTGTGTGTCTGTCTGTCTGTCTGTGTCGTGGTGTGTCTGTCTGTCATGGTGTGTCTGTGTTTCTGTCTGTGTCACGGCGTGTGTGTGTCTGTGTCATGGTCTGTCTGTGTCATGGTGTGTGTCTGTCATGGTATGTGTCAGTGTATGTGTGTTTTTACTCACCTTCCCCCCCCCCCCACGTCATGCTGGTCTCCCCTCGACTGGCCCTGCCTCTATGGCTGAGATCATCAAGCTTGATGATCTCAGCCAATCTGCACTGACACAGGAAGCACCTCTAGTGACCGTCTGAGTGTCTGTCACTAGGAAGCAATGTAAACACTGCCTTTTCTCTAAAAAGTCAGTGTTTACATTGAAAAGAGACAGGCTGTAGACACCAGAACCACTACATTAAGCTGTGTGTGTGTGTGTGTGTGTGTGTGTGCGCATCTGCCAGTGAGTGGGCTTGCTTGTGTGTGTGTGTGTGTGTGTGTGTGCTTGCTACTGAGTGAGCTTGTGTTTTTATGTCAATGACCTTATGTATATCAGTGATATTGTTTGTCTATGAGGCTGTGTATCAATCAGCTTGTGTCAGTGAGATTGTCTGTGAGTATGCTTACTGTATAATTAAAAATTTTACTCTGAAAGGACCAAAATTTTGGAAAAAGCAATATATATATATCAATCATCTAAGGTGGTAAGACATAGCCTTATATATTACATATTACATGATATTGCATGCGACAATATATAGCGCAATGACTTATGGGGCTGGCATAGATTTTTTTTCCAGGGCTGCTTTGGAATCCCCAGTCTGGCCCTGTACTTGATCCCTTTATATTTGACCTTCTGAGTGCCTGTGTGCTGCATTTTCTTTAAGGCCAGCTGTCCACTAATTGTTCTTTGTGGGAGTCAAGGGAAATATCCCTATCAACCACACACAAACACTGCAGCCCTAATTTCCTCCCTAACATGCTCTATTTCATAGCTCCATTTCCTCTCACCCCAAATGCACACTTTAGTTCCTATCCCTCTAAACACACACTACAGATCTTTCCCTTATAAGTCCTTATTCACATGCACTTACATACTACACCGCAAACAGCCTCATCCACAAACACAGCCCTGCAACTGACTACACCCGCAACTGCAACCGTAAAAGTAGGATCTCTCCCACACAACTTTCTGGCATTTTGGATCTGGACTGCCCGTACAGGTGGGACCAGTCTGATATGCTTCAGATATGTTCTCTCTGTAATGGCACAAGTTGAGCTAAAACCAGCTTGAGATCTGAGCATTGTCTGTTCTCACCTCTCTTGCTACTTGTTTTTATCTCCCCCACACATGTAACCCTACAAGCAGCATCTCCATAAACATACAACACCACATGCAGCCTCTCCCACACATACAAAACACAGTGAGGGAGTTTAAGCATGCATTGGATAGGCATACGGTTATCCTAGACTTAAGATAAGGCCAGGCACTAATGAAAGTATTTAGAAATTGGCCAGACTGGATGGGTGAATGGCTCTTATGTGCCATCACATTCTATGCTTCTATGTTTTATATAACAGATAATGCATAAACAAAGCTCGTATGTATTAGTTTTTGCATCCACAGCAGTGAAGGGGTTAACCATATACACAAGCAGTGAAGAGGTAACCATGTATACACAGATTATGTAACTTACCTTTCCTTTGTTTTCCATGTGTATTATGTAACATGAGAAATATATCTTTGGTCATGGATTTGGCCTCGTTCGAAAAAGATCCTATATTTTAATGGCCCCATCAAAATAACTTTGTGTGAATTGTTATTCTGAGAAATTGACGATATATTCTGTCTGAGATATAAAGCTTTTTCAGCATTTCTCCATCTTGAAAAAAACAAAAGCACATTCATAAAATACAAAGTAGTAAACTTTTTAAAACCAATTTGTGTAGCCTTTTACACTAGTTGTAGAGATAGTTACTCCTGAAAATATATTGTGTCACCAACATTTAAAAATCTCAAGCTTGTTTCCTCCAATTGGATAATCTTTTGCCATTGTCTCATAATGCTAAGGAAATGAGGTACTAAATGTTTCAAAAGGCAATGTAGTAAACTTGTCAGATTATCTACGCATAGGTATTTTGTAGGCAATAATGGTTTTGTTTTCTTTTTTTTTTTACTTTTACTCTTACAAACCAGTTTACAATCTGCATGACCACTTTTCTGCAGATTGGGAAGGGCAATATCTTGTGGGTGTTAAAACATTTTAAAGCCCTTGGGAGAAGTAAGTAAAAGTTACGTATTTCCACACCTCTAAAATTAAACGTTTTCTGGATCATAAAAGAGAATTTTCTCTCTGACGTATACATTGTAGGCTTCTCAATCTCAATGTAACATCACTAGACAGGTGTGGCACTCTCTTGGGAGGGGCAGCTGTGAATGCTATGACAACCTTTATTTTAACAACAGGCCTCGGAAACCCTCTTTTGCCTTCTTGCTGTCATTGCCTTCTTAAATCATAGGAATAATTAAACTATTTAACGTCTTACTTTAAATATGGTGGGGATCAAGCATTGGCGTCTATTGTAATGTCTCTCATGAAGCTATCTGTATATATATATATATATTTTTCAAGGAGAAACAATTGTGAGAACAGTATTTAATTCTTAATGCTTAATATTTTTTTTTTAAAGTTTTTCAGGATATTTGTGGGCTTGGTAAGTGGAAAGGATTTATACAATTTTTAACTGCTGTGAAAGGTGTTTCGCCTTCAGGGCTTTATATTTCTTGCACAGTTAAAGAGGCATCGGAAGTAAACTAAAGAAATCTGTCCTTTATCATATCTCCATGGTTTACAATTTGTCTTTATTATTACAATTCTATATCCTGTACTGCTCACCAACAAACAAAACTAAGACTGTTGTTCCTTAACTCCTTCACCACTAGCAAACATAAACTATAAGCACATTTATTTAAAACATAGAATAACTGCATAGCTAGCAAAAAATGTTATACGTTTATTTAAAATAAGATACACACAATTAAAATGATGTAAATGTATACATTTTTAAATTTTGATTATTATTTTATTTTTTAAGAAATATTAGGGTAGTGTAATATTTTTTGGAGGTTACCGGTATATGGTATTATTCCCCTATAGACTAGTCCATTTACACTAAACTATTTTACTATACAGGGGGATTACCAATTAAATCACTCTTTACAATATATCCATATTCTGTACTGATTGATACAGAGTACTCCTTCCCTTCTCCTTAGTTGTTTGAAGACATAAATAAAGCTTCTATTTCAAAATTGCTTATTTTGACGGAGGAGGAAAGGTGGGCCTGCGATTTCAAGTGCCCTTACAGATACATTTAAAAGACAGAAATATATTTTATTTCTGTTCTTTCTGGACCTCTGTTTGTGTCATAAGAAGGTGACAGACAGGTCCGGTGCTTGGATTTTTAGGTACATAGGCGAAGATGCATTTTTCCGCCCCCCCTCCTCCCCCCCCAAAATCTTCACCTATGTGCCTCTTAACCAGCCCCTCTCCCCTCCCCGACCATTAGTGGTCCCTTCCGTTCCCTGTCCCTTAGTGTTCTTCTCCCCTCCCCCCTTTCCCCCTCCCCCCTTTTTTCCCTGTCTCTTGGTGTTTCTCTCCCATTCCCTCCCTGTACCTTGGTGCACCCCCCACCCCTTTAGTGGTCACACTTCCTGGTGTGTGCCTCCTACCTCTATTGTTGCATTGCCGAGCGGAGCAGATCCCCTAAAGGAGCTTCAGTTTTCTGTACCCGGACGGACTGACAGGGAGTGCTCTCTCTGTGAGCACCTCCTGTCAGTCTGGCCAGGTACAGGAAACAGAAGCTCCTGTACCGCGCTCTGCTCCACTACACTCTGTACACACTGACAGTCACACACTCAATGACAAACACACAGACGTCACTGACAGACACAGACTCATTGATCTGACACACACTCATTTATTGACACTGACAGACCCACACTGATTGACACTCATTGACAGACACACTGATAGTCACACACAGACTCAATGACAAACATACTCTCACTGATTTGACAGACACACACTCATACACTGACAAACACACTCATCATACACTGACAGACACACTCATACACTCACATGCACACACACTCATACAATCACTCACAGACACACAGACAGTCACTCACTCACAAACACACACAGTCACTCACAGACACACACCGAAGCACACAGTCACTCACAGACACACACACACACACTGTCACTCACAGACACACGCTCAGTCACTCAGACACACACACTCATACACTCACTCACACACACACACTCAGTCACTCAGACACACATGCTGTCACTCACAGACACACACACAGTCACTCACAGACACACGCTCAGTCACTCAGACACACACATGCACACACACTCATACAATCACACACACACACTGTCACTCACAGACACACACGCTGTCACTCACAGACACACACAGAGACGCACACAGTCATTCATGGACACACACACTGTCACTCACAGACACACACAGACACACGCTCAGTCACTCACAGACACACGCTCAGTCACTCACAGACACACACACACTGTCACTCACAGACACACACACACTGTCACTCACAGACACAGACACTGTCACTCACAGACACACGCTCAGTCACTCACAGACACAGACACTGTCACTCACAGACACACACTCAGTCACTCACAGACACAGACACTGTCACTCACAGACACACGCTCAGTCACTCACAGACACACACACTGTCACTCACAGACACACACACACTGTCACTCACAGACACACACACACAGACACACACACTGTCACTCACAGACACAAACACACAGACACACACACTGTCACTCACAGACACACACACACAGACACACACACATAGACAAACACACTGTCACTCACAGACACACACACACAGACACACATCACATACATTCACTAATAATTTTATAAATAAACATTTTCCACCCAGCCTCCCTACCTGGAGAGCTGGTGTGGATGATGGATCTGTCCCTGGGGCTGCTGAGAGGCGTGCGGCAGTGCTGTGATCAGGCGCGCGAGGGAGCTCTAATCTCCATCCTCTGCTCCCTCGCGGGCTGCCTGATGACGTCATATTCCGGCTCCCGCGGCATCAGTAGGCAGCGCGCGAGGGAGCAGAGGGTGGAGATTAGAGCTCCCTCGCGCGCCTGATCACAGCACTGCCGCGCCGGGGATCGAGATGGTGGCCTGGCAGGAGGGAGAGCTTCCCTCCTGCCGGTCACTGAAATATTGCGCCCCCAGAGCCCGTGCGCCCTAAGGCGGCCGCCTGTGCCGCCTTATGGACGCGCCGGCCCTGGTGACAGATATGTTTTGTTTTCCATAGAAATGCTATATTTTGGTAGGTGAAGTATAGATTAAATATGTGTATTGTGCTGGGGACAGATATAGATGCACAGCAGTTATTTACAGGTTATTCAGTAACCTCCCCAAATTTAAAGGATACAAACATATATTCCTAACACTACAGTGTTCTACTTCCTATTTATATTCAGGGTCCCCTAAATTAAACAAAACAAAAGTACAATTGTTTTCAGTGATGCCACTCTCTCTCTGCAACCGCCTTCTGTGATGTCTTCCTGGAGGCGGTCTTTTCGTTATCTTCTCATCCAATCCACTGCTTTTTGTAGAGAAACATCTGAACAGCAAATGTCGCTTTTGACCAATCAAATGCTTGTAATAGGAAAGAATTGAATCTAATGTTTCCCTATGATCAGCATTAGAGGACGTTTGGAGGTCTTCAGGCAATGCGTTATAATGTTGAAAGTAACGTAATTGGTCTGTATTGGTTATCACAGCAGAAACACTCTCCATTGGCTGTCAGGAAAACAACCATTAGACGTGTGTTTAACCCTGCAAAGAAAACATTTCCATATGTACAAAATGGCAATATGTTACATTGCAGAATTAAAACAACATGGCCACTGCCCCCATACCACTTCATTGAGATGAAGAGGTCTGAGTGCCTATAATGGTCCTATATATATCTGAATGGTAAAGTTAAGACAGTAGTAGTAACTATAGTAATAAGTACATACTATTACTCTCAATGGGCAGCCAGTTTGTAAGAGTGTAAGCTGACAATCTCAGCCTATCACTAGGTGTCTAGCAAACCTTCCTGATTATTGTGGCGGTTAGAGGGTGGAATAAAGGTGGCAGAGGCAGTAGATGTCAGGGGAACTAACTTCAGTGTTAAATCGTTGGAAAACGACAGTGCCCAGACATTTCTGCTTCATTGAGCTTCAGTTGAAATGGGAGTGGGAGTGTTCATTTCATATTAACTTAAATACACTTTGTAGCTAAATGAAGTTAAATCCATTGCCCCATTATGAAGAGTAAAAGGGAACCTTTTTTATCTTTAGATAAATGTATATTTTTACAAATTGAAGGACTCTAGTCATGGTCATGCATAATGATTTTAATATCAATAATGGTAGATGTTATCTTTTTATTCAGTGCCTGCTCAATATACATGTCTTTGATAACTTGCTGGAGTGTTTTTTTTAGATAGAATTTTGATTTATTACAACACTTTTTCAGATATTTTCATCTTTTCAGATTGATTATATTCTGGCACTTTCATCTTTATTACAAACCTAGTGGAACACTTTTATTTGTTTAGCTATATCAATGTAATAATTTTCCAAGTACTGCTTCTTTTGCAACTTTTCTTCTACCTTCATAACTCATTCTTGATCCCTCTAACTTCTAAATTGCTCGCCTAATCTTCCAGTCTTAGGACTGATCGCCTGTGCAGTGTTCTGCATTCATATTCTCAAATCTTACAGTTCATGGCGAAAATTTAATTTCTTCCCGTCTGTAATAAGTGACTTTGTTCATTGACTCTGAGACCTACATAGGTAAATGGATATATTATGGCCACCTTTCAAGATTGAAGAGCATTGATGTTATAATTGGATGCCATATTTTACAATAAAGAGTATAATTTGGAAAGCCTTTGAAATGTATTAGATTTTGTTCATTTAGTCTCATATCTATTCTCATTTTCTTCCCAGAGCATAGAAAATTGTGACAATACTATACAGAGTATTACAAATATTAAATATTATAGTTATTCAGATCTATAACAATGCATTAAATTTACACTCTAGGATATTTTATCCCTTTTTTGTTTCCCTAAGGAAATATATATAAAACAGAAAAAAATCATAAGAAAAACAAAATCACTATGTGATTATTTAATGCCCGATTAGCTGCAAATCTTCAGTTTCTGTATAGGCCAGGAGCTGGTTGACATTTACTAGTCAATCCCAGATCTTTTCATGTTTTGAGATGGAGTGCTTTGTTTGTCCCATGAACTGGTTTTATGACATGTGTATGTCAGTTGTCATAAGTATTTTAATTCACAACAAATAATTAATGAAACTACTTAATAAGCTAAAATTAGTCATTTAACTTCTCTCCATTTGCATCTAAAATTGGACTTGTTTTATTATGAGTGATTGCAATTCATATATGTTTTATTGTATATGGCAGGTTTAGCACAGTGAAATGTGAGACAGGTGGTGAATTAACAAAAATGGGTTAATTATTTTAAATGAAATGGTTTTCAAAAGAAGGTATGTGAAGATGACCAGATGCAACATATGGTAACATAAAGCAAAAACAGCAACCTTTGCTCCACATTGCTATCAGTATGGTAAAGGTTTGCAATTTGGTTAGATAGTTTGCTAAGTTTGCTAAGCTGTAATTTCATTTTCATTACAGGTGACATTCGGTGGAACCTTCATTGGTATTGGCCGTAAAACTCCAGATTGCCAGGGCAACACGAAGTACTTCCGCTGCAAGTTCTGCAACTTCACGTACATGGGCAACTCATCAACGGAGCTCGAGCAACACTTTCTAAAGGCGCACCCTAACAAAATGAAAGTCCCCTCCGATTCTGGTAAACCTTCAGAGAAAACCGTCAATAAATCAAGCCCTATTCCTCGATCTTGTGAGTCTGGAGATTTGGGAAAGTGGCAAGACAAAATCACTGTTAAAGCAGCAGATGATATGCCAGTTGGATATTCAGTGCCAATTAAACCAGTAGATGCTTCCAGGCAAAATGGTACAGATGACACCAACTACTACTGGTGCAAGTTTTGTAGTTTCAGTTGCGAAGCTTCGAGCAGTTTCAAACTGTTAGAGCATCACAGCAAACAGCATGGGGGAGGGAAGTCAGAAAGCCCTAATTCAGATCTGAATGACAAGATCTTCAGGGGATCGGTCATTAATCAAAATGAAATAACCAAAAATTCTGATGAACAGCTCACAGGAAAAATAGAGAAAGGAATGGCTAAAAAGAAAGACCTCTCCGATAAACCAACAGAGGATGTTATAGTAACAAACTACAATTGTCAGTTTTGTGACTTTAGGTATTCTAAGAGCCACAGTCCCGAAGTAATATTGGTGGGGCCTCTTCTACGTCATTACCAACAACATCACAATATTCACAAGTGTACTATTAAGCATTGCCCATTTTGCCCCAGAGGTCTCTGCACCCCCGAAAAGCACCTTGGAGAAATTACTTATCCATTTGCTTGCAAAAAAAGTAATTGTTCTCACTGTGCTCTCTTGCTGTTACACTTGTCTGCTGGGGTGACAGGGAGCACAAGAGTTAAACACCAGTGTGATGCATGCTCCTTCTCCTCTCCCGATGTAGATGTGCTCCTGCTTCATTATGAGAATACACATGAAACCCAGGCATCTGAAGTCAAGCAGGAAGTCAATCACCAGCAGACGACAGAGGGACAGCAGACCATTAACGAAAGCAAAGAACACTCATGCACCAAATGTGACTTTATTACTCTGGTGGAAGAAGATCTTTCTCGACACTACAGGTAAGGACACAAAAGCATAAAAAATGTTTTCATAACTCAACATATTGTTTTTTTTTTCTCTAAGCATTCCTGTCTAGTGATAACTTAATGAAGTTAAACTTTGACTTGTTGTAGGATATCTGGGCAGGACAGTTCAGAAATTATGGAACATTTAGAAGAACACAAATCTGTTTTTTGTTCTTCTATATAATGTTGATTCATCAATTTTTAATCAGGATTTCCATAACATTTGCCATGTATCTTATTACATTATCTTTTCCATATTTTGTGTTAGTCAAGCCAAAGTCAAGAAGAAACACTCGCAGCTTCTACTTTAATTAGATGACACATGATTTTTTAATACATTACATTGAGCGAAAGAATATTTTAACCTCGATCATTCTCAGAGCAAAACCTCTGATAGTTTCCTTGAATTATTTTAAAGAGTTCAACCGCAATAAAATCTCCTGGACCTGAGTTGCCACCAAGTTTTCTTGACTTGCATATCAATGTTCTTTACCCAGCAGTTAGTCGAGTTGGTGTTTTTCCAAGTTTAAAGAATACTACAAGATGTTCATCTCATTTTATATCTCTGGATAACATGTCCCAATGTAAGAAGACCCAAAACTACCCCAGGAGACCACACTTGAGAGAGGAAGGCAAATAATTTCATAAGAAACCCTAAGAAGAACTAGTTGATTGCTTAAAGGGAGACAGTTGTTAAAAAAAAGACCCCTTTTGTTTAATGCAATCATGCAAAGTTGTTATGGTGCTGAGACTGACCTTTTAAGTAATCACAATTTATAACAATATGATTGCATGTAATGAAAAGTGAGATTATCCCAAATATTTTAACAAAGTGATGATATGAAATAAGAAGTGTGTGCCAAAATGTCAACCGAGGAAAAAGAAAAAAAAAATTAAAGTAATACAAATTAATAAAATCCATAAAAAGTGATTGAAGTCTGTAATATAAAATTCTCAAAGGGTCTAACAAGACGGCATACATAGATTGGCCTTAAAAACACTGCTGATTTAATACAGAACATGTTTCTTGCTGATTACCCAGTTTCATTAGATTTTATCCACAAATATTTCAGATATTTTCTTTGTCTGTGTAATTCTGTTCCATAGTGCAAATAACGGAAAAAGGTTATACTGTGTCTATATCTGAAATACCATATGGTACATTTGCATAATATAAAGAACTTGGGCTGTGAGATAGCTCTGTGATGAGTGCCCCAGCTGTAGTAGAATCTCATATAATCAATATTTTTCTATTCCTGGAAAAATCCAGCCCCCATATGTTCCCGAGATCCATATGTTGAGTACTATTTAGTTGGGCAAAAGTAACATCTCGATTACAGGACCTATTTGTAAACTAGTCAAACTTAAATGTACATATACCTATCAATGATCCTAGTTTTGGCTGGTCTTCCCTTAATTCAGGACTCTCCCATCATCCCAGGTTTGTCCGCTGGGATGATGGGATGTGTGAACATATGTAAACACCATGGATCTGTACCAAATCCTTTTGGGTCATTACTCCTATGCTGACGAGGTCTCTGAGTGCAGCCAAGTAGAACACCTGTGAATCACCTGGTATGCAACAGTGTCAGGCTGACGAGACAATGCTTGTGGTGGGCTACTGCATCTTGTACACACCCTCTGATTGACCCAACAATCTCATACCTCTCACATTGGGAGATATGTGTATAATTCCTGGTTAAATATTTAATATTAAAAAGAAAAGGAACACTGTAAAAATAAATAAAAATAACGGTTTAGTAAATATATCCCTATTAACCCCTTAGGGACCGAGGACGGTTCAGGACCGTCATCTGCATTTTTGCATTGCCGACTGGTGACGGTCCTGAACTGTCCTAACGGTCAGATGTACTTACCCGATCGCCGTCGTTCCCCCGGCGGCGATCGGCGTTGCTCCCGGTGTGGGGAGACTGCCTGCAGCCCAGGCAGTCTCCCTGCAGCGGATTAGGACCCCTGGGGCCATGTGGTCGCTCAACAGGGCGGTCATGGTCACAATAGGTGTCCATGTGTCTACCTGCAGGGGGACTGCCTGTGCTGACAGGCAGTCTCCCTGCTAGTGTAAAATAAAAAAAAAATAAAGGTTAATATTAATAGATAAAAATATTATTATAGATTTGTATATATATATGATATATAGACATATATTATATTTATATAATATATGTCTATATATCATATATATAATGTCATGCTGAGTATATTTTTATATTAATATGTACATATATTAATATAAAAATACACTTATAATTAAATTACACACGTATATAATATATATAATAATTATATATTGTATATATATATTATTATAAAATACAAATAAGTAATTTAAATTAGATAAAAGCATTTAAAAATAATAATAAATTTAAAAAAATATATATATCTATGTGAAATGTTATTCTAACTGTATTTTGATATTAATATATATATATATATATATATATTTATATCAGAATACACTTAGAATGAAATTGGATATATATATCTATGTATATATAAATTAAAAAAAATAATACGAAATATACATGTCCATATACAAAATTACATAAATAATTATATAAATATACACGTAGACTTATAAAATATGCATATATATTTAAATTCTACGTGTGTATTTATGTAATATTTTTACATAATTAAGTAATTTTATTGATTGCAATTTGAGGGACATGCCTGCCAACCCAGGCCGAAAGTCCAGAGAATTTAATTTGCTAGCACTGTATTTTGCCCTGTAACGTTCTAGGACACCCTAAAACCTGTACATGGGAGGTACTGTTTTACTTGGGAGACTTCACTGAATACAAATATTAGTGATTTAAAACAGTAAAACATATCACAGCGATGATATTGTCAGTGAAAGTGACTTTTTTTTTGCATTTTCCACACACAAACAGCACTTTTACTGATGATATAATTGTTGTGATACGTTTTCCTGTTTTGAAACACTAATATTTGTGTTCAGCAAAGTCTCCTGAGTATAACAGTACTTCCCATGTACAGGTTTTATAGCGTTTTTGAAAGTTACAGGGTCAAATATATGGGTCAAATATTTTTACATTGAAAATGGCCAGGTTGGTTACGTTGCCTTTGAGAGTGAATGCTAGCCCTGGAATGAGAATTACCCCCATGATGGCATACCATTTGCAAAAGAAGACAACCCAAGGTATTGCAAATGGGGTATGTCCAGTCTTTTTTAGTAACCACTTAGTCACAAACACTGGCCAAAATTAGCGTTCAATTTAGTTTTTTACTTTTTTCACACACAAACAAATATGAACTCTAAATTTGGCCAGTGTTTGCGACTAAGTGGCTACTAAAAAAGTCTGGACATACCCCATATTGAATACCCTGGGTTGTCTACTTTAAAAAAAAAATATGTACTTGTGGGGTGCTATTCAGAGATTTATGACAGATAATAGTGTTACAATGTCACTATTGATAAATTTTAAAAATGTATGTTTTGAAACAGCAATATCCTACTTGTACTTATAGCCCTATAACATGCAAAAAAAAAGCAGTTAAACACTGGGTATTTTTAAACTCAGGACAAAATTCTGAATCTATTTAGTAGTTTTTTTTAATTTGCTTTTGAAGATGAGTAAAACATTTTTCAAGTAAAAGTAAAAAAACATGTATTTTTTTCAATTTTTCATCATATTTTTAAATTTTTTAAAAATTAAATTACATGAGATTATATAAATAATGGTATATAAAGAGAGCCCTTTTTGTCCTGAAAAAAACAATGTATAATTTGTATGGGAACAGTAAATGAGAGCGCGGAAAAGTACAGCTTAACACAAACACCACAAAAGTGTAAAAAGATGCCTGGTCGCAAATGTACAACATCGCAAAAACAGTCCGGTCCTTAAGGGCTTAATTGTGGGTTTTTTTTCATTTTTATTGTGTAATATCTAAAACAGCTTGCATAAGCTGCAGATTTTGTGTCTGCAGCCTTTGCGACTCCTCCCCTTTTAACCCCGCCCAGACTTGCTGTTGCTTTCCAATCACAGACATCCCAATGCAGCTCAATGAGAAGACTTGGCAATGCAGGTGCTCTGAGCAAATTTCTTACCTATTGAGTTCCACCGAGCTAACAAAACCAGGAAGAAAGAGGTCCAGTTGTCTGATTGACAGTCAGCGGGTGTAACAAGGTTCAGTTATAAAAGTGCCAATTTCTTTAATTTGATTGAAATATGCACTTTATGTAAAATGTACACAGATGACAAGCTGAAGTGTTTTCAGGGTTTATAATGCCTCTTTGAATGTATCTATTATAGAATAGTTAAAATAAGTAAGTATTCAAGCATTGCATTGTTCATGAAAGAAGTTATGTAGTGTTGGAACTGCTTGATGATACAGAATACCCAAGGTGCACACATTAAATAAAGGTGAGTGGTATATATACGAGGTATAGGCAGTATTTATTATCAGGAGAGATGAAAGTTCTACATATCTTTTTGAGTAACCCAAGAGACAATAGAGCCGAGAAACAACACAAACACCATGACCACTCCAGTTTTGTGAAATGTATACATTTGCTAGCCATTTGACTAGTACAATGTATGGATAAAATTAGTAGCTCTACAATATAGAACCTGTCACAACGTTACAGTCACAGTTTTTCTTTAACCAGTTATGAATCATCAGTAATGTTGTTCTGAGCAGATTGGGAAGTTACAGGATGCGTCATGCTTAAGTAGTTAAGCCTCACCATAAACTTATCTAAATTATTTGAGTTGAAGGACATGGCTATGTGTTGCTAATTTGTTCATGTTTTGGGGATTCCTTTCCCACAATCCCATTTTCTGCATATTCAGATTGGAATCACAGTAATGCCCCTTCCAGATATCAAATGCAGCCACAAGAGGCACCATTTAGCATGCCTCCCAACATTTCAAGTTGACAAAGAGGGACACTTTAATTTTAGGGTTGTGAGTGGAGAAACTTTAGGTGACTTACTATTAACAATGTATTCACCCAAAATGTAATTTGCATTAAGAACAATGAATCTTATTTACACAGACTGATTTCTGTTATACACACACCAACAATATAAAGCTCCTTGAAAAGGGGGACGTTAGGATAGAAAAGCAGTACATAGGTATTTAAGACCCACAATAGGGACTGTCCCTTCTAAACAGGGACACTTGGTAGGTATCATTTAAGACATTAAAAATAAATGCTTACTAAGCATAATCTCGAATATAAGCAGTTCCTCATTTTTTTCACAAAAAAAACTGAAAGTGATTAGTTTTTAACACAGATATGGAAGGTGTAAACCAATCTCAAAAAATGCAAAAAAAATTAAGCACATCTAACCAAACTTGAAAATTCTGATTTGTCTAAGGTATGTTAACAAGCTTCCACGTATGGCTTAATGCAGGAAGTTACCTGGAAAACAGTTGTTCCAGAATTATTTTTAGTTTACTTACCTGATTAACAGGTACACCTAAAGTGAGCAGTCAATGCGTGCTGTGTATCAGTTTAGAAAGAAGGATGACAGTAAAATAAACAACAAGGTGAATTTAAAATTTAAAGGGACACTATAGGCATCAAAACAACTTCAGCTTAATGAAGCAGTTTTGGTGTATATATCATGTCCCTGCAGTCCCACTGCTCAATTCGATGCCATTTAGGAGTTACATTGGTTTGTTGATGCAGCCCTAATCACATATTGTGGCATGTGACTTTTACAGCCTTCCTAGAGGCTTCCTGTAATGAGACATTTTTAATGTTTAAATTTCCTTTATTGCACATTTTGTTTAATTTTGTTTAATTTAGCATTTCTTATCTCCTGCTCTGATAGCCTGATAGACCCTGCAGGAACTTCTGAAGTATGATTAAGTTAACAACTGATTGAAAAATGAAACTTTTCTATGCAGGCTGTGTGAGTCACAGCCAGGAGATGTGTGGCCAGGGTTGCATAATGAGAAAATGGCAGACAATTGAGCAATGAGACAGCAGGGGCATGATCTGTACACCAAAACTGCTTCATTCAGCTAAAGTAGTTTTGGTGCCTATAGTGTCCCTCTCAGCTTTCTTACGAGTTTTTGACTATCACCCTAAAAATGCAATTCCATGCCATCTAAGAGCTAGATTATGTTGTAAGAGATAAGTTATCTTTGTAACAGAATAGCAATTTTGTCATTGATGCCAATGGAAGAACTGCTGCTATTCAGTTAGAAAGTTAAATGTATCTCTTACAGAATCCAGTCCTTAATGTGTTATCTAGATTGTTTGAGCGTGGATGAGACAGTGTAAACATGTGTAAATAGTTTTCTATCCAAAATCTACTATGCAATCTTGAAGATCTTCTACAGAAGCATTGCTGGGGTCACATGAAATTTGGCTTTTTGGAGTAATTTCTGTATAATAATATTATTAATTAGTCACATTCTTGTACAATGAAAGGGGAAGCCTAAGCCCCATCACCAGTGCAGCCTATTGTAGTGGTTATAGGCAAAGAACTACTGGCACTGCCCCCTGAATTTTGTGTCAACATGTTCTTTGTTTGTGGTCTGAAACAAACCAAAGTTCTACCAGTAGCTTGTTGCCAGGCCCATTTCTCATTGCATTCCCCATTATCAATGTACTTTTCATCCAAATTTGGACAGCATTAATTGACTGGGAGAGCCAGCTGGCACTGCCTGCCAATCATTATTATCCAAATATGGCTGAATTTGACATTGCTAGTACGGTCATGGAATATACACGTTAGAAATATGGCAAGCTAGGAGATGGGCTGAGTGCACCTTGGGGATTCTCAGTAAGTGCCAAAAACTGGAAGCCGTTTGAGAACAGAGCTACTGAATGTTACCAGTAGCCTCCTAGCACCATGACCATTACCGTGGGTTACAGTGGTTAGTTTTACATATATATATATATATATATATATATATATATATATATCATTTTTTTTTATAATTCATGCAAATCTATTCCATTAGAAAACTGTTTAATAAATAGCCATAAATATTATATTAAATAACTTTTTTTTGAGATTCAGATATCATTATAGAATTGATAGTGTTACAGCGATAAAGTTAGAGATTGGGGTTCATTTTCACCAATTAGAGATTGGGGTTCATTTTCACCAAGTGCCATTTCCAGAAGCATTTAATCCATGTCTCAGACTGATAGTATAGCCTGATAGTTCTCATCTGAGCTTGTAATCTATATTTCCGAGACTTTAACTAACAGTCCATCTATTCTGTCCATGTGAAATCTCAGGCTGATTTTGCCAAGCAGTTTTGAATTAGTTCCCTCTGTTTTACTGTGTTGTCATGTCTCTCCTACCTTAATGTAAGTGAAGCACACCCTTTTAACATCACCTCTTCTACACTCCAATTTCAAATCATTCCACTATTTCAAATATCAATAGGACGCATTTAATGGCGTGTGACTAAAGGTGCGTCCAGAAGACAGGAATTTATAGGTGAGTCCATGATCTACTGATAAAAATGTTTGTAAATAAAAATAGTTTAGGAAGAAAGATGAAGGCTTTGATATAATATTTTTGGGTACACTTTTAAAATGCTTTTTTTCCTCCAAAACATTAAAATACAAAAAATTATATCACATATATAGTAAAACATTTTCATATTATTCAATTATGTTAAGAGTGTATCTATAAATATTAAATCATTAGAAAAGCTCATCTCAAAATATTAATTTGCGGCATAAGTCTGATAGAGACAGACTCATTTAAAAAAATAAAAAAAAATAAACATTGTTCAAAAAAGAGGTTTGTGAGTTTCATTGGCTTGATATAAAAGAGGAACAGAGGCAAATGGATGCAAAATAAGGACTTCAGTTTCATGAAAATTGTACAGCGCTATGGAATCTGATGACGCTATATAAATAATAAAATAATAATAATGAAAAGAGACGCTTAGAAAGTATGCCATTTCCATAACTTTTCCCTCATTCTTTTATAATCCCTTCCTTAGGGAGAACCAGTTGCGGAACATCAAAAATTGCTAAGGTTAAGAGTGTAACCAGGCACTCTGTGTCTAGCCTGTCACAAGGGGCCCAAGAGCTGGATGGCTAGCCACAATAGGGCACACCACGAGTGGGCGGCTATGCGCTAAGACAGAATAGGCACCTGCCTATCAGGATGGCAGGTGTCTACTCTGACAAAATATCCAGTGTGGAGGGGGTATAAGGGCATTAAGGGGGCTTCTACCTTTGCTCTTGCAGCAAAGCCCACTCTTTAGTATTACCTGTTATGTATTTTCCATTATCTATAATCATATATATGTCACAATAGACTAAATACATAAGTAGCTACTGCTACCGGCAAGACATTTCTGTGTTAGTAAATAGTCTTGATTCTTTCCCAGAAAGCATTTATTTCTGTTCAGTAAGGTACTTGATGAAGTCAATTAAGGCAACTTATAGGTATTTAGTATAAGTTTTAACAATGACAAGCTTTGCGACCCTCATCATTACGAGAAGCACACGAACGAAGATCAAGGGGAAAACAAAAGTCGAGTGGGGAAATTTTGTTTTTACCAGCAGTGACATTTATTGCTTCGGTGTTTTCGTATAAACTCATATGGTTACTTTGTCATAATACAAGTCATATACACTTGTCGCTGTTTATGAATGGGGTTTTGCTGCTGTTTGAATTAGTGTCTTTAATAGCAACACAGGAAACCCCCAGTGATGATGTTTCCACTGTTTACATTCGATTATATGTATACTGCTCAGAACATTCTGACAAATCAATAAACCTAATTACACTTTTTTTACCTCTGTAACTAAATAGCCAGAACACGTGGTTGAAAATCTACTTTTAATACTTAATACTGAAATAATAAACAGGTTGGTTTACTTGTTAGGTCATCTGCATCCAATATGTGACTTCCTTAAAGGAATGCTATAGTGTTAGGAATATAAACACCTATTTCTTACACTATTTTGCTGGAGTACCAGTTTAGGTCCCTCCCCCCACCCCCTCAATAAAGAGTTAAAGGTTGTTTATTTACCTTTTCTTAATCGCCTTGCTGATCTCACAATAGCTCCATGGCTGAGATCATCAGTCTTGATGATCTCAGCCAATCCAATGCTATCCCATAGGAAAGCATTGGGAGGCTATCGTGCATGCGTCAAAACACTGCGTTGTGCCAGTCAGCATCTCCTCATAGAGATGCATTGAATCAGTGCATCTCTATGGAGAGCATTTCGCATCTCCATGCAGACCATGGAAACTCTGAACGCAGGTCCTGCACGCAGCACTGAAGTAGGAAGCACCGCTAGTGTCCGTCTGAGTGACAGCCATGTTTTCACATTTTCTAGGGCACAGTGGATCACATTACTCTTAGATAGTTGCGGCCTCCCTTTTAGTTACTTAATTTAATTCCAGATGAGGTACTGAAAAGACAGACACAGTCTCCTCAGCTCCTCTGTTGAAATATCATTATTAGTGGGGCTGGATTAATGGGCACAGCTGCTGTCCAAGAGTATAAATCCCACTAATCTCAGACATGCTGAGACAGTATGTTCCTGTATATCCTTACATTAACAGGGTTAACCACTAACGTAAGAATTTAAGGTGAATTTCAAATTTAAGGTGAAAATTGCTGATCTGATGGAAATTTCTAAGTCAGCTATGCTTAAATGTGAAGTCCACTTTGAATTCTCACTTAAGTGAAAACCCTGTCAATGAACTTTAGCATTGTTCCTAATAATATTAAAATAAAAAAATGAAAAACATAAAAACAAAGAACGTAGCAAAGATACATAACACTGAATCATGTATTAATGATAAATTATGCCATCTTTGGGTTCTGATTGTAATATCTTCAGGACTCTTTAATGGCATTATTTGTGCATGACGCCTCGATGTGCTTATTTGCATATTCAGCTGTGTTTACTGGGAATGTTATAGAAATGAGAATTATTGCAAGATGGACAGTATATTTCATTATATAATAATATTATACATCTGTTTGACACATGTGTGCATATGTGTTATGTTGCGTACACATTTACATTTAATGCCATCTGTACATTTACTTGTACTTATTGAGTTCACGGAATGGTTTAAATAAATCCCAAAGCAGATTATACCTAGAATTACATTTACTTGCGAAAAAAGGACAAAGATACATAATCTATAGTTATTTTTGTGCTATGTCTTCAGTGATCCTCGTCAGCCAGAATCCATGACGAGCTGGAATGAATGCAGATTGGCAGATTTCCTCGTTGGGTGGTCCATTTTCCTTTCACATTTATCTCCCTCTACAAACAGATCAAAAAGTGAGAAAATGTATCAAACCAAAATTTTTTAGTTATCTGTCAAGGTCAACTGTACAGAGAACGTATTCTAACACTTTACCCCACTGGTGCCAATATAGGTAACAGTATCCTCTCTAGCATTAAAAAGGTTATCCAAGTGTGGAAAGTAATTCCTTGCAGTCAGAGACTGATATGTTACTGAGTTACTTTTTTTTTTTTTACCTTTACAGTTCCACTTGCAACAATAGAAATCTCTTATCTACTTGACAGGAACATGATTTGTTGCCAATTGTGTGGTAAACCTGTCTACTTGTCTATTAAATAATTCCTTATGGGTACAAAAGAGCATCATATCTCCTGATAGCAAAAAATAGCTAGTAAACCCAGCCGTAATGTAGAATATAACTTTACAGCAAAATGACAAAATGGTTAATTAATAGAGTGTCTAGCAGCGTCTTGATATTAATGTTATTTTTGATTAAATCATGCTTCCAAGTTTAAAGTGATAGTAAAGGTGTTTCACTAGTAAAACGTAGATAAAATTTATTTTAGTTAAAAAAAATCCATTTCATATAATTTACATTTAACAAAGCTGTATTGCATACACTATACTCCCACTAGACTCCCCACCCAATACTCTATGCTGCAAGGGTAAAAAAAACCCTTGTGACACTTAGCCAAGCACCGATTTCCCTTATTTGGGGCAATGTTTTCCAATGGGGTTTTATCTGATGCTGGATGTTCTCATGCGAAGTGTGAGGACATCCAGCATCAGTTAGATGACCAAAAGTCACCTAGCAAGCAGGAAGTGCCTCTAGTGGCTATTTGATTGACAACCACTAAAGGCAGTCTTAGTCCTACAATGTAATTACTGCAGTTTCTTAAAACCTGCAATTATTTACATTGCAGGACTAAGTGGGACTGGGGTACTGCACTGAGATGAAGTGGTCTGGGTGCCTATAGTGTCCCTTCAAGCAAATTATCTATTCTCTTTATATATCATGGTGGAGTGCTTCTTGTTCTCAATACAATACTTCAGTTAGGGCCAGAGTGAACGCACTTCATTATTGTATTCACCAGAGTGGCAAGTTTCATTAGGGCCTGCCTTATCCTTAATTATGCACTAGGTCTGTGTCTACAAATTACATGTTACTGGAATAAAAGTTAAGACATGGGTACAGTATAAAGCATAACTGCCGCAGTAGCTGGGTTTAATGCTAGTTATAGTTATACGCCATGCAGGGTTGCTCTCTAGTCCATATTGCACACAACGTTTCAATATTTTATTACTGCTATCTTGGAATTTTGTCTACGGGAGCCTAGGTTTGTATGCAGATTTGGGTTAAACTGGGAATTGTTCCCTGGCTTAATCCAAGGTCTCCTTTACCTTAATTTATTCATATTGTTCGCTAGATTCATTCTATTTTCCACTGGTCATTGTATATTTAATTTTTTCTCTCAATTTTACAGCAACGTGAAATAAGGGGTGTTTTATTCATGAATAATTATTAAACAGTGATATCATTGGTAGCTCAGAGGAGAGTCCTCTCAGTCTAGAATTGTTGGGTTCCCTTTGTAAAAAATTGATAGTTAATTACCATAAAACAAAACAGTTTATTACTTATCCAATATAAGCCACATTAATGTGGACAACTTTCCTTTACATTGTTATTTGTGTTTAATTTTGTAAATGAAAGACAAAGGATATATATAATTTACCTATACTGACAGACCATCTGTTCCATGAGTGAGATTAAAATCACATTGTATTGTTGTATATGATATAAATATAACATTTATGTTATAAACTTGGCTTGTTCCATTTTGTTTTGTTTTTTAATTCTAGGAGGGTGCATAACTGCTATAAATGCCGGCAGTGCAGTTTTACAGCAGTAGATACACCGTCATTATTGGATCACTTCAACTCTGCTCATTGTCAGGAGTCAGAAATCACTACATCTAATGGTGGGGAGAGCCATGGAACATCTTCCATCAAGGAAGAACCAAAAACTGAGCTGAAAGTATATAATCTTGTTGCTCATGATTCCAAACCAGGAGAAGCCATATATGACAGCACTGTGAAGAGAGAGAAATTTGATGACAAAGAAGTGCTCAGGGAGAAAGCTTGGTCTGATAGTTCTATGGATGAACTTCGAGGTGTTGGCTGGAGAGGACCAGACATTTTGAGAACAAGCCCATCCTATACACAAATAGGTTTAGGGCTTCTGACCACTGTGTCTGTCAACCAAGAACAACAAAAGTCTTCAAGAGACAGTCCGAATGTTGAAGCAGCACATCTTGCAAGACCTCTTTATGGCCTGTCTGTAGAAGCCAAGGGATTCCACGGGGTGGCAGCTGGTGCTAGTGGAGAAAAGACTGTGCCACACACACCAACCCAGTACCCAGCAACGGGAGATAGCAAGTCGAAGGATGAATCTCAATCTCTTCTACGGGTAAGATTATTTAATTCTGTTAAAAGCTATGTTTTCTTTTTAAGGGATGGACATAACTTGGTGCTTTACAAATTTTTGTGTTACGTTTTTTACACAAATTGTTCTTAGAGAATATTCCATATAGCTATACATAGGGAAAATTGTCTATGTTACCTTGTAGCATAAATTGTTTGCAAATTACTATGGACATAATTGAACTTTTAGATTACAAACTGGTAAGTAGAAAAAAATAACATATTTAGTTGGTTTTGCACAAATGAAGATTCCTTTTTATTCATTTACAGTTTTTAGGTCTCAGCTGTTGAATGAAGAGTGCAACATGGTATGTTCAAAAGGACCATTACAGCTTTGCAGGAAGTTTATACAAATTTCCAGGTATACCTGATGGTTTCTTCAGAATGAAGCCTTTATTTAGGAACAAAAATGTGAAGACAAACGTTCGGCTCCTACATGAGTTTTCACAAAGGCTCATGTGGGAGCCGAAACGTTGTCTTCACATTTTTTGTTCCAAAATAAAGACTACTTTCTGAAGAAACCATCATCTGTGCCTGGAAATTTGTGTAGACTTCCTTTCACTGTCCAGAGCACTGTGGTGGAAGTAATCCCTGTAAAAGCTAGTGCACTGTTCTCTTTTCTGGGATATTACAACTTTGCAGTGAAAGGTACAATATGCACAGGTTCAATCCCAATATTCATTTCAAGAATGGAAATATATATTTAAAGGAACAGTCTAATCACTATAAGTACTACATGGCAATTTAGTGGTTATGGGTTTATAAGGCTGCAGCAATGGGCGTAACTATTTTTGAGTATTTTTGGTGAAGCTGAAGGTCTCTGTGACACTCGCCGAGCAGACGTGACTCACTTATTTCTAGTTCAAAAGTTCCACTATCGCATTAGCAATATCACTTCCATCCATATTCAGATGGCATTGATTGTCTGAGCAGCTGATGCATTCAAATCAAGACACTACAAATATGCATCAAAATGAATTACTCACGCAGAAGTGGAATTTCACATTAGCAGTAAGTGTGCAGGGAGTGAGTGCTTTGGACTCCACTGCTTTTGGTCTAAGCACTTAAAAACTACCTGACCAAGAACCAGTACATGGCACCTGCAAATTGATAGCACCATCATCACTACATCAACATATAGTGCTTATGGTGCTTAGAACACCCCTATAAGGTTCATTAGCCACATTGATTCTTGGTTTTACAGAATTTAATTTTCACTCACCTATATATAAGCATACATAGAGTCTCATTCTCTATTAAATTATGGTCAACTTGAATTGGATTAAATATTTACATTTGCATTTCTAGTGTGAAGATGCAGTTAACATTTGTACATTTGCTTGGTAGTTATATTTAGCCCCTTTTTAATCATATTAAAATACAACAGTTATTTGTTTTATTTATTCAGAATTATTAACATCATAAATAAAATATTCTTAAAATAATGTCACAATCAGTTTTGGTTAACATTTTGAGACCATATATCATTCTATGTGGTCTCTTCACTAAAAAAGAAAGTTTAAATCAGCTTGGGAATTTTCACATTTGTTAAATTGGAGAATATATCCAAACCAGCTGTTTTAGCGTAAATATTGAACTTCTTTTTTTTCTATTTGATTTTTATAAGTTAAAAATCCACTATACCAGGAAACATATAGTGAAAGTACCTGATTTCATATTTCTCTATAGATTTGAATTTAGGGGGGCTATCAAAACTATATTTTTCTATAAATTTAGACTGAATGCTATTTGGATTTTCGTGGTTGAAATAAGTATATAGAAAGTTAAACCCTGCAGAATCAAATAAAAACACTGATATGGGAACATTTAACGTTTTTTTTTTATGATCTCAGAACAGTAGCAAACCCGTTCTTAAAACCATAAGTAACAAGTGAAAAGCAAAAAATAAGGGAGGAGTAGAAGTCTGCTTTGTACGGTGAAACGGTAATCAAAGTGAATTTCTAAAACGATCATTTTAGCAAAACAAAAATGTGGTCACTATGATCTTCCAGCATAAAGCAAGATTTGTTTTCAGCATTTTCATATGGAAAGAATTAAATCTGAAAATCTGACAGTGTTTCCTTTTTAAGTTGAAAAAAAGGAGACAGTCTCCTGAATGTTTAGAGTATTCTTGAAGCAAGTAACATAATATTGTGCAGTTCATCTTCTGATAGCTTATGAATGAATTACTGTCACGGCACATTACACTAACCCTGTTATAGCTAAAGTTGCATACATGAGTGCATGCATTTCTCTTATTTACATAGAAATATAGATGACCACAGCAGACAAAAACCAGTTGGGTTTTGCAGTCTGTCCACTGAGCTGTCAACCTTCGAGCACATATGTATTTGTCCCTATGTGGATCACAGATCTTAAACTAATTTATTATGTATTGTATTTTTAATATATAGTACACCAAAGAAAACATCAAAATGAAAGAGTATATAATTAAAATGAAATGACAAAAAAATAAATGAGACATGCAGATAAAATACACTTCAACTAAATCCACCGATGTTATGATTCAATGGAAAATAAAACATTTTAATTAACTGGCAGAGGATCGTAAATTACAACCTGTAATATTGTGAATGAACCTTGAACGAACAGGTTTCGGAGGACCATAACCCAATCCTCCCAAATATCATCAAAAATATTTTATTTTCCCTTGCAACAATAATGCGTCCAAATAATTAAAAAAAATTAAATTAATTACCTTTTTTTTTTTTTTTAGATCCCATTAGAGTGAATTGGATTTACCCATCAAAAATAGTATTATATAATATTTAACCCTCTTTGTTCTCAAACAATGTGAATTAATTTGGAAAGTCTGAAACAAATAAAAATTAAATATGAGAAAATGAATAAAAAAAGAGATTTGTTTAGTAGATATTGAAATATGGTAAAACCTAGACCATAAAAGCTAAACTAGAGATTTTTTTTTCCCAAATCAGTTTTTTTTGTCCTAAACTTTTCAGTTTTAGGAAAAGTAACTGTTTGGTGCAAGTAAAACACAATGCTTTCTTTTGAACAACTAACTGGTTTTGAAGGCTTGGGACTCGTTTCCATTTGTCAAGTTGAAAACTTGCCTTTTTTATTTCCTGGTTGATACAGGATTGGCTGTTGTTTAATATTACGAACTTCAATTAGGTAATCCTACTTCTAACCTTGTTTCTGTCGGCATCAGGAGTTTGTAAACTGGTGCTATATAAAATAATACCATCTGGTACAGTGTGCTTTCTCCGGGAGACTGATCACTTGTTAAAGAGAGGGCTGGGACTTAACGGACATAGAGCATGACGTTCTTTCCAGTAAGCTGTTTCCAGCTCTGCAAGATGTAGCGGCAGTGGTATGTATTGGCTAATTGGAAAAGGCAGGCAGAGATTTTAGAACAAGACTGTATTGTCTTCTTTCTTCCTCAATCTCCACACTGGGGAGAAAGGTACAACTTCAAAACACACAGTGTTTTTTACTTAGCCAAAAAATGTTCAGAATTGAGAAGGGAATAGCATATTTTAAACCCAAATAGCTGAGCTGGTAATTTAGCTAAGTTGGAAAATGTTTCACTTGGGATATTTTGGTCTAAAATGTACAATTTTCTTCTCAGTTCTCATCAATATCTGGTTTAGTGAATGACCATGACAGTATAGCAACCCTGTTCAACTTTCCTTACAACTGATCCAGCTTTGTAATTACCCAGATTCCCTGGGATTGACGAGGACATCGCTAATACAACGGCAGAAATAATTTTATTTTCTCCATAACTGCACTGACCAAGGGAACATAGATACCAACATCTGAGTCCACCCAGAGGGATCAGATCCAGGTCCTGGAATGCACGCCAAGATGCCTGCCAATCAAGCAGGCCGACCATGATACTCGAGTATGATACTCGTGCCCGGATTGTAGTGGGAGCACGTCTAATGATGTGATTGTGCTAAGTCTTTTGGGGACAGTTCTCTGGTGTTCCAATAAAATAAGACACCAAAAAAAGGGAACACCAGGACCCTAACATTGGGACTGTCTCGCCAAAATCGGGATGAGTGGGATGTCTGGCAAAATAGTCTAGATGCCCTTATTCAAATTTCTTAAATCTTTTTTTTTGTCATTCTAACATATTCTGTGCCTCCTTCTGTCTTTTGTTCCAACTTACCTCTTTAGAAGCCCATCCAAATATTTTCATTTGGCATTCCTTTTGCGGTAATTCTGAGAATTGCATATAGTTAATTTTCTTCATTTTCTGCATTTGGCTATTAAAGCAACCAATAAAAGCCATAGGAATTTACTCAATTATGAAATGTATCCTTATGCAACCACTGAATTAATTTTCTCCACGTTATTATTAGAATATTAATCACTATCTGGAATTAAAAAAAAAAAAAAAACAGATCAGAAAAGACACCCCACCCTAAGGAATGTACTAATCTTTAATTGCATTAATTTAATGAATTAAAAAAAAAAGTAAAAAGGGTGTAGAAAACTCTAATAAAATCATTACGTGGGTGTGTGACAGCAAGCATTGAAAAGTGGGTCAAAATTACATTAAAACCTTCAAGGAAAATATGAATCAGATTTTTGAACAAAAGGAATATAGTCAATCCTATTATGCCTCAAGGCATTGCTTAGTAAACAAACATTAATATAAAGGTTGCTAGGCTCCCTCCTGTGATTCAGAGAAATAGATAACAAACAGATATGTCAATGGAACAATACGTTGGCTTATACTTAATATCAACTGCCATATTGGTAATAGCAGGCTAGCTACCATTATATCACAACGGGGCCCATTTTAACTGCTATATTGGTTATAGTAGGCCAAATGCCATTATATCAAAATGGCTCCCTCTTAACTGCCATATTCTCAATAGCAGCTCTGCTACCGTCGTATCACAATGGCTTCTGTTTGACCAGGCACCATTTTTTGTAGCAGTTGGTCACCCACCATCATATGACCAAGCCTTTAGCACCCAACAACTATTGTGTTCATGGAAACTTTTTTCTGTCATCCCCAAAAGTGGCACCACAGAAAACCCTGGGACGGTGAGGCACGGGTCCCAATCTTTATCCTGCTGACAGTATAGCAACCCTGTTCAACTTTCCTTACAGCATATTAAAGGAGGGGTGCCCAAGGGGTAGATCCCCAGATGTTGTAGAACCACAACTCCCTGTTGCTTTGCATGCCTTTAGAATGCTTTTAGAATGACAAAGCAGCATATAAGTTGTAGTTTTAAAACATCCGTGGATCTAGCTTTTGGGCACCCCTGTATTAAAGGAACACTCCAAGAACCATAAACACCGCACTGTATTGGTTATAGTTCTAGGAATGCCCTGGCAACCCACTACCTAAAGTACTATTTTAAAATTGGTCTTACTGCATATTGTAGTGGTTGTGGTGCTTGGAGTCATTCTTTAAATAAATTATATTGTCTCCCAAATCCTTCCTCACCGTTTGTATAATTTTCTATCCTGCTTCTTTGAGTCACCAGAATTTAAATGTAGTATTATTTGTTTGAACTGCATACATACTGCATACATATTTCCCTACTACAATTTACTAGTTACACTTTTACTGATGGGTGTCCCTGCTTATGGATATTTTATATGATTCGTTTGTACTTTATCACCCAGGTCCACTAGATTGTAAGCCTCTATGAGCAGGATTTTATTTCTGTCCAACTTGTGATCGACTAAGAACATAAACGTTGTTCACGTTTTATTACATATTTTTAAAACCCATTACGCAATGCCACCTCATATGTGGGTGCACTCTAAATAATATTTTATTATGTTTTACAAAAGATGTGGATGTAGTCACAAGAATTATCGTTGATGAGCGTATGTTAAGTAGATAGCATTTCCAGGTTGGGAGTGGCAGTTTACTTTCTTCTGCCTCTTTTAATCTGCAGTTATCTTGTTTAAAGACATTTTATTTGAGTTGTCCTCTCATCTTTGAGTAGCTTTTCATGATCAAAAGCATACAATTATCAGTCGTGCCTACATTAAACCCTTTTATTAGGTGTGGTATATACTCTTTAAGTAAAGTCATTCACATAAAACATAATTAACAGACACAGATAATAAATGTGTTTTTGCAAAAAATCATCTTAATGAATTTAAAGTTGTAATGACATATCTCTGTTTTAGAAAAAAATGTTTAACTTAAATGTATCAAATTTTCCTCCAATTTAGTACCATTGGAATACTAAAGATAACTTGATTAAAACAAATATTTTAATTGACTGCTTTTTATAAATGTAAAACGATATTGTAGAGTAAAACACTAACCATATCTCTATAGCCTTAGTAATTTGCACACTTTATAGTAAATGTGTAGTTTTTATATTTGTTAAATAACGGTTGATTACTTTGTATACTGTGTCAACATGTTCGAAGTACAGTACCGTAGATGGACTAACAAAGAAATAACCACAATAAGACGATGTGCACGTCCTGCGGGCCCTTTTTAAATGAACTGACATTATAAGGGGTTACACGTTGAATTTTTCCTTTTCAAAATAATTAGTAGTATATGCATATGCTATTTTTTAAATTCACATTTTTAAAAGAATGTATATACGACCATGGCATGTAATCATTTCTATTCACTGTTTTTTCATGAAATGTCATGATTCCATGTTATAAACAATTATGTTTTATGCTGTTCTTGTAACTTTTTCCACATATACATTATTTCTGTGATTGTTCTTTGAGTAGTTACAGCATAGCTAGCACTAGGAATCTCTGCCTATTGAAAAGGTTTGTATGTTCCGCTGAATGCTAAAGGCTTGATGATACTAACAATACGTTATTATTTGCAGCGTAACAACAGAATGGAATAGCTTTGAAAACTTGTAGAATAATAGAAAAACTATTTTATGAAATGATTTATAAAATGATATCTATGCATACACTGTGCATGTGTTGATCATTTATCTTAAAGACTGGATAGGGACATCCAGTGAACTTGCTTAGTCAATAAATATTGGCCAAATTTGGACAAAATGGATATTATTAATATAGAATGCTAAAGTGCTGGGCCATGGTGCTTGGAAGACCTGTGTTTATGTCAAGCTGCTTAAAATGGCTTAAAGGGACACTCCACTGCCCAAATAAAAATAATAAAAAAATTAAAAAAATCACTGTCTAGTAGGTATACCCACAACAGAAAAGTGCATGCATTTAAATATGCATTTATTCATTGGGATATAATAAAAAAAACAAAGCGGTGTATATATTGCCTATAGCCTATGTAAGCCCTCCCCTTCTTCTTCAGCCCACCCTTTCTGTGACTATCCACTTACAGATTTCCCAATGCAGCTCAATGAGAAGTCTTTGCAAGGCAATTGCACTGGGCAATTGCTGCCTCCTGGGTTTAGTTCTTCTGAGTTAAGCAACCAGGAAGTATCAGGACTTTTGTCTGATTGACAGCCACGGGGATGTAACAAGGTTAATTTCCAAAAGTGTCACTTTGTATTGAAATCTACATTGTTTACAAAATGAAAAAAAGGAGGGCACACTCTTTACACATAAAGCACTTTGGCAAGTTAAAGTGTATTTAGGGTTTGGAGTGTCCCTTCAACACAAAAACAGGGAATAGTGCCAGGGACAAAGAATGCTGGGCCCTGGAGATTAGAGAGCCCCTTAATATATTTGTATTTTTTTGCTGTTTAAGTTATCTGTACTACAACGATTGGTTTCTTAAGGATTCGTTTTAGGACACTGATTTTCACATTAGTTTTTTCAGTGTTAGGCGCGTAAGCATTGCAAAGCTATGAGCTGGTCATCGATCAAACACTCATCAAGCAAGTCTATACGTAAATGTGGGGGTGAATATGCCATGGTTTCTTTATGTCTTTGCTCGCCTTGTTTAACCCATACTGTGCTACCATGTATATTGTTGTCATAAGAAAGCAGCTAACTAAATTCCGATGTGTTTTATGGCACAATTAACATGAAATTGTAATAGCGGCTGGTTCCCTTATTTACCACTATAATGTCTTAAAGCATAGAACTTGGCAGGGCTAACCATACAGATATCGTAGCTTTAATTTTATATAGTTAGTGTAAGAGATCCTCTATTTAACATATATAAATAATTGAGAATACAATATAAAATAAGGATTGTCTTGGAAGCAATAGTTTTGTCTTTTAGATATTTATTATATAAAAATATAAATATAGACATATAAAATCCATTATAGCAGAGTTTGTAAGATGAAACTAAATGCTTGCAAATATCATTAATAGATTAACATACCCTTCTGAAAATGTCATCATGTCAGCCTCTCTGTCATTTTAAGATGGAGCAGCGTCTGTCTCCAAGTCTCTCCTCTGTGTCTTAACATTTAAAAGTACACCTATTTATACCTTAGGTGTCTCCATTTTAGGGTTACCGTAGTTCATATATGAAAAAGTAACACTTCTTTTACTTTATTCATTTGGCAAACATACAAGGCCATAACTAAAGGGTGTATACGTCATGGAAATGTTCCTGACTTAGTTCAAGATGGCATCTTAAAGTCTGGACATCCTTATCTACTTAAGGTTACCACCGTATATTGTGTACTGAAAGAGTCGTAGCATAGCCTTGAAGCTTGTTTATGCATTATTGTTATTGTAATTTGTCTGGGACAAAATGGCGCAAACATATTATGCACCGAGGTTATTGCTTAAAGAAACAGTTATGAAAAACAATATGTTCCATTTCTAACACCTTGTCAGTTTGCAATATCTCTTAAAGACAAAGTACACAGTTTAAGAAATACAACATTCTAAAACTTGTAATATTTGCATTTGCCCATAACAAAATAACCCATTGGTTTGTAGCGTTTAAGTGTCCCTTTTATCTTTTGTCTATTACCTTTAGAGGAAATGTAAATTAATTAGACCAATTATATGTCTGTATATGTCTGACTCTCTATTGTCTGTCTGTCTGTCTATCTATCTATCTAATGTATTCTATCTATCTATCTATCTATCTATCTAACGTATTCTATCTATCTATCTATCTATCTATCTATCTAACATATTCGGTCTATCTATCTAACTATCTATCTAACATATTCTATCTAACGTATTCTATCTATCTATCTATCTATCTATCTAACATTATCTATCTATCTATCATATTCTATCTATCTGTCTATCTATCTATCTATCTATCTGTCTGTCTGTCTGTCTGTGTCTGTCTGTCTGTCTGTCTGTCTATATATCAGTCTGTCTGTCTGTCTGTCTATCTAGACATATACAGTTACAAATGTATATATTTTATATATGTATATAGATTTTGGAGATTACATCTTGCATTTAACAAATGAAAGGCATCACAGTTTTATAAAGTATCTTGCACTGCTGAAGTGCTTATAGTGCTTTATATAGTAAGTAGGAAAGCTGTGAATGATTATATACAAGTACTAAAGAGAAACATAAAACTCAAATCCTTTTGAGAGACTTAGTTTCGATTCCTACACTATGTGTCTTTTAGCTGAAAAAGTGTATTTTGCTACCGAGCATTGTTGACAAGGAAAAACTGAACGGTGCCAACACAATGCTAAATCTTTTCTGTTTTTGCAGAACAACAATGCTATTTTAAAGCCTCTTTAGACATTTAATTTAAGAGGCATTTCAAAACATGTTAAAAAATAGAAAAAAAAAAAGACCTAAATATAGTAATTGACACCCTGCGTTTTGTAAAGCAGTATATTTTGTATTATTTCGTAGACAGGCTACTATTTTTCGAAATATAAATGTCCTAACCGATCCCATATGTTTCTTTGACGTTTTTATTTTAGGCAGCAAGTTTGTAAAACAAGCACACAGCTCCAAAATGTGCGACTGTGTCTCAGCATTGACCTTCTATGACTGTAATACATTTAAAGATGCAGAGCAACAAAGGGGACAGCTTCACCGCTGAACTCTGGGTTACAATGAAGCTTATTTGTTGAACTATGAATTGTGGAGAACAAACAAGGCAATTGCAAACTGTGGGCCATAAAAGCCAAGATAGATATTTTCCAGTACCTCACAATCCTCTGTTTAGTGAATAAGCCCTATGTTTCTCAGAAGGTTATAATTTTAGAGTAGGTTTAGAGTTAAAGGGTAAATTCCATTTACCTATCCTTTACATTTTATGTATTTTGTGAAAATTAAAATTAAAGGGTTGCTCTAACCGCCAGGACCACTTCTGCTTATAGACCTGGTCATGGAGTAAGGAATCTGTATGTGCAGCGTTTCTGCTTGAAACGCTGCGTTTACACAGGTATTTGCCTGTTGTTAGGGTGGAAAGCTAGCTACACCATCAGCACTTGTGAAATAGGCAGTCCAGCCTATTGTTAATTGTGGGCAAAGATTTCCCTGATAGAAATCCACAGCCTTGGACGTTTTCTCTCAGTGTCCTCTGTGTTTCTCTGTATCAGTCTCTTACATGATACTGGGTGCCCAGTATGTAATATATCTAAAAGCACGGTCATCCACTTGTATCCTTAAGTGAAAATTTCAGCACTGGGTAGCAGTCTGCCTCCTTCGATATCATCCAATTGGAGGGACCTAATGTGCATGTATGGTGAGGACTGCGCGCATTAGTCCTTCCCCATAGAAAAGCATTGCATGGATAGTTTCCTGTGGATTTTACTCTTATGCTGGATGTCTTATGCAGAGCACGAGGACTTCCTAATTGCTCAATTTATTTTCCCTGTGAAATTGGTTTTACTCCTGGACTTCCTCCTTACATTGCGGATACTGTTAAATTAATTTTGTGTTTAGTGATATAAAATTAGTGTATTTTTGTTTGCCTTTTTGTCTTTCCATTGTTTGCAGTGCAAAAGTATACTTTCATTGTAGCATTGTAACTGATGTAAAGCCATTAAGACGGGGATGTTAAGCTTTGGTCCCCCCACCCAACTTTTTGGTTTAGAGCATTGAAAAATGGGAGTTCTAATCCAAAGAGAGTTTGTCTGTGAGTGAGAGTGGTTTGCAAAAAAACCAAACGAGAGTAATACACACACTAAAAAAGGGGGAATACTTTCTGCAGAGGGCTCCAGAAATGGAAGGCCAATTGCTGAAGACATCAAAATAGAAGAAAAGAAATATCCAGTCACACCTGAGGTTTCTTCTAAAAGGCAGTCTTTTTTTATTTGAAACAAGGAAGTGGAAACAACGTTTTGGCTCCTCTCAGAGCCTGACTTGATAAAGGCTCAGAGAGGGGCCGAAACGTTGTCTCCACTTCCTTGTTTCAAAAAAATGACTGCCCCTGAGAAGAAACCTCAGGTGTGCCTGGATATTTCTTTTCTTCTATTTTGATGTGAGTGGGGCTGACTGTAATTTCCTAACCCCTGCTTTAATTGACCCTGTTTTCTTCCTTTTTGGTGATATCACCCATGTTCAATCTTCCCATACACTCCAATTATTCATGTCTTCTGGGGTGGAGGTGTCCAACTATTTGTACAGCCGGCTTATATTCTTCAAGTCAGGCTCCTCCATTTGCACATGTATTTTGAGCATGTGCCCATACATAGAGTTGCTCCCTGCCTGGTTCATATCACATCAGATTTTGATAGAGAACTGTACCTTGTACACTGGGATTTTGTAACATGCAGTACAGGTAATTGAAAAACAAACCCAATGAACATTAAATAAATAAGCAAAATAAAAAGCATTACTTTAATTATTATAATTTTTTTTGCAGAGTATTACAGAGTATTATATAGTGACCCACAGAATATTATGCTGTGTTCAGAACAATTAATTTGATCCATTCATGACAATGCACGATTAAGCACCTTTTTTTGTGCCTTTATTTCCAAATCTTATGTATGAATGGTAATCTTGGTATTCTTTCTCAGAATAAAAGATGCTCGTATAGAGTTGTCTATTATAACAAGGATTCATTATTACAGTACATTGCCAAAAACGTAAAATTTGACATATACTTGGACACATGTTTCTAATCCTTTCCTTTATGTGTATAACTAAATGTTTTGTCCATTTGGATATCATTCTCATTCCCTGCTCATATACTCTAATCCAGGGTTCTCCAAACTCCAGATGTTGCTGTACTACAACCCCCACGATTTTTTGAATGAAATAGAGAGTCAGAGAATCATGGGAGTTGTAGTTTAGCAAAATTTGGAGAGCCAGAAATCAGGAATTGCTGTGAATTTCCAGCTTATTCTGGACCTTGTATTTCCTTCAGTGATGTGTTGTACATTTTGTTGTTTAATATTTTTTATCTGGTGCCTTTAGACTTCATAGCTACATAGTTACGTAGACTGGAAAGAGACACGTGTCCATCAAGTTCAGACTTCCTCACATACGATTTTTGCTCTCAATCCAAAAGAAGGCAAAAAAAACCAGTTTGAAGCATTTTCCAAAAAAAAAATCTTTCTTGACCCCAGAATGGCAGTCAGATTTATCCCTGGATCGAGGAACTACTACCACACCATTAAAAAATTAAATCCTTGAATATTATGTTCATAATTACACTTCAAACTTGAAGGAATTGATCTCAATATAAAGATAATTAGATAGAATATATAAAACATTGTAACACTATCTGCACAATAAGCCTAATCTTACAGGTTTTCACTAATTAGTAGAAGACACCAGCATTTTTTTTTATTTTTTTTATTATTAGGACAATATAACTGAAAGTGTAGTGGATGCATGGAATAGCCTTCCAGCTGAAGTGGTAGAGGTTTACACCGTAAAGGAGTTTAAGCATGCGTGGGATAGGCATAAGGCTATCCTAACTATAAGATAAGGCCAGGGACTAATGAAAGTATTTAGAAAATTGGGCAGACTAGATGGACCGTTTGGTTCTTATCTGCCGTCACATTCTATGTTTCTATGACAACAACGTATTAATTCCTAGCCATCTTTAAGAGAGGTTGCTAATTCACTCCATTCCATTCCATATGATGTATTTCACGATTTGTCCATACAAAGCCCTGTTTGTTGATATTATTTATACAATTCGGCAGCAATGGCTCAATCAGCTTAGTTCTTATTGAATTTTGTTTATCTCAGCAGAATTTAAAACCTTCATGTCCACTGATATATATTCATCTTAATTTTCACAAATATATTTTTTTATCACTTTATGGAAACTTTCTCAAACAAATGACCAAGTGTTTAATTTTAACAAGCACCATTCTGCCTGCTGTGACTGGTACATTTTATTTTAATCTATGTGCCTTAGGATATCCATAATCTTTCATGTAGATCCCAGTCAATTAACAATGTAACAGACATAAAATACAAAAGCTTTATTCATCCATTCATTCAGCTCCATTATCATGATAACATTTTTTCCTTTTTTTTAATTTCTGATATTATTTGTAGGTAAAATCCAAGTTAACAAACAAAGAAAATGTGCTCTGTGATTTTATTTTGGTTTTAACTGTAGAATTGTGGTTTATTGATTTAGTCCAGCAATCCATTTTTTTAAAGTGAGCCATACCAGTGATAACAGAGAACATTTTAAGTTTGAAAGACATATGGTAACCAAGTTTTTTGTTCAGGGTGTGTTATTTTCCAGGGAAAACATTTTAAAACATATTGATGTGTTACAGAAGCACCTTATTACCCCATAAATCACATTTTAAAACACCCTGAATGATTGTGTTTCAGCAGCACTTCCAGCATGCCATGCAAAACTATGCAAATTAACTATGTCACTGTTGATATATACTTTATTTATTTATTTGGCTTAATGCATCTACACTAAAAGGACGGCCAAAGACATAGAAAGATAGAATGTGACGGCAGATAAGAACCATTCGGCCCATCTAGTCTGCCCAATTAGACCTGACAACGTTGTTGACTGAAAGGTTGACAAAGAGCTGGTGTATTGATCAATAACATGTATATAACGATCAATAAGGATCAGTCAACGTTCGTTAAAAAATCCTTAAATGTTTTTAATCTTTCTTTTTTTTTTTCTGTATCTAAGCTTTATTTTAATATCCAAGTATTGCTTACAATGAAAGTCTGAACAATCAACATGAATTCTACAGACAAAATCCATATGTAACTGCAGTTTTCCTGGTAACTCTTGCTTATGTTTTCATAACATGATTTCCCCCCTTATAATCAGCAAAAATGTGTGTCTGAACACTGCACTGTTCATTTTATCCAAATCAGTCTTGAATTATGCTTTTTTTTTTTTACAATAACTGTCGCTGATTAAAAAGACGATGCAGTCATTCTAATTACTGAACTATTTCAAACTACAAACAAAGAAAAAAGTATTCTTGTTACAGTCAGACTGCATAGACCTAGTGTTTTGAGACTAGTTTAACCCCATACTGCCCTGTGGCTTGACAGGCATGTTGTGATACAAGTTACGTTGCGTAAGCTACAGTACTTAATTGGTTAGATAGGTGGAATTTTTCTACTGGGTCCCCAGGCAGCTATTTGTCAAGTTGTGTCACTTTGCAGTGTGTGCGGGTGAAATAAGTAGATACTACATATTAGAACTGTCTGTGACATGATACACAAAATTCACTGTCGTTTAATTGTTTTGCTTTTTTTTTAATCATACGGGAACACATTTTGAGTTGGCAGGAAAAAAATATCCAAGCAGTATAAAACCCAGGGACATTAATTTTAGACCCAGACAAGTATAAATGAACAATGCTAAGTAGGTAATATTTTAAGTGCAACTATGACCTTGTTGAAAATAGTATTTAATTTTACGTACAAAACTAATAAATCAGTTATACAGTACCTTAACCCCTTCACTTTTAAAAGAAGGTTACAACCATGGTGTGTTGAGGTGTTGTTCAGGTGTTTCAAAGGTGTTATCATGTGAATTAGCATAAAACAATTTTGTTTAGGTTACTGTTTTAGGGGGATACAATTGAATTATTACTAGAATGATTGCATTTGTTTTTTTCAAATGTATAGAAATCATAAACCTTCTGGCAGTGATCCTTATACAATTCCTCATATTAGCTATAGCTCGGGTGCTTCACAAGAGATAACGCTAAATAATTATAGAAGGATAACACAGGATCATTTGGATAGGCCTGTCTGAAAAAGAGGTGTGCCATCATGGCTGACTGCCAATAACACGATTGAAAGCAAGGAAGTACACATATATTTAAATAGAATTCTCAGCTGGTGCCACACTGACAAGGATGGCACAACATTTTAGTCCAATAAGTGGAAAAAGATGTCTGGGCACACTGGCTTACAAACCACTGTTAAGCCAATATTCTGCTAAGTTAAAATGTAGCCATTGTGTCTCCAATAAAAGTCTGTGTTGTATGTAAGCCTGTGTGCCCACTCCCCTTTTTCTGTTTATTGCCAATCACTCTGGTTAACTCCAGAAAGGACTGTGCATGTGCAGAGTGCTTTTAAAGCTATGTGTCTGGGGGTTTAAGGCATGGTTCAGTTTGCAGTCTTTATATATGGAATATATGACTATATGGGTGTCCCCAGATGTTAATCACTAGAAAGCAAACCTGAGACACGACCCCAGATTCAAAATGGATACAGTCTGCATCAGCTAACATCAAGGAAATCCTCACCACCATTATCTTAACTGCACCTATGTGAGTTTGGTGGCTTTGCGTCCTGCTGTAAACAAAACTGTGAATGATGCTACCAATACCCAACAGGTCAGTAGCAACAGCGGTGTGGCTGCTATCAACTTCTTCAGCAGTTCCATTCATTCTATGTGATGAAGTGGCTTAATTAAATATTCCATAAATATATGTACAAGAATATAAAAGTTAGGATTAGACCCCTCAGACTCCCGTTTGATGGAGACGCTTGCTCATTTGGACAGGGCTAGCTGGTGTTGTAGCGTGCCTCTGCAAATGTAGCAGCTGCTGAAACGTTAATGGTGTCTTTTATTTTAATTCTTTTAAAATGGATTTATTTGGGGCATAATTTTTAAATGCAATCATCAGGAATGTACCTTTAAGGTAGTATTGCTCAAGAATACTTCACACTTTAAAAAAAAAACTGCATCCAACATCCTATATAGAAATGCTGATTTGCATGGACAGATTCTGTAAGATCTGTAGACTGGGCATGCTGGAATGATCACAATGTACTTATCAGACCCAACAGTCTATGTTAAATGTGATTGTCTGTTTTGCATTTGTGGTTCAGCCTCCCGGCAGAAGGAATTGTCTTTGATAGATTTTGTTCTCTGTTTACATTAAGGAATTCTACTGGTGAAAAATGGCTTTGGTTAATTACATTATGTGTGTGCTACATAGTGATAACTCACAGAAATAGGGCTGCCAACAGGAGTATTGACATAAAAACAACTTGAAATTTTTTAGTTTATTCTTTTTTATTTGATTCAAAACACATTTCCCTACTCCCATATTAACGAAAAATGTAGTCGGGATATTAACAATGTCCAGTTAATAGGTAAAATTATAATTTATTATTTCCATAAGAGCATGGTATGACATCTTGTTGGATTGTATTGTCTAATCTGCCAATTCTAACATCTAATACGTAAGGCCTGTTTTTCTATAATGGGTGTAAATGTTGTCAATAGGCAAGATGATCAGTGTTATTATAAAATAGCCCCATTTAGTGCATCGTAGCTGACTGGCCTGTCAATCATTGCGAATAATAACTCATCCTACTGATTCTAAATGGAAAAAAAAATGCATTCAATTCACTTAAAATGAATGCCTGGACGCGGCAAAGGTGTACTCTGTGTGTGTGGGAGTGTACTGTATGTGGGGGTTCACTGTCTGTGAGGGTGTACTGTGTGCTATAATAGGAGTGTAAAAAATAGAATATCCCCCTTTCCCTGTTCTTACCTTGCTGTGAGGGGGTAGCACAATAAGCTATGTGGTGGTTGAGAAGGCTGCCTATCCATCGGGTACAGGGAAGGTCATGAGATGATAGCTATCTCTCTTGGAGCTCATGCACTTACACAGATTGACCCATACAAACCCACAGACGGCCCCCCCACAGACACAGACTGACCCAAATACACTCAGACAAACTGACATACATACATACATACATACATACTGACATGCACACAGCTCATTTTTCAGCCACCCTCCTGTTCCTTACCTTTTCGTTGCAGAAGGGTGGCTGGGGATGATGGGAGTCGGCTGCCTTTCCTCTCCTGGTGGCCTCCAGTCTGCTTTCTCCTTCCCGCACGGAGTGAGCTGGGAGGAAGTGACCGGCCGTCACTTTCTCTCACCACTACTTGCGACTGCAATTTTTAAAGGGGCCCGGTTGCGCTTTTATGCGGCCGCAGAGCTGACCAGGCCCCTGAAGATATAGTTCCGCTGGGCCTGTGACAACCGTCATGTTGTCACCCCCTGATGTCGGCCTTGCTCACACTTACCAGCAGCTGCTTGGATGCCTCATTCCCCCAGGTAGAGCTGAGCTTCCTCTCCCTGTCTTTCCCCTGCGATCCTCTCTGTGATCCAGCAGGAAGTTATTCCAAACAGTGCCCCCTTTGGCTGCACATGGATATTACACCCACCTCTGTGTACTGCTGCTGCAGCTTGTGAAGGGAGACTCAGTGTTCCCGGCTTCAATTTCAATTGGGGGGCACTGTATGATTTAGGGGGGGCATGGCCCCCTCTGCCACTTCCCCCCCCCCTCCAGTGACGCCCCTGTATCCAGGTAAGGTCAAACCATTCAACCATTCTAACCATGTCCCAGGTAATTTTCCAATTTTCCAAGTACTCCCGCCATTGTTGCCACTAGAGATCACTGTATTGGTCACAGTGTTTAGAGTATCCCTTTAATGATATGTTTTAGAAGAATGTTATAATTGATTTTAACTGTGATATATTCCATTTTTTTGCTGTATTGTAGAGTGATTAAAAAAAATAAAAAACATCCAGCTGTTTCTTGACCACAACTCCCATAAACCTATGCCAGACACTCTATAAGTGTATGGCAAAGGTTCCTGTGAATTGTGTTTTGCTAACAGCAGGCTTTCTGTATAGGAATCCTCCCACTGCATTGAATAAGCATAATTGGCTGATGTGGTACAGGTATTCACATTTCATTTTTTTTTGACATTGTTAAATTAACAATCTGTCAGCGCTCTAATGTAAAAGAACAAAACTAAGTAATTTTACATGGCTACAGGGACCCTGTCTCGTTGGTTCCTGTTATGTAGACTTGTAAGAAACCGATAATTAAATCTGGAGAAGCAGGCTGTTAGAATGACTACTTCTCGAATCTAAAATGAAATGTCTTGATAATCACTTGAAAAATAGACTTTAGAGGTGGAGGCAACCCTGCAGCAGGTTCACTGTAAGTGCCATTTGAAAGAGGACTTCTACGTATACGCTCGTCTCTCTTGGTCTCACCTGTAGATTCCAAATTTATTCATTAGCCATGGACTTAACCACACAGTTAAAAATGTGTGGTTGTCTCGTTCATAAGCCTTGCCTTAAATAAAACAACACAATGTAAATTATGTATCGAGTATGTCTGATCACTAGGTATGAAATTCTCCATCTGCTAGTTTCATGGGGTGATGGTTGCAAGTACGTAAAGAAGTTAGATGTACTTACCTGCGTTGATATTCCACCTCTGGTCACTGGACACCTAGGGATGCAATGGGAGGAAGAGTTTGTGCAAGGAGTAACATTCTTTGCAGCAACCATATGTTCCGTATTCAGCTCTCAGAATAATAATAATTCATGGGTTCCACTTATGTAAGGTTCTATGAACCTTTTCTTGATTTTCACCAACATTTAGGACGAACAACTAAATTATTACAGGAAAAACTAGAGTGCTCGAATTTCTGCTGGAATTTCTACAAATTAGATTTTTATCAGCATGCAAGACTTTCACATTTATTATAATCTGATTAGTAAACACTAATATGCTTTGCTGTAATATTTGACATTCTAGGTGGGTTGTAGTGTTAACTGGTTGAGGACCTCTGTGGCTTCTAATACGTGGAGATATATTTCACCTCTTGCTCTGCACATGTAATAACAGTAGTTCATCTTGCAGTGGCTGTAAGAGTTACCTTCAGCTTCACCTGGAAATAATTTAATTTGCCTCTAGCTTTCCTGAACATTTTAGAATCACGCAGCTGTCACGTCTCATAGCATAAAACAGGGCCCAGCTCACAGCAATTGAGCTTTGATAACTGCTGCATGGCGAAAATGTTGTTTTTACACATAATGAGTCGTCTGTAGCTCTAAGGGTGATGCAAGAAACTTACTTTTTTTTAAAAGCAAATGCCAGGTGGCAGATACAATTCAGAAAGATAATGTTGATATTGAACAACAATACAATGCCTAGTGCGTTTTGCCAGTCCCCATGGCTTGTTTAGGAAACAATCAGAGACCCTGACAAAACTTGCATCTGTTTTTTTATCACCGTTAAATCATTTAGTCAGAAATTCCCTCCTTAAGGACGGCGGGTGGGGACCCGGCTCTAAACGCTGACGAGCAGCAAAGCACGTCCATGCTGTCCAGGGGACTTACTTCCTCGCCTACGATCCCATTTGCGATACCTTGGGTTGTCTACTATTGCAAATGGTATGCCATCACGGGGGTAATTCTCATTCATGGGGTACCATACAGTCTCAAAGGCAATGTAACCAATCTGGCGAATTTCAATGTGAAAAAAAATAAAAAATGTAACATGCTATATTTGACCCTGTAACTTCTCAAAACCCCATATAACCTGTACATAGGGGGTACTGTTTTACACGTGAGACATCAATGAATAAAAATATGTGAATTTTATTGCAGTAAAAGCAAATAGTATTATGACATTCACAGTTAAAATGTCATGCAGAACTAAAATAAACACATTTTTTTTCATTGCTCAATTTTTTTTATATTTTATTCATATTAAATTATTTTTCATTGCTAAATATTTGATGTTAAATGAAAGCCCTATTTCTCCTGAATAAAATGATGTATAATAAATGTGGATGCGCTGAATATGAAAGAGGTGAATTACAGTTGAACAGACATACAGTCAAATTCCAAGTTTTGTTTACGTTTTATTTTGATCAAAACGTGTACATTTGGCTCAGTCCTTAAGGGGTTAAACAGAAAATACAACATATGGGGCTAATTACATACCTCCCAACTGACCCTATTTGGAAGGGAAAGTCACTATTTTTGGACTAAATCCCTCTGTCCCTCTTTTCTATCCCATGGTCCTTCTTTTCTATGAGCTTCATATTGTTGGTGTCTGCATGTATAACAGAGCTCCACAGCAATAATACTCACAGTACTGTGTCTTTAATCTACACTACAAGTGTTGAGAAATCAGTCTGTGTAAATACGATAAATTGTTATTGTTCTAAATAACATTTTAGTTGCATAAATTGTTATTAGCAAATCAGCAAAAATGTCTTAGAACAGCCCTGCCCCTGACTACACCCCCAGTCACACCCCTAAAGTTAAAGTGTCTCTCTTTGCCCATTTGAAATGTTGGGAGGTATACAATTATCAGATTTCAAAGTCCTCTGTGCACAGATTCAGTTCAGGGATTTCTGGAGCTTGTACTGGAGTAATCAACTCCTTGCTTTTCAAAGTTGTTATCTGGACTCAAAATTCCAGAAGCCATTCATGCTTTCTGATTACAGATACAACATACTTTGGCATAATACTACAGTTTAGGAGAGAGTAACAGAAATAGTCAGCTATTGGCTAGTAACCAGAAAGAAGGAAGTATTTTAAAATGGGTAGGTGGGACAGGGGAGGCAGGTTAAGATGAAACAGGGTGAAATCCTTTTTACCCAAAAAACTATACAAAATTGAACCTGCTAAAATAACATATAAATAAATAACTATGTATTTGGGCTAAACCCAACTTGATTGGATTGTCCCTTTCATTCATCGTTATTAACATTCGCGTTTATGTTGATTTGAAATATTTATCCTCATTTATTTGCATTGCTTGTTAAAAGTGAAACATTGTAAAGATAATGACAGTAACATAAAAGTCAAATGGTTGAATAAGAGGAAAAGTAATAAACTTCAATAGTAAATATGCGGTTTGCGGTTTGTAATGGTTTTTGTGAGAACAGATATTGTACAATCTCTGTTCTCCACATTAAGAACTACTTTATCTATTTCTTTGGCTCTTCTTTTCACATTTATATTTTGACATTAATATAGTCACAAAAATATAACTTGCTCACTTGCAGTTGCAAAGACCTCTCTGGACCAGAGAAAAGTGTGTTGTGACAAATGAGGTAACACTTTTTAAATTTGATCTTTCCTCTGTGTTATGGAGTGGAACTAATGCAATTCTCAGCAATAGTCTTTGGAGGGACATTGTACAGTTTTACTCAAGCTAAATATCACTTTGAGATTTATCTTTTTTTGTCCTCTCTGGATTTATTGTTGCTTCTGTAGCAAAATATTCTTCTCCTCAAATCACTGAAAATGTGTGATCTGGTTTAAATGGACTTACCAAGCACCATAAGCACTAAAGCACAAAGTAGTGGATATGTGCCTGCCCCTCATTTGTAAATAGTTGACACCTTACTTGGGGTCTGATGGGTGCCACTTTCCCCCCTCCCCCCTCACTGCAGCTTACAGTGAGCCAGAACCGCCTGCTTAGAAATTTCCATTAGCCATCGTAAGCTATGTCCTGTACCGTCACACTTAACTCAGGCTTCAGTCTCTCTGTTGGCTGTAGTGGGGGCAGGGAGCGATTCTCAGCAGACGCCAGGTAAATATTTAAACTGTTCTAAAATGGTTTTCCTGCTTACAATGGGGGGGGGAGGGGGCACCGGTGCACTCTTTGCACTATAACCACTAGTGGCAAGACACTTGGAGTGTTCCCTTTAAGGTTTGTGGTTATCATGGTAATTTGTATTTTTAGTTTTGCTCATATATGGTAATCCCGAGAAGCAAGCATGAGGCTATTCCTTTGTATTTACCTATCGTACAGCGATAAGTGCTCAGCTTTATCTCTTTTTGCCACAGTTAATCATCAACAATCAGTTAAATACTGAAATAGTCAAACACATCCTAATACCAGAATGAATTGATTAATTTTATGTAATATTAGAAATACCTCTCAAGTGCCCCAGTTGTATCTATATTTTATTGATGTAATTTGAAATGAACCGGGATACAGCGAGCAGGCCGGCAACTGTTTTCATCTCACTAGTGAAGCTTACGTCTGTGAACAAAGTACTGCTCCTGTATTAGATGATAAGCAGTCCCGTAGGACAGTCAACCAGATCTACCCATATACATAGAGAAGCAAAGATCCCACGGAATGCCATGTCAGAGAAACCTGTCCAGGATAGGAGAATAGGGGCCAAAAATGACTGCTGTTTTGTCGAGACTGTTGACAAGTTTGCGTTATTATTATTATTGATGATTTCCTAGGATATAAATAAAACACCACACTAAACGAACACGCGTTTTGCGGCAATATGACAATGAACACAAAATGAAGAGGCACTTAAATACGATTGACACTGTTATAATTAAAATCCATATATTTAAAAGCAGAAAACACAAAAAAACATTAATTAGTAAGATGACTTCCCCTTAAACAAAACTCTACGAATAATTAGCAGCATTTTCTTAGAATAGTTTCTTTCAATGCCCTATGCCACTTTGTGTGATGTTTTAGACATTCCCATTAATAGAATATTACATTTCTGCTTTACCTACAATGTGTATTTAAATTGCACGCAACATTCTCTGCCTCAACATTCTGCAGTGTGAGATATCAAAAGCTAACCTAATACCATTGTGTATTTTTTTTCCTTATCTTTGTTAAAAATACAATATATAAAACAAGTTTGACAACTACGGGTTGCCTTTCGAGAATGTAGAGTAAAAGACACACAAATTAATTTTCATATCCCACTGTCATTATTCGTGAGTATTTTTGTATTCAACAATTTCAGAATTAAAACTGTAGAATACACTTTCCCCAACAGATTTTGGAATTTTAGTCCAAGTAACTTTTAAGAATATTAGTCTGTCTGTGTAGAAACATCAATTTTATTCTAAATGGAAAATGGAGTAGATCAATAAAAGATAAAAGGTCATAGAATTAAATGTGTTCTGTAGAGATCTCTCATAAGTGTGTATTGATGGCATAGACTGACAGCTAAAAAACTGCTCTTCCAGTCTAATTTCCCCATATACTGGATGAAAAATGAAGCACCTTGTGCTTTCTGATAGAACATCCATTTCATGAAGACATCTTTTGTACTTATTTCCAATTTAACCATATATTTACTGCTACTGACTAAAATCGTAACAGGGCACTTAGAACTAAGTACCTTTAAACACATCGTTTAGTGTGTTTTGCTTTGTTGTGAACTGTGAACATCGAATAAATTCATAAATTGGAAGATAGAGAGCGTGATTTATCCCAATGATGCCAGTAATATAATGGGAATCAAGAATTAAAAATGAACCTTTATTGGATAAGATTAAAAAGGTATGATTAACCTAAAGCTCGGGGAAAGGGGAGAAGGGAATTAGCAAACAATTTGCTAAATGAATGCTATGTATGATAATAAATACCAAATACCATTTATTTATTGACTTACGTGTAGTAGCTGTACCTATTATTGCTACATTTTACTACTTTGTTCTATCACTTTCTATTGAGGGACTTTGACATATTGTTATTATCTAGTGTTAACAACATATCACGTGACTAGCAATTTAGACACCAGTGTTTCTATATAACTTGCAGTGGTCCCTCCATAATATTTTTTACCACTTCGAAAAGCTTATCATACATAGCATTACTTGAGCGAATTGTTTGCTAATTCCCTTCTCCCCTTTCCCCGAGTTTTAGGTTAATCGTACTTTTTAATCTGATCCAATAAAGGTTAATTTTTATTTCCTAATTACCATTATATTACTGGCATCATTGGGACAGATCACGCTCTCTTTCTTCCAATTTCTTCCAATAGTGACTGCTCTAGATTTTCTTTATGCAGTATTAGGTTACCACTTGTTTTCATCGAATAAATTCATAAAAGTTTTAGAGATTTTGCTGGACGTGCTTCTTTCATATTGATGTTTTTAAGTTTAACTCCCAAAATCATACCTCCCAACATTTCAAATGGAAAAAGAGGGACAATTTAATTTTTGGGGCATGACTGCGGATAGGGCTGTTCTGAGAATACCTAGGTGACTTACTAATAACCATTCAAGAAACTAAAATGTAATTTAGAACAATGTATCTTTTTTACACAGACTAAATTCTAAACACATTTATTGTTGCTAAAAGACACATTACTGGGAGTATTATTGCTGTGGAGCTCTGTTATACACTCAGACACATTACTGGAAGTATTATTGCTGTGGAGCTCTGTTATACACTCAGACACATTACTGGGGGTATTATTGCTGTGGAGCTCTGTTATACACTCAGACACATTACTGGGGGTATTATTGCTGTGGAGCTCTGTTATACACTCAGACACATTACTGGAGTATTATTGCTGTGGAGCTCTGTTATACACTCAGACACATTACTGGGAGTATTATTGCTGTGGAGCTCTGTTATACACTCAGACACATTACTGGGAGTATTATTGCTGTGGAGCTCTGTTATACACTCAGACACATTACTGGGAGTATTATTGCTGTGGGAGCTCTGTTATACACTCAGACACATTACTGGGAGTATTATTGCTGTGGAGCTCTGTTATACACTCAGACACATTACTGGGAGTATTATTGCTGTGGAGCTCTGTTATACACTCAGACACATTACTGGGAGTATTATTGCTGTGGAGCTCTGTTATACACTCAGACACATTACTGGGAGTATTATTGCTGTGGAGCTCTGTTATACACTCAGACACATTACTGGGAGTATTATTGCTGTGGAGCTCTGTTATACACTCAGACACATTACTGGGAGTATTATTGCTGTGGAGCTCTGTTATACAATCAGACACATTACTGGGAGTATTATTGCTGCGGAGCTCTGTTATACACTCAGACACATTACTGGGAGTATTATTGCTGTGGAGCTCTGTTATACAATCAGACACATTACTGGGAGTATTATTGCTGTGGAGCTCTGTTATACACTCAGACACATTACTGGGAGTATTATTGCTGTGGAGCTCTGTTATACACTCAGACACATTACTGGGAGTATTATTGCTGTGGAGCTCTGTTATACACTAAGACATATTACTGGGAGTATTATTGCTGTGGAGCTCTGTTATACACTCAGACACATTACTGGGAGTATTATTGCTGTGGAGCTCTGTTATACACTCAGACACATTACTGGGAGTATTATTGCTGTGGAGCTCTGTTATACACTCAGACACATTACTGGGAGTATTATTGCTGTGGAGCTCTGTTATACACTCAGACACATTACTGGGAGTATTATTGCTGTGGAGCTCTGTTATACACTCAGACACATTACTGGGAGTATTATTGCTGTGGAGCTCTGTTATACACTCAGACACATTACTGGGAGTATTATTGCTGTGGAGCTCTGTTATACACTCAGACACATTACTGGGAGTATTATTGCTGTGGAGCTCTGTTATACACTCAGACACATTACTGGGAGTATTATTGCTGTGGAGCTCTGTTATACACTCAGACACATTACTGGGAGTATTATTGCTGTGGAGCTCTGTTATACACTCAGACACATTACTGGGAGTATTATTGCTGTGGAGCTCTGTTATACACTAAGACACATTACTGGGAGTATTATTGCTGTGGAGCTCTGTTATACAATCAGACACATTACTGGGAGTATTATTGCTGTGGAGCTCTGTTATACACTCAGACATACCAACAATATGGAACTCTAAGAAAAGTGGGACATTAGGATAGGAAAAAAAAATGACAGAGGAATTTGGCAAAATATGGACTTGGGAAGTGTGCCATTTATTTTTGGATATTGGTTTTATAGATTTGAGTAGACCCAGGCAAGATTCCCATACTGCTCAGCCACACATTAGCAATCACTAGCTTAGTCTGCCCTGTGGTGTTCTATATGAAGCAATTTAGGTGTATTGACTAAGCTTAGAAATATTGATAGCTGCCAATTGTTGAATTGTACATTTATATTCAAAATTGCCAAGGTAGAAATATAGCTGAGTTGCGGAAGGTTTAAAATCGGAATATTTTGACTTAATTTTTTTTCTTATCTTTTTTAAAAACCTCTTTTACTTTTTTTTTTAATTAAATGTTATATTAAACGATTGAACAAGAATATCAACAGTTAATGACGTAACCATACATCAACAATCAAGAGTTTTTTTTTCGGATATATTAGAGTATATGATAGACAAGAGCAAAAAAAAAAATGAGAGTTTTAGTGATGTGGGGGTGAATACAAAATCGGAAATTATTTTGTCCACGTCGTCTTCTGATCTTTCAGAATTTGGTTTCTCAATTAGTTCCTGAAAAAGTTTCAATAAAATGACAAATGACCAATCAAACCCCATTTCAGTTACTTTTGAACTTTTGTTAAGGCCACCATATGTACAAAATTATAAATCTCAGAATGTTTTATTTACTTTTCAACTCTGCATTAAATATACCAGTCAATTTGAAGAATTCCATAAGTGTAGTATCAATATTTTGTCTGTATTTACTAGGTAAAATTGTGGGTCTGTGTAAATATATGTATATTATTTGTAAAACGTTTTAGTTATTATTTAATTATGACCGACTCCCCCCCCAAATGTAAATTATGACCTAAAATTTTAAAATTCTCTTAGTTTAGTGAATAGACCTCAACTGCCGTAATAGATGAATATATGTGACAAAATTATCTCCAGTCATAATGCAGGATTGCTTATTCACGTCATGTTATCAAGTTAATATTTGAAGAAGAAAATCTGATTTACGTAAGTCTATGATTTTTTTGACATACATTGTCTTTTATTGCATGACATTTTTGAAATGTTTTGCCTATAATGTAAGATATGCTTTGAAGAATATTCTTAAAGCATTAAAATAAGCCAGTGACGGGTAGTGCATGCATGTCTGCATGTGTATGTAAGTATGTGTGCATGACAGCTATTTGTATTAGTAATGAGTACACCTGTCCACCCAGAGGTTGAGGTTTATTGTCATCTAAGCACCAGGTGAATTTGAAAAATATGGGCGAGCTCAAACACTGTATATACAATGTATTAGTGCTCAAGAGGTATCTCAATAAAGTGGCCTGGTTGCAGTGATCCTGTAATTTTAACCATTTAAATTAAACGGCAATATTTGCCTTGAGTGATTAAACTTTCCACTAGTGGCAGCTACACTGACAGCCAATGGAGGCGCTTCCACTGCAACGACCAAGTAAAACTCATTTACATGACATTGAAGCCCCCATAGGAATGCATTAATTTCGGTGACGCACCTCTGGCTTCGGCGGAACTTTAGAGGCCGTGGCCTTCCCAATTTACTGGCTTATAGCATCAGCAGACCACTCTCGACCAATGACTGTCTTTCTGTGAAGTGGAAGTTCACAGATTTTACACTAGAAAGCCAATATAAAAAAGAAAATTAAAAAAATTTATATGGAGACTAAAAAGGCAGTTAGCATTGTAGATTTTACCATATATTTTGAGAACCCCATTCTGGTAAACTGTCCAGAAACACGGGTCTTAAATAGAGACTTAACAGGTAAGCAAAAAAAAATGTGAATGTGTGTTTTAATGCCTATGGTTGAATTCCAGACTGGTCTTTCCTTGGTATAAAGATAACAAAAAAAACTAGAAAAGCTACAATTTCTGGGGAAATTGTGTGAAGTGTTCTTGCCTCCACCAGTAGTCTACAACTGGAGTGGGCGGAGTAACTTATCGTTTATATAGCACATTTAATTGCAACGTTGTTGCACAGTTACATTAAACCATACATTTATAAAAACCTTAGCAGGTGTTCAAAAGGCCCTGTCTATGACATCACTTGCTGCTGCAGCCTGGCACAGGTCAGAGTATTTTGGCGGTGGCCATCTTCAAACGGTCGTACTTTAAAAACTATCAATCCTACAGTGAAGAGCTTTATATTGTGAGAATCACAAGACCCAGACCTACATTTTGATGCATAGTATGTCTCTGAAGTATGAAGGCACAGTCGCAGTTTAGAAATTGCACTTCAAATTTGAGCTTTGTAGAGTGAAGTTTCAATGAATGTCAATGGACGGCGTAGTTGCAAACAAATGATTATATTGTGAAAACTATCAGGACTATGGCTTAGCCGTTGACATGTTTAGCAGGGATAGCTGAACGTTTTGATATAAGATTTGTGTAGGTGAGCCTGAAAGTAAGGGAGTGGTGGCAGTTTAGAAATCATGGTCTGATTTTTCAGCTTTTGCCAGCTCCCACTTTAGCTTTGCCATTCATTCCTATGGGACAAATTGCGCCACAAGAACGACGATATTCCGTGTACCATTCGGCGAAACGTTCCACAAAGTAAAAGTAATAGCAATCCGATCGGGAACAATCTGCACGATTTGGTAAATTTTTGTCTATGTAGTGTAAAAACTGTGGGAGGAGTTAGGGTGGCAAATTTGGCTATAATAAGAATAATAATATATATGTGAGATAACAATAAGTGGTCTTGCTATGCAAGAACACTTAAAAATGACTTTTCTTTGTAAATAGTTTGTGTGTAATACATTGTCACTGTTTATAAATGTATGCATAATATATATATATGTGTGTGTGTGTGCTCTGTGAATACTCTTCTATTCTGCTTCGTTGAGTCTCTGTACACCTTTTCCAATGACTGCGCCCTTTTTGAACCCTCTGGGATCATCCCTGCTCTTCCTCACATACACCACACTGTTAAAGGCCGATGGTGTCGGGACAGGGCATGGCATAACGTCATACAAACAGAGGTTTATGAGCGTTCTCGTTTTAAGGAAAAACAATTATTGTAGTCTCATAGCATATGATTCTAATGTTTAATGTGCTCATTGATGGTTCTATAATCATTAGCCTATGGAGCACACCCTGAATGCTCCATAAACATATAAACAAATAAATAAACGGGCTTTCCATTTAAAGCCTTTAATGTTTTTGATTTAAGCATGTATTCAATTTATGGTGCTACGGGGTACATGATAATCATAATATCAAAGTATTTAACTAGTGGGAAGTAGTTAAAATGGGCAGTTTTCAGTTGTAATGAAGTAGTGATATTATTAATCAGATTCATTCTGAGTAATAATACTCAGTAATCAGTCTCTCAAGTATTAAAGACTGAGATGACAATCAAATTATTGACTCTAAGTGGTATTGGAGCACTAACGTCTGCACTATCTTTTTTTTCCATTGTAAAACTACTATAATGCATTAAATTGTGTTGAAAGCTTCTGTCTAGCTCTTTTTTTTTTTAAATAATTTTTATGGAAATGTCTTCTGTACAAAAAAAAACAATTGCACATATTTCTATATGTAGAGTTTTATAACCTTTTTTTTCCTCTTTTAACTTTTAATTACAGTAGTGTATTTTACGCTTTTCCTGTTCAGATTACAAACAATTTATTGCTAGACAAAACAGTTAGGCTTAAATCCTTTAAATAAGTGTAAAAGAGGGATTAATGAAAAGCATGCCATTGTTTCCTTACGAGATTTTATTGTGATCCCACAATTCATTTCTTGTTTAAACATGTTACCCAATACAAATCTTGAAAGACGTTATGTGTTCTCATGCGCTTCTTAATGTTCACTAATAAGTCTATATTTTTTAAACATGGGTGTTAGCCAGAATGACTAGATCTTTATTTATAATACATCTATTTTCTCTTGTTTTGATAATTTGGTTTCAACATTTGGTTAGCTGTTCTTCTGGTAAATCATTGTATACATAAAGTAGACAACTGGAGCTACTGTAGCTTGCCATCTGAAAACTGACATCCAACCAACAAGTCAATATAAAAAAATGTATTATTGAAAACCTGAAATATACATTGAATATGCCATATATTTTACAACGATAAATAGTGTATTCAGTGTAAAACATAGAGATTTACTCACTTTTCCTCCTTTCCAGTGTCACCATTTTCATACTTCATGGGTTTTACTCTTTGTGTGACACCCACCTCCTGACAGCCCTCCGCACCTACCAAATACTTCTTTGATTTGCCCTGCTTGAGAAGCATCCCCTAGCAGGGCAAATCTAATCAGGGAAGTGTTGGAATAGAGTGAGTCTTTCTGCTCTACCTTGTCAATCAACACGCCGAGGTATTGACCGACCGCTGGAAGAAAAGCCTATTTTCTAAATAGGTTTTTCTCCTAATCTATACCTTTGTTGACAAAACTCCTAGCATAATGTATAGATAGAATGTTATGCTCAATCTAATGAGCATAAGTTGTTTGGGGCATGACAGACGCCATATATAAAATAAACAATTCTTCTCAAGTTCTTTTCAAATCTCGGGTTAGTGAAAAAAACCTTGGCAAAATCAGGTTGATATATCAAAAACATATATTTGTGTTTGTTTAGTAGATAAAAGTCAATCCTGAAATATGCTTTATAAGTTTACAGTCTGTATATGTTAGATTACAGTTTTTATAGATTCACATCGTGCGTATAAAGGTATAGATATGAAAAATTGTTTGATTAAACAAACCAACGGGCATGTCTTTAAAAATATATTTATACGTTTATTCCGATGATTTGTCTTTATTCTGTCAGTTCAGTAAACAACTCCTTAGTACAACATATGATAAGATTTTTTATTTTTTTTAAATACACAAATACATATTAGTTGTATATATCTGAACTATAAGCAATAGCTTACATCGCCACAGTTATGGAATAACTTCTGTAGTTATAAATTGACCTGTAGCTGTTTGGAGATGTGCTGATAAGGCTGAAAGTGGCTTAGCCAAGACTTATAGATGTATAAATTGGAGTTACCAGTCCATGATGGCTTAAAGCATAGTGTCATGATTAATGTTCCCATAATCCACTTTTCGCAAGTCAAGGTATCTTATTTAATATATTATTTGATAAAATAGTGCTTTAGTAGCTTAAACGTGTAAATCGTAACCCTTTGATCACACGACAGCATGTTATATATCAACATTTTTCAAGAATGTTACAAATATGTTGTTGAATATTTATTACAGTTTAATATTATTTATCTGTGGATGCTGGCCGTAAGGGAAACAATGGGTCAGTAACATAATTTTCCGTTTTTTCTTGTAATAAAAAAAATAAATTAAAAAATTCTTGGTGTGGTAGAAACTAATAACAAGGTGTGTAGTATAAAAAAAACATGTAAAATCAATTATGAATATTTGTGCCATTTTCTCCCCCATGGCACCCATTGATGTCAGGGGATGGTAAGCCATAAGAACTAGGTTTTCAAATATGGCTATTTTAGTAAACTAATAATATTTGTGGTCTTGATGCATAATGGTGAATTGGCCTTAACCCAGCTTTTCCTATAATTGTTTTTTTTTTTTTAAATTGATTAAAAGGTATCCTTCATTTAAAATATAAAAAGTTGTGTACACAGAGCGATACAGAGTGTACATAATTATGCAGATTTAACTAATATTTACTTGTGTTTCTGGTGCATACGACGCCCAATAAATAATTTGTCTGTAGTATTAATGTCAGTTTCCTTAGTACATTGATTGGCCTGATGATAATCAATTTTTCGAAAATATCGAACTGATATTTACTAAATTGTCTGGTGTATTGGCCTGATGGTTATTGATTTCATCTAATACAAAATCCTTTTGATTATTGAGCTGTCTGTCGCATTGACCTGCTTGTTAATGGTTTGTCGAGCATATGTGTCTTTAGTGATTTTTTTCTGGAATACATGCTAGGTGTGATTATTTAATAATAAAATATGTTATATGTGACGTATGCATGTTTATTAATCTGACCAACGCTGTTAATATTTGATTTACGTTGAGATCTGTCGCAGTTTTTATTTGATTTTTTGAATCATGTTTCTATGACCCATTAATTATGTCTGAGGCACATTAATCATGTTTCTTCATGTGTCAGTATCTCAAAAATGATAATCAGTGTGTTTCCATGTGATGCATATAATTAATGGATACTCAATTAATGGAATTACCAATTTTTACTAGCAGTCTCGGGAGATTCCATCTCCCATATTGAATATCAGGGTAAAATGTTTTTGAGACAGTGTGAGATTTATGAAGTTTCTAAATGACCTGGAAATGTTTTGACCACAGTTTTTTGTTTTTTTTTGTCTAGCTTAGACTTAACAAAGGATCTTTCAGGTCGAAACGTTGTCAGGTCATATATAATGGCCACTGAATAAAATCCCAAAAACATGCCAGTCAGAGTCAGATTTCCATAAGCATCTGGTTTTAAATTGAAAACCATATATTTTTTAACTATGGAAGAATTATCTTAAGCAATATAGAAATATAAGAATATTTTGGACTGAAGATGCTGGGTGTAGCATAGTTTCCATCTTTGACGGGCTTAAGTAATTTAATGTTCTGTGTTATATTGTTGCCAGTTTGCACATAAATACGTGTTTTCACAGCTGCTTTCTTACAGTCGACCTATCTGTCTTTTAGAGTTTGTCATTGTAAACGCCACAGGACTCCTCAATAAATCTCTTCATTTTTCATTGTTATCTTTCTGTCTTTTAAAAATGAGTGAGGGGAACCTTACTGGTTACCTTGTCCCGGTGACCAGATGGGCCTTAAAGGGAGGGGACAAGCATGAAAAAATGGTGGTACAGAGGGCCATTAAAATATATGCTGTTTTTGTTTTTTATATATTTTTGTTTCTACTTAAAGAGGATCTCTTCTAAGATGAATGACTGAACCTGAACTTCTTGTGAGAGCGAAATCAGCAGATTATGTAAAATATATATATATATATATATATATAAAATATATAAAAATATAAAATAAACAGGTAAAATAGCTGGTGATTTCTACATATTCATTCATATGGACCCAAAAACTGTGACATATAAAGTGCAGTGAATGAACAGGACCAAGGATGGTCAGAGTGAAAATGTATCAATGCCTAAATAGTACAAACAAACAAAAAATAAATAAAAATCTGGTACTGTCACTTTAACAGAGGAGACGGAATGATAAAAAAATGTGATCCACGCAATATATAAACGACATTCACATAGGCTTATGAATGGACACATTTTAGCCCTTTCAATTATTCTGGTTTTTCAGGTTAGAGTTCTTCACACACACATAACCCCGGGATATGTGACAAAACCAGCAATATCTCAGGATTGTCGATAGTAACTATTTCCTTTCCAGATATGCCTTTTAGTAGGTGAGGATATGTCCTGAAGTGTAGGCAGCACTACTGAAAGAACTCGAAATTGTTAACGTGATATATCATATTTCAAGTATGCTTCTTTTTATTGTACGACTATTATCTGCTGCTTTGTAAAATATTGAGCTACATGTCTGAGCATTGAACTACATTATCATAATGGTGGCTTCAAGTGAAATCATTTAATAACATATTTGGAACTGTTTAAGATTGTATTGGTTTTATACATACATATTAATAATAATAGTATTATTATTTGTCATCAGACACCTTTTTATTGTACATGGATACAGTAATGCTATATCAGATATTGAGATATAAAGGTGTGTATATTATACAGGGTAGAACTGATAAAGGGGCAGCATGGCAAGTATTTCACAGAGTGCTCTAATTTCTAGAATTTAGGAAATTGTCAACTGAATGCTTTTGTTCTCTAACATGCAGTACCACTAATGACCACGTGGGGCCATTTTTCTTGTTTAGCTTATATATATTTTGGTTCATAGCTTTGTTGTTATTATTATTTTATTATTTATTAAGCACCAGCAAAATCCATAGCGCTGTACAATGGGTGGACTAACAGACACGTAATTGTAACCAGACAAATTGGATGTACAGGAACAGAGGGGTTGAGGGCCCTGCTCAATGAGCTTACATGCTAGAGGGAGTGGGGTATAGTGACACAAAGGGTGTAAGTAGGGGTAACAAAGAAGGTTGCAAGTAAAGTATTCACTGAGGGCTTATTGGGTTATTTTTGACATTTGTTTTATGAATAGCCACAACTTCAACATGTTAAATAGACTATATTCCAAAATATTTTTAGTACTTATGACCCAGGGCTTTTGTGTCAATTTGCCCCTCAGTCAGAAACTAGCCTGCCTCTTGTATTAAATCTGACTGTGTCTGATGCGAACAGAAATACAAAAGAATATTCTCTATATGCATAAACCATAGCCCGGTACAAAAGAAATTCAATAATTCAATAAATAAATTATAAGCATTGCCTATGCCCTAGGGTGTGAATCATGTATTGATAAATCCTATGGAATTTGCAACTCTACCTCCTAAAATAGTATAAAGGTTTTCTGGTCAATGGATTCACATTATATTGATCTTCATAGATTTTCTTGGTGTTTCTTTTTGTAAAATAAAAATAAAGTAGTACTGTATGTTTTTGCCTATATAAAAAATCTCATGTTTTGATAATTGGCCAAGACAACTACGCACCTTAACTAAGATATACACTTATAGCACCAGGAAAATTGAAATCAATATATAATTTTATTTTAGATTATAATTGTACAGGTAGATGTTTTACCTTTCCTTCATTAAAGCAGGAAATGTTTAGAATTAGTGAGGAAATTGCATATTGCAGACCAAAAGAGTTGATCTGGAAAAATAGTGCAGTTAGTAAAACGTTTTGTATGTGTCTCTTTTGGCCTAAAATTCCTTCTTTAGAAAACAACTCTTACAGGGTTACATAGTTACATAGTTACATAGCTGAAAAGAGACTTGCGTCCATCAAGTTCAGCCTTCCTCACGTATGTTTTTGCTGTTGATCCAAAAGAAGGCAAAAAAACTAGTCTGAAGCACTTCCAATTTTGCAACAAACTAGGAAAAAATCCCTTCTTGACCCCAAAATAGCAGCCAGATGTCTCCTTGGCTCAAACAGCTATTACCCCACTAATTAGAAATTAAATCCCTGAATGTTATGTTTTGGAAGTATTTATCCAATTGCTGTTTAAACATCTGTATGGACTCTAATAAAACCACCTCTTCAGGCAGAAAATTCCAAATCCTTATGGTTCTTACTGTAAAAAAAATCTCCTTTCTTCCAGTCTAAATCCGTGACCTTGTGTCCTACGTATAACCCTGTTTATGAATAGATTTCCAGATAAAGGTTTTTGATTTTTTTAACCTTTCTTTGTAACTAAAATGCTCCATTCCTTTAATCAATTTTGTAGCTCGACTCTGCACTTTTTCTAGTGCCATGAGATCCTTCTTTAGAACAGGTGCCCAAAATTCCACAGCATATTCAAGGTGTGGTCTTACCAGCGATTTATAAAGAGGCACAATTATATTTTCATCCCTAGAATTTATGCCTCTATTTATACATGACTAAACCCTACTGGCCTTAGCAACTGCAGACTGACATTGCATATTGCTGCCTAATTATTCACTAAATTGAGAATTCAAATTTAATTAGAGATTTTTTTTACCTTAAATTTGAAATTCACCTTGAATTCACCCTGAATTCTCACCTCAGTAAATAATCCTATTAAAGTGACACTCTAAGCAGCAGAACCACTACAGATCAATGTAGTAGTTCTGGGGCAAAGAGACTGTCCCTGTAGACTCAGAAGTGTAAATACTGTGGGGAAGCATAGGATTGGCTGAAATTATCCTTATTGATGATCTCAGCCAGGGGAAAAGTGGAAACTACGGTGAGACAACACCAGGGGATATTAGGTCATCTAAGGAGTTCTTAAAGCACTCGAACATTAGGAATACATGTGTTAATTTCTAAAGTTTTCCTTTAAGAAATTTTCTATTTGCTTTCAGGCAGCTTAAGTTTTTACGGTGGGGGAGATTTATCAAAGTGTTATTTTATAAAATGTGAAGCAATTTTATAAAGGGGTACAATCATCAATAGAATGTACCTGCTGGTTTTACTGGTTTTTACTGGTTTTTCACTTTCAACAACACTTTCATAAATTTCCCTCAAAGTTTTGTTCATCAATAAGTATTTTGAATTAATTGGCAGCAGTGCAGTTTGGCACAGATGCAATTGGGAGCGCTACATTGTTGCATATATACTTTAAATTTAGTCTGGCAATCTATATGTGTGTTCTTGTCCTAATGTGTTTTATACCCCACCACCTATAGACTGTAAGCTCATTTGAGCAGGGTCCTCTTCAACCTATCGTTCCTGTAAGTTTTCTTGTAATTTGTTATATTTATAGTTAAATCCTCCCCTCTCATAATATTGTAAAGCGCTACGGAATTTATTGGTGCCATATAAATGGCAATAATAATAATAATGTAAAATGTTGATTATGAAATTCCTGGTGAGTCTTACTTTACTGCTCTGTTTTATGTTATCTTCATCAAAATGCAGATCTTGATAAAGAATAAACTCTACATCGCTGCAGAATGTATGAATATAAATGACATCAAAGTAATGCACTAACAATCTTGCTATTTTACAGAACTTTCAATATAAAAACTATTACACTGTTTATTTATGAAGTATGATAGCACTTCGCAGGCTAATGACATTTCTGTAATCCGTTTGTATATTTTCAAGCACCGAGCACTGAAAACAGTGATGATTATGGGAAATGACTTTGATATGAATTTTCTAGCCTGCTTTTTGTATAAAGAAGCATTAAGTTGAACCCACACACATCTGATGGTCTGTGAATTGGATATTGTCCTGATTTACGCACACATGTTTGGTAGAGAATGCACCATTCTACATATTCATGATCATTTACAGTCTAATAGCTGTAAGTTTAGCTTTTTGGCCTGAGGATATGTTTATTCATACCCAGTAGTGGGCACTTGCACCTTGCGGCTTATTAAATAGAAACACATAATGGAAAGTTTAACTAGTTAAGAATTAAATTAGAGGAAAAACGAAGGGAACCAAATGACATAGGGTAATTGTTACCACCTGGTTAGCATTTTCTATATTTTTTTTCCCTTTCTTTCAGATTAGCTACTAACCTCTTGACCACTACATCATTTTGTTAAGGTTTACGGAGAAAAGGTTCAAGGTTCACTTCTGCTGGGGAATTTCAAATAAAATAAAAATACAATTAACATATGTAACTCATGAATCTGTCAAGAATGCATTTAGTTTTTAAGGTGCTGTTTCACACTGAGATTTATTTTTATATATCACATTCATTTAAGGTCAACCACCATTTGCCAATAGTCCTTACTATTACATTAAGATTACGCAGATTTAAAAGATCCGTGTTACAAAAATCTATATCAATCTAATTTCATACTTACTTACCAACATCACTTCATATTAGATAATGAAATGTGGAAACATTGCATGCAAAGGCAGTTAAAGAGATAGCATGTTATAGCAGTTACACAAAAAACTGAGAAAAAAAGATTTAATAAGCCCACCACAAATGTGCTAATCATGTTCATGTAGGCTGTGGACTTTTAGGCAACTCCGACAAAAAATTACTATGAAAAGTATATTTAAAAAAAACCCTGAAAAGTACACATTTCAACTTGATTTTATTTTATTATTTAATGCTGAATGTTTTATATTAATTCATTATGCTCTGTTTAAAAGCAGTATGCATTCCATAGTTAATCTGCACTGTGATCGATTTGTATATCTTGGAGGGTGTTAGAGCTGAAGGTAGTCTGTGCTGTCTGTAGCATGTGAATGCTCTAGGTAATCCCTGTATGCTATTGAGTAATATGCAAATGCTTTGTGTAATATGTGAAAAGTGTGGGTACTCCACAAATGTTTTGTGTAACATGTGAATGATGTACGTAATCCATTAATTCATGCATTAGATAATCCTTGAATGCTGTAGGTGCATGTGAAGGCTCTGAGTAATCCATGAATTCTTTGTGTAATGTGTGACTGCTGTGACAAATCCATAAATTATCTGTGTAATGTGTGATTACTGTGGCAAATCCATGAATTATTTGTGTAATGTGTGAATGCTTTAGGTGCTCATTGAATGCTACAGGTGTATGTGAAGGCTCTGAATCATCCATGAATTCTTTGTGTAATGTGTGAATGCTGTAGAAAATCCATGAATTCTTTGTGTAATGTGTGAATGCTTTAGGTAATCCTTGAAAGTTCTTTGTGCACATTTAGGCTGTGAATATCCCATGAATACTTTCTGTAGTGTGAAAGTTAGGAGTAATATGTGAATTCTTTGTGTAATATGTGGCAGCTGTGGGTAATCTCTGAATGCCGCCAGTAATCAATGACTGCTTTGTATAATATGTGAATGCTGTGGATAATCACTGAATTCTTTGTATAGTATGTATATGCTGTGAACAGCCCATGAATGCTTTGTGTAATGTGTGAATGCTTTGTGGAATGTGTGTATGCTGCAATATGTGAATACTTTGTGTAATGTGTGAATTCTGCAATATGTGAATGATTTGTGTAATGTCTAAATGCTGGGGCTAATCTCAGAATGCTTTGATTAATATTTGAATGCTGTGAGTAATTCACTAAAGCATTGTATAATACGTGACTTTTGTGGAATATCTGTTGATGCTTTGTGTAATTTGTGAATGTTGTTGAGTAGTCTGTTCATGCTTTATGTAATGTGTGAATTTTATGGGTTATATGTGAGTGCTGAGAACTGTATGTGATTGCTTTACATCATCTCTGAGTCTTGAGGGCAATGTGTGAGAATTTTGTAGTATATGTGAATATTTTAAATCCTATGTGAATGCTTTGGGTAGCATGTAAATCGTTTATATTTTATATGAAAGGAAGATCTGTTATCTTAAAGCAAAGCACTAAAAGTTATGTAAAAAATGTATATGGGGCCTGTGGGTTTATGTATATATATATATATATATATATATATATCTTACAATACTACCCAAAGGTACACACAATTAATTTTATACGCATGCACACAAGTGTATGTGTGTGTGTGTGTGTATTGCAACAAGTAAGCAATCCCCAGGCGATCCAGCATTAGTGATTTAAATGTCTGACAGTTGCTTAGTACATTCAGGAATCAGCGCACACCCACATAATACAAGCTGTAAATCTTTTAATGCTACATAAAACACCAATTAATCTGAAATAGAAAGAGAGAAGTTATGACATACATGCTAGAGCCATAGATCTTCCACCTCCCCCCAGTAGGTCACTAGGCATTAATGGGGCTACACTAGGTATTAAAGGGATTACATGGGGTCTTCAAGAAGTATCTGTGGGGGTCCTTTGGGTCTCTTAGATCACAGATAACTGCATTCCCTGTAAGCTTTTTGGGTTTCTGTTAGGTAAACATAAACATTTCTTAAAATGTCTCTCATAGCCCTCCATCTTCGAAGCAGGAAATAAAGGTGCACACAAGTATGCCAAAACATACATTTTATATTTTTATTGACTACATTTCCTTGTATAAATTATTAAGCAACACTGTGGGCTTCCTTCTCTTTTTAAAGAATTTCTATGAGTAAAGACTAAATCTCTGAGCCATACAAGTGTCTTTTGTTTTTATGGCTAAATCTCCATGGATCTTAAAACTATTCTGAAAACCAAGCTTAATGGCTTCTCTCGACAGAGCCATTGAGAAAATTTGTTATTAATCTCTTGTGTTGGACTGAGAATGATTTACCAGTCATCTGAAGTGTCAAGTATTGTGTCGCCCTGTTAATGATTAATATATAGCTCCACAAATCTTGAGGGATTGGGGGTGCAGGTGAAGCAGACGTTTTTGCGTGTAGAGTGCATTTTTTTCCTGGGACATAATCCAGTATAGGCCCATAGAAACACTCTTGACATGGGTTTTGGAACCTTTAATTTTGTGTTTCTGTAGACATTCTGTAAATTGTACTACTGTGACTTCCCACAGCCAAAAATAATCCCAACAACAGCATTTATTTAAACGTTCTTGCAATGTTTTCATCCCAGCAGACTTCAGGATAAGTGGTGCTTTAATAAACCTTCTTCAGAATCTGGGGGGTGGGAGTGTGTGGGGTGTGTGTGTATACACATACAACATACATAATCCAGCGCACTCGCTTATTCACTAAACAATGATTTCAAGTCTTACAGATTGTAATAGTTTTATTTAAAAACACCTCACCTAGGCAAAATATACTGGGGGTTTAGTTACATTATATGATCATATATTGCATAAGCCTGCCACGACGTCAGTGTACCCCATTCTTGGCAGGTCCTACTCTAGCAGCTTAATGCTTGCTCTTATGAGATTAATCCACTTACTTGGGAAATACTTCCTCCTGGGACTCTCTGGCTTAATAGGGTCCTGGAATGAGGCACCTGTGACAGGAAGGGGTGCAAAATCAAGGAGTTGGCCTGGACTCCCAAATATATAAATGAAACCATTCCAGGACCCTTGAACAATTTTGAGTTCTCTCTTTGATTTTATAAAAATAGATTTATTTATATTCCTACTTTTGTGATAGTCTGTACTCCTGTAAAGAAATACATGCTAAAATGCACTTAATGGTTTTCAAAATGTTTTTGATTTATGTTATCCTTACAGATCTGTCAACATTCTTCTTAAACAGACTCGTTTTGATGTAGAGAACAAGATGGGAATGGGATAGTCATCTTTATGATTCCTATTTCCCATCAACATGGAAAGTGTGTGGTTTTCATTCTGTATATGTATAAGAAGTAAAACTAAAACTTTCAGTGCAATTAGAAATGCTAATTTAATGGCATGTATTTTTTTAAGAAATAGGCTTTTTCCCTTCTGCTCAGAGCCAGCATGGCTCCTCTTGAGTCACGAAGACCTATTAGGTTGACAACAGTCACTCACTGCATGCTGTATCAAAATACCTTAGATTTCATGTAATCAAGAGAAGGTACCTAACTGGGTTTCCTATACTTTAGCAACACCCTCAGGGAGTGTCCCAAATTACTGTTGAAACATTCAATTCAACATCGTTAAAAACAAGTAACCTTCAGAGCATAATATTTTGAACTAGACGACAAGTGACCTGCTGAGTGATTATCCAAGTCTCGGCAGCCTTTGCTGATAGCATATGCATCTTGTCTGATCCGCTTTGAGCGTTTCTCTGAATTAAATTGCCTGTATCTGCAGCGTTACGTGCAGTTGGACTGTTGTCATTTTGACAGCAAAATCAAAATCATTTTTGCAAAAGTTTTGTAAAAGTTATTTTTAAAGTTTAGTATCACTTAGATAGCAATTTTGGTTAAAAATTTTTTTTACCAATCATTTATAACATCTATGTTCACATTTACATTATTCTCGGTTTATATCGAAACTAATTCAGGAACATCCGTGACAAAGTAAACCACTTCCACTTAAATACGGCAGTCAAAAGTGTAGAACAAGTTGCACAGCTCAGAGAAAAAAAAAATGTCCATTCCTCGGCTTCTCAACAAGATCCGCAAATAAAACGACTGCAGCAAGTCAGCGTAGAAAGCTAAAAATAATAATCTGTAACATGATTTTATTAGTTACATTACACATGCTATGTCTGGGATTCATGTGGCTATATATACATGGCTTAAAAACTACTCCTATCAGTTTGACATTCCATCTGTTTTAGAACTGAAGGTGTTGCGTTGTTAAGAAAGTGCTTATTGTTTTATTTTTACAGTACCTATGTGAATGAGTAATGTTTAAAAACGAGCTGTAATTTATAGAGTGAGGATTTTAGCTAAGTTGTTACATTTTTTTCTTATTCTGCTTACAGCCAAAAGGATAACCACTGAGTTTCTTAGTTTCTCGACATGTCAAAAAAATGCTTCGCTGGGATCCTCTGGGGGCTAAAAGACAAGATAAATGGAGTAAATTAAAAAACAGCGAGAACACTTAGTCTGACATATTTCCCAATGAATAGAAGCCATTGCAATGACTCTTCTTCAGGGACTGGATGTAATCCCTAGTGCAGCCTCTGCATAACCAGGGGATGGCGCAAATGGTTTCTGTCTATTCAAACTAACGGATAAATAGTAATAATGAAATAAACCCATATATTCGGAATACTCATGCAGTTGTACACATTAGGGATTTTTAAAGAACGTGAAAATAAGAAAATTAAAGCATGCAACCTTTCCTAGTGTGGTCTGATGAAGTTGTAATGGGTAGGATAAGAAACGCTACTGATGTAATTATAAAATATTTAACTCTAATAATCTAAATCTAAATGGCAATATTTAGGCAGAAAATTTTAATCTGGAACAGTTCTCCAACTAAGCTATAGTCACAACTTGGTTATTTGAATTTTAGATTGCTACAATTTGGAGTTTAGTGAAAAAAACTGTAAGTGTAAGCGATCAGCAATTTGCTAACATTTCACTTTCTCCCTATCCTACTATCTCAATATGCGGATTACATTTTGATCCATGAGATTTAAAGAAACAGTGAAATATTTCAATATTTAATATATTTACAATGATTTACAATAAATCAATATTTTCAATGGACAGATACAAATCTATGTGGAGACATATTGTGGGGATTCTGGCACTATAATAATGATGTTATCTTTTATCTACCAAATGAAAAATGGAAAGGAAAAAAATATTTCAAATACTCTCCCAATTTCCTGGAGGAATTCAGCTTCATGCGTGACACATATTGCAGGTTTTTCTGTCCATTCTGATTTATTGTGTCATAAAATGGCTTTCTAGTTAATGTGATCATATGAAAGTAATTAACACGACAGATGTAGAGGCTGGATGAAGAGTAGGGGTGCAGTTGAGAATATCTATAATCTGTTATGATATAGGTTCTGGCTTTATAAATTGCCGGAATTAAAAAAAAATTGCATTACCCTGTTCCATTAGCTATGGCAAAATGTAGCTTTATTCTTCAGATATTTAATAACAAAACCACGCGTATATTAAGTAATGTACACACAGGGATATCTGTATTTTGGGGCTTGTCTGTGCCAGTGGTAACTTTGTGATGCTCTGGTATAGTCCTGCTCAACATGCGGCCCCCCCAGATGTTTTTAACTACAACACCCATGATTCTTTGAATGAAACAGCCAAGGAATCATGGGAGCTATAGTTCAAATATCTGGGGGGCAGGCCTGCTCTGGTATAATGGATCCTGGAGTAACTCTGGGGGCAACCAATGTATTCTACATATATGGATTTGAGAGTGGAGAAAATATACATATGTCTCATTAGTCCAGGAATTAATGAGATCTCATTGATTTGATTTGTGCCTCCATGCCCACCAACCTGTTATGTATCTAGTTTTTAGAGATATAAGGAAATAATCTGTTAAATGACTTAAAAAACATGTTGTTCTGCAGTGTTCTACATATGTATACAGTGAGTACTTTGAACATGCTCTATCCATGTGTAGGACGATTGAATAGCAACTAAAATGTCATTCTAGGCATTTCCCAGAATCCATCTGGCCAGTGTAGGAATTTATGGTTTTATAAAATAAGGATGATATTAAAATAAAGGGTGCTGGGCTTCAATATATGATCCTGTAATAATAAGAGGTTAGAATTAGTAATGAAGTTTGTTTGCTAAATGATCTACATAGATATAACTACTGCACCCCAGAGTATAGTTTCCCTGTCTCACGTCACTTTCTAGCAGCGATAATTGAGGCTGTAGTTCTGATAACCTTGACATTCATCACTGAGACAATGGGATAGATGTATTCCTTTGGCACAGTCGGTAGAATTATCTAATATTGATAACTGGAACAAAGTGACAAGCACTAAGGAAAGGTGATTGATTGAGTGAAAAATAGAAGCCCCAAGCAGACGCCTGTATTTACTGCAAAGTGAACTGATAGAATATTCCAAGGTCATAGCGGTATTGATAGTATTAACACTGCTGGCCCCAGACTGATGTCTATTCTTGTTAAGAACATTTACCAGATAAAACAATATTGCATCTCACTTCCATCATTGTTAAATCTTCCAGTTGCCTCCCATGCTCATGCTGATACTGCTTTCCTGACACAATACACAACCAGTTCATTAACCAGGGCTGGACTGAGACAAGAATTCAGCTCGGTCAATTAAAGGCAGAGTAGACCAGTTACAGGGGGCAGGACCAGAGAGAGGCCATGTTTCATCACCAATGGCATGTATGCCTCCAAACTGGACATTTCAATTCAGTGCCCTTCAGGGCCATATTTCCACTGCTTTTGCCTGTGATTCATCACTAGTGTCCCTACTAGTGGTATTCCAGGAAACAAAAGCAGCATGGGGCTGGGAGTGGTGTTCTACATGTGTTGTGAGGCTGTCTGCAGTAAGTGTGTGGAGGTGGCTTGTATTTGTATGGGAGGCAGCTCCTGGTGTTGCATGGCAGAGGAAGGCTCTGAGCTCTGCTTGCTGTGTTGTGTTTTTGTGGAGGAGGCAGTTTGATGTGTAAAATGTATGTGGATGTATGTAGTGGGCTGTTGTGGTGTAGTGTGTGCGAATTTGTGGGCTGTTCCTATAAGTGTATTGACGGTGTTTATGTAGTGTGTGTAGGTGGGAGGGGTATAATATATATATAGTGTATTCCACCCTCCTGCCTATTTACCAGGAAGCAAGTCTTGATGATGACTGGTGGCCTGATGGGGAAACCACTTGTTTTGTTCCTCCTGTTCTCAAATAGATGAAAGTATGAGAATCTCTCAAATATTAACAGTTGGTAAAGCTGATGGGAGCAATACATATGCTCAGCATTGACTGGTAGTGCCAATACATACTTCCTTGGAAATTGCAAGGTTGTGCCTACAGGGTCAGGGAAATCTTCCTACTTCGCACCAGCAAAAGAAGGGTAAAAACACTGTCTTGACCCAAGCTCCAGTAGCGTTTGTTGTGGAGATCTTGAATCCCTAGCAGGACCTATGGCCACTGTACTCTGAAGGGGAGATAGGACTGTCATGGTACAATAAAAACCTACATGAGTGGTTTCGGTGCCTTGAGTGTTCCTTTAGGAACTGCACCCTTTTACAGCTAAGAATCCTCTGTGCAAGTGGCACTCATTGAGAAGCCTTGAGACACTCCTGCATGTATTTCAATATTTCTCATTTGGCTCGTTTTCACAAATATCATTAACATTGTTTTATTACAATATGGGGGACCTCTTTTCTCTTCAAACGTCATATGCAACTCTTGAAATATTCTCTACCAAAATGAGTGTTTTTAATTATTATTGCAATTATTTTATTTACTGTATTGGAAATTTTATTTAATGCAGAACGTTAAATGTCAACAAAGCATACAATAAAATGGACTCACATGTCCCGATAATATTTACATCGAAGCATATGTTTTTTAGTATTTAGTTTTGATTGCAAATGTGTATTGCCTCAGATCCAGAAAATATTTTCTATGTTAAGTAACATCACAAGCCATTTAGGAAGCCGGTGCTTCTGTAGTGGCAGTGTCACAGAACCGAAAAAAAATATAGCCTTCAAGAAATGTAGATTTGGCTAGAACTATCTATTAAATAACAGTGATTGAAAGTAATGGCCTTTCTAAAGCCTTATGCTAAAGAATAACCCAATAGGATTTTTTTGTGGATGGTCTAATTTATTAAGCTGATAGACTGGTTCAGTCTATGCCTTTTCTACTATATTTTTACTTTCTTACTGAATCTTACTTGTTAGCTGATCAGTTTGGAGGACATCAAGTGTAAAAACAGATGTCTGATGGCTTTTTACCCTGAGGTCCTCTTAACCATCTGATTGCCAACGCATTCCAAAAGCTTCAGGTTAAAAAGTAAGACCAGATGTAATGGCAAGAAAATTACCATGTGAATTGCTCCTTTGACCTTGGGCCCAGTTCCTAGTTTTACTGTATTAATGTAGACACGGGGTCAGAGTTTATTTAATGGGATTTTTCCTCTAGTAACGAGATTGTCATTCTGGGTAAGTCATCTATTTGCATCAATGTAACATTGCTATGAATAGAGTCTTAATGTTGACGGTTCTGATACAAAACTAAATTGTGAGTAAAATCTAGTCTGTCCGATCCATATTGTCTTTAACCACTACTTCTTGCACTACAAGGGTTCCTCTGAGACCTTCATGGTGGTCCCTATGCTGACTCAGAATGAATAACAGAGTAAGGATGTATTTCTCAGAGAGAAAATATGTGTTTGTGGAAGTGGGGGCAGAGGGGAAAAGTGCTCGACCCTAGTTTGTCGTGTTTTAAATCAAACTAGTTTTATGATTTTTTTTATAACTTAACATAGCATGCCATGAGTAATTTACTAACATAATTTAGGTATCCCCATTTTAAAAGATATATATGACAGTATGTTAAAACCTATATATGAGAGTTAATAAATATTCTTATATGGTACAGAGGGTAACACCTACAGAACAAAAGCTAATCTAAAAAAGGTTATTTACTAAAGTGTAGATTTTTTTTAGGAATTCTAAGTAAATTTATCATCTCAGTCCAAAATAGCCAAACAGAAAGCACAGCCAATGTATTTCCAGTTAAATTATTTTGGATTAAAAATTGAAATTCACATTGAATTCTCTGCAATTCATACTTTAGTGATTAACCCTGCCTTTAATTTAACTGTAATGAAGAATTTGATATATTATAATTATATTATTTTGATTATTATGGAATAATGCCTCATTCATTTTAAGGGAAAATAAAAAATAAATAAAACTATGAACTTTGCATGGCTTTCTCATGCAGTAAATCTAAAAGAATTGCAAGGAGAAACTGTATAAATAATGATTATAAATCTTATAAGATTAGCTTTTACTGTAAAAAGCATTGCTCATACCATAGTTTTTCAGTGATGCATTTTCAGGCTCGTCGACAGGTTATTGCCAGTAAAATTGATTTCAGCCTATGGAAGTGCTGCAAAATTAATTGAGCTGACAAAAATATTAAAGATTGTTTTCTGTCTCTCTTGCTTTCTACCTCAGAGTTGGCACAGCAAAATTTCTTGTCCCATAATGCTTTCCCGTTGTTTAAGGTAGCTGTGCATCATGGGACATCTACAGGGCCATAATTAGCTCTCTCGGTTCTAAACTGAGCACAATCGTTACTAAGAAACAGGTTGAATGTGAAATGTATTACAGCCTGCAAAGGATATGGGTCAGTTATGGCAAACCCATCCTGCAAGCTGCATGCAAATGATTGCTGTCCCCCAGGATGCACCTTTTTCTATGCATATCTAATTAAAAGGGCGGTACGGTCACCCCATAATGTATGCCATGAGATCTGCACACCACATATTGAGTCCATGTGTGAAAATGAGGGCCAGTCACATAGCGAATGGGATCAATCACCTTTCAGCATGTTAATAATATCCATTACCGATTTGCTCGACAGCTAAAATTGGAATGTTTTAGCTCAATTTGGCACATGTAGGCAGAACACTGCATTCAACCCAAACCATTTAATAATTAACCTCCAAACAGTCTGGAAGGAAGACTTATTTGTGAACTATGTTAACTGGCCTCTACTGCTTTACATACCGTGTATAATTGCTTTAGACAAACAAGTGAGCTTGCATCTGGTTCATTTTACACTGGATGACATAAATTCCTTAATCCATACAATATTACTCTGCTGAGCCTCGGAGATATCTGAATGTGTTTCCCTTGCAGTCAGATAGCAGTTTGTTAGGAATGGAACAGAAGGCTGTGTGTAGTCATTTAACCCAATGAGGTGCACAGAATTGAGCTGCTCGAGCTAACAGATTATCATTTAATCGGGTTTCTTTTAAACGTTCGAAATGTAGTATTTACAAGTTTACAGCCTCTGAAGTGTGCATTTCTTTCAGAAGCACCACACTATTACAGTGACAGATCATTAGTCACAGGTCTCTGGTACTCAGTATTCATGTTTATAGGTAGAGTCTAATATCTACAATGTTTTCAGGGACACCAGTGGTGTAACTACCATGATCACAGGGGTTGCAGATATGACCGGGCCTGGCCACCCTGTCAACCCCTGCAACTCTGGGCCTGCATCACTTTGGGCCAGTGCACAGCCACACCTGAGACACATGTGAAACATGGAGGGTAGGGGCAATTTTCGCACCAGGGCTCGTTGGGTTCTAGTTACGCCTCTGAGGGACACTTTTTCACATTTTCAAAAATTCATGAAAAGGGGTAGCCTGCCGTATGTATAATGCATTTTCTGCAGGATTCTTCATTGCCTAATTATGTAATCTTACAAACCTTCTTCTGATTTCTACATACTACGGTGTAACCATTTTAATGTGCTGAGCTAAACAACCACAAAGCAATTGTAAGCCTGGGGATGAAACAAGGTTCATTTCTAAAAGTGCTAATTTCTATTGAAATCTGCACTTTTTGTAAAATTTAGAAAAGATGACACACTGTTCACACATAAACCTTTTGGTGTTCGGAATCTCCCTTAACGTTTTCTTAGACACATATCTCTTCTACATGCTTATGGGTAACAAACGAAAAATGCTGCATAAGATGAAAAAAAGCAATCGAGTAAAAAAGCTGTATTAAATAGTTATTTGATGCATTTTCTGCACCAGTAATACTGCGTACTGAGGGGCAACATTTTTCAAATGTTGTTCATCCGCAAGTGATTTTGTGTCCAGGAAAGTATAAGCACGTATTCACTAAAGTGAGAAATGTGGAGAACTCACAAGGGAATTCACTAGACTTGTGTCCAAATTATTTTGACCTGCAACAAACGAATCAAATGCCTGTTAATCTATGCCCGGATGAACCAATCTGTCCAGGATTTACTTGTAGAATGTTATAGGACTCTACAAGTAACTCTTTAATTAGAATACTTGTTCTAGCTCTGCTATTTGAGTCTAAAGTTCTTTCTTGTCGAGGCTGTAAAATTCCTATTTTAGTGAATAAACCATTGCATGTAACAGAGAAATGGATATTGGAGTCAAATAGCTGGAAGATCACATTTGTATGTATCTATTTTTTTTTTTTTTTTGTGAGTTACTTAGTGAACTGTTTTTTTTTTTTCTTTTTACTTTCTTTAAGCCTTCCAGCTGCTTGGGAATACCAAATATGGCTAAAGCATCTGTCTCCCCGTGCAGCGATAATTCATACAGATAATAAGTGAACCATTTGGGAAGCAAAAAAAAAAATAAAATAAAAAAAAATAAAAAACCTTGTGCTGTTGGAAAAGGCATTATTAAAGAAGCCATTTTTATTGCAAATGTGCATTTGGTACAGGGAAACCATTTAAAAACATTGAGCTACCCGTCTTACGTTAGAAAAGGGAAGGAACATTTATAACCAACAGTATTATTTTGCAGTTTCATTTTCAAACAGTAGCTCTCTGCTGGAGAGAAGCAATATAACCCCACAAAGTTTTCTATTATGTTACTTGACATTTTGTTTGGACTTTGCACATTTTTGGCAGTCCGTCCAATGTTAGATTTAGATGCTTCAACTGGGCCACTTTATTGCAACTGTACTTTTTTAACTGTTTAGTGTAGGCGTTGCAAGGAGCAATGCTGTTTTAGTATTCCTTTTTTTTTCCTTTAAGTGGTTAAACAACATCTCGAAAGTAATTATTTAAACTTGGCTTTTGTAAAAATACATGTTTCAATCACTGTGATTTCATTCTCAGCAATAATAAATCAGTTAGAATATAGCTAAAATTACCAACTTAGAGTTTATTATTCCACCTATAGTACAGCGCTGTGGAATATGTTGGCTGCACTGAACAAATTCTCTAAATTAGCTATTGTTTCAGTTCAGCTACTCTGGCCTTAAATGTAAAATTCAGTTTGAATTCTCGCTTTAGTGAATAAGCCTGTTGATTTATTGATTTTACATATTCTGACAGTTTTAGTGGACAGATGATGTTTTAGAATCCTGTACTGCACAGATAGTGCTATCGTCCATTCAAGTTGTTCCTCACAATCAACGGAAAGGATTTCAAATCACCCGCTTGGTTGTAGAGTTGTGGAGAAGTAGCCATTAAAGGAAATATGATAGTAATGAGACAGTAGAGAAACCTATGGTGCGAATACTAATATAACAATAATAATAATAATAAGCATCTAGCTGGTCTCTAACATAGAGACCGTAAGAAATACATGGTAAAAGTTAAAAAATACATACTTACTCATACTTACTGGTATAAAAGAGAATTTACGACAGGAATGAGGTTTAGACCACTAGAATGCAATAGTGCTAAACTGGTTTGAGGCCATAATGGCCGTACGCTAAATGTAGGAGTGACGGTCAAATCGAGTTGCAGTACCTTGTGTTAGAGGCCCTGTAGGGCTTGTTAAGACACACTTGTAAATATAATCCCCCCACCCAAAAATAAATAAATAAATGCATGTTTTCATTTGGGGTATCTACTAATCATTTTTTTTGTTTGTTTTTTGGGTCGTAGTAAAAAACACAAAGAAAGGAGAAAAGGCAACGTGCATGGACAATATTGGTACTTGTGCTCATCCATAATTTATGTATAATGATATGTCACATCGTCGAGTGGCAACTGCACACAGGACTCAAAAAGTTATAAAAATGAAAATAGTGAGGAGAACAGCACACTGTCAGTTCAATGGTAACATCTATGGCATGCCAGAACTGACCCTGGTGTCAAGCAGGTGTCGCTTGGTTAGATTGCTCCGTTGGTTCACTCTCCCTATGGCCCTTGTCTTGTGTTGTGTGTCCACCCGGTTTGCCTCTTCTGGCATGTTGGCAGCTGGTAGGCCCAGCTTGTTAAAGACTGTCTCTGGATTATCTGAGGAGGTTAGGGTGAATATTTCTGCGCCTTGTGTGACGGCCAGGGAGCCCTCTGCATTCCAGCGGAATTTGACAGAGCAGTCCCGTAGCTTCCTAGCCACTGGAGCCAGCTGTCTCCTCTCTGCCTGGACGGAGAATGGGAGGTCGCTGTAGATAGAGAGGTTATGGCCCTCAAAACGCACTCGACCTATAGATCTGGATTTATTCATGACAGCGGTCCTCACCGCAATGTCTCTGGTTGTCACAATGACATCTCTCGATGCATCTGCTGGTGCTGCTGCAGATTTGCGTACTCGGAAAGCGGCCAGGATACGTGGGGTGTCTGTGGCGCTGTGAACACCCATTGAGGCAAACATCTTTTGGACATATTGCAGTGTCCCCCCCCCTCAACCTGTACAGGTAGGCCTCTCAGGCACACATTCGGACGCCTGTGTCTGGACTCCAGTATGAGCACCATTTTATGCAGCTGCTTAACGTGTGAGGTGACACCCTCCACACTTTGCGTAGTGGCCTAGAGCTGAGTATCTCAGGCTTGTTCTCTGTTCTCCACTGCTGACACCCTCTACTGCAGGGCCTTGATGTCAGCTTGTGTTCCCTGGAGGTCTGACTTCCACATTTTTCTCAGATCTACCAGTAGTTTTTTTATGTCTTCATTCATGGAAGGGGATGAGACCTCATCTGAGTCAGCTCATTGGTTTACTCCAGCTGGGTGAGATGTGTCATTAGATTCCTCCTCTTCAGGGGAGTCATCAGAGGCCTCTTGCTCACTATATTGCTCAGCTGCCTCCCTTGCGGGTGCTAGTGGAGGTGCCCTCCCAAAGGATATCCTTTTGTCCTGTGATGCAGGCCTCTCCGTCTCGTGCTGTCTTTAATGCTTGCTCCCCATATCGTCTGTAGGATGGTAATGGTACCGGGATCACCCTCTCCGGCGCGGGGGGGGAGGTCTCCAAATACCTTTGCAGAGAGAGCGGCCGTCTCCCATCTGCCCGCGTGTGGTAGGCCGCGACTCGTGTTGCAGCCACAAGTGCCGGAGTCAGTGCTTCTTTTGCCACTATAGGTACTCTCCGAGTGACTCCCCAGCCTCAGGTGGGTTGACTAGTGGCAAAATAGCTCAGTCCGAGCAATATGTACCCTGTTATTGTCTCGGTTTAGCCGGAGCTCTGGTGAGGTGCTTCCGCTCGGCTCCGTTGTTAGGCTCCACCCCCTATGCTTTATACTTTGATATATTTTATACTAGGATGAGTATGAGAGTGAGATCAAGTCACAGATTATGGTCCCTTCTCCCCTTATTTTCCTATGCTCTTTCCCCCATTTTTCTCTCCTTCCTTGCCTCCGGAATTCAGCTTTTCTGCCACTGTTTCACCATTAAGGTTAAACATTTTCAGATAACTGCTAACTGGTTTACTTTCACAGACAAGCTGTAACTATGTTGCAACTTAAAGCATTTATACCACTGATTTAAGTAATACATTTACCATTATTACTGTCCCAGTTATTACTGTATCAATTCTCAAATAAATAAATTGTAAATCAAAGTAAAAACAAACAAACCACTACATACATCTACAGAACCCAGTTTGATTCTGCTTGCTAATTGTTAATGAAGGAAATATAAATTAATTATAGAACTGAAAGGGCTAAAACAATATCAAAGAAGTAATATTAAGAAAAAAAAATCAAATTTAATTTTGCTCCTATTTCTAATGTAGAGCGACCAGCAAACCCAGGAATTGTATAATATTAAACATCTTTATTTCCTGTAAAATGCTCTGAATGTATGCAAATGGTTGCATTTCAGGAAACTGCTTGTACGCCCTTAGTGTTTTTTATTTCTTGGGTGGAGCAGCTGGACTTATGTCAGAATAATTTCATCCTGCAATATGAATGTATTTAACCCTAGGAGGCTCAGGGGGCTGTAAGATGCTTCCCCACATGTTTTAACCCCTTTACCTCCATTAACACTGGGACCCTTTTAAATTAATGGCCTATCCTCCAGGGCAGCAATAACTTATATATATATATATATATATATATAATATGTATATCTTGTTTACCTGTTATTTGAGCGGACACGTGATGCTGATGGCATCCCTGCAATTATTAGCACTAATGAACGGGCAATAATGTGTGAACAGATCATTGAAAACCTTAATAGGGATACAGTTTGGGGTTTTTAGGGGACCGCACTGTCAATACAGTTTACATAAAAAAGACTGGCTGGGTACAATATTTTAAAGCAATATAATCAATATAAAACATATGAAAATCCAAAGACAACTTCTAATAGCCATATAAAAATAGGTCTATCTATTTACATGTCTCAGATTCTGATGCTGCTCTTAGAAGGAGATATACTTGGTACTCCTTAATGAATAGTTTAGTAGATAATGCGTGAATTATCTCTATGCAGTGTGGTGGCTCTAATTCTGGTCAGAACTGGTACATAAACATCCCAGTCTGTCTGAGATTAGAGGGAGTTACAGATTAGAGGGAGGCATTTTAAATAGCTGCTGCCTGGAACTGTCCTTCCTACTAATCTCAGGCAGCAATGGAATACTCATCTCCATCTACTCATCTCTTAAAGCAAAGCGTGAATTACTATAAAAACCCACACCTCTGTCTTACCTATGCCATGCCGTTCAGTTCAGTTCATTCCACCCACCTCACCCTTCTCCTTACAATTCATTTTCCTGGGGGTCCTCTTTTATTTACAGGTCTAGCCTTATATAAATAAATATGAATTTGATTCTAAATGTATTTTATATATTATTTATATATAATTATATTATTTTATTAATTAGATATTGGGGGACCTGCCTGACAACCCTGGAAAAAATCCCAGAGAAATGAATTTACAAGCCCTTCATTTGACACTGTAAAGTTCCAAATTCTCATAAAACGAGTACATTTAGGTTACTGTTGTACTTGTGAGACTTCATGTTTAGAGTATTTTAGAGCAGTAAAATGTACAACAACATTGATATCATCTAGAAAAGTACAGTTTTTGTGTAGAAAATGCAAAAAATAAATAAATTATGAACACTAAATTTTTCCAGGGTTTGTGGCTACCAAAAAGACTGGACATACAGTAAAACTGCACATTTTAGAGTGGACGTTTATTGGGGCCAGTCTAAGGCACACCTGTGCAATAATCATGCTGTCTAATCTGCATCTTGATATGCCACACCTGTGAGGTGGATGAATTATCTCGGCAAAGGAGAAGTGCTCACTAACACAGATTTAGACAGATTTGTGAACAATATTTGAGAGAAATGGGCCATTTGTGTACATAGAAAAAGTCTTAGATCTTTGAGTTCAGCTCATGAAAACTGGGGGCAAAAACAAAAGTGTTGCGTTTATAATTTTGTTCAGTGTAAATCAAATTCTAGGTTTTGTTTTGGTCAGGATTTGTACATTGCCTTCATCCTTAAGGTGTTAAAATGTATAACCAGCACTATTCATAAATGAAATAAATATTGGTCTCTGCCAGAATTAGAGTAAGATTTGCCAGATCACCATTGTTTTTGGAATACTGATGACTTCTGCATTCTCTTTGAGACGGCTGGAAAGTGTTTTCAGCCAGTACTCCTGATGATCCCGGCCACAGACGCCAGTTGAAACGCACGTTGAGTGCAAATACTGAAGTCTTTCGGGTTGAGTACTTATAACTCAAACACAGTGTAACTTCACTCCTCCAGCTTGGGATTCTACATAGACGTATTCATTTTTGTCTCCTGAACTAATGACAGAAGGGTGTTGGGATACTACAATTTAATACACTTTGGGAAATCTCCGACTCTGGGTTTCATGCATGAAGGGGACATGTGCTGGCTGCCAAATATGTAGGGATTAGAAATTTCCTTTATTAACATTTAGACAAGTATAGGAATCAGCCGGCACGTGCACCCTCCCTGTTATCCCGTATACGAGCAGATAAATGTTGGGCTGTAGACTTTAACTGGTACAAGACCTGCTGACACTTATATATTGCCTTTGGTACAATTTCAGCCTACCTGGCATATTATCTACCCCCTATTAGGGTTTTGTTATACCGTGTCATGAAGAGGTATACAGTGATATCCAGTGGTAGATTTGGCACATTGTTACCCATGGTTTAATTTTAGATACTTTCTGGATACTCTCTTTGAAATACTTACATACTCTAATTTACTGTATACATTTTTTATCAATTGTATTTAGCTATTTAGCTATTGGTGGTACCACACCCTCTTTCTTACATATATTTTTAAACTAGCAATTTCACTCTATATTTCATATATATATATATATATATATATATAAGTAAAGTAGATAGCACTCCTCGGTCTTTCTTGTAAGTAAAAAATTGCTTTTATTGCTCCAAATTAAAAGATCAACGTTTCAGTCTGCTGCTGCAGACTTTCATCAGGACATGATGAAAGTTTGCAGCAGCAGACTGAAACGTTGATCTTTTAATTTGGAGCAATAAAATCTACTTTACTTTTCTATGTTTTTACTGATTAGCACCAGGCCAGCAGTGGAATACGCAGTGAGTGCAACAAAATTTGTATTTTTGTATATATATTTATATATATATATATATATATATATATATATATATATTATTTTTTTTTTAAATCTGTTTGTCCTCCCATTATGTGAGAGTACAGAAAATTCTAATTGTACTTATATATCTCCTTTTAGGCTATATTTTTTAACTATATTGAATAAATGTTATATTTTATTTTTACTCCAAGTTATTTCACCACATTCTATTTTTCATGATTGACAGGCAGTATATTTATTTATTTATTCTTTGGCATTTATACAGCACCAACTTATTCTGCTGAGCTTTACAATATTATAAAAGGGGAAAATTTAACAATAAATGAGACAATTACAAAATTGTTATAGGAACAATTTGTTGATAAGAACCCTGCTCAAATGAGTATGAAATACATGTTCTTCCAGTGTCAACTAAATTAATTATTCAAGTTTGGAATCCCAAAGGGACTACTGTGATTCACACAAGTGACACATGAATTCTGATACTGTCGGGGCAGCATTTCCAAACCATCCAAGAGAATTTGCAGACTTCCATAATGTATTCTCCGCACCCCAAATAAATTGATATCTGGCAACCAATTCTTCCTGAAAAATGCTAAACTGTACCCAACTTATTTTACTTATTTAAGTATTTTAACATAGGACTCCCAAAAAATAGGTTGATATACCATAGGTTTTCATTAAGTACATACTTCTAAGCCATTTGGTTGTTGACCAGATTGCCAGTTCAGCCAAAAAGAGCTCTGGTAAAATCCATAGGCTATTAATCTATCACTTAATCCATAAAAATAACCTTATTTGACCTTTAAGTAGAAACAGTAATTACAACTATTAGTGGAAATTGGAACTTTTCTCATTTACCGTGAAATTGATGTCTTCCAGAAATCAAGGCCAAATCAATCTCGAATGATCATGTAAGATCTTTATAGAAAACAAATTTAATTCATTCGGCATTGGTTTTCTTGATATCCCATAACAAAGGGCAGCATTATACAGAATGTTAAGGATACTTTTGTTAAAAGTATATTTTGGTAATTTGTTTAAAGACAATATATTGTCTTTTTGGTACGTGCAGATGTTGTGTAAATGGATTAAAAATCAAATTTTTTTATGTTTGTGAGTCTGCATTCCATCGTTCTAAAAGATCACATTGCAGATAGGCAGTGAAAGAAGCTATCATGGCATCAATGTAATTTTCAATGATTGTATGTAACATTTTGTTTTCAGGTTTTCTTTGGGTCGATATCATACTTGGCTGTGTTTTCATAGGAGTGTTCTCACTGTAATGGCACAAGATGAGCTAAAACCAGCTTGAGATCTGAGTGGGGACCCACCAAAGGGCAGGCTATTTCAGCCGCTGCCTGTCCTCAGTATACTTTTGTGCCCTGTTTTTTTGCTCTTCATAGGAGTTGACTTGCAAGGATGATATCACTGTCTCCTCCATTTAATCTGAGTGTACTAAATGGCCAGCTTGATTTTTAAAAAGTAACTCTATCTTTTAATATTTGTACCTTATTTGTAAAGAAAAAAATATTTTAGCGAAAACATGCTGGTAGCTGACAAGATTCCAAGTTACTTCCTTTAGGAACAACTGTTAAAATTAAACTTTATTTATAATCACAACAAAGACAACACAGAGAGTTATTCTATAAGCTCCTTTATTAACTTAGAAATGTTGATGTCTTCAGGGGAAAATTTTGTATGCTCATTTCAACTGAAATTCGTTGTAGCCTACAGAAAAAAAAAATTGAATAACCCTGATTGGGGGCATACGTGAATGAATGAATGAATGAATGAAGTAATGGATGGAGACTCTTTGACTGCATGTCATGTTAAAACTTGAACCAACTCAATTACAGGTTCCATCCAGAACCCACTAGTAACCAGTAGAGAGTAAGGGTATTATCCCTCACATTATGACACTCAGTGTCAAGAGGTAAGATCACAACCCAGACCCATGACAAACTTGGTGAGCTTTCACACCCAATGCATGATTAGAGGGTGAGGCCCACTTTGCATTGTAGTAGAGGTGCACACTGTCATTGTAGTTCTCTGTTGGTTTAGCAAAGGATGTTATTAAATCGTAACTTACTCACATTGGGTGGGGGAATTAAAAGGAGACAATCCTTGTAGTTAGGATCATTTTTGTTTGTTTTTATCTTGTGTCTACTATGAGCAAGATTTTGAGCTTCTATTAGAAGACTGGAGATATTATTCACTTTTCCAGAACCTTCAGCTATTGTACATAAATTGTACTTTTCGGACACATATTCAGAATTTAGGATATTGGCTCTTAAAGAACCTTAATTAAGTAGATCCTCAACCATGAATCTATGAAGCCAAGACGACAAAAGTACCCAGCGTACTGTTAGCAATAAACAAAAAAAAAGTTGGATATGTTGTATTACTTGTATCAACGACCAGAAAGAAGAGACTCTGGTTTGGGAAAGTTTTAGCTGCTGCACACATAAGTAACAAGCGTCAGAAATCTCACTTGCTGCTATATTGTAGGTTGTGTTTGTTATGGATTGATTATAACTTTAGTACCTTCTAGTGCGTGTGGGCTCTCCTTTGTTTATATTCCATCTATCTGTTGTATGCTTATCTAATACAGTGTATGCAGCAGTGTAACTACATCATCGTGTGGTTTTATTTTAGATTTTTAGATTCTGTAGCAGTGATCAACATTCGGTAGAAGAGTTTATTTTCTCAAGGACATGAGAGCACTGTCATAAAATACTAGCTCTATCAGTCAAAGGAGATTACTGAAAAAAGCATCTAAACTGTAAGCTAGAAGATTGGTACCGATTCCAATTTACTTGAAATTGAGAGTTTATATAATGACCAGAGATAGGAAATGTCAGAAGGATGAAGTAGAACAGAAAGCATTTTTTTTTCAGATTTATTTTTAGATTCCTACAAATTTCCCAAATATTTACGGTTGCGGTTCTTGCTACGGTTTGGTTTAATTTTTCCAGACATGGCAATGATTGTGGTGTATAATGTGTGACTTCTGTGAAATAAATATCCACTTGTTTCCTTGGGAGCAATCAATAAATAAGGTATAAACAGCACTCTCTGAAATGTGTGTTATTGTCAAGTCAGGAGTTGACTTGCATCAGGTTGTCAAGGAAACCATTCTAAATGGAAAAATAGACACCTTGAAACATTTGAAAATAATACAAATAAAAAAAAAAGAGAAAGAATATGCACTTCAAGGTTTTGTAGATATATATATTTTATATGGGAAAGGCATTGAATTAAATTTTCTCTCTAAATGAATTATTTAGTTTGATATTAAAGCATCTTTTACTTTTACGCATTATGTCAGTCAGTTAGTTTTTTCTGCTGAGCTGAGAATTCTGGGAGTTCTTCTTTAGCCTACACCTTGTGGTGACAAGTCAAATCGCTCTGTCGTGGTTTGTTCAAGTGATTGAAAATAATGAATGACAAACTTCTTATCCAAGTTGTAGCGTTGTTTGGTTTCCATTCACTTGTGAGAGCTTTTTCATTTGTAATTTTTATTAACGAAAAACTATGATTGACTCTCTTATGTATAAACACTTTTTTTTATAGCACACCATAGAAACTGAAATGATAGACATATGTTTCAATGAAATTCTACATTATTTGAGCACTGTAAAGCTATTTGTTTATTCTCAAGGTTATGTGTTTGTTGTAGGTGGGATGAGCGTGGGCCGGCGCTGTTATGGAAGTGTTTTTGTAGTCTTTTTATTTTTTTGAATTTCTTGCAAAACAAAAGAAAATATGCTTCTGGTATTATGAAAAATCAAGGATTACTGTATGAGCCTAAGGTTGTTCTTTCACCAATCCAAAAAAACAAAACAAAACAAATAAACCTAAAACAGTATTTAATGGACATGCACATGGTATAAATCAATGTGCTGGAAAGGATTCTGGGTAAAATTGTTCAAAAGTAAACATCGTAAGTGTAAATATTTTCCGTGTGGTATAATCCCACTATTGGGCTGGATAAATGTCTTCAGCGCAAGAATCTAAGTTCAAGTAATTCATAATAGAATGAATGCAAGTTACACATTACCCAATGAATATTCATTTGCATGCCATTACTTAGCTCTGATTATGGGTTGAAGAAGTACTTTGAACCGAACACACATGAATGTCAGGGCAAGCATTCGTTCTCATTACTGGCACATACTGCAATTGCAACGCGTAGAGGACAACATAAGAATTTCTTGTAAATTAAAGCCCAGCTCAATACCTATACTTGCCTTAACTGTGGGGTATATATTAGAATGTGGTATATATTAGATGTCATAGTCACTCTTGATTAATGTAGGGGTTAAAAAAAATCATTCCCATCCCGCTTATTTCCTTGTCATTGGCACTCACTGGAATGAACTAACGAAAAAATAAGTTATAGTGTTCTCATTCCAATAAATAATTGTTCATAAAGATATTAGTACATTTGATGTATTTTTTTTCCTGGGAATATTGTCAAATACCACTTCATTTAATTGAAGAAAAGGTTTAATATGTCTAAGTGCATTAGGTGACAGGTAGCCAAAGTCAGAAGGTATTCAGCAATGTGAAAATGTGTGTTGGACTGTTTTCTCTCAAAAATTGCATATTTTCTCTTTATTTATTTAGAAATGAACCCCAAATTTATAAATAGAAAATAATGTGCAATGAAAGGTCCTCAAAAATTAATTAATACAAATAATGAGAGATATTTGGTGCACAAAAATGCAAAACACTGGATGCTCCATTTATCACTTATTAATTAAAGTATTGGTTGTGTACAAAATTCACACAAGTGTATCACACAGAATCTGATAATTATGTATAGCTCAAAACTTTGCACATCTCAAAAACTAGCAAATCTAAGGTTTCTGTTGAGTAGCCTATTCCTGAAGCATAGGTTTGATTTTATTTTCTCAGGACTGAAATCTTTGCTATGTCTTTCAGAATTAAACAAAGTTAAACAAATTAACTAATGAGGTAGGCATAACCTCTCTCAAATATAGGCACATTTGTAGAATTGTAGAAAAAATCATTCGAAAAAAGAATGTTTGATTGGCGTCATTGATACAGACGGGAGTTAGGGTGACGATGATCAGAATAAAGACATTAAAGAAATGTATTCATATATTCAATGAATATTTATGTGAAGGTGATGTGTATCTGTGTGTATACATAGGCAGAACTACTACAAACACGACCAGAAGGTAGGTCTCGTCAGGGGCCCAGTAAGGTGTTGTGGCTCTATAGCAGCGTCACCGGGCCCCTTTTAATTTGTGCACAGAGTTTTGGGAGGAAGTGACTATCTGTCAATTCCTCCCAGGTTACAGACCGCAGATTCTTGGAGGACACAGTGGAGGCACAGAGAGGGGAGGTGAGCACACTGCATTTCAGACTATGTGTATTTAAAAATATATATGTATATTTATATGAATTGTTATGGATGTTCAGTATGGATTTAAATATTTTATAATTTATTTTGTGCTCATTTTCATTCATTGGGCTAATGTAAGTGCAATATTTTTTTTTTTCATTTCACTGATAAACATACCACAGTTAATCAGCATTAGCCTACACTATAGTATGATATTGTTTCCATTCACTATGTTAGTTTTGGTGAAAGAAGTCTATTTACTGGAAATTTGCTGTTGCGGATTTTGAACACATGCCAGGATTTGGAGAATTGCTGAGCATATTTTAAAATGTAATGCCAATGTAAGATAGATCTTACATTGGTGACATCTTTAACTGTATTGCAGCTCAAATTTAAATTGTTAGGTGGGCCTAATGTCTGTACATGATTTTTGTGATTAATTATAAATTGCTTTGGCTTGCATCCAGCGTCAGCCACTGAACTGCTATGTGAAACGAAGTTAAAGAACTACTTGACATTCTAAAAAGAAAAGGTTATGAATCCGCCTGTTTGTATTTTTGTAATGAATACATATTTATTTCAATGCTATTGTCACCTTTCAGCGAAAAGATAATTTCTGTTTGGGTCAGAGTGGCCTACATACCAAATATGAACGATAAGATATTTTACCTAGAAAATGCAGACATAGATCTCAATTTAATTATTTTTTCAAATTATCTGTTAAAAAAACTTTTCAAATTCTATATCTAAAGAAGTCACCATTAAAGTCTATGAAATGTTGTTTTAGATAGATGATTTGAAAAGTTTAACGAACAGATTGTGAATGGAAACTCATCCATGGTCCCACCAGTTTTAAAGGGAAAAAAATGTATTTGCCGTAGTTTAGAAACACTAAAATTCTTTTTCTGGAGGGGAGGGTGGTAAACCACAAACATATGGGGGAAAAATGAGTGCCCATTTAATTGTCTAGTAGGTTGCAATTCTGCACCCCCCATCCCCTATTGGTTGCTGTTTGAAGATGCTTATATGAGAGTTAGTGATGTCCCGAACGGTTCGCCACGAACGGTTCGCCACGGACTCATCATTGAGTAAACTTTGACCCTGTACCTCACAGTCGTCAGCAGACACATTCCAGCCAATCAGCAGCAGACCCTCCCTCTCAGACCCTCCCACCTCCTGGACAGCATCCATTTTGAAGCTGCATTCTTAGTGAGCTGTCCAGGAGATGGGAGGGTCTGGGAGGGAGGGTCTGCTGCTGATTGGCTGGAATGTGTCTGCTGATTGTGAGGTACAGGGTCAAAGTTTACTCAATGATGAGTCCATGGCAAACCGTTCGTGGCGAACCGTTCGGCGAACCGTTCGGGACATCACTAATGAGAGTATCTAGGCATGTCAAAAGCTATGGGGCTGGTTTGAAATCTGTACTGTTTCAGCAAGTTTTGCACAATTAATTTCAGAAATTTCCATTGATTTGCCATTTGGGCAGCAGAGCCAGTCAACCATGAGTGAAGGAATGCTACTGGCCTCTCTATTCAGAGGCCATCACTGGTGTTGCAGTGCCCACAAGAGAGAGAAGCAATAAGCCATCTTGGAAGTAATACACAGATAGAGCACAGCAGTAGCAGCTCCTGGCCCCTGCCAAAAGTGTATAAAATTAGCTTTTTCCCTTCCATAATAGCCCTAGTAAATACCTTAGGGCTATTGTAATCCACTCTATGTATTTTATAGATATCATTATGTTGTGCCCAGCTTGTTTTACTGTGTGAGCATCTCTGTATGATGCCCAGCTCTCTGTAATGTATGAGTATCTCTGTACTGTATAGGGAAGAGTAAATTTCTGGGGGAGGAGTCTGGTTCCCCACCACCTTAAAACTTCCCCAGCTGCCACTGCATTTGGCGTTGATTTGCTGCTTAGATATATTAAACCGAGGGAGGCCGTGGTGTACTAAGGTGGTGTGGGGCGGTCCTCCCTGGGTGCCAACAGAGCTGGCCTTTGGGTTGTGTGAGCTGTGTGGCAGCACAGGGTGCCATGGCAGTAGGTGTGCCGGGCAGCTGACACAGCTCAAACAAGCAGGGGCCAAAAGCAGGAGAACTTTGGAGAAAGTTGGGAGCAGAGCAAAATCGTCAGCGGGGGGGGGAGGGGGGCTAAAGGTGGCCTTGACCCACTGCTGTTACTGCTGCACTCAGAGGGGAAGCAAGAAGGAGTCCCTGCTTCCCCAACACCTACAGACCAGGGACTTCTGTGACTCAACTCCTCATCCAGTAAGTGAGAGAGAGTGTGTGCTGTGTGTGTGTAACTGGATTGTGTCTGTCTGTGACTGTGTGTGACTGCCTGTGACTGTATGTGTGCTGTGTGTGTAACTGTGGTTGTCTGTGACTGTGTGTTTGTGTGTGACTGTGTGTGTAACTGGATTGTGTCTGTATGTGTGACTGTCTGCCTGTGACTGTGTGTGTGTGACTGTCTGCCTGTGACTGTCTGTGACTGTGTGTGTGTGACTGCCTGTGACTGTGTGTGTGACTGTGTATATATCTAATTATATGTGTATGTGATTGTGGGTCTATGATTGTGTTTGTGTATGTCTGTGATTATGTGTGCATTTATGTGGTTAAGTGTGTGTTGTGATTATGTGTGTTTATGTATGTCATTGTGTGTGTAGGTCTTCGATTGTGTGTGTGTGTAGTTATGTGGGTGTATGCCTCTGAATGTGTATGTATGTATGCGTATATATATATACACACACACATCGTCAGATGTACAGACAGACAGACATACACATATTGTGTTATTGTGTGTGTAGATTAATGTGTATGTGTTTAGTAGATATGTCCCTTGTTTGGTGTCCTTAAATATTGTAATCTCACATAAGGATAACAAATAAGTGAGTTATCTACTAAACAATTGAAAGGTTAAAATTAAGAAAAAGGATTTGTGTAGATGTTGATCTTTTAGCTGTTTAGTAGATAATTCCATAAATTGGTGCCCTTATGTAAAACTTCCATATTTAAAGAGACTAAATTATGTTGTTTTTTTAGCAGATAGCTCCCTTATTTGGTGTCCTTAAATATGGCAATCCCACATAAGGATAGCAAATAGGGGACTAATAAACAAAGATTGAAGTTTAGAGGTGTCCGCCCACAACAAGAAATCTACGTGGCTAATGTGAATTCTATGCAAATTTGTTGCAGCCAATGCAGCCATCCCGTAGTGAAAAGTTTTAGTGCCCCCTAGTTTTGACTGGGGTATCTTATGTGCCCCCCTATATATTGTTCCTAGAGTCGCCACTGTGTCTGCATGTGTGTCAGCGTGTGTCTGTGTATCTGTGTGTCTATGTATCTGCATGAGTGTATATGTATCTGCATGTGTGTCAGTGTGTATATGTGAATTCATCTCAGACTCTCGTCAACACTACACACAAATACCTGCATTTCAATGTCAACACTACATACAAACCCCACCATTATATATAACCACACCAATGCATTCAAAAACCACACTACACACAAATGCATGCTTGCATTCAAACACCAACACTACATACAAACACAAGCCTACATGCACTTAAACATACTCCATACAAAAACATGCTAACATTCAAACACACAAACACTGCTCAGTGCTAAATACATTTAAAAAAGATTGCAGTTCTTTTTACATTTTAAAATGGGAAGCGCGTGGGTGCCAAAAATAGAACCCGCCCCAGGTGCCAAATGCTCTAGGTACGCCCCTGGAGAAAGGCCACAATATGTAGACAAGAAATCTTGAGTGTGTGGTAAGAAGGTGTAGACCAGATATTTTAAATGTTTAGGTCAGTAGCTACAGGCCTAAAATGTTACATTGGCAATATTGCCATCTGTAAAATTAGGCTTACCAGCTGTTGTGTTCAGTCGGCCTTTTTTAGAAAACACAGTCTACATCATAGGAAATATAGTCCACAACAGCTGGGGTATCAGCGGGGAGACACTGAAGGTGTCAGCTGTCATTCTGAAGTTGCTCACCTTCATATAACAGTAATACAGTGTTATCTTTCTAACTGCAGTATTTTATCTTTAGCATGCTGACAAGTGAAATTCGTGTATATGTTACACACCAAGAGCTCTTTAAACCAAGTAATCTTGCCTTTGGCAGTTCATTTTATTACATGAAATGCACTTGATACACAGTCAGTATAGCAAAAATTATCCCCGCATTGTGGGAATTTAGATATCTTGTTATTCATAGTTATATCTTTATCACAATTATGAATAGTGCGGCTTAGGGCTTTGGAATCAGACCTATACCTTAGAGTACCCACAGTTTCTACCCAAAGTCCATCCAAGAATTCAGCATAAGAATTACATAACACCTGAGACCTTTTTAATGAGACATACTTTTTATACTCTTGCTTAAAGAGAAGGGATTGTGACCATAGAATCACTCTCTCTCAAGTCTGTAATTTCTCTCAATTTAATTAGGACTTTCTTACAATCCCATTCAACTACATCTAACGTTAAAAAATGACATGAAGTATACTTCCCAAGTGTCCCTATTTGTGAGGGACAGTCCCTATCTTGGACCCAACCCCCTTTTCTATCCTAATGTCATTTTTTCCAGGAGCTCCTTATTGTAAGAGTGTCTGAGTGTATAATGACATTAATACTTACAGAAATGTTTATTTAAAATGCAATAAATGTGTTTCTGAAATCTGTCTGTGTAAGAAAGATACACTGTTCTTGTTCTAAATAACAATTTAGTTGCAAAAATTATTAGGAGGTCGTCTACAGTTTCGGAGAACAGCCCTGCCCCTGGCCACAACCCTTATACACACCCCTTTAATATCAAGTGTCCCACCCCACCTTTGTCCATTTGAAATGTTGGAAGGTATGATAAAGGTCAGGCTACTTAACTTACTGGCAGGCTCCTTCCTTGAGCTACTAAGTTTGAGAGACAACTGTACTAGGGCAAACTGTAAGCCTTCAATGTAGAATGATTATAAATACGTAATTTACCTGTCTGTTACGTCCCATTATGACGAAGTGTATTTACTTCATGGGGTAAAAAGTTAACTGCCAACCTCTTAATTTAATCAACTTTATCTGTTGACAGTATATAAAGCATAGTGGGGAATATTTATCAAAGTGTTGCATTCTTAATAAACTGTTCTTGTATTCTTAAAACCCTGTTGTATTCTTAAAAGTGGTGCACATCTATAAAAGGAGCAGTCACCATTGCAATGTGCCTGCTGGTACCATGGTGACTGCCCCACTTGTATCACTTTGAATTAAGGATGTGCATAGGCGGAAATTCGGGTAAGTAAAAAAGATTGGTCTGCTTTGGCAATTCGGACCAATGGCATTCAGTTGGGTTCAGCACTTCAGAACTGGCGAACGTCGTCACTTTGGAACTTTGGCACTTCAGACATTCGTCAGCATTCGAATGGCATGAAATTCATATGAATGTACATTCGGAATGAAACAAATTGCACATGTCTACTTTATATATCCTATATAATAATTGGCTAAGGATGTTTGTCCGATGCAGTCATGCGCAGTAGAGACTGCTCGAGACTGCATGTGATAAACATCCCATGCCAGGTGGTGACGGAGCAAAGTACTTACTGTGCTCTTGCAGCACAGCTCCCTCGCCCTCCTTCAGGGTCCGCCGGCAGCCGCAATGTGATGCCTAGACGATTTAACATCATTGCACAAAAGGAATTAGCTTATTGGTCAAGATTCCTGTCATCATTCACATAATTTTCCCTCCCTCTCTCTTGTTTTACCACTTTTCAGAAATCCGAATCACTTCGGCACTTCTGAGCTTTACTGCTTTGGCACTTCCAAACTACAGAACTTCATCACTTTGTAACTTCGTGCTTCGGGACTTTGGCTCTTTGGACATTCGCAAGCATCCGAATGTCCGAATGGCATGGAATATGTATGAATGTACATTTGGAACGAAACGAATCGCACATGTCTACTTTGAATCATTTTACAATACACGTCACTTTGTTAACTCTATGATTTGCCGATTTTTCGTTTTAAGACATGCACACAGTGCATCAATAAATTTTGATTATCATGCTTTTGGATACTGTTTGGGTTTAAGGTTAACTCTAGTACTAAGTATTTATGTAGGCAGATTGTAGGTTCTGCATTAACTCCTATGACAACTGAAAGTGACCATTTTTTGTCTGTGTCCTTTTGGGTGGCACAGTTTACCAGTTCTAATGATGATATTTCCCTGGTAAAATTACATATCCATGACTCCTTAAAGTTGCAATGTGGCTTACTCCCATGACAATTACAATTATTACTACATATTATAAAGTGCTGCACTATATTAATGCCAATAATAATCATAATAATATTAGTGATATCAAACGTCTCGAAATTCTTTGATTTTAATCTTCTGCAAAAGTACTATTCTGAACAAGTAGACAGGCAGCAGGCATCTGATTGAAATAGTTTGACACAAAACTGTGACATGGCACTAGAGGCATTGTACCATCTTAACTGCAGCTGGATGGCATGATTATAGTGCTTAAAACAGACCTTTTATGACAGGTAAGACTTAATGGTGAAAAAGACTACTTAGCTTATTCAGTCTGACAATTTCCCTACAGTTTTTTTTTTCTGTTTTTTTTTATTCTTATATTTTATTTTTTAAATCAACTCCTGTATAGTCTAAGACAGCCCAGTGGTTTTAACATGTTATTTTAATCACTTTCCTGTAGTAACTTCTACCACCTCATCCGGAATCTTATTCCATGTATTAAACACCATTTTTTTTGGGAAACTTTGCCTTATTTTGGCACTTCGGAAGAAAGATATTAGGAAGAAAGATAACTGGCTGTACATTTATTTTTCTCTTTCTTATAATATAGTTTTTCTTATTTTTTGTTAAATTAGAACTTAAAACTTCCAGTTAAATTGCTGTTCTCATTAGCCTGGTCTACTCAGACTAGCTTATAAAAGCATCAATGTGTGGGTTTTGAAATAGAATTAGTAATGCAGTAGGCTGAAGAAAACCGCACGACAAAGATGTGTATTTGTATTTTCCACCGGTCTCGTTTTGTTTTGTATTCCTAATTATATTTGTTTTTACTACCTATGCTTTTTCACTAGAAAGCTGTTTCCTTAATCTTTTTTCAATTTATAAAAATACACATACTGAAGCTATACAAGTACTAGCACGTTTACAGTGTTAATTGTGATCAGCAAATATAAGGCTATTTTTTAATGAATATCTGTCTTTTTCCTTTTTACCCTTGGAATGGGGCCCATGACACAATGTATTAGAAAAAAAAACCAAACACATTGCTGTCCTGGAATGTGTGTATTAGTTGAAGATTATTTCCTATTAGCAGATTAGCTGAAAGGCTATTGGCTCGTAAAAGCCTTTGAGATTTTTTTTCCTATTTTTTTCCCTGTAAGTGATTCAAGCTATTCGAGAGAATTACCTCCATGATTGGAAAGCAGAATTAGTTGCCATGGACACAGGAATTCACAGCACAATTGTTAAACTCCAGAGGTCCTGAATGAGATGTTGGCATGTGTTTTGGCTTTATTAAGAAATCATAGAAATGTTGTTGCTTTTTTATTTTTATTTGTTTTTGACTTAATATGATTCATGAAATCAGGATAAATTAGTAATATTAAGAAAATTAATTGGTTAAATGTTTGCTTGTAAGTATTCCAAATATATTTGCATTAAAATATATATTTCTTGTTGTGCTTATATTAGTGTTTTTCTGTTAGAAATGCTGAAAAGTGGAAATGCATATTCATCCTTTTCTCATTTTAGACTAGAGGTTCCACTTATGCGTAGTACATTTGATTTACCATTTTACTTTATTAGTGTACTTGTTTAAATATTTTACAAATGGTTTATTGTATATGGCATGTAACGGTTTTCTGTATATATGTTTTAGTGCATTCCACTAAATGAAAGGAACTCTATGTATTCCTAACACTACAGTGGTAAAATCACTGTTTAGGTCCCCGGCTCCCCTTGCCTCCCTTTGAAAAGGTGATTTTTTTTTCGCAAAATTTTTCCCATTCCGCACCAGTTTTGATGCAAATGGATCCGCCTCCATGGCTGAGATCATCAAACTTGCTGATCTTAGCCAATCCAAAGCTTTTCCATAAAAAGCATTGGGATGTTATTGTGCATGCTTGTCCAATCAGCATCTTGTCATAGAGATGCATTGAATGAATGCATTTGTATGGAGAACGTTCAGTGTCTCCTGTGCTGCACTGACACAGGAAGCACCTCTAGTGGCCGTCTGAGTGACTGCCACTAGAGATGTTACTAGGCAGTAATAAAAACACTGCGTTTTCTCTGAAACAGGGACTGGCTACAGACAACAGAACAAATAAGAGTTCTGCTTGTTTTTTGCTCCTTGCCATTTGTGGCAAAAACAACAGGGGGCATCTGTTATGTGTTGCAACTGTATAGACAAATAGTATACTTTTTTTTTAGCTATATTTGTTCAGGATGTGGGATTGGTAGTCTAATCCACAAATGTGCAGTAAATGCCCAGAAGATAACAGGATATGTCAGAACGGGGGTTCTTATCCCAGTGTCTCCAAGCGAAACCTGACAAAAATAGATGCTTGCTCTTTTTTTGTCTTTGTGTGAACTGTTGATTTACTTATTCTTAAGGACACAGGTGAAGACCTTTTACCACTACTGATACATTTCCTGTAAACCTGATCCCATCCCTTCCAGTCAGGATCTGCACCCAGATTAACCCCTTCATGAAACAAGATAAAAAATTATGTTTCAGGATGTCATAAGAAAATCGGATTGATCATTTATGCTAATGGAATTAAAGAGAAACTGCATGTACCATAGCCACTTTAAGTTATTAAAGTGGTTTTGGTGTCGGTGATCTGTCTTAGCAAGTTTTCATTTGAAGAGTGTGTATACTTTAAAGCCATATAACATGTCAGGTACTATTCCTTGTGCTACTCCCTGGGAGCACAGAATATTGTCTTTCTGGTGATTGTTGAATGGAAGGTAGGGGCATAGGGAGGTTTTAAACCTCCTCTGTAGTAATATGGAGGTCTTATTGACCCTGATGGGATTTTTTTTTTCTTTATTTAACAGTTTAATACAGAGTCTGGCTAGCAAAGCCCTGGCCATCTGCCACATAATTAACTCTTATGCTGCCGAGGATTATTTAAAGGAACACTATAGTCACCTAAATTACTTTAGCTAAATAAAGCAGTTTTAGTGTATAGATCATTCTCCTGCAATTTCACTGCTCAATTCACTGTCATTTAGGAGTTAAATCACTTTGTTTCTGTTTATGCAGCCCTAGCCACACCTCCCCTGGCTATGATTGACTTTACAGGAACCTGCATGAAAAAAAAACTGGTTTCACTTTCAATCAGATGTAATTTACCTTAAATAATTGTATCTCAATCTCTAAATTGAACTTTAATCACATACAGGAGGCTCTTGCAGGGTCTAGCAAGCTATTAACATAGCAGGGGATAAGAAAATCGTAATTAAACAGAACTTGCAATAAAGAAAGCCTAAATAGGGCTCTCTTTACAGGAAGTGTTTATGGAAGGCTGTGCAAGTCACATGCAGGGAGGTGTGACTAGGGTTCGTAAACAAAGGGATTTAACTCCTAAATGGCAGAGGATTGAGCAGTGAGGCTACAGGGGCATGTTCTATACACCAAAACTGCTTCATTAAGCTAAAGTTGTTCAGGTGACTATAGTGTCCCTTTAACTTTTTGACCGCTGCCTGGTAGCACTGCCAAAGAGCAAATAGTTCAGATTTTTTTTTTCAAATCTAGGCTCGAATTTGAAGCACTCAGTTCTCGATTTGAGCCATCTGTCAGTGTTTGAACTGGCTTGAATCCTGTCCGAATCCAGGTCTGTTTGAGGTTTGAATTGCACAACATTGTTAAATAGCATGTTTCGCCCCATACCGTATGGGGCTATTTGGACTTTAGTAAGTAGCCCGTGTATTTGTATGAAGCACGCTGCCTGACTAGCCCAGAATTCCAAGTATTGTTCCTTTATTGTATTGTGCTGAACCCTCAAGTCCTCTTTTATAAATTGGATTATTTTTCCATGCTGATAATTGTAATAACTTCATATTTGAGCATAATTTATGGTATCAGAGCAGGCATAGTGTAACTCATTAGCCTAAGCAATTTCTGGCACACTAAGTAATACATAATTATATGCTTTAACCCTTTAATACCAAGGGCTTGACAATCACATTTATTTACATTTATGTGCTGCTCATTTCTCCTGCTGTCAAAGGGTTAAACTAATACTAAAAGATATAATAATTTTTTTTTTAAATTTTTAGCACCCATTATAATATTTACATGAGTCAAAATATCAAGAGGTGGGTTTCCAAAGAGATAATGAAAGAATCAAATGCTTTTGGTGGCCAGGGCCATCAATAACGCGGGGCAAATGGGGCAGCTGACGAGTGCCCAGTTACTGCTGGGGAGCCCAGAGCAGCTGCCCCGTGGGCCTTCCACTTTTAATTTATCTTCCCATTGGGCCCGCCGATGCAATCAGGTGTCCTCAATCTAAGGAAGCCCACCGGATGGCCTATACACTGAAGGCCACCCAGTGGGCATATGTAAGCAGGGGCCCCTTGCTTTTCGGCATTATGAGAGGAAGTGACGGTCGCAAGTCACTTCCTCCCACAAAAGGGAAGAGGAGCCGCGCGGGAGAAAGAGAGGAGGGGAGCTGGGCTGAGACAGACAAATCCCAACTCCTAGCAGCAACAGCCACCGATGTGGACAGTGAGGAAACCACCCTCCAAGGTAGGAAACTGGAGGGTGGATTTAAAAGGGCAATTTTGTGTCAGTATGTCTATGTATGTGTCTGTCTGTGTTAGTATGTCTGTCAGTGTGTGTGTGTCAGTATGTCTGTCAATGTGTGTGTGTCAGTATGTCTGCCAGTGTATGTGTCTGTCTGTGTTAGTATGTCTGTCAGTGTGTGTGGGTTAGTATGTCTGTCAGTGTATGTGTCTGTGTGTGTGTCAATATGTCTGTCAGTGTGTGTGTCTGTGTGTGTCACTATGTCTACAGTGTATGTCTCTGTGTGTCAGTATGTCTTTCAGTGTATGTGTCTGTGTGTATATCAGTATATATGTCAGTGTATGTTTATCTGTATGCCAGTATGTCTGTCACTGTGTGCCAGTGTATGTCAGTATGTCTGTAAGTGTATGTGTTTGTGTGTGTGTGTGTGTGTCACTATGTCTGTCAGTGTATGTGTCTTTCTGTGTTAGTATGTCCTGTCAGTGTATGTATGTCAGTATGTCTGTCAGTATATGTGTCTGTGTGTCAGTATGTCTGACAGTATATGTGTCTGTGTACCTGTATGTGTGTGTATCTATATGTTGTCATTGTGTGTGTCTGTGTATCTATATGTTGTGAGTATGTGTGTCTGAGTAACTGCATGTGTGTCAGCGTTTGTATCTGTGTATCTGCATGTGTGTCTGGTTGTGTATCTGTTTGTCTGTATGTGTATTGGTGTGTCTGTATGTCTGTATCTGTATTTGTGTCAGTGTGTATATCTGTGTATCTGCAAGTGTTTCAGTGTATATCTGTGTGTGTGTGTGTGTGTGTGCGGATATCACAGTGTGTGTATTTTGTAGGGTATGTGTATCTGAGTAACTGCATGTGTGTCAGTGTTTGTATCTGTGTATCTATGTATCTGCATGTGTCTGGTTGTGTATCCTTTTGTCTGTATGTGTATTGGTGTGTCTGTATGTCTGTATCTGCATTTGTGTCAGTGTGTATATCTGTGTTTCTGCAAGTGTTTCAATGTATATATGTGTGTGTGTACAGGTATCACAGTGTGTGTATGTTGTAGGGTATGTGTATATGTGCATATATCTCAACATTGAAATGCCAACACTACACACAAATACACTCCTGCATTCAAACTTCAACACTACATATAAACACACTCCTGCATTGAAACGTCAGCATTACATAAAAACACAATTCTGTATTTTACGCCAAAATTTAATATCAATATCAATACACCCCTGCATTCAAAAACCAACACTGCCCCTCAATGCATACTTACATTCAAACACCAGCACCACATACAAACACACCCCTACATTTACACAAACACTGCTCAGTGCTAAACACAACCCTGCAAGCATGGGAAAATGATAGAGCCCCAGCTGTCAAAGCATTGTTAGAATTGCACGACAGATAGGGATCTACCTTTTGGCCCCAGAGGGGCCCAAAAAAAATCTTTAGTTTTTCCACTGCATTGGGGTGGATGGCATGATTGCATGCCAGGGAATGGGAGGCTGCAGGGTCCAGTGGGCCCAAGAAAATGGTTGCCCAGGGTCCGGTCAATATTAAAGACGGCCCTGTTGGTGGTATCTGGTGCGCCACCATTATAGAACTTTACCAGCCACCACTCGTAAAGACAAGTTTGTAGAACTATAACTATTTAAAAAAAACAAAAAACAAGTTTCTATGGTGCAGAAAGTGTACCTAAAAGGTTGAGAACAGACTCCATTCAACTAGTCCAACAATGTTTCCAAATATGTTATTTTTCATTTTATGTTTTGGTTAATAAATAGTTCATTGGGGATTTTAGTTCATGGTCTTTATCTTTATCAGCAGAATTAGGATAAATACTAAATTTTATAAGCAAAATACAAACTAACTTCATTTTTGGTATTATTCATTTATTTAGCACAAGGAACATAAATGACGATGCACAATTTTAATTAAGATACTTTGAAAAGTAGTACTTGCAGGGAGCTATTGTTTCTGAGAATTTGATGGCCACAAGGTGACATCTTGACTTCATATAATGTATGCTGGACTCCAAAACCCAGTGTCATAGTTCACTCCCTGTCTTTAGTGGAGGCATCATTACACTCCCAGAGTACTAATCAAACAAGTCACTAGAGGCTGAACGAATTTCTGTATTCACAGTGTAGGCCATGGCACATTGAACCCTTTCTTCACATGTTAATGCCAGGAGTGATAAATGGCTTGTGAATGAAACAGCATTTTTTCTTGTTAAGACTCACCGTGGTGTGTATGTAAGTTCTATAAAAGTATTTCATTTTGCAATTAGTGGCTGATATCACTCGAACTATTGTTTCTGAGTTGAAAGAGAAACTAATCAAAATGATGGGGACAGCTCCTATATTGAAATTTGGAGTTAGAAAAAAAATTTACTAAATGGAAATTTTATATGGAAAAAAGTAAGCATAGCCACATAGAAATAGTAAAAAAATATACTTGGGCTTTATCTGTTAGCCTTCTGTATAAAGTCGGATGTAACTTAATTCATACTTTTAATACAGCGAAAAAGATCCAATTAATGATGAACCCCGTTTTTGGAACCAAAATGTACTTAGTTGTTTCAAGAACAACCAATTATTTTCTAAAACAGATGGTGTATTTTGGAACTTGAAACTTCTAATTTTATATATCAGCAACAGTAAGCTGTGTTATCAGAAAAAAATAATACACATATACATATGTATAATTATTTTACATGAATATATTTTTTAGGATATTTATTGTATGCATGGCTGGCAAACTTGTTTGATTTCAGGGCACGTCAATGCAGTTTAAAAGTTAAATATTACCACTGGAATCTACTTTTAAATGGATGAAACAATTAAACAAGGCATGCAGGTTGATTAGTGATTAGTAATACATATGTAAGTTTAGATGCTAATCATATACCTGCATGTCTTTCAAAACTAGTTGGTAGTCTCTAGTCTAATGGAAAGTAAATGACCAACCGTTTGTTGATGACCACCATATCTAACTAGTTGCAGACCTGATCAACTTTGAGTGTATAAAGCCTAAACTGATTTTCTCCTTAGGTAAAAAACAGTTTTACAGCATTTAATGGGAAACTGAAATTATACATTTTTGCATGAAGAAAATAAAAAATAAATGTCTAGTGGTACTCTGGATGTTTTCCTATTTTATCATCTGATTACTTTATTATTTACTGTAAATTTTTGTTTTGTGGTTCCCTCAGCTACCATAAAAAAGAAAAATCTGTTTAACTGAAACCTTTACATCACTTTTACTTTATAACACATCACTTTGCATGCATTTTCATTATTGGTATATTCAGAGTTGTTTATGTTCCTGCAACAATATGGCATTCCTAGAATACAGAGGTATTTGAGTCCAAAATAGGGATTGTCCCTTCTAAATAGGGGTACTTGGGAGGTGTGCCTGCCTAGAGAATAGAGTTGTAATCAAAATTTCCAGCATGCAGCTGCCCTACAAGAAGCCTCCAGAGTAAACGTGGAGAGTTCACAGATTTGATCATTAAATCACTCATTGAGCTCTATGTACCCAACAAATCTTAGACTATTGGTTTTTAAACCAGTCTTCAACGCACGCCTACCAGTCAAGGATGTAAGGATTAGTTGTGTCTAAGTGTTAAAACACTTAGACACAACTGGGTAATCCCTAAATCCTGGACCGGTAGGCATTCCTTGAGGACTGGGTTGGAAAACTCTTCCTTAGACGTTTAAGCTGTAGCTAGCAGATCTGTCCCATGCCAACAGGTTTCTGTCTGTTTTAATGTGTTAAAAATCCATGTACCATACAAATCCACTGTAGCATCTGTACGTAAATTTGTTTATAAGGAACAACACTAAATGAATCTAAAATCTGCTCATATGTTTTATAGGATGAGCTCTGTGCAGCGAATGAATTAAAAATGCTAATCCGGCTCTCCAAGGGTTGGAGAAACCGAGATGCAACACTGCTAGAAAATACACAATGTAAAAGCTCTATTTAACTCCATTTTCATAATATAGCATCTTGTGTGGTGTACAGTTTTGAATAAAAAGCCAATTAATAATGATAGTCTCATAAACCCTACGATGAATGGCAAATAAAATGCTACAGAGGGTGCAGCTAGACTGGAAACATTTGTATTTACTCTCGTGCCTCGGGTAAAACATTTTTACAGATGTCAGAAAATGAACTTATGAAAGCATTGATAATGTTCATTTCAGAATTGTGAGCCCCCTATAAAGTTAATGTTGTTTTTATTAGACTTCGGGAGTTTGCGGTGTTGCAATTTATTGCACTCTCATCGTGTCAGATGGTAGTAATTAGATATTTTTGTGAATTTTACTATTGTGTGTATGCTTGTTTCAGGCAATAAAATGATCTATAATGGAAGGATAGAGGGTTATGTACACAAATACATACATCATAGTGTCACCATTAATAAATGAAGGAAGGATGACAACAACAAAAATATAGCAGTAAAATTGAAATTAAACAGATAAGCAAATAATATTTTTTGGTAGACTTACATTTCTATTTATATAATAATGCCCAAAAAGTTGACGGAAAAAGTCCATTAAGATTTATCTAGTTCTCAAGTGTGTCCTTCATTATAGAGGTTGTGTTTATTTATGATATAGAATATTATATTTTCAAATATATTATTTCAAACCAGCGGCTGCACTTACCTGAACATGCATTAATGGGGTGCGGCTGGGCCCAATTCATACAATATACAAGTTCCAGTGCACTCACTCATCCACTAAACAACAACTTCAAAGCTGACATTTTATTAGTTGTTTTTTTTTTTTTTTTTAACTCCTAATCTAGGCAAAAATAATGGGGGTTTAGTTACATTATATGATCATATATTGCATAAGCCCGCCACAACGTCAATGTACCCCATTATTGGCAGGTCCTACTCTAACAACCTAATGTCTGCTCTTATGAGATTAACCCACTTACTTGGGGAAAAGAAATTCCATCCTGTATATGTCCTGTGTATAAGTTTCTGACTGTTGATATTATTATTATTATTATTATTATTATTGCCATTTATATAGCGCCAACAGATTCTGTAGGGCTTTACAGTATTATGAGAGGGGGGATTTAACTATAAATAGGACAATTACAAGAAAACTTACAGGAACGATAGGTTGAAGAGAACTCTGCTCAAAAGTCATATTGACTCCTGTCACAATGTTATCCATGGAATAAAAATGGTCAGTCTTGCCCCAACCGTATATTTTTGTTGGATTATGCTTCCCTTATTTTTTTGGTGTACAATTTATATTCTCATAACCAAGAATTATGTAAATCATAGTCAAGAATTCTCTTTCGTGTGCACATGCTAAACTTGGGCTTGGTTCTACGGAAGATACATTTAGTACATTTGGGGATACCATGTATGAATATTCTTGCACTAGAATGTGAAAAAATGATAAATAAATAAATGTAGATAAGTGATTAACCATTAAAGGAATATTGTAGCATTAGGAATGTATATCTGTACTCCTAACGCTACAACCCTGATCCACCTTGTTATTTAGGTCCCCTCCATGTGTACAATAAATAAATACATAAATTAATTCATTAATAGCTCACCATTTCTCCAGTGCTGAGAGTTCCTCAGCGCTGCTGCAACCTCGTCCTTGAAATGACGGGCCAATTCAATACCCCTCATGGAGGAGCATTGTTTTACAAAGGTGCATGACATGTGCCTACTTTTACTCTATTGAGAATTATATGATATCCTTTGTGTTTTATTTATATATAAAACATTTTTAATATAAAAACGTATACAAATGTTGTGTTTAGTACTTTGTTGGGTTTTGTGTTAGCAATAATAGAATCTGTTTTATCCATTGAAGTATATTTTTATTGAAACAACCAGTCTGGTTGTACTTTAATAAAATACTTTCAGAATTGTATGTCTGGTACATGAAACCTATTAATAGTTGTGTTTAAAATACGTATAGAGAGTGGAAGAAGATATGCAAACCACAATCATGCTTCTCACAAGACATGCACATGTTTATAAACTATTATTTATAGATAAAGTATAAAAACTAATATTTTATAAATGTTTTCTTTCTCTTTTTCTGTTTTTCATTTGTGATATCACATTAAAATCAAATAAAAAATTAGAGAATAATAACTTGTAATTGGCATATGGTAGTGCAAGTGATTGATGAGCTATGACAAGGCCACTATTAATGGATTTGTTGTGACTACCGTTTTGGGTAAAATCAGGTGACGTGTGAAGCCCTGCCACAAGGAGGTCTTTGGGAGCTTAGCCAGCAGCGTGGCTAATGTGGAAGAGTAACAGTGACACTGAAGTCCTCGTTGACATACCACAACTAGGCATATCACCTTCCATCCCAACTCTGGGCAATTAATATGGCTTTGTATATTACACTCTAATTAACCTGGCAGTTCAGTTTGCAATGGATAGAATTTAACAGAAGTGAATGAAAACTGAGCTAGCAGGTTCTGAAGACAAGAACAAGCTATGGGACCCATTTCTGCTGGGACAAAAAGCAGGACTGCCCCAGCAAAAAGAGAACAGTTGGCAACTGTAAGAGAAAATATATTGTTTAGATGGTTTGATAGTGCAGAATACAACATGTGACCACAGGACTTACTGGAGATTTAGAAATCTTATTTTATTTTTGCATTAAAGAAGAAGAATTGTGCTCAGCAGATTTTTTTTTAAATAATGAAAAAAAGGAATTGGTGGTTTTAAAAGTGCCGTATTTTGGGGGAAAACTATTTTCTAAAGATAGGGCATATAATATCAACTAGTTTATCTGTCTAAATATTTGTTCCATAACTCTGGAAATGTGCAATTTAGTTCCCTAAATATTACTTTCAATTCTTCAATAAACAAACATAAATATTGTTATTATGCAGTATTTTATTAAACTTTTTATTCATTCCCTTCCTTGGAGGACAGTTGGAGAAAATAAACATATTCTCACATAATTGTGAACATTAAAAAAAAAAAAAAAGAAAGATAATTGGTACATTAAAGGTGCCTTACCTTGACATAAAATACTACTTACAAGAATACAAGAATATAAATATTGAATTAAAAAATATATATATTTAAAAAATATATATATTTTTTGTAAATTAGATGCAGATTTTTTCATATAATGAGAATCCAGACTTACAATGTATTTATAATAGCAAGCCTCAGGGCATTCAAAGAAAATGTTACCAACTTCTCTGTATTTCACAAGTTATTTATATAGAATGGCCCGTGAATCTGTGAAATATAGAATTCTTGTAGGCAGGTATTGAAACAGTCCACTCATCATTCTGTGATATGCAATGTACCTGCATCTTGACAATTCTAACTTAAGTAATTAACTTTTTCATTTTGTTTCTCTATTAAGTGTTTTCCTGCAACTTTTTATACATTGGTTGACATGTATTGTCAGACGGCCATTAAAGTAACATCTGCCATGACATTTTATTACTTACATAATTGGTACATTAAAAAAATGCATAGACAACAAGAAAAGCTGTAGGAAGAAGATTAAAGAGGTAGCTTTAGATACTTACTAATCTGATATTAATGTCTCATTCTTACAAGCTCCTAAGGGGGAGACAACATCACTGTTCTATTACCAGGGGATTTACTGCCACCCGATACAAGATGCAAACATTATCTATCTATCTATCTATCTATCTATCTATCTATCTATCTATCTATCTATATATCTATCTATCTATCTATCTATCTATCTATCTATCTATCTGTCTGTCTGTCTGTCTGTCTGTCTGTCTGTCTGACTGTCTGTCTATTTATCTGTCTGTCTATCTATCTATCTGTCTGTCTGTCTGTCTGTCTATATGTCTGTCTGTCTGTCTATCTGTCTGACTGTCTGTCTGTCTATTTATCTGTCTATCTGTCTGTCTGTCTATCTATCTATCTGTCTGTCTGTCTGTCTATGTTTCTGTTCTATTTTTTTCATTTCAATTGAAGAATAGGCTGACTAGCTAATACAATGTACATAATAAATAAATAAATATACATATACATATTCTTAATTTTTATGATTCAAAATTGTTAAGGATTTTTTTTACTAGACTCTTTAGGATTTCACTCTTAAAAGAACTGTATGAGCACCATAACAACCTCATTGAAATTAAGTTGATACGGTGCCCAGAAAACCCTAGTGCTTTCTTACCAGAAGGTATTAAACTATTTTCAAATTATTTAACCCCAAAGGTTGCACTCTAGCGCCAAAATTTCCTTTCCCGTAGTGGCATCCAAATTCTTCAGTTGATACCTTTTTTATGAATGGGAAGCTACTGATTGGCTTAGAGCAGGGGTGTCAAACATGCGGCCCCCCAGATGTTGCTGAACTACAACTCCTATGATTCCCTGGCTATCTGTTTCATTGAAAGAATCATGGGAGTTGTAGTTCAGCAACATCTGGGGGGCCGCATGTTTGACACCCCTGGCTTAGAGTGTCAGCTGACCTCTCTAGCCAACCAACGGCACCCCTGCCTGGCGGCACTCCGAGCTTCCTGAAAGTCAACTGAAGAAGCCTAATGCTGCTGGTTAAATGGAGATTCGGTGATGGGGAGCAATGGTTTAACCTCTTCTTGTAAGAAAGCGCTAGGGACCTCTGGGCACCATGGCATATTCATTTTGGTGAGGTTGCTCTGGTGCCTGGAATGTTACTTTAACTATAGAGTGTACAGTACCGGATGCCTCACCAGAGAGTACATTCCTCTGTTGGTCTTAGAATAAGCAAAACATTTGTCGATTCCATAAAAGTAGGATAAAGAGAACGAAGTACAGAATGAAGACTCTTAACATGTTCTGAGGTCCGTGGAACTTAGCAGAACATAAAACACATCAGACATCATCATTCTGTTGTCCCAGTGTCCACCAGCCTTTATGAAATAAATGAATTGTTGCATTATTCAAAGAATAGTAGAATGTTCTACTTTATTTCATGAAATTTGTTGTTGTTCTGCCAATATTTTCTTTTGTTTTCACATCCAACATTTTAGTTTATGATAACTTAGTAAGTCACTTTTATGCACAGACAACAATCCGTTCTTGACTTAAAAATAAATTGCACATATAAATATGGAAATATACTTTTATATTTATGGAAATATGCGAATAGGAAGCCGAGAAATTATATACGCAGTTCATTTATTTATTTATCTTCCTTAAAAATCACTGTTTAAAATTATTATTAGTCAATCAATGGAAGGAAATTATTTTTTTTTTTCATGTATAAAATTTTACTGTATAAGTTAATTTAACTTGCTTGCGTTGTAAATGGGGCTTTCGGGATGGAAAATACATTTTCTTTCCAGTCTTGCAATTTGTAAGAATTGAACAATATCCTATGGGCATTGAAGGAGAGTCGAAAACGGCTTCTTCCACTGTGCTCCATCTAAACCACATGAGTTTAAATATTAATGAAACTTTCATGAATCAGACATAACATATACTACCCCTTTGTGCAGGAAAATGCCAGGCTTTTTATGGTTGCTGCTGCATCACCAGAATAATAGAACCCAAAGTCATAAAGTGGTAATTAATACACTTCAGAATTGAAGTATTTTATTGTGCAGATGCCAATTAAGCATAATGGATAGCGCTTCCTGTGAAGGCTGTGTAGCAATTGAAAGGTTAGTGTTTCCGTATTCTACATTATGTATTATTTCTAAAGCTTAGCTTTTTTTTTTCTTGCCAATGAGAAATGTGTGTATTCTAGCTTCACAGATGATGGAAAAACATAACTATTACTTTTTTCACGAACCCCTTCGATAAGTAACGTGCTTAAGAGATGTATATGGCAACACGGTATAAATTGATGAAGAACCTTTTAAAGGGCCACTGTCTTTGTGCATTGTTAAAGGTGTACATAAATATGTATGAAATTATTCAATAGTAGCACCTGCTTTTAAAGGGACACTACAAACACCAAAACAACTTTAGTTTAAAGGGACACTTTGGGCACCGATAATACCTGAATGTATTTGATAGGTTTTGGCCTTATTACTATGCTGTATTTTTTTGCATGCTCAAATCTTTAGAGTTTTTGCATAAAATAAATGTTTTGCAGACTGCTGCATCATAAGCCTGCCTCCTTAGCCACACCCCTTCGCTCTAGAAAAAGACTTATGACAGTATTGAATGAGGCGGGGTTATAGAGCAGCATTCTGCAAAACGTTTATTTATTTTGTGCAAAAACTATAAAGATTTAAGCATGCAAATAAATACAGCTTATAATGTGGCCAACAGTTTTCAAATACATGAAGTGTCCCTTTAATGGAGTGGTTTTGGTGTATTTCCATGCACCTAATCATTCAATTCTCTGCCACCTAGGAGGTAAATCACTTTGTTTATGCAGCCCTAGTCACACCTTTCCTGCATATGACCTACTCAGTCTCCCTATACATTTAAACTGAACAAATTTTTTAGTTTGCAATGTCTTGAGCAGGAGGCAAGGACTTTTAAACTAAACACACTGTGCTGTAAGATCTGATTGAAAATGCTACAATTGTATTCATGAAGCCTGTATGGGTCAAAACCGGGGAAGGTGTGGCTAGGGCCACATAAACAGAAACAAAAGTAAATCAAAATTGGAATTGTGATCGAATTTTTATGAAATACAAATGTTACCGTTGGGGGTCTTTGCGGAATCTGCAAAGTCTCCAGACAGTAACACGGCTGCTTTAACTCCTAAATGGCAGAGAATTGGGCAGTGAGACTACAGGGGCATGATCTGCACATTCATACTTCTTCAAACATTCAAACAACTTTAAACTCGAGTTGTTTTGGTGCTTAGAGTATCCATGTGAAGGTTGATTTCTGGAGATTCCATAATAGTTGTTGTTTATCAACATCCCCTACCACTCCAAATGTCCCCGTTGAGTTGATTCAGAATAATGACCAGGAAGCAGATAAATAAAATGATGTGAAAATGAAAAACAACAATAAACAAACCCCAAATTACAAAAAATACCTCCCTAACCAGGAAGAGACACTCTAATTAGCGATGGATCCCTCATTCTGGTCTGTTGGGGGTTATTCTTATCTCATATACTTCTGCCTTGCAGTGGTTTGTGTGGTACGTAGATTATGCCCAGGAATAGTTCCACTTATCACATAAGAGGAGTGAAACTGAGATTGAAACTAATAGCGGCTATACTGCAACTACTAGTAGTACATATTATACAGAGGAGGGAGAACTGGAACGCAAAGGTTGGACAAAATTGTATTTCTTCCGTGTCTAATCAGACAAGATTGGGAAAGGTGGAGCTCCAAACTCCAAACCAAACTTCAGTATTTGCGGAGATAAAGAGCTTTGTAAATTGGGAGCAAAGAGTAGTAGCACAATAACCTCTTCAGCTAGCTGAGTGACACTTTAAAAGCGGCACTGTCACAGTCTGGGATTTTTGCAGAATTAGCAAACACCCCCGTCATATCACAGCTGGGGGTCCGCAAAAGTACAGCATTGAGGTCTATGAACGATCCAACGAGAATGTGGAATCCTCCATAGATAAAGCCAATTCGTTGTCCCTTATTTTGTCTCTTGACTATGTTGGAATTTCAGTCAACACAGTCAATATGCGTATTTCATAAAGATTTTATATTTATGAAATACTATTTTTTCAGTGGGGGGTACAGTTACGCGTTAAGACAGACGAAGTTATTTTATATATTTTTTTAGAAATGTTGAAAAAATTCACAACGAAAATACAGGTTTCAAAAAAATACAAGTATCTTTTGTTACAAAAAATAAAAATTAAATTGAAAATTAAGTTTCTACAATGATCAAAAGTCACCTGATCTGAATAGTTTCTTATCAAATATAGTAACATTCTACTTCTCTTTAACTTAAAACGTTGTTTCTACTCCACAGTAAACTCCATAATCGGTTTAGTACTTTCTAAAACGTAATGTAGGAAGCTGTTGGCAAGGATTATATTAACAAGATGAAACAAAGAGACTTTAGTACAAACTCAGACTTATGTCTAAGTTCCTTATTAATAAGAATGTTGTTGGTCTTTCAGCTCATATGGTATAAATCAAACTTAAGTAAGAGACAACTGCAATGGTTACAAAAGGACATTTTTCTATTAAAGATTCAGACGGTAATGTTCATTGTGCTTCAGAAGTGGCAAGAAAAAAAAAAGCATTTCTCCGGGAAAAGAAAATCACGTTTTATTTTGGTGCTTACATCATGGTGCTCGAAAAAGTATTGTTGAAAATATATTAAAATTTGAAGAGCAACAGAAGTTTTGTTCTAATCCTGGGATGTCACGTCTGTCGTCGTCCAGATATTTTTGGTCTACAGAGACATGATTTATGGAATACATAGTTTAAGAATAACTAGAGAGTGAAAGTTATATTTTTGCTAGTAATATATTTTTTTACAGTATAATAATGAAGCATACAAGTTTATAAAAGAAACTGCAATTTTTTTTTTTTAGTTTTGAAACATCTTTAAAATGCGTAGGATTACACTGGTAATGGTTTATGAGCAATTCTGTTTTGTCTTTTGATTGCTTTAGTTGTAATATATCCTTTATATAAGATCAGTTTATGAGTTTACATATTTTGTGCCCTAAGTGCACAGATTGATTTTAAATGTTCTTCCAACGCATTTGTCGTTGATAGTTCTAGTGCACATGAGATTTGCAAGGCTGACAGGGGTCTCTGTATGTGATGTTCAGCATATAACCCTTTTCATTCTCTATTTGCCTTCACCCTGTTGTATCTCAGGTTTGGAGTTACATCCATCCACATCCCATACAAAAGCTCTACCGTGCTTCCTTTATCATAAACTGTATTAGATGGAGAAAACAGGCCCTTAGTTAGATCTGGTTGTGAGTTGTGTCAACTCAAGGAGACAAGTTCAGAAGACAACCATTTCATTACCATTTCTGGGTATTTTTACATTACATTAATAGGGACTTGTCTTTGAGTTTGATATAAGAGATATCTATCTATCTATCTATCTATCTAATCATCAAGGGCAATGCTTAAAGGAACACCCTAGTGTTTGGAATTCAAATTAGTGACTTAAAGTGGTCATGGTGGTAGGTGTCTGTATGTGCAGACACCCTGTTCACCCCTCACTCTCTCTCTCCTCACAGCACGCACATGCTCTGTGAGTAAGCAAATTGGTCCATTCACAAATTTCTCTATGAGAAGCCTGCGAGTGGACCGTACAACGTCAGGAGGAAGTATGGAAAGCAACGCTAGGATCTTTGACTTGGACTTCAGTTAATTTGTAATAAATGTTTTAGCCTAATGTCCAATAGGGCATTTTTTACTTTAAAAAAAAAAAATGCTTGAGAACTCTTTAATGTGGTCTTTTTTTCTGCATTAACATAAAGATCCACTTCTGGAACATTATGTCCTTACACACAAACTCCCACTATTCTTGGACGGCAGCAATATCTATAGTATTCCTCAGCCAAATACATTGAACATGGACAAAAAGTTACTGGGCACTATCCCAAATCTCTGTGACCATTTGAATAACAAACGTTTTTAATACCATGCAAATGGCCATTAGATTGAAAGCACACCTGCCTTGTCATTGCAAACCTCTAAAGGGTGTCATACACTAGTCATTCACCATATTGCTTTCAGCTAAAAACATACATGGAGTGGGAAATTCTGTCCTTACAAGGAATTAAACTGAGTTAACACTTCTCATGTTTTTTTTTTCTAAATGTTTCCTAAATGATCTAACACTACCCTAACAATTTCAATCATATATCATTCTTGTAAATTTCAGTGATAATTTAACCTTCATATTAATGTATTTAGCATCTATTAATAACTATATTATTGCAAGAACAAAGAAATCCAGTTGTCGGGGGAGTACTCTGCAAATAACATTAAAATTATAATATAGTAAGGAAACACTATTTTAAAGTCAAATGGTGTATTTGAAAAAGTAAATTCTCCCCCTAGTGGACATTTAAGGCAAAACCAGTGTTATGAACAACTTTATTTGAAACTATTTATTAACTATTGTAGTCTAAGCTGTAAATAAATAAGAAAATAATGAATGTATTTAACACAATTTAAGGAAGGATATTATTTTTAAGTCATTAAATATCTGTAAATTCACACAGGAATACTTATTTCATAGCTGACAAAGAATGTATTGAACTTTGCATAAATCGATTAAATAAAATAAAACAAACAATTTAAAATTGAAAATGTTAAACAAAACAAAAATTTGTATTTAATAGTATCTGTCCCATTTCACAGAAACGAACATAATAACATTGTGTATGATCATTGCAGGAATATTTGTGCTGGGTATTACAAGGCAAATACAAGAAATATTTGATGCATGTACAGACTTTAAGGTTTAATCAAAATGTAAGATAGCTGAAAGATAGCTTTCCTGTTGATTTTTTTTTTCTATTTCAGTTGTTTTGGACAGAAATTTGAAATGTACTTTAGATACAAAATAATTCACACTTTAGTGAATAAGCCTGGATATAATCTCATATGTTTCTCTGAGCATGTTTGCATGTCTACAAAAATCTTTTATATATAAATATTATGATACCACTTCTTTATCAGCATGTTAACAATATTCCAATTCAAATACAATGGATGGTAACATCCTAAGCAGTGTATTCAATATCAAATTGCTAAATTCAAAACGAGTCGGACTGCAATTCTAGTTAATTATTTTTACAAATCGTCAGTTTTGTCTTCAATTTTGAATTCATTTGAATTCAACAATTATTTTTTTTCAAAAGTATTGTAAAAATAAGTACATTTCTGTGCTAGAACACATAAATATAGTAAAACCGCGTTAGAGCAAGGTTTGTTTGTCTAAGATTTTTGTGTTCTGTTTAAGCACCTCTGGTTGTTGAAGCGTCTGCAGTTTACTAGAGCACTCTATATCTTGTAAAGAGGCATACCTATCCACCTCCATGACAAAGACCTGCAATTGTACTTCCAAACGCATTATTGACTTCTTATTGCAGCACATCTGAACAGTCTCTAAACTGGAGTCGGGATTCTAGATGAAATGCGATTGTCATTGACCTTGTTAGTGCCAGCATTCTCTCAGTAGATTACCTACTCGTCACGCGTGATAGCTGGGGGAGTTAACGCTGCAAGATTTGTTTGACACCTCTGTAAATCTTATTTATCTATTTTACCCAAAAAAAAAAGAAAAAGGAGATGAGGTGGAAATAAAATCACAATTAGGGCGACATGCCCCTGTTCCTTTTATAGGTAACTTGCTCCGGTACTTAATAGAAATTATATCTATACTTAGAATGAAAAATGAAACTATTTCAGTCGAACGGATCGCCCCGAGAAATTATATCTCATATATTTGTGCTAATAATCTTCTTCCCAAGCTTCCAGCTCCATCCAAATCAGATCTAATCCATGAGGAGGGTAAAGAGTAGCTAGAGGCCATCACTGACCCTATTCTAATACATTGTTTCCAGATTAGGAGTGTAAGGTAATGTAGTTGTCCACTATGAGGGTAAAGAGAAACAAAGAACCTAATATATTTAGATTGGAGAAAACCAAGGTTAATATAGTAATGTGATATAGAAAAGTACGTAAGAATATCTGTCTTGGTTTGGCTATTTTAAATTGCTGTCTATAAGAATATAGCCGTAATCGAAATGAACCCTACAATAAATACCAAAACCCTAGAGATATAGGATTTAAATACCTGATCTCTCTATATTCCCCATTTGGCCATGACCAACCACAGGGGCCAATAAAAGGGTACTATCTTGACCTCCCGAACTCAGGAAAGTCTACATTGAAGGGACACTCCTGACCAATAAACCATCTCAGAAAGCTGAAGTGCCTCCCTTTTTTAAATTTGCAAAAAGTTTAGATTTCTGTAGAAATTGGCACTTTTTTATAAATTAACCTGGTTACACTCCTCTAGCTGTCAATCAGAAATACTGTCCTGTTACCTGTAACTGGTAAGCAATTGTCTAGAGCAGGGGTTCCCAGCCCAGTCCTCAAGTACCCCCTACCACTCCAGGATTTAGGTATTACCCTGTTGTGTCTAAGCTGTTTCTTTTTTTTCTTTTTCTAAAAACACCTTAAACACAACAGGGTAATCCCTAAATCCTGGACTGTTAGGGGGTACTTGAAGATTGTGTTGGGATCCACTGGGCTAGAACACCTGCCTCGCAAAGAAAGAAAGTATTGGGAAGTCTATGATTGGACAGCCATAGAACATCTGGACTGGAGAAGAAGAGGAGGGCTTGCAAAGGCTTAAGATGAGAGATCTACAGCTTTTGCAAACTGTGCTTAGATATACTCCACACAAAAAATGCATAATTAAATCCATGCATATTTTCATTGGGAGTATATCTACTAAACAGTGATTTTGAATCATTTTTATTAAGACAATGGAGTGTCCCTTTAACATTCTCGTAATACACTACTGTATCATTCTTCAACAAAAAAGACAGTTTTGCCATAATAAAGTAAATAAGAAATTCTGAAAAAAACAAAAACCTAAAAATATACATATGAGTTAGTTCAGTTTAATAAGTGTTGGTAATATACTGGTCATCATTTTATGCGAAGCAATGCTATATAAAAAGAAAAATAGCTTGCTAATAGCAATGAATGAAAATGATACATTGAGATTTCTCTCGATTTCAATAATGTCTTTGACTACCTTATTTTATTTGTACCTTTGGATCCAAAACCACAGCATGACACAAAGAATGGCTTTTCTTATTATTCTATATTTTTGTTGTGTCCTGTACATAGACTTTGTCCTTGATACCTGGGCCTGATATATTTAATGCCTATTTCCTTCTACAATGTGGTATCCCAGCCCAGTGGTATCCCACCTTGTGCGGTGACTCATGATGTCATGCCTCCCCATGGACCACCTCTCGCACCAGACCTTTTCAGGTCCCTGGTGGTCAAGTGCTGAGCTCTTATGGTCCGCACCTTTGCTAGGGGAAGACCTTTTATATTCTTTCTGTGAGTTCCAGATCAGAGTGTTGCTGTGGGTTACCGCAGCAATGCCCTGATACTATCAGTGATAGTGCCAGAAGCTTGCAAAACCCATAATCTCCTTCATGGGCCCATGAAGGGATACAGCACCCACTGAATAGAATAGCCCGCTTGGGCACAATTTGCACCCTTCCACAAGTTAGGATGCCCTAAGGCGGCTGCCCATGCTGCCAAACATAGCTCCAGACCTGTATGTGTCACCCGGTGGTTCTACACCTCCAGAGTGATGCCAATTATACATAATATTGTGAGACAAATAGAATATTCTCATATCCTGACTTGTATGTTATACCAAAACAGGATATAAATATAAAATCTATATATTTGGAAGCAATTTGATAAAATATTATTGCTACACATTGCCTCTACTATTGTAATATTTCAGTGACAGGTGCTTTGTAACGGTTGAAACAGTATAATATTTGAATATCTTCTGTTTCAGTAATAAGAGACACCATTTGATTGAATACTATAATTCTTTTTATCATTAACTGTTATCCTAAATTACTAAAGTCTGCCAGTAATAACACATCTCCCTAGACTTTTGTGCAATTAAAAAAAAAGATGAAAAAGGAATAGATTTCAAAACTTTTCACAAGCGTTGTGACACTAATGATGATGAAATAACATACGTTCTATCCCAATTTACCATCTTAATTAAGATTCACTAAAAGATTAAGAATATGTAATGGGAGATATTCTGTTGACAACTTTATTTTTTCATACAATATGAGACAGTTAAATGTTTCTCAATGAATAAATCTGCTTTACTAATGAAGAAAGTCTCGAAACAAATAATACTAACAAAATAAGGCTCAGTTTTTTTGAACGTGTATATTAAAACTGAATTAGGGCATTTGTTAAAGGCTAGTGATGATTTAACTTTGTGCTGTAGGTATTTTTGAACTACATTTCCCAAGGTTCTCAGTTAGCTTAAAGTGACACTCCAGTCCTCCAAAAGTATGCTGACACGCTTTAAGGTTTATTTATGCTTATTTAATAACAGTGCCAATTTTAAGAAATATTGTGACTTTTATAAATTCCCTTAGCTGTCTGCCTAAGTTCAACCAGAAATCAATGGTTGTCTTCTTCTCTGAGAAGCATGTGATTGGGCATCACGAATGATGAGGTTTGTTGAAGTTGTAGTAAGAAGACTCTCCTAGAGCCGGAATAAAGTTTTGTTTAATTGATTTTTCACTGCTAGACCAGTGGAGAGGGCAGTAATATGAAAGCTTAGAGGGACAACTGTTGCCTATGAACACACACAGAATGTCTTATTACAATCTGACTACATCAATAAACTAATGTTAAGAATATAAAACGGTATTACTAACACTATAGTGTCCTTCTGCCCCCTCGCCCCCTTGTGCACCTCCCCTGCCTAGCTTTGTTTCACTTAGTCAACCTCTGTGAAAAGCATGGAAGCACCCCTAGTGGCTGTCTTCTAGACAGCCACTAGAAACAGGCTTAACCTAATGTAAATGTAAATATTGAATTTCACTAAAACTACAATGTTTGTAGCTACAGGGCTAAAATAACAGGTGTAGTGCACCTATATCACTTCAATGACAGGCTCTTTCCCTGTATATAAATGAAAATAATATGAATTAAACTATGCTATTATAATGCTAAGTGGGATCATTGATGACTTTTCATCTTCCTTTATTTGGAATACAATGGTGGGCTCTATGTAGAGTTACAGCTGGGCAGTAAGTGATCACTTACTTGAATAATAAAATCAATGACTGCCATAGGCCTGATAATCATTAGAACCGTGTGTTTTACACACTAAATAGGACAATCATGAAATAGATACTTCCAGCCCCAGTACAGTACACATTAATTGGGACACAGCATTTTCAGTCTGTCTGTTTAGAATCTAAATCATAAACAGCCAAGTCCCAGTGGACAGGAAAACGAGACAAAATGGGTTTTGTTTATATTTATAAAGATTCACGTTCACGTAGGTAATAGGTACAATTACTGATAAAACATTTAAAGCGAAACATGAAGTAAGTCATCAGATTGCATTAAGGCATTTTCAGCTGATGCATGGCAGAGCACCGAACGCATACGCTGCACTGTATTCTTAAAAGCACATAGTAAAAGAAGTCGGAACACGATGGTAATTACATAAAACCACTGTAGAAAACATTTCAAAGTACGATTCTGCTGACAGATGTGGCTTTAATAATTTGAAACATTTGCATTTGTAGCTTAAAATGCAAATGATTGCATCCTTCTATTTAAGTATTCCTCAATCTATACAGTGCATTACAAGTCGATCTTTGATATATTGCATAATGTTAAACTTTGTCTTTATGATCTGACAAGCTTCATTATATAATAAACTAGTTTAAATAAATCTTATGGACATAAAAGTATTCATGACAGGGAGAGAAAAAACTTTAAACGCACAAATGATATATCGGTCAGATGTTCCAAAGAGAGTTTTTTTTTTTCTTCTTCATTCAGATCTTTCTACATGTGTTTTATATCAAGCTGTAAGGCATTTTCCAGTAACCAGTGTTGTATTACAAAAAAATGAGTGAAAAGAAAACATGTTTCAACATTTTATTCAGCCTTATCACTTAAAGGTTGCACAATCTGCTGTAGAAATGTTTATTTTTAATACTTTTTTAAAACATTTTATTTTACATACACATTAGTGAAACCATAACTGGATATTCTTTGACCTTTTAATTAGCTAGGACTTATGTTACTACCGTCATTGGGAGAGAAAGGGGCGTGGCCAGAGAGGTGGTGTGCTGGTGATGTAATGCGTCAAACCTGAGTAATTTATACCTTTCCTTGAAGTAAATACACGCGATATTATCTCTAAAACAGTAATGTATTGCATGTCAATGATAAGTAGAAGGAGGTGTGGAAGCTCACACACAAAAGGGAGCATGCAAGGCCAACCAATATGTTCCATGAAATTATAATAGTCAGCTACATCTGTACTGTCAAAGAGAAAAAATGCTATCCGAGTTGATTAAAAATTTATAGATTAGGTTTTGTCTGTTTGTTTGTTTGTGTTACAGTGTATACAAAAAATTATTGTACAGATTTTAACCTTATGCAATTAGATTCCTTCAAGCCTAGAAAATCCATTTAACAAAACTGTCTGTTCAAAGTACTAAAATACCATAATATTAACGATATATAAAACTATTTGAACATGTTGTGTCTTAATTATTTGGAATATATTATAATTATTAATATTCACTGGGCTTATTCAATGTTATTTATGGAAATTTCAAATATGAAAAGCATAGACGAGGTAAACAATGCATTAATAAACAATATCTTGCAAAGAATGCTGTCCAAACCCAGAATTGGTCAGCCAATCAGGATGTCCCCACAATTTTCAATGTGAGTAGAGCATGTCCCATAAATCCCATTCTACATTTATAAACAAAAACAACTAAGGTGAGATATGTTTTAAATGAACACTAAAGTATTAGGAATACAAAGCTGTATTACTATCACTGTAGTGTCCCTCGCCCTGTAAAGGGTTAAATAACTCTTAGGGTCTTAGGGTTGGGCACAGTCCAATAATGTTGCTGCCCTATTGGGCAACTAGCAGAATATTAAAAGATTAAGGAAAGGCCAAGGGAACAAGAATAAAAGCATAAGAAAATATATTTGCAGCATAGCAGGAAAAACAGCCTCAATTGTAATCCATTTCCATTATTTGATACATTTGCTGGCAACACAAATTTTGTGGGTGATTTTTATAAATATATAATTTATACACCTTTAAAAAATGTTAAGGATTCACATTGACTTTGCTCACAAGTTAATTTTCAACCACCAATGAATTTGAAGCCCTCCAGCCTACACTAGTGGTATAATATTTTAGTTATTTGTTGTCATTTTAAGTTATTCCAACTGTGGAGTCAGAGGCATAAAATCAAGCAAAAAAAAATATGTATTCTAAAAATCCAACAGAGACAGAATTTATTGCTCCATAAAAGTGTCATTTTTATAGTACGAAGACTCCTTGTCCCAATAGAAGTGTAAAGTGAATAAAAGACTATTTTAAAAGAAAGCAAGCAGGTGATAGATAGGGATTTAGGCTTCTACAATGTCCACTGAAAGGAATCTCAATTTTTAAAGTCATGGCACTAAATGCCTTCTAGCGGTATGTGCTAAATCAAGCTAATTAATTTTATCTTCATTTTTTTATTTTGACCTAAATCATTTTCATATAATTTTATTGGAGAGTTGTAGAGGGCTCCCCAACATTCTGTTGCAGAGACTAAGAGCAACAACTAAAAATTCTACTTTGAATTACTCAGAAGGGTTCAAGGTGTGAATGTGGGCTTTCCAGCAGCTGTTGGTCAATAATTTGCATAATTCTTTAAGTTTCTATAGCTCAGCGAGGGCAACTGCCCACTCCTCTTGTCTACTCTAGATAACCGTAGCTAATAATATCTATCAATTTTATTGAGTTTCTTGTAATCAGGCTTAAGGTCAGTCTGCATCAACAAAATATGTCAAGTTCATAGGGATTTTTTAAGGTGGTCATGAGCTTGAAGATCTGGTAGGGGACAACTTTTACAAAGACCATTCAGCATCCTTTGGGGCCATATTTCAAACCACATTATTTGTTATACAAAAATGATACACAATCAGCGGGGAAATTGCACTTAATATTTGAAGTGCTAGTGGAGCACTGGAACCCTTTCATGTTTTTGTTACCAAGTATGAAGTTCATTATTTTTTCATTTTATAGAAGAAAGGCTATAGATTTTGTATAGCCTACTTATGCAACATGATTTCAAGCATTAAATGAATATACATAAATTGTACATGAATATACAATTCTAACAAAAACGTTACAATAGGAAAAGTATAAATAATATGTGTTTGTGTACGTATATCTATATATGTGAGTATAATATAAATTCACAGCAATTAATCTATAAAAAGTATGGCCTCCATCCGGAGCTGGCGAAAAAATAAATAACCATGAACTAATGTGTGAACCGGTAATAAAAGTCCAAAGCAATGTAGACTCACACTAAGAATGGATTCACGGATCATGTAGACAAGGTTTTACTGCTCCATTCACAGCAGTACGTTATTACAAAACCTTCACCCCATGTGCTTTCTACTTGCGTATTCTGCTGTTGTGAGTCACTTGGCTCTCCTGGGTGATTATGTGTTGCTGTTTCTTTAATATTCCCACTGATGTGTGTTTTCCAGTGGGTGGTGAACAGAACAGAAAAGAGGACAGGGGGAGGCAAATCTGCCTTAAACAAGATGTGGAGAGCTTCTACGTGCAGCAGCAAACTGACAAATGCAAATATCTGTTTCGAGTCGCGTGAAGTCACTGGGGAGCAGAGATCAATAGTGTGTGAATTATTTAATTCGTTATTTGTTGCAGTGAGGCAGCATAAGTCCCTTTAAAAAACATCAAAATCCTTCCGGTCACACAGTTTTATTTTTTAATTATACATTTGAAGAATTTGTCTCTTTACAGTTTTTTTAGAACCTTGAAATACTACCAAATAAACAAAAACACAAACAGCACTTTGCATAAAAAGCTAACTGTAATTTAAATACGATGTAACATTTTCAAAATGGTCAACATAGATGATCCAGTTGTTTTAAAAAAACGATAGCTTGTGTTTAATATATTAACCCTTAGAACACTTCCAGTAGGAAAAGCATACGGCATACCTCTTATCAGTTGGTGATCAGTAGGTGATATTAAATTGAGATAGGAGGGAGTGAGGGAATATCAGTAAAACAGTGCCTTTGCGTAAAAAGGTGGTGTGACACTCGAGCAGAGCATCCAAAGTCATGAATGGGGCTGACTTGGCTCCTTCAGCTGAAGAGAAACACACATATGATAGCATATGATAGGGGCAGCGGGCATACAAATCAAGATTGCTGCCAAATTTTGCCCTGCGAACCCCTGTTTTAGTCGAACTGCTCAAAAACAGTTTTTTGAAATAGGGAGTAGAACCACATCCTAATAACCCCACAACCAGTATCTCGGCATACATACTTTATGGTGCTCTAGATTGTCTCTTTAGAAATACAGGCATGTATCTGCATAGCCAGAAGGATACTTTACTCGGGCAGTTGGAATCTCTTGACTTGGCAAATATCAATAAACTTGTGCAAAAATGTATTCCAGTTCATCCAATATAGAAATTCTTTGATTTTGGCACTAGCCTTATGTTTGTAGATCATTTTTTGGATTTGCAGTACCTTGAGATCTGACATAAATCAACAGGCAATATCCTGGACATGTCCGTATATATCTCACTGAGCAATGGAGAGGCTGGACCCTTCAAATTGCTTACTAATAATTCATACTTGTGCATATAAAGGGACGCACTTTAGTTAATATCTTTATGTGGGACAGGTATGCAATTTAAATTAACTACTGCAGTGTGGTACTCACAGCGCATGCGCATGTACAGCACAGCTAAATTAAATAAGGTAAATTTTCTTTACTTACCTCTGCTTTTTAATTCAACACAGTAAACACTGCACTAACGTTTATTATTGTTGAGGAGCAATGTCTTCCAGAGAAGTGACAGCTCCACTAAAAAAGGGACGCTTTGCGTTTTGCCTTTGACCGCTATTCTACCTTTGACCGCTATTGACTTATAGCTAGAATTTAGCATAAGGAAAAGCACTGCAACTTAAAGATAAGTTTAGATATAATTTTAGATATATCTAAAACGTTACATACCATAACTATAAATATAGTATTTGAAATTACACTGCCTTGTTTCCAGCAAGCCAGGATAAATATCTCTCGCTTATTTGTTCAAAAGAGCACTTCCTGAGCAAACACAGCTGTAATGTGCACACAGGAAGTGAGAAGTGCAAAGGAGTAATGCTTCCCCCCTTCAACATTCCTCAAATGCTACATTCTCTAAGTTCATGCATGCTATGTATGCTATGCAAACATTTAAATACTTATATATAAGAAAATGCACTAATATATACAATGTACTGGTATTGTAAGAATGTTATCATTAAATGGAAAACTCCTGTCATTGTTTTTTTTTTCTTTTTATAATTAAAGTTTACATGCATTGTAAACTATGTGTGTATTATTTTGTACCATATATATATAAGTAAATACATTGCTTTCAGGTATCAGCCATCTTTGCTCCTCTTTGATCCTGAGAAAAATGTGTTAAGCAGGAGTTAGCATGAAAAGAACCAATGTGTAAGCGCTATGAGATGTGTAACAGACAATATGGCAGCACTTAAACCAATAATACACACAGAAATGTGCATAGAAATCAATAATTACCAAAAGAAGTGCGCTAAATTAATCTGTAAATATAAAAGAAAGCAAATAATAGTGCAGACAATCTGGATAAAAATAAAAGAAAAAAATTGGAGAAGTATGAGGGAAAAAACTCACATGTCCCAGAGCCCTGTCACCCCTGGTTTGCAAAGCTCCTTTGGAGAGGGGAGATCCCCACACTGAAGATCGTTCCAAAAGATGTATCCACTAGCAGTTCAATAATACTGTGTGAAAAAGAAGGGCAGGACTTCCAATTGAATATTATCCCAGGCAATTTATTTAATAACACAAGTTAAAAACCCTTACTTGGGATATGGTGGGTATAGACTCGCAGAGCCACCCACATAAAAGCATGTAAAACAGCAAATAATGCGAATCACTTCCTGGTTTCGTTCCGACCACATGGTCCGCTTCCGGGTCCACTCCACTCCACTGATAACATTTCACCCGCCTCCACAGGCTTCCTCTGATGCATTTCACCTGCCTCAACAGGCTTCCTCTGACCAGAGAAAGCCTGTGTAGGCGGGCAAAACGCGTCACACGCACATTATCAGAGGACCTGGAAGCGGACCACTTGATACTATTCAATTTGAGGTCCTGCCCTTCTTTTTCATACGGTATTATTGAATTGCTAGTGGATACATCTTTTGGAACGATCTTCAGTGTGGGCATATCCCCTCTCCAAAGGAGCTTCGCAAGCCCAGAGCCAGGGGTGATAGGGGTCTGGGACATGTGAGTTTTTCCCCTCATATTTCTCCAATTTTTTTCTTTTTTTCTTTTATATTTATCCAGATTGTCTGCACTATTATTTGCTTTCTTTTATACTTAGAGATTAATTTGGCACGCTTTTTTTGGTAATTAAGGAGTTAGCATGAGTTCACAAAATCCTACATCCTGTCCAAGTCCTGGCCGTGTTAAAAAGCACTCTGTAGGCAATCCTAGCATATAAGTGTTGACTATGAAAAAACATGGATAAAGATGGCTGCCCCCACGTAGCTAGAGTAAATCAGGAAATGCAGTTAAGTGAGTTCTTAAATTGTCAGGGTTATTTACTAAAGTGACAATACAGACTTGCCAAATTAAAAGCACAGCTGACTAAGAGAATGTTTCTATTTCCATTATATAGACCTTAAATATGAAATTCACTTTGAATTAACCTTGATTTCTCACTTTAGTTAAAGGGACACTATAGTCAACAGAACAACTACAGCTTAATGTAGTTGTTCTGGTGAGTATAATAGCTCCCTTCAGGCATTTTCATGTAAACACTGCCTTTTCAAAGAAAAGGCAGTGTTTACATTGCCCCTAGGGACACCTCCAAGTGTCCACTCCTCAGACGGCCACTGGAGGGGCTTCCTGGCTCAGGGCTGCACAGTAAGCAGCCCTGCCGTTCAGCATCCCCACGCTCTGCATGGAGTCACTGAATTTTCCTCATGGAGATGCATTGATTCAATGCATCTCTATGAAGAGGCCCTGATTGGCCAAAACTCCATTTGGCCCCACCCCTTTACGGTTTTAGCCAATCCATTGCTTTCCCTATGGGATTGGCTAAAAATCGGCCCTTTCGATGATGTCAAAGGGAGCAGAGCCAGTGCCGGCTGACCTACACGGCGCTGGAAATAAGGTGAGTTTCAAACTTTTATAGTGGTGTTAAGGGGGGCAAGCCACTGGGTTTAGCACTATAGGGCTACAAATACATGTTTGTGTATACATATTCATTATAAAATAATACACAGCAAGACTGTTTTATATGCAATCTTTTGTTTTCAGTAATAATAAAATATTACCGTTTTCCTTTAAGAAGCAGGACATTCTTTTTTCTTTTTTTCATGTGTTATAATTAATTGTTGTTACAATAGTCCCAACAGAGAATAGAGCACTTAGCGTTCTGCTGTTTGTTTGTCTCTGCAGCTGCATTCAAAGGTACTTTTCGGACTTCTAGGACCATAAGGTGTTTATAGCTTTATTGACAGAAACCATTTAGCCATTTTCTAGCAGTTCATTCAGCTTTTTCATTATAGTGCTTCATATATTTATTTAGTAGTTTTTTCTTTGTGACCTCTTACTCTTCATATAAATGGACATAGGAAATGTGATCAGATGTCTGAAAAATAATAATAATTTCCCATCCCATGTAGCCATGTATAAAATACTTGAAAATACTTGAAAATAACTTTTTTTTTTTTTATATAAACTTGGGAATTTATTAAATAAACTTTAAATTTTAGCAAAAAAACCGTACAAATTCTATAGTCACTAAATAAATTTTGGTTGTCACATGAGCAATTTAAGAGTTAACTCGTGCTGCTTTGTGATTATGCTGCCCTAGCCACACCTACCCTGACTGTGACACACCATAACCACTTTATTAAGCTAATGTTGTTTTGGTGCTTAGAGTGTCCCTTTAATTCTCCTTCAGATCCACTGATTAATAGAAATATTAATTTATTCTTCCATTACATAGGCCTCAATCACAGTTCTGCACTTATATTTGTTTGATAATGGTTTAAGATGTTGTTTGTGTTTTCAACACAATCACAATCCGAAAATGTCTTAACCATCTTTTGCCAGTGATAGCGTGAAATCGTTACAAATCGTTATCAACTTTTTAAGTTTGTTGTCATTATTAATTGCGAAACCTGGAGATTGATATCAGAAAATTGCAATATTAAAACCAAATAAAATCAGTAAAAATAATAAATTATGCGTGGCCACACCTTGTTCTGTTAAAGGCCAATATTGATATCTGTCTGTGTTCCCTTTAGCATATTAAAAGAGAATATTTTGTATATAATGAGCATTTGCATTTATAGTGTTATCAATTTTGATATGCTAAATCAATTTAACAGTGCTTGTTTGTATTTTAAATCAGTGTAACAGTGCTTTATTTTGTCAAACAGAAAGTGTTTGCATAAGTTTTTTTTATCAAATATGGTGATGTGTATGTAGTGTTTGGTTTGTTAAAGGACCACTATAGTGCCATACTCGTTTTCCTGGCACTATAGTGCCCTGAGGGTGCCCCCACCCTCAAGGTCTCCCTCCCGCCAGGCTGATGGAGAGGACGGGGTTAAACTTACCTCTTTCTCCAGCTCGTGGCGGGGAGCTCTCCTCCTCCTCTCCGCCTCCTCTCCTCCTCTTCGGCTGAATGCACATGCGCGGCAAGAGCTGCGCGCTCATTCAGCCAGTCCATAGGAAAGCATTTACAATGCTTTCCTATGGACGCTGGTGTCTTCTCACTGTGAAAATCACAGTGAGAAGCGCGGAAGCCCTCTAGCGGCTGTCAATGAGACAACCACTAGAGGCTGGATTAACCCTAATATAAACATAGCATACAAACTGCTATGTTTATAAAAAAAAGGGTTAACCCTAGCTGGACCTGGCACCCAGACCACTTCATTAAGCAGAAGTGGTCTGGGTGCCTATAGTGGTCCTTTAATGTGTATTGTAAAGTCTGATCATTTTTTTTTGGGGGGGGGGGAGAGTCAAGTGGTTTTTCTAGTGGTTTAAGTTGCCGAACTAGATAAGGGAAAATCCCAACATTCATTTGTCAATGAAAACGTATCTTAAATGATTATAATCATTTAAATGTGACTGCTTAATACAAGTTATAGGGCCGAACTGATAATGGCAAAAGCATTGTCGAAAAACAGAGTGGTGTGATTATGATGGTGTCACCATCGTTCACGGTTTATTGGCAACCATTAACATATGAATAATTATCAAACAATATATTGTGATTGCGTCCATAGGAATCCCCAAGCTGGTGGTCACATTCCACTGCGATTTAGGACAGTTTTTATTTTTCCAATTCATTTTATTTTTAGTTTCATTTGGCAGTTAGCAAATACTACAACATAGCGTACATTAATGTTCTTTCACCATGTATTTATTATATAATCATGACAGAAATAGAAACTCATATCACTTAAGCTGTCAAGGTGCCATTTGTTGCATTGTTATCTACATAGGTAATTCTATTGTACTGTCTCTATTTAAAGACAGACCACTAAGCGGGTAACATTTACATTCTGATAAATGATTCTGTCACAAAGATTGAACAGCTTTTTAAGTTATAGCCCAATGGAGCTGCTGAAGTGGTTCCACTGCTTATTTTTTTTTAGCACTTTATAGATTTATTCATAAAATTTAGAGGACTGGTGAAAGTTTATTTTTATTTTATATCCGTAGAACAGATTTTATATCTGTCTTCCACTCTTTGAATAATTGATCAACAGCATTTAGGGCTAACCCTAGCAGTGTAGATCTTTTCAAACTACATTTCCCTGATACTTAGCCAGCCTAGCTGTATCTCAGAAAAGATAATGCCCACAGAGTTAAGAGATAAGACAACAGGCGTATTTACTAACATGAGAATTTAACGTGAATTTCAAAACTTGAAAAACTCTCTAAGTCGGCCATGCTCTTACAATTTACTTTCAAATCTAATTTTAGTGAATAACCCCGTAAGAGTATATACATTAATTAACAAAAATGGCACAGTAATATAGCTTTCTTGGAAATAATACAATGCTTTAGTCTTGCTTTAGCAACGGCCTTTGATTTTTCCTCCTTTCTGCATAAGACACTGATAGATTTTGTAGGGATGCTGTACCAAACATGAGTTATAAATTCATAAATTCTCTAGATGAAAATATAATTTTGCCTCTTTATAGATCGCTGGTAAGACCACACCTTGAATATGCTGTACAATTTTGGGCACCTGTTTTAAAGAAGGATATCATGGCACTAGAAAAAGTGCAGAGACGAGCTACAAAATTGATAAAAAGGAATGGAACATTTTAGTTATGAAGAAAGGTTAAAAAATGTAAGTCCCTTTAGTTTGGAAAAATGGCGCCTCAGAGGGGATATGAAAACATTATACAAATATATTGGGGGCCAGTACAAACCATTATCTAGAAATCTATTCATAAACAGGGCTAGACATAGGACACAAGGTCACGCATTTAGGCTGGAAGAAAGGAGATGTCATCTAAGGCAAAGAAAAAGTTTTTTTTTTTACAGTAAGAACTATAAGGATATGGAATTCTCTGTCTGAAGAAGTGGTTTTATTAGAGTCCATACAGATGTTTAAACAGCAATTGGATAAATACTTGCAAAAACATAACATACAAGGATATCATTTCTAATTAGTGGGGCAATAGCTGCTTGTTCTAAAACATTTTACATTAAACACTGTGCAATAAGGGAAGCCAAAAAATATAGACTTTTTCAGGTAGTGTGTAGGGAGGATGTGTGAGTCTCAGCCATGGCGATGTGACAAAACTGCACAAACAAAATGATTTAAATAAGCTCAATCACCCCTCCTCCCCCCAATGTGGGGTCCTAGCAGATGAAGCACTGGGTGCTAAAAAAAAGTCTCCCATGGGGTCTTTGCAAAATATGGAAATAAGTTCAGTAATGAAGTCAAATTTGAGCTTAATGGGTGTGCATATGTTCTTATCCTCCAAGTGTGGACAGGTGGGTTCTGTGGCCATTATCAACGCTGAAAAAAGCAACACATGTTCCCCAAAGAGGACAGCGTTGCGGTAATAGCAAGTGTGCAGAGTGGAGTACAGAGACTCTGAGGGAGTGCCTTGTAGGCCAGAAACACATGAGCATCTCCCTCTTTTTACCCCTCTCCAACCAACCAAGCTGCAATATTTAGGCCCAATATTACTGAATTGAGAATATTTCAACGCTACTAATTTTAGCTGTGATTTTGCCACCCATCGTCAACTCCTCATTTAGTGAATTTACCCCAGCGTTTTTACTGTAATTTCTGCTTCATTGCTGCATCATTTCTCAATTTTTGCTCTAATCCTGTGTGTGGTTTTTATGCCTTCACGCCTGCTTTTAAGTTTCTAGTCATTGCACATTAGCATTCTTGTACGTTTCACTGATTTGACATACACAATTTGTTGCTAAAATGATTTAAGCAACAGGTACCTTCTGTGACAGCAAATTATAGACTTTTGTACGTAGCATACTTGAATGATAGTGTTCAATTCTTATAAATAGTTTTCAGGTGACTGTCTAATTTCACAGACAGTTGAGATACATGCAGGCATTCCAGACTTCTCGACAAGAACGCCCATAAAGGCTATTTTTCTACGGCACAGCTTGCGTCTGTTTCCTATGCACAAGATGTAGATTTAATGTTATCGCTTCAAAGAGAAACAATCCATTGTCTAAGAAATGTCTCAGATCTTGTCATGGTAAATCGAATGAAGGCTTCAATTAATTTATTGTACTGTTTCTTACAAACAAGAGCCTCCCATTTCCTCTTTTGAAATGTAAAGAAGACTTTTTTTTTTTTTTAACTTTTTTTTCTTCTTCTGGTCTGTGAAAAGATATCAGTTGATGTGATAACATCTGGCTGTGCAAATCGTTGCCAAAGAAAAAATGGTTTCCTCTCTGTGGGCCTGACCAGAGACTGATGTTGTGCAGATGTGCAGCCAGGCCTGACTGTAAAACTTATAAACATTGTCATAACATTGTTCGACTTCTCTAGTATTTCCTGTCTTCTGCTTAACACTTTATTACAAAACCTGGCCGACTGCCAATTACAACGCAGGGAGTTAGGGCCTCTTTGGATTCAACTCCGAAACAAGCCCAGAATTCATTGAGTTTAATTTGATATGCAAACTTTGATAATTTACACTTGTTAAAACAAAGCAGATTACATCTCATGCTAGATTTGCACAGCTCTAAATGGACACTGAAACAAGGAGGAAAATACTTTTTTTTTTTTCACGTGTCTGTGTATTTCTTATATTTGGCAGCCAACGCTTTTTTTTTTTTTTGTAAAAAGAGACTTTGAGTAAGGAACAGCTGATTCAGAAGCTGGATGGCTTACAGAAAACTTGTGTTCATTTCCTGTATTAGCTGAAGTTCCCTGGGCAGAGAATAGGCCTTTCTTTCAACACTTCTGAGCACGTTCTTTCTGTTGGCTCATTTTCAGATTAGGAAGGCCACATGAGGCTTGTTGCCTGTACACCATAACAAAACGCTAAGGTGAAAACAAATGAATTAGCCCCACTTTCTTGAAAGAATATCTTCTGCCAGAGTTGACTAGCACATTACTAGAGCAACATATGTAGACGTGTTAACCCAATTTTGCGTGATTGATTGGGAATTTTGGACCACAGGCTGTGATTAGCGTTGCATTAATCAGGATGTAGAAAATCTTTGGGGACTTCCTTTAAATGATGTAGTGTTTTTATGAAAGTACTTGCCTTTTCCTTCGCAGATTGGGTGTACTAATACTTTAATTTGTCTGTTATGGAACTGGTTTTATGTTATTTTATTGAAAAAGCAGAATTCATGTTTTTGTTATTTTGTTTTATCTACTGCATTCAGAATCTATAATCACATTTTGCCAGATTCTCTGTAGTTAAGAAGCAGATTTAAGATTTTGAAAAATAACTTCATCCTTCCCCTATGTCCCCGGAGTCGTACAATTGCCTGCAGCATGCCAAGACTCAATACAATTTCTTCTTCACCAATCCTTCACAAGGCTGCCAGACAGGTCCTATTGATTTCCAAACATCGGATCAGAACCACATGCTTTGCTTGTGAGGAGGGAGGTGATTCATAAAAAACAGGGCTATGGGTTTTTGCAGGCAAAGTTAGTGATGGGAATAGTAAATGGCTTTGGGTGTTGGTCGACATAGAGTCAGTTAGGTTACAGATCTGGGGCCAAATCTCTAAATTTCTAAAGTTATTCTTTGTATTTCATTTTCTTAAAACTTCTTTAAGTGTTTCATCATTTTAGTTTGCCCCTGAAAACACATAAATAAAAGGGGGGATTACATATAGGCACAAAAAATCATGTCAGACTTGATTTAAAAAAAATAAATAAATGTATATTTACTAAATAACAAGCATCTACAAATGTATGTGTTCCTTACTTCAATTTCTCCTAGATTGTAAGCTCATTTGACAAGGACTGTTTTTACTTCTGTCTGTAAACCTTTCTCCCTTAAACGGTAAATCAGCATGAAAGTATGCTTCCAGGATATGGAGGATGTGAGCCAGAATGGAGCATGCCAGTCATTCTGCTGTTGGTATAACACATACATATCTATCTTACACTGTTCAGGCACGGGCATCATTTTAAGTATTGTCTCTACTAATGCAGCAAATTTAAACTGTAGTATTGCATTACAATGCCCAAACCATCAAATTATTATTATTATGGAAGCATTGTGGAGTCTGGACTAACGTTTCCAGGTATAACCACCTTTATAGTACGTCAAGAATGCAATAAGATATACCTAGTAATACACTGAACAACACTAGCCGGCTCCAGGGTAACGTAGGTACTGGCCAAGGAGAGGTTGCCCAAGAAACCCGTAGCAGGTCCATAGCAGTCTTGGTGATGGTTCTTTCTAAAAAATGGACCTAGATTATTGTATATAGCTGCAATGGCTTATGGATAAGTAATCTACGCAACCCATTCAGTAGCCTCACTAGAGTTGGTGTCACTCTGGGAGGTAACTTGTGGTGTCCCTCAATCCCCCTATACATACACACATACACATACTCATACAGACAAAGTCATACATACACATATAGACACAGTCAAACAGACACACATGCACACAGTCTTACAGACACATATACACACACTGAAGTTAAGTCAGGTCCCAGAGGAAAGTATGAAAACACAAATTATCTGTGTTGTGCACTTTAATAATATATGATGAGTGTTTAACAATAATTTATTATATATAGTGGTTTAATATAATCAATACCAGTGAATGCAATATCTAAGCCTGTCACTCAAGTCACTGGGATTGATTAGTCAGGCTTTAGAGCCTGTAGTCTGCCTCATCAGTCCCAGTGACTTGAGTGACAGGCTTAGACACTGTCACTAGGATTGATTAGCATGAAATATTATCTATAATAAATTATTGTTACACACTAATTGTACATTATTAAAGTGCACAATGCAGTAAATGTTTTCATATACTTTCCTCTGGGACCATAAATAGTAAACTTCAGTCCAGTAAATAACAGTAAGTCCATACGAACCACCACAAGTGCAAAGCCAAAAGTCCACAGAGAAATCCACATAGAATATAAAAGGAATCCCAATATAATCAAATCTAGCAAGAATTATCCACAACTCCAAAAGACCAAAGGTATCCAGAATGGACAATTCGTAAATAATCAGCTTTAAATAACTATAAAGGATGGCTATGGAACTGTAAAATGAAAAACTAGAACCCACCCACTAGTGGATAGATATGGGTAGGCATCCTTCTGCACTCCAGATGTTGTGGACTACATCTCCCCTGATGCTTGAAAGCATTATGTCGACAAGAGCAATTTGGGAGATGTAGTTCACGACACCTGGAATGCCGAAGGTTGCCTATCCCTGCCCTGCAGTTATGGGAACTCCTTCCTTAGCGATTATGCCTTTTTATTGGTATTTGTTGGACTGGTTTATTGTATAGAAACATAGAATGTGACGGCAGATAAGAACCATTCAGCCCATCTAGTCTGCCCAATTTTCTAAATACTTTCATTAGTCCCTGGCCTTATCTTATATCTACGATAGCCTTATGCCTATCCCACGCATGCTTAAACTCCTTTACTGTGTTAACTTCTACCACTTCAGTTGGAAGGCTATTCCATGCATCCACTACCCTCTCAGTAATATAATACGTCTTGATATTATTTTTAAACCTTTGCCCCTCTAATTTAAGGGGTGCAGATATAAATTAATATTTTGCTTTCTCTTAATTATGTTCACTTTTAATAAAATAAGATTATGGCAATCCAATATGATCCTTTTCTGTTTTTGTTTGCTTTATTTAATTATTATTTTATTGAAGCGCACGTCTTACTTTTAGCAGTTGTAATCATTCAAGATTTGTTTACATACATTGAAGCTGCCTGTCAGAGAATAACAAGACTGACTATTCAGTTGGACACAAGGAATTAGGTGAATGTCATTAGGAAATTGTACTGAACATGTGTAAGCAAAATGTCATGCTAATTGGGGCAAGTGTCCTTTTTTAACATTTGATAAACAGCCATAATAATACTACTAGATCAGCTTCCATGCATTTGAGGATGTTTTAAAGAGATTCAGACATTTTAATTGCATCATCTTCTCTGGCTTCCTGTGTTTTTTAACACGGTGATACAGAACCGGAGTGCTTATGATTTAATGGGTGTAATATTTTAGAAATACTATTAAACGAGCACTTCTGAAACATTTATTCTGCTGTCAAACCAAAATCACATTTCATTAGGTTGATGTGATGAAACAAAACCTGATCATGAATATTTTTACAGTTTGATTTCTTGCTCAGAATTCCAAGTGAGCATCTGCTTCATGCCCCATCCTTACCTAACATCGTGACGATGATTGGTATAATGAAATAATTCATATCCGGCTTTTTTTTTTTATGATACTAAATATTTTATGAGACTGTCCTTACACATATTTAGAATCACCACTGTAGCTATTCAGTGTTGAGCAGAATGAAAATGTACATTTATATTTGTTTTTTTTTTGTGTATGGATACGTACATCTCTATTTAAATGTCTCTCTCTGCAAACTGTATGTAGGGGAAATAATATATTAGGGGTTCAAGAAACCTAGAAAACCACAAGATGTCTCTAGAGGCTTGTGATGGCATTATTTTATCTTAACACATGCTTGATTGCTTTATGTTCTTTTGCTCACATTCTATTTTTAATTAAAGCCTTAATCAGAGCTTGATATGACGGAGACATTCAAAACATTCTAAATCATTCTGTAAGCATGTTTAAGAATAGTAGGACCTTACATAAGAAACTACTCTTTCTTGGACTAGATAACAATCATCTCAAGATTATCAGTTACTAGTGATGTCCCGAACGGTTCGCCACGGAAGGCGAACATATGCGCTCACTAAGAATGCAGCTTCACAATGAATGTAAAATGGATGCTGTCCAGGGGGTGGGAAGGTCTGGGAGGGAGGGTCTGCTGCTGATTGGCTGGAATGTGTCTGCCGACTGTGAGGTACAGGGTCAAAGTTTACTCAATGATGACATAGAGGGCGGACCGAACAGCGCATATGTTCGCCGTACGTGGCGAACCGTTTGGCGAACCATTCGGGACATCACTATTAGTTACCAAAAGGGAAAAACAAAGGTCCTCAATTGGCACTTATAATCTAAAAGCACTCTGTATCATTATATCAAAATAAAAGTAAAAAGGAAACAGGGAGCAACAAGTAAAGGATGCTAACACATTTTGTGTCTTTAAGGCACTTCCTCAGAGGAATCTACCTGGGTCATAATCTTTCCTCACTGGTAGATCACAGAGAGAAACATCAGGATTAAGTTTATCGGCACCAACAGAACTAGCCTACGGAGTTCCACAAGGATCCATCTTGCCTCCCATGCTATTAGCAATTTACTTGCTACCACTGGGGGACATCATTAGGCGACATGACCTAAGGTATCATTGTTACACTGGTGACACACAACTCTACTTCTCCTTTGCTCCAGATACCACAGACCCAACATGCCGCATCAACAGTTGCTTAGCAGACCTCATAGAATGGATGAATGCTAGTTGGCTTAAAGTGAACCCGGACAAAACAGAGTTACCCCGGGCAACAAAAATATCCCATGATCACCCAACTGGCCTGGAGCTTGGAGACTCTGAACTCTTCAGTTCATCAAAGGTACAAAACCTTGGAGTGCTCGGAGCAGATAATATGCCAACATTAATCCATGCATTTGTATCCTGTTGGCTAGATTACTGCAATGTACTTTACTTGGACCTCCCAGAAAAAGAACTCCACTGCCTTCAGACTGTACAAAATGCAGCAGCCAGACTACTGACCAATCAAACTCACTCCTGCCACATAACACCTGTTCTCCACTCCCTGCATTGGCTTCCAATTAAATGGTGAACATATTTTAAAATTGGCCTGCTAATCTTCAAAGCCTTAATCAATAAAGGACCACAGTACCTGAAATCGCTCCTGACACCCTACATTACATCCCGTACACTTTGGTCAGCCAGCAAATCCTTTCTGTCAGTGCCAAGAATAAAGACAGACTCAGGTTCCAGGGCATTCAGCCACGCTGCCCCTACCTTCTGGAACTCCAATTTCCTGTAGCTATAAACTGTATCAAAGTACTAGATAAGTAAGGATTTGGGGCTCATATATTTTCCATAGTCATTTGCAGTGTGCTCTGTAACTTGGTCAGTCTGAAAAGACATTGTCAAGAGAGGTCAACGGTGTAAATGTTGCAAGTATGTTAAAAAGGGAACATGATTTACATCAGAATGAACAACTAAAAGATGAAAAATTGGGCCACATATCAATGGTTGCAAAAAGTATGTTGTATACTTTATATCTTTTAGAAAATGTGGTGTAAAGTACAATGGATATTCTTAACAGCAACCAAAATAACATATCAGAGAAACCATCTTCGATAACAAACAAAAAAAAGTGGCCAGTACATTAGTACTTCTAGGCATGCAATAATAAAGGTGAAATAAAACCTTTCCTTTTTGGGGAATGCCAATACGAAGGATAGATTAGATGACAAAACTTAGGTAACCTGAAACCTTCTAGATGTTTGAGATGCTAGAAATGGACATTAATTAAGACATAAACTTAATCAGGCATAATTGGAAATAAACTTAGAATTTAAAGATTTGTTGTTGTTTTTTGGAATCTAAATTGTTGTTAGTATATGGCAATGTGTGCAGTTTTCATGTTGAGGCCTTCATGCTTCAGTTGCCTAAACACCCTCCTGTTTATTATGTCGATAGTGACTCTACCATTTTGACTAAATCAAAAATTCTAAAACCAGAGCAGACAGCATCGACTATTCTTGATGTCACCATGACAGAATCCCGTGCTTTAAGGCAGGGTCCAGAAACCTCCACTTTTTTAGAAGTAGTAAACATTTGCTACAATGCTTGATCGGTTATGAGGGTAGATCTATCTTTCATGCCTTTATTAGAGTGCCATTTTTGTATAAATCATGATATTTGATATTGAATTACATCTTGTAAATTGAAAACTAATGAGGTGCTAAACCGATGTCATTTAACCTAATACTAAAACCCTTTCTATATCATACAGTAACGTTGTGATAACAGCCCTAGCTCCTAAATATTTGACTAATGATTATTATTATAATTATAACTTATACCATAGACAAGGGGTAGGCAACCTTCTTTACTCCAGATGTTGGGGCTACATCTCCTATAATGCTCTTACAGCCATAATAATGGTGAAGAATCATGGGTAATGTAGTTCAAAACTGGACTGCCAAAGGTTGCCTATCTCTGCCATAGACTAAAGAACCCTTTTTATTTCTCTTGGGCAGTTATAAAGTTGTTTAAACAATGGAAGACACATACAAGGCAGTGGTTTGCTTTTTTAAATTCAACTCATAATATCATCAGATAAGTGATGATTTGCACTGACATCAGTTTTTGCAGACAGTCCTTTTAGTGGCCAAATATTTTAATTCTGTTCAAAGAATAAAAACAGGGAGACAAAATAGAATCAAACGTGCAGTTAACTTAGGACAAAGTGTCCAAAGATATATCACCATATGTGATGACAACTGAACTGTACTGTTCCCTGCTTATTAATATTTTAGATATAGTTGTTTCGCTGTTGTGAATTATCTTAGTATTGTATGCTCAGTGCATACTCAAAAACAATAGCGAATACACTGGTGAATTATTTTATAAGTAATGAAACTTAATTTATTTTTCTTTTGTAACATTTCCACATTAAGCTAGTAAGCCACAAAACTAACTGCCCCTGAGACACACATATTAGAATAGAGCTTCTTCTCTATCTGTAGACCCTAGTGGCCAGCACATGCTAAACAAGCAATTAATTCATTTACTTGCAGTCACTGAAGCACTCATGCATCAATTAGATTTTAATAGTACATAACTAATTATTAAAGTATATATTGAGGTTTGATTGTTTCCTTATTAAAGTTTCTCCTTGTAGAAGACTCAGATCAGAGCAGTTGACTTATTCATTAAAAATGCTTTCATTCCAAAGTGAGATTATATCCCAAATGTGCGCCAGCGTTAGGCAGAGAGATGCGGGGGCACTGAGTAATGTCAGCTCCCACATCAGCAGGTTAATAATCTACATTGACAAGAGAAATTAAAATGATCTGTTTTGAGATCTCTAATTTAGCTGTAAAGTTAGTGACTTGAGGTTCTTTTATTCAAATGTTTAAACTGATTCCACTCAAAATTGGGCACCTTTTGTTAATCCAGCTGCAACGCAGTGCGACTTCCATCATGCCTAATAAGTTGTGCTGGTTGAGAATGATGCAGAATAATTTTGTCAGAGTAACAGAACAGAAATTAAGTTTTGTTTTCAATTAATGTTTACCATTTTGGCACAAATTACTTTGCTTTTTTGATATTGAGGTGAATGTCATATTATATTAGACATCAATATGAGAAGAGTGTGGCGATAACACACATTGCGTTCTTGGTAATCTGCAAGGTATAGTGCCCGAAGAAAGGGAGTGTCCTTGTTTGTTTCGCAGCAAGGGACCTTAAACACAGGAGCAAAACAGACAGGAACCTCAGACGTTCTCCCTCTAAAGATATATATTATTGTGATTCTTTCCCAGCAAGAGGGAAATGCAAAAGGGAGAAGGATCAGACGATGACAATTATTATTTACTAAAGATAATCAACATTAAACTTTTCTTTGATTCCTTGAATATCAGTGAATCTTTGTAGGGATATATAAAAGAAGATAAGGAGGGAAAGTGGCAAAAATGGGGAGTACATCACTGTGTACCACATGTTGTATCGTGTCCTTAAAGTCACTGGTGGCTTAATTTTCAAGATTTTTTAAAATGTGTTACTAATATGTTTACTAATATTTTTTTTTGGCTTGTGGGTGTTTTATATTAACGTAAACAAAACAACATCCATATACACATGTAAAAAATGACAAAAAGCTATAACAAGACAAATGTAGAGTGCTGTATAGTCCAGACGTTGTTAGAATTCCTATACACAGCCGGACAATTAATAGATAGTAATGAAATAGTATGTAATGAAAATGTTAGATTTCTGTCTAAATAATAAGAATTATGAAGCGAAAAAAAGCAAAAGAGATCAACAACAGACAAATATGAAACTATAATTACACAGGTGTAGGAGTGTACATACTGATCTGTCAAGATTTGTAGGTGTATGATACTGAGAGGCAGGGAATTTGTTGGAGCCAGTAGGTAGATGTGTGCTTTTTGGAATTGGCGCCCATCCATTTAAGGTACATGTTTGCAAGCATTAAAAGCTGCCTATCGATGTACCATTCATGGTTGCCTATACATCGAGTGCTGTTGAAACTCATATGGCTGCTTTCCTATACTATACAATTTTAATGACTAGAAACCTATAAAACGTGTTAAAAGGACAATCTAAATACCATAACTATTAGAGCTCTTTGTAGTGGTTATGGTGCCAGGAGTCCTCTGGCATAGTACTATTGTAAGGATTCAAAGTATTTTTTAATGGTTTGACACTTATTTCTGTCCACCTGGTGCCTACCCCTCTACTATGATGTAGCTAAAGTGCAAGGTCTAGATATTTCAATTTTGTCCCTATTTGGACTCACAGAAACATTGTCAGCAAAATTGTTTAACACATTATTATAATGTTCATGTTATAATATACCCTCTCATTATTTTTTAAAATTCATATATATTGAAATTTTCAAATAAATCACTTGCTTTTCCATCCCCCCTTTCAGACAGTCATAATTATACACCTTGGTCTAAAATCTTTTTATAGCTGTATCTATGCTATCTATCTATCTATCTATCTGTCGGTGTCTGTCCATCCGTCCGTCTGTCTATCTATCTGTCTGTCTAGCTATCTAGCTATGTCTGTCTGTCTGTATGTCAGTCAATTTAAGAAAATCTCACACAATTTCCTTCCTAAAGAAAATGTAAGGAGCATTGAATGAGCACAGTAGCACGTCCTGCAGTATTCTTCAGAAAGAATACATTTTACACAAGTCTGCTCTTCATATCAATCTATTCTCATGAGAAACTGTTGATGTTTATACTTTCCTCTATATACAATTCCTTAGTTGAGAAATATATATACTTTTCTTTTTAAGTACACCTTCTACTGTGTGTGTACCTAATCTTTCCACTTCTATTCTGTTCATACATTCTCAGGGGAAACAAAAATAAATCTTGAAGCTTATCTGTCATGTATTTTTTGTTGTTGTTTTGTTTTTTTAATTTCCTTATCCATGGTGCACACTATGGAACCAAGTATTTAATATAGGAAACAAATGAAAATGTGTTTTTCTTTTACAAAGTCATTGCAGGCAACGCTTTGTCCTTAGAAATGCCATTTGATGGTTTTACAGCTCTGCATCCTTGCTTACGTAACAGCCACATTCTCGTGGGCATGCGCATTGCTGTATGAAGGTAGTTGTACAGCAGTAACCGAGCAATACATTCCCACATTAATGCACTTCTTCCACATGGGGAGCTAGTGGCAGATCTTGTGATGTATCAAACTACTAAAGAATGGCAAAGCAGCATATCAGCATATAAGTTGGCATTCTACAAAATATATATTTTGTGCTTAGATCAGTGATTATGTCCTATAACGATATATATTTGCCTACATCAAATCCTTGTAGATTGTAAGCTTTCTTTGAGCAGGTCATCCTTCAGCTCTTGACCAGTTTTTATGATAGTAGAAATGCTGTGCAATATGTCGACACTATATACAGTAAATGCTAATAAAAATATATAATTTTTAAAATAATAATATAATATGCATATGAGGTCAGATATCATTAAATTAAAGATAATTTTCTGGCTTCCACCCAAAGCTCATGATTTCACCACCTATTACCAGGCTAGTGCAGATATGTTTTGGAAGTAGCATGTAATATTGAAATGACTCTGGTCCTACTTACAAATGACCTTGCATAGTTTTGACTGATCCAACCATCTTTTAGCAACATAAGAAGATAGGGGAGATTTATCAAAATATTGTTACTTCATGTTGTTTTTCCTATTTATTACACCCCCCTCTTTTGTCTCTTTCTTGACCTTCCCTCTTAATGTATAGTATATATGTATTTTTATATATAGATCACTGTTAAAATGTCCAAAATCATGTTCTGTCTTGTTTTCAAGTAACAGTGATGTATATTTAATTGCTAGGTTTAATTTATAGCCCCCTCCTTTGGGCTTTGGGTGAAATAAATCTTCTGGGGTTCGGGATTTTAAGAGACATAAGATATATCTGATGGTAGTTCTACAGAGAAAAAAAAAATATTACTGAGTAAACCTGTAGATTCCATGTAAATAAAGATATACATGAGTATTCACGAGAAGGAGTGTATGACAAATGTTTACATACTGTACTCATCCTACCCAGCAAGAAAACAAAGTATACATCTTCATTAAACTGGAAAATCGATGCTGTACATGCTAGAGATTGCAACCAGATGTTGACCAGCAATTGTAGCAGTCAGTGTTTTTTATTATAAAGTAAAAAGACTTTTAATTCAAGTTGTCAGCAGGAGTGAGACTAATACGATCGTGTAAGCTGTGTTTGATTAAATAATAGTTTGCGTACAGTAACTATCAGTGTGGCCGAACATTGGCAGCAACTGCAACAGGAAGCCTTTTTTTTTTTTTTAGGTGGCTTCTCTCGGAATATGTTTGTTTGATTATTTTTCATGACTACACTTTTGGAAAGTAGGAATGGATTCTGTTGCCTCATTATGCTTCCTAGCTGGATGTGCTACCTCATTATATGTTTCTTTGTGAGTAGAATGCCTAAGCATAATTTGCGGTGATAAAATTACTCACCTATGTGCAAGGTAATACCACACTTGTCAATATTATTTATAAATCCAGAACACAAGTAGGTGGGTAGTTCAAGAGTGGGGCATGCCAAGAACATAATCTGTATCACTGGTGATGACTTTAGAGTTAAAGCCTCAAACACTAGGACTATGACCTAAGTTCATAATTGTCCCATTGACTACTATGGGTAATGCCAATAACAGCCTGGGCACTTAGGTATAGCATGATGTCCCCTCTGTCATCCACATTAAATCAACATACATGTCCAGTGAAACCCTAAGACTAAAGGGGACTAAATGCTGCCTTAAAAAAAGAGATAAAAGTGATACATGATACTAAAGTGTACAATAGGGGAAATAATGTCATCTAGTGATTCTGGAGACATTACTAAATCCCTTAATGCATTGTGTCCAGAGATCCCTCTCATAGCACTGGTTTCACTTTTTGTATCTTATATATTATCTATATTTATCATGATTGGTTTTCTTACAGTGTCTTGTAACTAGCATGTTATCACAGGTTAAAGAACAACCTTGTGCTGTTTTTTTTCCATTTATTTTTTTAAATGAGACCATTCAGAAAGTTTAAAGATTTGTACTTGCTTTGAGATTTCAGTACGTTCTGTACTTGTTCTGCATTATGTACTGTTCCTCTGCATATGAACAAAAAATAATGGTTTGATGTTATTGGTGGTAGCTTTAATTACATTTTGTCCCCCTCCTCATCAACTTTTAACCCTTTCTTTTCTCTATCAGTCTTAAATCTCCAGTAGTTAGCAGTGGGTTAGCATTCCAGCGGGTGCAAACTCATCGCAGTCTTTTGTTTTCCATTGTCACATCTGAGTACTTTTCAATTCAAGTGCAGAAAAGGCCTTTTCTTGAATGGCAAAATGCCCATCTCAGCCTATTGTTTGCTTTGAATGTACCCAAGGGCAGCCGTTCATGTGATTTGTGAGGTAGTGTGCCTTTCCTTAAATGGAGGTGCTTCATCTCGCCCATTTTAGTCAGTTCCATTGGAAAATTAAATTAGCATGAATGATTAGAAACACAAATATTTCATGACTTTGTCAGCCAAGATAAGAGGAATCATTCCAATTGTTCGAGGCAGATTTAGTCTGTTCCGCAGCAAGAAAACCATTTAGAATAGGAGAAAACAAGTTTTCATGGTGTTGCTGGATTTGGCGTGAATAGGTCAGCAGGACGCAAAAACCCTTTTCTTTGCTGCTGTCGTGCATGACATTAGATGTGTTCAGTGGCAGTCGATTTGATTTTATGGAAATCTTGCTTTAATCAAGTTATTGGGAAAACAAAATGCATTTTTTTACTTACAAAAATATAGTGATATTTTTTTGGAAATCACTGTTAGATGTTTGATAATTTATGTTGTAATGGCTGTATGTGCACATTTCCCTTTGCCAAAGAAATAAAGTAACATAAGTTAAGAAAAAAGTAGCATGTTAATGAGAAAGATGGGTGAGATTTTTTTGCAGAAAACATCATCTACCAAAATACTGTTAATCTTTCTGTATTCTGTTTTAGATAAGCTATAAAGACAAATCAAAATGAGAATTGGATGTCATTTTTTTAATGACTTTTTTAAATTCTTTAATTTATCGTGCAATGAAAATACAGGCAGGCTTGCAACAGCACGAGCAAGTACGTCAGAAAACATGGTGTAAGATTTGCATGGCAATTCGATATTTCAGCACATTTTTATATTATAAGATAAACCGGTATGGCTAACATGTCTAAGCTTTGACCACAGGCTATTGGAGAGATGATCTAGACATATGAGGCTAATGTAAGCGAGTATAAAAAGTATCCACTGGAACCAGATCTACAGCACAGCTACCACTGTACACAATAAACAGTGTACAAGGTGGGGTATCAGATCAAATGGTAGTAACTGCAGGTAGAGTGGCCTCCCTTTATCATCTAGGGGGTTCTAATCTTCGGTGGAAAACATTATAATCACTCCAAGAGGGAGTATGCTAGAAGTACCACTGGGCTCATGTATATTGGCAGGAGGGTGTTGCTAAGATATAAAAATAAAAGAAACTGAGACAACAGGTCTAAAGAAAACAAAATTGTGCACAGCCAAGATTGGGTTTAGATGTCCCTTTGATGTATCCAGGTAGTATTAGGTCACCTCACAGTAAAGGTGTGGTCATCAGCCTACTCATTTCATTGTCAGTCTCATCTTGTATCTGGGTAAAACTAGAGTGTCAGCAACTCTATGTTGAGTCAGGGCCCAGCTCCAGCTCCATGGTGGACTGTTGGCCTTCCCCTTCACATTACGGACACTGATGTTGTCAGCTTTTGGTAACTTCTCAGAGGATTTGTTTTGTAGGCTCATCATGGTGGACGCCACTTCCGATTGGCAGTCTTCCGCCTAAGCAGGCAAAGTGGCTTGGTCAGGCCTCGGGTGGCTTGTAGCCCTCGCAGGCCCTTGATAAGTGGGACAGGAGTGTGGTGGGCTACCATGCCCGGTTGTCGCTCGTCCAGTCCTAATATCTCACCCCACATTTTAACTTTTGTATACTGTGGACATGGCATTTGGAAGTATGTTCACACATTTTAGGAATTATCTGTTTGCCATTTTGTGGTATTTCTTTTACTGATGGATTGTGGGTAAATTTGATTAGATACTAAAACATAACCTAGTTTAAGCTCTGACTATTTTAACATTTTGTCAACTTGGCAGCTATACATAAGGTAAAGTAGTCCCTACTCTTCCTTATATATTTTATGAAACGTGAGTGCTACTGAAAACAAAAAGCAAAAGTAAACAGAGATTCAGACACAGGGAGCTATGTAGAAGCAGATTAGATAAAGTTTATTTGTAGTGCCAGATCTACTCTAAAGTGTCTCTGTCACCTCAGACTTACTTACTCTATTGTTTCCTCGTCTTTTTCATAATATGTTCTGCTTTTCTTAATTTCTGATCTATTTCTCTTTAAAACATCAGACAAAGGAGAAACTACTTTGTCTAATGTATTTTTCCTACGCTTGACAACTGTGACAAAATGGTGGAGCTTGGGCAAGTTCCCCTTCCTTTGTCAAGTTAACAAAGGGTAAAGCTTTCCTTAAACTCCAGCCTTTGTCACAATTGCCAAGTGTAGGAACACATAAGACAAAGTAGTCCCCACTTAGTCCGATGTTTTAAAGAGAAATAGATCAGAAATAAAGAAAAGAACAGATTCTGAAAGAGGAAGAGAAGAGGACACAATGGGAGAAAGGTAAGTTTGAAGTAACAGAGCCTCTTTAAGGGTATTATTTGGCCCAATGTTCAATGTGTTTCAATTTATTCTAAGACCCGTGATTTGTGAGAAAAAAAAATCAACTTTTTGGAACAACCTGAATACACATTGCATATAGCTTGGCATGAAAACTGTATAAATAACAGAAATCACCTTCCTTTAATATGTCTCTATACATACTTTGGACCTGTCATGCCTTCAGCTTTGGGTTCTGGGGCTTTTCAGCATCAGATCTCAAGGGTTCTCATAGTTTTACTCAGCATGTAATTGTTCACAGTTAATACCTTTACAACTAACTCATGAACAAGTGGCAATAATTCACACTACCTAAGGGACTCGTTGTTGGAGAAAGCCCATTCTGTTGCTATCATGTAACTTTTCGTAATCATGCAGATATTGGAATGTTATGCTCTTGGGACAGATTGCAAAGGATGCTGGGTTAAGTTCACATATGCTCAGACCTTTTGCATGCTGTGCTGTGCTGTGCTTCCAGACCTAGATGTAGAAGAAGAATTATCATTTTTATTCCTACATTGTTAATATCTCAATATACTATCCTTAGGTTAACCATTTGTCTTGTACACTATATAGATGATATAATTACAAAATTAGAATGTGAAAAGCGAATTAGTATCTTTATCAGCGCAATCCAAATATATTTTAAAAGTGACTTCTTTATTACCCTTTTCTTCTTAGAATAGCATGCATTGTAGCAGGCATGAGTTAACTTTTCTTTTGTAATGCAACCCCTTAAAGGATCTCTAAAGTCACCCAGAACACTTCATCTCAATGAGTCCTGTCATTTTAAAACATTGATGTTTTTCTATGAGAAGCAATGGATTGCGAGGTATGGGTGATGTCAGCTTAGATGAAAAGAAGTTAAATCTTGCACTGCTTTTAGAAGTGGTGATGGTGGTAGAAATCTGTGTGTACAGTGCTTCTGCTTGAACCTTTTTTGGGGTGCCCAATGTCAATTCTGTGCAAATAAAATGTGTTTATTATCAGTGTGCACGGTGTGCTGGTGACATGCACAATGAGTGTCTCCCTCTGAAGCGCTGATTGCAAAGGGAAATTGTCACCTTGCGTTCCTCTCTACATGTTTTTTTTTTCAATTCCCTCCCCTGTTCATCCCCTCCTTCCCCATCTTACTCAAAAGGTGGATCACTAGATGTTTTAAAACTACATTTTCCATGATGCTTTGTCATTTTAAAGGCCTGCACAGCATCATGGAAGTTGTAGTTCTACCATTTGGGCACTAAATTTTAAACTATACAAACATTGTTGTTCCAACTTTTACCAAGCAGCATGCATTGTTGCTTCTGTAACAGTTACTTTATTGCTGCTCTATATAGTCCCTGATTTCTGGGAGTTGTAGTCCAGGTGTTGGCTATCTACAACAGTAAGCTGATGAATGAACTACAACTCCCAAAGACTGTTGTTGTGCCTACAAATGACTGTTATGGAAAAGGTTTAGTAGTGCTATAGGAAGTTTAGTAAGCTTAAATCTCTTTCTTGTATTAACGAAAGTTCAATCCAATTCTTGCACAGTCGGAAGTTTTCCATTTAATGCAGGAATCTTTTTTTTTTTTTACATTATTTTTTAGGACCCTGAATGCATTCTCTCTTTGATACACTAAAATACAAAGGATCAAATCCAGCCTGGAATTGTCCATCTAACTTTTTTGTTTTTACATATTGTCCTTTTTGTTGTGATTCTGTTACCCTTTTGAATTCAAAGCATTTGCTTAAACCTCGGTAGTGTAACAAAGAGCATTAGTCCAGTCTATGGATTTCAATAATTATTTTAACATGTTAATTTTCATTATATTTTGTTGCCTCTGGCAGATATATTTCCAAGCGATTGTGTTCAGTCCCAGCCTATTGTTTGTCTACCTTTAAAATCACACAGCAGACTGAATGAAAATAGGCACTATTTAATTAATGGTTGTTTGGTCTTTGAGTCTCTTTCTCTCAGGATAACTCTAATCAAGTGGAAAGGTTTCTTACCAGGATCCACATACATTGCACGCTATAATGAATTATCATGATCTGTTGCTATTAATTGTCATGGCTATGGGTCTATGTATGCTTTTAAATAATTTAATCTACATAAGACAACTAAATCTAAAGATGTTATCGATGAATGTCCTTCTTCTACTTGTGAATATTACATTGAGAGCACATTTCTTGCCTGTGTGGTTTTATATTGTGCGACAATTTTCTCAATGTCTGTGTAAAAGTAGAGGTTAACGTTTTTGGATACTTGCCACCACTCTTGTACGAGAATTCAAAATAAACATGGAAGATCTTATAAAATGATTGGTGTCAATGTTATATCTGATAAAAATATTTTTGCATGTACCTATTGCATTGCATGAGAAGATGCGTGTGTATGAAACCTGACCAATCTTAGGATTGGCAATCTTCAACACTTTTTTTTTTTACTTTTTCTTAGTGAAATAAAGACAAAATAACCCCTAAATATCACAACTGATCTAAAAAACAAAAAAAAAGAGTTGAATTTTATTTAATTATTAATCAGATTTTAATTTAACTGAGAATGTATATTTAGATGTATCGAATTAGAATTTTTTACTTTAATACGTTGTTCATTAGAAAACACAAACGTCATGTTACAAAGCCATTTTAAATAAAGAATTGGAGTATCAGATGGTAGTGTCAGATGCTTATTTTAAAAGCATTCTGCACAACATATTAATAAAAAGTAATTAATTTGTATGGGACATTGCTTACAAGTTGCCTCAGCATCATGGGAAATTTAGCTCACAAATATCTGGAGTGCCAAGCTCAGACATTTTTGTTTTAGAGTTCTTCAGTGGACCAGTCATCGTGGGCAGGTATTGGCAAATGTATGCTCATAATTAGTTTAGCTAAGAAATACCTCTCTGATAGCACTTGCATTGGAATGGAAAGATGACTCTATAGGGAATTGGCTTCTACCCAGTTTTTTTGTGATACATTGTGAAACACTTGATGAATCAAATGCCAATTTAGTGCCAAGAAAGTTCTACAGTCTAGAGGCCAAAGTTATGTCTGCAGAAAGCTTTTTATTTGAAATGTATCAGAGCACAATTATATCCATTGTATTTTTTTGGCAATGGACTCATTTTCTGCAGCACAGACTTAAGTTATATAAATTGGTTAAATTGGAATAAACGGATAAATTCTCAAGTTCAAATGCTGGTAATTTTCTGTATAATAAAGTAATTTAAAGTGACTTAATTCTTGCTCGGTTTCCTGGACGGGTGTCTCTTTTAGAAATGTATCTTTGTTAAAGTGAGTTTAACATTTAACACACTTCTTAATCTTATTTACTTTTAAAAATAACTGTATGCAATGCAGGGCAGCAGAGTTTCTTATTTCCTGCTGGTGTCAATTGCATTACGCAGCACTTTCTGTGGCTTTGGAGAGTATTAAACTTTCATCACCTCGGCATTGATGAGCACTTGTCACCTGAGGGGGAGAATAGAATTTTTTTTTACATTAATCCAAAGGCAGCCTAAGGCAGATCCATAGATGATATAGAAAAAACGCCTTGCCATTCTTGAGCTGGGCAAAGCATTGTGGGGGTAGTGCCTCTAGAGCTAGGACATTTAGGGATTTACTTTTTGGCCATCCCTGCATTGATCACTGGTACATTATATACTGTCTGTGTTGAATAAAACCGTTATCTTTATTTAAAATGTATTTATCTATTCAGTAGAACATGTGCTTCAAGGGTTCCAGTCGTAACTATCAGCATTTAGCTCTCCTTGTCTTTGTGAATTAATTAGTTGATATTTTTTCTTGATTTTTTTTGGTGTAAGGTCTAATATTTTACACTTTTGAGAATTACCCAACTTTAGGATTTCCTTATATTCTGATAAAATTCTAAACTTCTATAAGAGAAACAAGTTGGTCATGATGCAAAGTTTTATGTATATAGAATATTTAACATTGTTAATATATAAAAGTAATTATAATAAAATGAAAATTTCTTCAGTGTTTTTTTTTTGTTTGTATTTTTTTTACTGAAATTTTTTTAGTTGCATCTGATGCATATTTAAATATTGAATAGCACCTTAAAAAAGCATTTAGTTATAAGTTCATATAAATTTCAGTTACGTATGTAGAAAAGCTACGTAGAAAAGATTGCTAGCGTTAGTAGTGAAAGCCAGTGAAAAATAGTAGTGAAAGAGTGATTAGATCATCAGTTAACAGAACAATAGATTCCCCCCCCGAGTTTGTCAAGATTAAAGGGATACTGTAATGTTAGGAATACATATCTGTATTTCTAAAGTTACAGTCTACATGTCCTCACCTAGCTTTAGCCGTCCCCCCACCTGCCTATACCAAAACATATATAAACAAAATAAAACATTTTTACTCGCCTTCTCTTTAGTGCCGAGTCTCCCTTGGTACCACTGCCGCACCTCCTCACCTGATCATCCTGGACCCATCTGTCGAATGCAGTGATTCTGTACGGAAGACAATGATGGCACTGTGCATGTGCATAAAATATCATGATATAGCAGGATTTGACATCCAGGAAGTAACCAAGAGGGCTTGGAGGCCTAATTAATATAATATTAACATTTGGGGCCACTAATTCAGATGAAGTTGTTATAGTGAGTACAGTGTTCCCTTAACTAAAATTTAGCAACTCATTTGTCAACTAGCAGTATATCACTTTTTGCTGTATAAACCTTTAAAATATTGATACTCTTTTCTATACACCATATTGTACTCTTTAGTAAACCTCAGACCTTGCATTCAACTCTGTTAAACAAATTGCATTCAACTCTTATAAAAAAAAAAAAAAATGTTTTCAAATGTTTTAAAGTAATTTCACTCTCTGCTAAAAAGGAAATGTATCTCATATTGACGTGTATTTTTCTTTCTCGATATTTCAGAGACGTAGAGGTTCCGGTGTTTTTTGTGCCAATTGTCTCACCACAAAAACATCACTTTGGCGAAAGAATGCAAATGGTGGCTATGTATGCAACGCGTGTGGCCTATACCAGAAACTTCACTCGGTAGGAAGAAAAAACAAAATTAACATATTTCTGCTGAAAGTAAATTGCTAAAATTTCCGTATCCTTCCAAGCTCTGCTCTTAAATTTACATTTTATTTTGTTTGGTGTTTCTCACAATACTTCTTCTATTCCCTACAAGAAATATATAGAGTTTTAAAAAGCTTGGTACTTAAATTACTTTATTGAATATCATTTTTCTGCCAAATAGAAAAAAAGGCAAAATCATTTTAAATCTACACCTTATATGCAGCTACGGAAATAGTTTGTTTTTAATGATTGTTGGATCATATGCCTCATAGCTTTGCATGACTGCGTTGAAGATGTTTTTATTCTGCAAGTATTATAAAAATATGAATATCTAAGGTACACAAAGTTATATTTTTATGTACTTTTGTCTTGCAACACAATGGCATGTACATTTAAGCCTGCATGGTTCATTAAAAAGAAAAATGTATTCATGCTATCTTATATTCTCGTATGGCTACTTGCAAGGAGTGGTTTGTTTTGCATTAAATTAATAAATGGGACCATAACTGGGTCCTTTATTTTATTTAAAAAAAATAAAAAAACAAAACAAAAAGTGACTTGTAGGAGCCAGTTAACTTTCTAAGGTGAGATATAAATGTTTTTGATTAAACAAACCACTGGCCAGTCTCCTAATTCTACTGATAATGCATGATGTAAGAATGAGGATGTAAGCAGTGCGTGGCTCAATCCTGAATATAATATAAAATCAGGCATTCAAAAATATTACAATTTAAAAGTTTTGTGGTTCGTGAAGTAAAGATAAATTAGTTATTCACTTGACTCTAAATTGTAGTGAATTCAAACCCAAATTAGAAAAATTAGGGCTAATTAGGGCTGAGTTGGAGATTTTTTATTTTTAATTAGTTATTGGTGCCAACATATTGCTACTCGCATTTCATTTCTCAACAGTTCTAATTTTAGTAATTATCACGGATGTGTCAGTTCCATGGAACTTATATTCTTTAGAGAAATTATTTTGTTATTTATTTTTCTACCTTAGTTTTGTTCTTAGTGTTTTTTAACTGTGCAAAAACTTGGCATTGCTGTTTGAGAAACATTATCGCAAAAGTAAACTCAGATCTGTAGGAAACAAAATGTTCTTTTTGTTTCGTCTAGCGGAGCTTAATTTTTAACATGGACTAATTTATAACAGGTTATTGCCATTATAAACATGTACACAAAAACAAACAAACAAACAAGACAATCTGTGGGTTACGTATAAGCAACATATTGTTTACATCTTGCTATTCACAATTTATTTGTGGTCTGTATTTTAAAGCCTACAGTTGTCTCATTAGCACCCTTTTATGCCTTATATGAGAGAATAATAGTGGCGTCATCTTTACTGATTAGATACATTCTTTTCCCTCGGGAAGCAGAGGAAAAAGGACATATGAAATATAATGTGAGTTATTGAATATTTCAGTACAGTGAAACAAGTTTTAATGACTTACATACATTATATCCTGCAAGGCAGATCCAAAAACACTGTTCTATTTAATCTTCTGAAACAGTGTTATAAATGAAAATCAGTTATTTGTGATATTAAAAAAAGTGTCGAAACATCTGTAGACTGAGGCATGAAGTTTAATGATTTCATCAAGTCTTAAAAAAAAATCTATTCTTTTAAATGTTAAGTACAGCATCACAGCAGTGAAGCAAGTTAATCCGAAGATTAAATATTAACAAGATTTTTACCAGGAAGGAAGGATTCACTGTTATGCTTTATTTTTTAACTTTTTTTAAGATAGTCATTTTGGCCTTAATTTTGTGTGTTTTTATCAATACTAACAATTTATGTAGTGTGTTTGATTGTTCTGTTGTGCATATTATCATTTAATGCAGATTACCTTATTTTCTGAGTTATGTGTTTTATCTCTTCTACAGACTCCCAGACCTTTAAACATAATTAAACAGAACAATGGTGAACAGATTATAAGGAGACGAACAAGGAAGCGCCTTAACCCAGAAGCTCTACAGTCTGAACAGTTAAATAAACATCAAAGAGGGAGTAGCGAAGAACAAGCTAATGGAAGTCCTTTGGAGAGAAGGTCGGAAGACCATTCAGCAGAAGGTCATCCGAGAGAAATTCAGCAACTTAGTATGAATAAGTATGAGCCCCCAGCTTCATTGACTAAAAGCCATTCTGCTCAGCAGACAATAATAGTCAGCCAAACTATGGATATCCACAAACGGATGCAACCTTTGCACATTCAGATTAAAAGCCCTCAGGAAAGCAGTGGAGATCCAGGAAATAGTTCATCTGTATCTGATAGCAAAGGAAGTTCAGAAAGAGGTAGCCCAATAGAGAAATACATGAGACCCATTAAGCATCCTAATTATTCTCCTCCGGGAAGTCCAATAGAAAAATATCAGTACCCGGTATTTGGACTTCCTATTGTTCACAATGACTTCCAGAGTGAAGCTGACTGGCTAAGGTTCTGGAGTAAATATAAGCTGCCAGTACCTGGGAATCCACACTACTTGAGTCATGTGCCTGGTCTAACAAACCCTTGCCCAAATTATGTGCCTTACCCCACCTTTAGTCTGCCTGCTCAATATTCCACTGTTGGATCAGATAATGACATTCCTCTAGATTTGGCAATGAAGCATTCCAGGCCTGGATCAGCAACAAATGGAGCCTCTAAAGAAAAAACTAAGTCACCATTGAGTACGAAGGATGATGGTGTGTTGATTGTAGCAAAAACAGAAAAAGTGGATAGGAGTACTCAAGATGAACTTTCAACAAAATGTGTGCACTGTGGCATTGTCTTTCTGGATGAAGTTATGTATGCGCTACATATGAGTTGCCATGGTGAGAGTGGACCTTTTCAATGCAGTATATGCCAACATCTTTGCACGGACAAGTATGACTTTACAACTCATATTCAGCGAGGCCTACATAAGAACATTGCACAAGCTGAAAAGAATGGAAAAACTAAAGAGTAAAACTTTAGCACTTAGCACAATTTAAATAGAAATAGGTTGTCTGAATAGAAATTCAGTAGCTTGTAATTTCCTATTAGGGCTCCGTAATGCACTTCCTGAAGCATATCATTAATGAATAATCTTTTTATCCATTTTTTTTTATTGACACGTTACAATAGGTAATTGATATTAATCCTTTGAGTGTTTGAAGGGCAAGATGTATCACATCCCTTTTTTGCACTCAAATGTTCTGCTTTATGGTCAGTGCAAGATGTACATGTATGTATATTAGCATTTCGATGGTCCTAATAAACCTCTTAATATAGGAGTTCACAGCGTTTTAAGAGGTCTTTAGTGTGGGATGGTCTTTTGAGTGAAAGCAAAGATTATTGCCTATTTTGAAACCAATATTCCTGTAAATGCTTCTTTACCATTCAGCAATGAGTGCAATTTGAGTGAGTTGGGTTGTGGTTTCATGTTTCGCATGATCACACACTTTGCACATAGATCCTGAATATGGTGGTGGTACTGAAAGGATATGCATTATTGCAATCAATTTTTTTTTTTTTTTTTAATCCCCATTTCACAAGAGTGGCCCACTATTGCTGTATAATGCAATATATGGTAACCATTAAAATTGTATGCATGGGCCTAAATATTTGCTATGCTACTGTGTAGGCCTATCAAATATTTTCCTGTTTGTTCGGTACGCAAAGTTGGAGTGAAAATTGACTATTAAAATCGCTTTACATTAGACTACATTAACCAATGGATTATTCCCTAAGTGTATCACTTTTTGAGGCCACAGTTTGGTTGTTTTTCATTGTAAATTCTGAAGCTCAGAATTATTAAAATTTTTGTCCAAATATTATATAATAAATATCAAGCAGGATAAACCTTTTATAATTTGTATTCACTTTTAATATATATTTACAGTGGCTTCAGTAATAGACTGAGCTATCAATATATAACACTGTAACCCTTATACTTGAGTCATGTTAGTAATTTTTTTTTCTTTCATTTTCTTTTTAATTTTGCCACCAAAACTTGCAAGAATTAAACTCTAAACCTGGCAAATTTTATTAGATGCCAACACTCAAGATGTAATATTTTTAGTGTTATGTACTGGCATTAATACATTCAATGTTACTACATCCAATGTTTGGAAACATTGACCATGTAACCACTAGCCTGTTGCAGCAGCTGCCATGGGGCACTGGTATCTTGATCCCCGTGTTGGGTGTGCCATCCCATTTTGTGCAGAAATATTCTTTAAGCGTATTATTACAGGACCAACAATAACAGCGTAAAATGTCCCCCAAAAAAGAATGCATTGGGATCTTGCCCTTTCTAAAGAGTTGTATCAGTTTGCTGTAGCTAAAGGTAACATATAGAGCGCAAACACATGAAATATTGATTTTGATTCTTTTGTATCTTGGTTAATATTTCATGCTCTGTAATATATGCTTACACGTTATACAATTCCCAATGTGGAGAGTATTTTATTGGTTTACACCCTTTCAAATTTTACATTTTTTTTTATGCTTTATGGGCCAGGGTACCATGTTCGGTAAATATTTTTTTGTTTGTAAACATTTCCATCTGTCAGAAAAAATTAATTCCTGAAAATGTTATTTAAATAGTTTAGAAATTCAGTCACCTTAATGAAGGGTGAACTAAACATCGAAAATTAATTCCTTAAATGAAGACAGAACTTTAGGTTCTGTCCTATTTACTTACCCTATCAATCATATAGTGTATTCATGTGTATATTGAGTACTCATCTCCTGGAAGGAGAAATTGCAAGCTTTGAACAGTACATTGGCTTGCTTCTTGCATAGTCTTAAATGGCCAATATAAAAGGTCTCCCCATTCTTCTCCAAAACCTACTTCAACATCAAGGTAAAAAGTGAGAAATAAAAACGTACCTCATCCTTTCACCTTAATAGTTGTGGACCTTGTGTAGATGAATTAGCTAAAGATTTAATTATACTTATAGCAAATCTCATCTTGTATCCATTTGTCCATACAGACATGCATACTTTAATTACAAACACACACACACACACACACACACACACACACACATATGTGCCTTATTAAGGTGAAAGGATGAGGTAGTTTTTATATATATATATGCCTATCCCCATGAGTATCTATATATATATATATTAATCTCTTCGTTTATTTTAAATCCACCTGGACAGCTGACAACTGACTATACAACCAACTTTTCGATTATTATTATTATTATTTTCTTTTTACTTGACATGGCCAATTAATTTGTAAACTCAATTCTGTGTGACCTTTAAATGATATACCCCATCATCTTCATGGTTTAATCACACTCGAGGGGTTTCATATCAGGCCATTTCTAGCTTGAACAGTAACTCGATGTTGGCCTTTCGAGTAATCAAACAGTCTCATTTCAATGAACGTTAAAAATTGAACATTACTTTTTAAATGAATCTTTTTGAAACAAAAAGAGTAAGATCCCTGCTTCAAGTGTTATTACGTATTTTGTATATTAGTATTCTGATAACGGACATGCCAGTTCTATTTTTTTCCTAAATTGTTGCTTGAAAGTTTATTTAAAACATAGGAATAAAACTATAAGTGTTAAAACTCTATTTACTAAATATATCTGTAGCATTTTTCTAATTAACAAATAGATGCAGCTTGCTTTAATTTTGTTAAGGTCTTGTTTCTTTTTCTGTTAATGATAACTAATTGTTGCCTTGAAACAATTATTGATATGTTTATCTAGTAAAAAAGATAAAGCTTACCTTCCGTCTTTTATTTTTAAGAAATCCCAAGCCATCATTTTTTTACTCTCATTAGATCAATTAATGCCAAAGTATTTTTTTCTCATCAAAAAATAATCTCGTGCTAACATAACATGTATATATATTTTTATTACATCTTTCTACATTTTATTTAACATGCATTGACTACATTTGATCTGCAACACGTTTGAGTTCTTAAAAAAAAGAAAAAAAAAAGAAAAGGTATTTCTGTATAGAAAATAATTTATATCGGTCAATCCTGGTTTACCTAGATGGTTCTTACTATTTTTTATGTTTTTTTTTTTTGGCAATGTCTTCAAAAGCATTTATTTGCTTCTAAATGAAGGGAACACACCTTAGCAGAAATGCTCAGGGAAATAGGGCTATGTAAATGCATAACGAATGCTAGATTTTAATTAAATGAAGATTCTACTCTACCAGCCAGTGTACTTTCTGCAGGTTACTGTACTAAGTTAGCGATACAGCACTTGAAGTTATCCTTAAGTATATATATATAGATGTTACAAGCTACTGGATACACTGTCAGATAGTCCTTTTTCATTAAGGAAGTTGGGAGAACAAAAGTCTTATTTTTCTAGTAATTATTAATGTATTACATTTCAAATAATGGTGCCTGACATATTAAATAATTATTTTCTACTATGTACGTATGCAACAACGATATTCCATCATTGCATTAGAGTCAGTTTGGCTCAGCCTCACTGTTTACATTTGCAGATGTAGCGAATACGGTTGTGAAGCAAATCTTTCTATTGCATTAGGTAAAGTTTCTTTGTGCATTAAAGGTATAATCTGTTACATGAAACAAATTTATTTGTTAGTAAAATGGGATGGAATATGAGAAGGAAATTGAGATATTTTTATGCCTATTTAGGATAAAAGGGTAGCACTATTCATTCCAATTACTTTTGTATTCTTAAATGTTAATTCACATTGTTACGCTTCAGAATGATGCACATATATCCTCTTTATTGCTTGTGTCTATGTTTCATACGAAACATTTCATAATTCTGTTATGTGCTGTGTGAATTGCAGCTGATGTTTTGTGTATTGCATTCTTCAGTAGCATTGCACTTCATTTTACATTGTTCAGCATTTGTTTGTTTCTTATTAATGCTTTGTCCATCTCCCTTTCTCTATTTTATTTTAGTCCATTGGGGTGGGTGATTGAGAGGTATTTTTCCCACCTTTGTGGTTTCATAATATTGTTTCTTTATAAAGCATTCTTCACCCGTAGATAAGAATGAGTGAATTAAGGATTTTTTTTTTTTTTTACTATCTTTTCTTTTTTTCATTCATTTTAAATAAATCAGGGCATATAGCTTTTTTCTGCATGTATCCATGGGATGTTTATGTACATGACATATTGAGATGTGCAAAGATGTTTAATCCAGGGAAATATATATTTAAACCATTTCCAATAAAAGAATAAAATGTGTTTTACGTAAGTATTATAAAAACATTCTATGAATTTATTTGCTTACAATTTCCATGTGGATTTACATAAAATCTAGTCACTTTTTTTTTTTCGATATCACACCAATAAAAGAAGAACTCATTAGAGGAAAAGGTTTTATGTTTGTTATAGCAATCCTGTGGTTCACGAATGTTGAGACAATGTGTTTATTTACTCCACATACCTACAGATTCACCAACGTGTGATATGATAATTGATACAACATTGCTGTCTTTTTTTACATCACAACATAAAATTAAAAATTAAATAATTAGGAAAAAGTAGAATTGAAATCTATATTTAGGGCTTACGTTTCACATTTCTTAAATTACATGTGGGCTAAAATAGCTTATAAATATAAGCAATTCTATAGGGTTTTTTATTTTTTAAAGAGACCTTAAGTAATGGGTGCAGCACCTAATGGTTGTAGTAATTTTTACACTGTTGAAACAATTAGTGTATATTTTGCCTTTTTGCCTCGTTGCTGATTATATTCCTTGACTTAATTCATGTGTTATGTGAGTTAAATGTTGAAGAGGGTTGTATACCCAATTCAACCTACTTTATTTCATAAGAAATATAGTCTAATCCATTAATTTGCCATATAAATATAATATATTAATTATTTGTTGATCATTGAGATTGGGAATATATGAATTTATATTTTTATTAAATTTCTATTTGTTATTTTGTATACTATAATGGCCTGATTATAGGACACATAGCCCCCTAAAAAATATAATTACAATAAATAAATAAATAACATATGGTAGCATTCTACAAATCCCACCGCCCGTTCCATGTTATTATTAAATATTACCAAGTTTATGTATATAGTCATTAATGTAATGCAGCATATAATTGTGTCTTTATGGTAATTATGGTTTTAGATACCCGCAACATAGTATTCTATTAAATACAGTTTCATAGACTACAAATTGTCTAATGTACACATTATTTTGCCCTCATTCAGAAGCACAGGTTCCCTCGCCAACATATTCGCTCACTATTTTCTTTATATGTCCGGGAATGTGAAGATGCTTTGATAAATAATTCACACATTTCTTCCTGTTTGTTCTTATATTTTTCTCTTCTTTTCTTTCACCTTTGTCACTTTTCAAGTCACTATATGAATAGATTGTAGAGTATAACACATTATGTGATTCCTCTAAATCCACTCAAAAGATTTAAAACAATTATTTAAACATATTTACTTATTTACTATACTACGTAAAAATGCAAACATTTTCATATAATTACTTTTTTTTTAAATTTCATTTGCTACCTGCAAGCAGGTATTCATGCTTTCTAGTAATAGAAAATTATTCTATATTATTATAAATATTTTGTTTTATTGCAGTCAACTTCAAGCTAAGAACCCATTGAATTCTTTATTTTAAGGCATTATTGTCATTTTTTAGTGAACATTTAAATGCCATGTGTGTGAAAATATATGTGTTAAGATTAAACTTTAATTTCTGTTTAATGGTTTATTGAGTGTCTAGTTATTGGATTTAATGAAACTCTAATTTAAAATTAACAACCTCACAATAAAGATTACAATAAAGATCCTATATATGTATATTAAAGGACAAAAACAAATAAATATGGATATATATGAGCCATCTTAATAGATCCCCTTAATACATCCAATAACTACACAAAAGGTTTCATGTGCTTTCTATTTTTTCTGGGTCCTTTTAATTACTGGTACAAATTGTTTTTGGGGATTAAAAATAGATGCAGAGCATATTAAACTATAACCACTGGCTGAAAAGGTTAGGATTATCTGAAAGGCTGGTTTATTATTAACGATCAATAATAGGGTTGAATGGGCCCTGAGTTTAAAATATATGCTGCATATATTTGTATAACATGCGTACTCTTTTATTTAAATATCATTAGACCTGACCTTGGGAATTTTCGAATTTTCAAATTTTCTAAAGGTGTTTCTTATTGTTGTATGTTATTATTTTTTTTTTTCATTTTTTTTTTTCTTCTTTTTTTTGACAAAAAAAAATTGTATATTGAAATTATACTGTGCTTTAAAAGCATTTTGGAAATGGCATAGGGAGTGTGGAACATCTCAATATGCCAATGTATTATAAAATGTCAATGTTTATTCTTTATTAAGCAATATGCACCAGCAAAAAAGAAATAAATTAGATTTTGTTATAAATCTTTTTATCGCTAACCCCTCCCCTAAAAAAAAAAATAGAAAAACAAAAAAAATTTAGGCCTGAGAAATTTTCTGAGAATTTTGACCTCTGTCTTAAACACAAAATATTTTTTGTTTGTTCATTGTGCATGTTCATTTCTGCCCACAAACTTGTCTTTGTCTATTTTTATTGCATTGAAGAATAAAAATATCAGACAGTAAATATGTCTGTTACATCTAAACTTGAATAATAAAATTTTACCACCAGTTATGAAAATGTATGTTGTATCCTTTATTAAATATAATGTATTGATACTTGTGAGTTTAAAAAAAAGTCTTTATTGTGTATTATGGGAATAGAAGCGTTTAAGAAATTTAAATGGATGGATGGGGACATCTCTAATGCAAAGAATTTAATTAATTATAGACAAACTAAAATGATACATTTGATTGATACATATGTTTACACTTAGATAGCTCACTCCACTCCACGTTTATTCCACATTTGAGAATCACATAGATAAATGAGAGTCCTCAGCTTTTCATATGGTAAGAATATCTTTTATGATGGTCTCTTTGCTTATTCTTGTTTCCTGTCCTATTTTGCACAATTATGTGACTAATTAGTGCATATTATCACTGAATCTTTTTATGCATGCCTTTATTGGTGTTTTAAAAAAAAAATGCAAGTATAATGTGCACATTCATAAATGACACAGCAGACACGAAATAGGAGCACTTTATACAAGTTATAGGCAGAATGGTCCATAGAATCCAGAGGGTCACGCGTTTAATGCACATGCAATAGTGTAGGAGGCCACAATTGCTAATTCTTTACTTTACTAGAATAATTAATGCCTTGATTTAATAAGCTTTTCAAATGATCACACAATCTGTTAGAACACTTTCCAAAAGATTTATCTGCAAAAGTCACCATCAACAGATTTTTTTGATAATTTGAAAAGCTTACCCCCCAAAAATTAAATTGACCCTAGGGGTAATAAAATAAAGACTTCTTTTGAGTCTTTTAGGGAAGCGAGACACTTGTGTATTATCATGTTCATATCTCTCTTTTCTGCCCCAATTTGCATACTCATGTGCATTACAGGGGATATTGGGATATGATCTCATATTTCAGCACTTACTTCCTGTAATATATGCGCTGAGATGGAGCATACAGCTGATGTCTTTTTATTATGAGCCTGCGTTCTGGAAAGGTAAACAATGGAGTCTACATGGGTGCCTAGTCCGTATTATCCCGAAACCACTAATGTTATGGCATTGTTAAAGTTCTCCACTGCACCATTCTCCTAACTTATCTCAGACATTTTCAGTTTCTTACAAAAACAGAACAGAACATGGACTTTACTGCCATAGTTCAATAAAATAGAAATTGAATAATTATTGTATAACTGCTGTTTATTCATATCTTTATAAACCTATGCCATCAGCTGCAGTTTAAAACATTTTACTATGCAAAAGCCCTTTTGATGATGTAATCGTTTTATATGACAAGAAGATTTCAAGGCCGTAACTCCCACACTAAAGGGTTTTATCACATGCATAAAAAGCAGTAATCTCTGTATTCATTTGGCGATGCAATCTGTAACCTTGATGAAACAAAAAGCACACACATATATAAGTAGAAATTAAAAATATTTTCAAACGTATCCATTGGAACGGACACATTGTAGCAAATTCTTAAATGGTGGACTCCATATAAAAAGTAATTCAATGATTGTCTGTATTCTTCCAGATGATCTCTATTCTTAAAGTAACATTATACTGTTAAGAATTAAAAAACTGTATTCATAAAAACTACAGTGTCCCTCAGCTCCCTCCCACCCCCCGCATTCCCCGGGTGTTAAATGGTTACATACTTTAAAACACCTGATTCCAGTTATGAATGCCTACATTCATAACTGGAGAGGGAGAATTCAATCAAGGACAAGGACACTGCACCCAGACCACTTAATTGAGACAAAGTGTCTGGGTGCCTATAGTGTCCCATTAAAATAATATCATTATATTTAAAAGCAATGTACTCATGTGAAAAGGTCTCAGTTCAAGTCATACCAGTTACCAGCTATGGTGCTAAATCTATATATATATAACTCTATAATATCTGCTCATACAAATTGTCTATAATAACAGATTAGTGCGGAAAATGTAAAACCACAGTTTGTACCTTCTTTTTGCATTGCTCTTTAGACATTAGTAGCCATAAAATTTTGAAAGGTTACTCAACAATGACCACTTTAATAATTGAAGTTTGCATGTGCAGAGTTTTGCCATCAAATGCTGCATGTACAGAGTTTAACCTCCTCTGCTGCCAGAGGTTTAACTCCATCTCTGGAAGCAATCATAGAAATGTCATCACTCAGCCCAGAACTAAAGTTCCAGGTTTGCTAATGCCAATTCTGTGCAACTTTCACTGGACAAAGTTGAATTCTTTGGCTTAGAGTGGTCAGCTGATGTGCTCAGCCAATGAATAGCGATGGCTGTAGCTTTTGTGGCTCTGCACTGGACCACCAGGGAGAATCCGAGCCTGGTGGAGACCAAGGTAAGGGGACAAACTATTGCTAAACCATTTTACTACTAGCCCTGTTCCCTGGTAATAGGACAAACCTTTTAGCAATTGTTTGATACTTTTTTTTTTATCCTTTAGTTATCAGAATAGATTTTAGTACATTGACCAACAGACATTACCACAAGTTAAAAAGAAACATAATTTGTATCAGTCAGACTTGATCATTACAGGAACATGCTAAAGTTAAATATAAAGATATTTATATTTAATGTTAGATGTGTTTCTTTATGAATTTAGATTGCAGAAAAAAAGCTGAAAACTAAAACATATAATCCAGCACTGAGACACACTACTGGCTGCAGCCCTATTTGCCCATGTCGAGATAATCAATTCTAAACATCTCTCGTCCAAGCCAATGCTTTTCATAAAGCACGTGCATGGGAATGTCAGCAATACAACATTGAAGTATTGATTCCAATGCTTCTCTATAAGAGAACATTATCATGCTGTCCGTGATAACACTAAACGTGAAGATCTTTGAAAAGGATCTGCAAGTGGCAGCACGTTGAGTGGCTGTCTTTGTGAAAGCCACTAGCTAAATGTAAACATTACTGTTTCAAAGTAATGGCAATATTTTACATTGTTTGAGAAAAGGGGAAGGATATTTGCACTAAATCCATTATATTAAGATGATATGATTTTGATGGTTAGAGAGTGCAGTTTCAGAACCTGGTAAAATAATAACAAAGTATTTAACCAAGAAAGGTACATGCAGATTATTCTGGTTTTCAAGTACATCCTGGGGATGTTACCTTAGCTCAACATCCAGGGGTTGTTAATATTACCCAATTTAATGGTACTCATTTTATCTACCTCAGAAGGATGAAGGCTGAGATAACCTTGCAACACAAGGATTGAACAGATTCTACTGATGATGCATTAGCCCACTGAGCTATCTTAATAAAGCATATCTTCAACGTTAGAGGCAAAATCGATTGAGTAGAAAATTAAAATACGAACAGAATTAAAGACTGGAGAGGAAAAGAAAATGACAAATCTGCCCAAGGAAATCCATCTGTTCAATTTGCTCCAGTGAGCTGCATGGGTTTTAATATGCAGTATTTGTCAAACTGGACCAAATAAGTGTCTATTATGTATGTGTCCACTGCCAGCAGTGTTCTTACTTACTCACAGTTACATGCAAAGTTCTAACTTTTCCATTCTTGGCACACTTCTATTCTCCATATTATAATTTATCTACCCATAACTTGAAGAACACATTATATCAAAATCTAGAATAAGAAACATTTTAAACCATTTCAATCATATGCATATTAACTGGTTCACACAAAATTATTTCAGTGGTGATCCCAGCGTGACTTGTTTAAATTAAACAATCACCAGTTTGATATCAAAACAATGTCAAATTACAGCTCCAGGTCAATTAACTCCTATAAATATCTTGATCTTTAACTAGTCTTCTTATTTAGATGTTGTAATGATAAACTATCATTGAAACCTGATCCTAAAATTGCTGCAGTTTTCAGGAAGGATATTAGCTAGATCCTTTGATCATTCCCTTTAAGGAAAATGCATTTTGTATGACAAGAAAATGGAAATAAGTTATTCAAAATGTAAATAGATATATTGATTATAAATGCAAAATGCACTCCAAAAACAAAATATATTATATAGATTAACATAAGTAAGTATACAAATTTTAATTAAACAAACGAACATTAATAAAAAAATTATGTATCTAAAAATTGTAAGAAGCAAAGTGTAAAAGAAGAGGCCCTAAATTTAATACTAAACCAGTGACTGAAGGCTGTTACCAGTGGTCAAAACGTGCTGAAGGCCTATTGTAAGGAGAAAATCCACAATATGTGGATCAAGCCAGCTACAAAACCGGTGAGTACAATATATTGATTCAGTTAGCTGCTCTCCAAAAGTAAATGAGAGTAAGTTCTCAGCAATCTGGTGTTCAGACACTGCTCATGGATTTTCTGGTTCTCCAGTGTCACTGGAGTTTGACGAAGTCCTACATTACATGCATATGTAGCAAAACATTTTGTTTTTATTCCAACATCTTCAAGGTTGCATTTACTTTGTATTTCTACCCAACGATAAATGATTGTGCAGCACATTGTAATGCTAGACACTGATTGTGGGAATATCTCAGTAAATATAACATTATTTATAGCTCTTTATTCCATAATGTCCTGCATTGTCTTTAGAACGCCCACCACTGTAATATGTTGAAAAATCTAAACTAGTTAATGTGACAGAGCTCCCTGTACTCCGGCTGGGTACCTCCGCCAAGCGAGCTCCCTAGCTGGAACCGGGACACATGAAGCGCTTGTGCCTCAGTTGCCACAGCCTGACTGGGGTCCTTCTGGAGCTCTTCCACCGACCAAGCTGCAGCTCTCCTTCCAGGCAGGTATCATCCCCTCTGCCTACTCCACTGCAGTCCTTCTTCCAGGAAAGTATCATCCCCTCGGCCTATTCCACTGCAGCTTTCCTTCAAGGCAGGTATTGTCCCATCTACCTATTCCTCTGGAGCTCTGCTTGTAGTGCTTTACAAAGAGATTTGTGGCTCTAAGCTCTCTTGACTTATCCCAGGGCAAGAGGGATCCTTCAGTCAGTAAACAAGTCTGAAGACTCTGTCACTCGGATCCCTCAAAATTCACACAAGTCCAAAAAGAAACTAATATACAATTGCTGTGACAAACACAATAAAATTCAAATGACAAAACATGTCACAAAATATACAGGAAATTATAATAGCATAATAACATATTTATAAAGGGATTGGAAGACAATAACCAGCTCAACATATCTCTCCTGCTTGCAGAATTTGCAATATGCAAATCTACCTGAATATGCAAATTAAAAAGCTTTACTATTCAGGTAGTGCATATTGCTGTTGCTACCAACAAAGTGCATTACACAGGCTCCATGGCCAAATCCACCTAGTGGGTAGAAATCCTCAGCAGTACAGGAGAGCAGGCAAAACATTTAACAGTATACACACACATACATTATCAACACCCTGCACCTATAATGGGCACAAGGTGACTGAGACATAGAAGCCATTTAGGAACTATTGTAAAGTGTCCTTCTGCGCTCAGTGATGGTGACTACTGAACGTATCCAACTGTAACTGACCAGCTCCTAGTCATCTGTAACCACTTCTAGAACTTTTTTTAAAGATAATGTTTACATCACTGTTAAGCTCATTGAGAAGCTTTCTAGCTCGGCCACCGAGAAATTAACATCCACAACACCAACAAATTTTAAGACCTGTCATTCTGCATACAGGATCCCTGAATAATGTATTTCGTATGTATTTTATATATGATACCGTATTGCATAACACATATATCCCAGGAAATTAATAAAAATAAAAGATAAAATATTCTGCCTGGAAAAACATATTCTAAGCTAATGCTGCTATTTGTGGATCGTTCTATTTGTCTGTTGCAAGTAACCAAATTCCCTTATTTTTTCCTCATTCCATGTGACTGTGCATACAAAGGAGATGTTGATTTGATGTTAGAGCATAGATGCAGTTCAGGAAAAATCTCAGTTAGTATGTCAACTGATATGTATGTATGATATGGAAAAGGAGTCTTGGTGTTCTGTTGTTATAAACAGAAAATATTGCAGCAATCAAGTCAATAGAAATGCAGTAAAAAATCCACAGTGGCTGGAGAAATTGTACAATGCCTTTAGCAGACTCCAGCTGGATGAAAATGAGTGCAATAGACATGTATATAGAGTATAAGAAAATCAGTTAAGGCAACAAAGTTATAAATGGGTAAATCCAGAAGCGATGGTCGATGGCATTCTAAAGAGAGGAAATATGCGAAGGCAAAAATCTAATAAACAGCCCAATATTAGGCAGGGGGCAACGTTGAGTTAATAGTTATCACGCAGAAAGAGCTTAAAATGACATTCAAGGCTAAATAATCATTACAGCTCGCTTTACCCCAATTTTTTTCCTTTTCCCTGTGATTAACAGACTCTAGGGGTTAATAAATGTAAGACTTTAATTTCAAAAGACTTGAAATGTTAATGGAAGCCTAAACATGTTAAACTTGATGACTGGTTATTTTTAACTGCACATTTATCACATAGATGCTCACACTTCCTCACATTCACCTATATATCACTACATTGTACACTTCAAATTGTGGCTTTGAGAAAGACACAAGGTCACATATTTAGGCTGGAAGAAAGGAGATTTCATCTAAGGCAAAGAAAATGTTTTTTTTTTTTTTTACAGTAAGAACAATAAGGATATGGAATTCTCTGCCTGAAGAGGTGGTTTTATCAGAGTCCATACAGATGTTTAAACTGCAATTGGATAAATACTTGTGAAAACATAACATACATGGATATCATTTCTAATTAGTGGGATAATAGCTGCTTGATCCAAGGAGACATCTGACTGCTATTTTGGGGTCATTTTGTCCTAGTTTGTTGCAAAATTGGAAGCGTTCAGACTAGGTTTTTTTGCCTTTTTTTGGATCAACAGCAAAAACATATGTAAGGTTAGCTGAATTTGATGGACGTAAGTCTCTTTTCAGCTATGTAACTATGTAACATTATACCTGTCAAAATGCTGCCTTTTATTGGCTGAATAAACTACATACCTCTATTGCCCTGTGCTGAGGATTTTCTTAATTTTGTAACTGACACTACTGTTCTAACAGTTAAGTGGTTCCTGTTTGCAATCTAATTGTTGTTTCGTTTACCTTTGCACTCTAATTTGATGTATTCAGTTGAAACTTGTCATTTTTTTCCAACAAACAACTAGTATTTTGACCCCTAAAACGTTAGTCCAACTAATAAAAAATCAGTATATAAATAAAACATTGTTTTGGTAAGAGTATCCCTTACTTGCATGGTCCTCCTTATCTGCCATCCTATGCTGAGTTCCCCCTGCAGCCAGATGTCACTTCGACCTTACTGCGGGGAGGGGAGTGCCACCTGGAGGATGGTTGTGGAGAGGATTTAGGTGAAGGGAAGGCATGCTTCCATTGGTTGTCTGTCACCAGCATGCTATGTTTGCTCACTACAGACATCAAGTATGCATAGATTAAACATTAGCCAACCCAGAACTTTCATCCCAAGCTGGTTAATAACATGACAGGAGGTTAAGTTACAGCTCCAGCAGGCCTAGCCTATATCTCTAACCTATATACTCCAAGCAGTATGACCACTTCAAGTAACCAGGGTAAGGATGTATGCTGTCAAACACAAAATAGAAAATCAAACATTATAGGTGGTTATGGATTGGCACTGTTTAGGTAACCCTGCATCGTTGCCCAGGGGACCCCAGGAAAGAAGTCAAACCATTAAAAAATTGTACTAATCTGACTGCTATTTTCAGGTCATGAGGGACTTTTTTTCCTAGTTTGTTGCAAAATTGGAAGTTCTTCAAATTGGGGTTTTTTTGCATTCTTTTGGATCAACAGCAAAAAAACTGATTTGAAGAAGGCTGTACTTGATGGACCCATGTCTCCTTTCAGCCTATGTAACTATGTAACTATAATGGAGTGGTTTTTGTGCTTGGACTGTTCCCTTAAATTCAGATTTCAATGTTCTAAATAATAATATTTATCCCTCATAAATTTCACGTAAATTGATTTGAACATTAATAATTTACAAAGAAACATAAAATATGGTATAACATTTGTAAAAAAAAACCAATAACTTGATAATACATTTTTAATGATAGCTTCCATAAATATAGACTTACGTGCTGCCAAAATTGTTGCTGTGTTTGAAAACATTTGAACAAAAAAAAATTTTTACTGCCAAACTGAATTTTGTCAATTTTGTTTTTAGATGAAAGTCACCCATTATTTTCATAATTTCATTTGGACACGGCTATCTTGCAGCTGTTTAGTAGATTACTTTCTAAATTGGTATCCTTGGGGTATTGCCATATTTAAGAGTAGAACATTAGGGACCTATACAGTAGATAGCTTATGACCACCCCACAAGGGTTAGGGAGCTATCTACTTAGAAGTGAGAGACCAAAATTCCAAAAATTTTTTTTCATAATTTTGGTCTTTCAGACACCTAATTAAAAATTATACTTAGTATTAGAAGATAAGGGAGGTCAATGCACCCTGCCACACTGCAAAAATTGTTCAGGAATGGTTTGAGGATCATGACAAAGAGTTCAAGTTGTTGCCTTGGCTTGCAAATTCCCCAGATCTCAATCTGATTGAGCATCTGTGGGATGTGCTGGAAAACAAATCGATCCATGGAGGCCCCACTTAACAACTTGCAGGACTTAATGGTCTTGGTGTTATATACCACAGGATGCATTCAGAGATCTTGAGGAGTCCATGCCTCAATGCATCAGAGCTGTTTTAGCAGCACAAGGGTCATATACATGATATTAGGTAGGTGGTTTTATTGTTGTGACTGACCAGTGTATTTGAATATATATTTTTTTCAAAAGGTGGTCAGCACTCTTGGGACTATTCATCTTAAAATTAACTTTTATTTATTAGTATTGACATTTCAGTTTAAAATGATAAACTCTCATCCGGAAACTTATATAAAAATATAAAGTTATATAAAAATTCTGGATTTATTTTAGATAGTTTCACAAAGATTTCCCAAATTAGTTTAATCAATAATACCCTGCATATTTTCTAATAAATAAAAAAAGTATTTTGTTTGATAAAAATAGTAGTAATTTCTCCATATTTTCTAATATATAAAAATGTGTCAAATCTGTTAAAAAAAAAAGTCTACATCTGCGAGAGCAAATAAATAACAAAGTGTGGGCTGGTAGATTCTTCTTAACTGAGGTCAATTGAGCTTCAGTTCCAAGTTATCCAGAGGGTTTTACCTTGAACTGTTTTTTGTTGGATTATATAACAAAGTGAATACTTTGACACTGCTGGAAATCGTATATTCAATTTCATGATGAAAAAGCATGATTAATGTTTGTGCAGTTTCATTTCTTACCATTCTCAGCACTTTCATCAGATATTTTGCTCTTGCACATAAATGGATTTTCCAAATAATGTGTGGTCCAGTGTAAGAGCTTTAAAAAAAGATACAGAAAGAGATAGAACCTACGTAACCCTTTCATGAAATGTCATCAGTTCAGCACAATACCCTTCGTACTACTCTCACACTTACAGTATATATGATATCTTGCTTTTTGATTTATTTATTATGTAAGGCCCAGTACTAGAATATACATATCCTGACCTATCTGAGATTAGTGGGAGTTACACCAACCTCCATTAATTCTATGCTTCTAATAAAACTAATATATCTGGAGAGGAGCTGGGGAAACAGAGACAGTGCAAATCTCTTTCCACAGCTCCTCTATAAAACTAGACATTCCAGGGTATTTAATCCCTTAAAGGAACTGTATAGGCAAAAATGCATATCCTCTCCCCCCTTACAGTAAACATTGTGTCACAAAATGCCTTTTTTCCTTAAATAGTGTAAAATGAGCTTTAGAAGTACCTGTTACTTTGGTTAGATTTTCTTCTCCTCATGTGACTGCATGTCATATCTCCCTGCTTCCTGTATTTCAGCCAGACTGTCCACCAATGGCCATGCTCCAATGATTTATTATGAGAATCAGTAATGACACACCCACAATGCCTGTCCACCAATGGTCATGCTCCAGTTATTCTCTATGAGAATCCATAATGAAACGCCCACAATGCCTGTCCAACATTGGTCATGCTCCAGTGATTTACTATTAGAATTAGTAATGACATGCCCACAATGCCTGTCCACCAATGGCCATGAACCCCAGTGATTCTCTATGAGAATCAATAATGACACGCCCACAATGCCTGTCCAACATTGGTCGTGCTCCAGTGATTCACTATTAGAATCAGTTATGACATGCCCACAATGCCTGTCCACCAATTGCCATGCTCCAGTGATTCTCCATGAGAATCAGTAATGGCACGCCCACAATGCCTGTTCAAGAAGTACTCAACTTACGTTATACTACAAATACAGCATTCAGATACTAGGACTTACATACCACATCACACACACAAACATTTCCTCACCACATTAAGTATCATATAATGTCATATGTTTATAAATTAAATAAATATAGAGACAAACTGATAAATGCCTATAGAGATTTGTGTTTTTTCTATCTATCTATCTATCTATCTATCTATCTATCTATCTACCTATCTACAGTGGGTAGTGAGGTTGGTTGACTGGGACTGGCAGGGAAGGGTTTAACACTGGGTAGGGAGACTGGCAGGGGAAGGGTTAACATATTGTAGTGAGGTTGGCTGACAGGAAAGGGGTTAACACTGGGTAGGAAGGATGGCTGACAGGGGCTGGAGCAGAATCTATTACTTGCATTACAGGGGGAGGGAGATGAGCACATATAGACTTTTGCCTGTGTCTGCAGTTCATTCTGTGCTGTGAGCATTCCTTACACTAGATAAGACATGCCTCTATTTGCATTGGCTGCAAAAGGTATGTTTTTTTCAGTGACTGGGAATCAGGAACATTTTGAAATGTGAGAGGGGCGTGACTAAGGAGGTTGAGTTACACTGCTGAAAACAGCAAAACATTTTACAGCGCTGCAGGAAAACTACAAGGAATTTAAAGAAAATAAACTATCCAGAGGTATTTCAGCCTATTAGCTTTAATTTAAGCTTAATTTCCTTAGCTGTCTGGAGTGTCCCTTTAAGGACAGAGGCAATTGTACAAGTTTTAATCAGAACAAAACTTGGAATTTGCGTTATATGTCTGTTCAACCATACGTATAGTTACATAGTTACATAGCTGAAAAGAAACTTGCGTCCATCAAGTTCAGCCTTCCTCACATTTGTTTTTTGCTGTTGATCCAAAAGAAGGCAAAAAACACAGTTTGAAGAAAGGTCCTTCTTGACACCAGAATGGCAGTCAGATTTATCCTTGGATCAAGCAGTTATTACCCTACATTGAAAGATTATAGCCTTGAATATTCTGTTTTTGCAAGTATGCATCTGGTAGCTATTTGAACATCTGTATGGACTCTGATAAAACCACTTCTTCAGGCAGAGAATTCCACATCCTGGTTGTTATTACAGTAAAAAATCCTTTCCTTTGCCTTAGACAAAATCTTCTTTCTTCCAGTCTAAACGCATGGCCTCGTGTCCTATGAAAAGTCTGGTTTGTGAATAGATTTCCACACAATGGTTTGTATTGACCCCAAATATATTTGTATAATGTTATCATATCCCCTCTCAGGCAACGTTTTTCTAAACTAAATAGGTTTAAATTTGTTAACCTTTCTTCATAGCTGAAATGTTCCATTCCTTTTATTCATTTTGTAGCCCGCCTCTGCACTTTTTCTAGTGCCATAATATCCTTCTTTGGAACAGGTGCCCAAAATTGCACAGCATATTCAACATGTGGTCTTACCAGTGATTTATAAAGAGGCAAAATTATATTCTCGTCCCGAGAATGAATGCCCTTTTTCATGCATGACAATACCTTACTGGCCTTGGCCACTGCTGATTGACATTGCACATTGTTGCATAGTTTGTTGTCTATAACAATTCCCAAGTCCTTTTCGTGTGTTGTTATCCCTAATTCGCTTCCATTAAGGGTATACGTTGCTTGTGTATTCTTTACGCCGTAGTGCATAACTTTGCATTTTTCAACATTAATTTCATCTGCCATTTGAGTGCCCAGTCCCCCAGTCTATCTAAACCCTTCTGCAGCAAAGTAATATCTTGCTCGCATTGTATTATTTTACAAAGTTTTGTGTCATCTGCAAACACTGAAACATGAATTTCAATACTGTTTTCAAGATCATTTATAAACATGTTAAATAGAAGGGGTCCCAGAACAGACCCCTGAGGGACACAACTTGCCACTACTGTCCAGCTTGAAAATTTACCATTAATGACAACTCTTTGAACTGTTTTTAAGCCAATGTTCTACCCAAGAACAAGCATTTTCATCTAGACCGATTTCCTTGAGTTTGAACACTAATCTATTGTGTGGAACTGTATCAAATGCCTTGGCAAAATCCAAATAGATCACATCCAATGCAACACCCTGATCTATACTTCTACTTACTTCTTCGTAGAATGCAATCAAGTTAGTTTGACATGACCTGTGCTTCATAAAACCGTGCAGATTTTTGCTGATAACCATGTTCTTCTCAAGGAATTCTTGAATATTATTCCTTAATAACCTTTCAATTATTTTACCAGCCACAGAAGTTAAGCTCACAGGTCTATAATTTCCAGGCAAGGATTTTGAACCCTTTTTGAATATAGGAACAACATCTGCCTTCCTCCATACCTCCGGAACACTTCCTGAAAGAAAAGAATCTTAAAAGATTAAAAACAGAGGTTCACTTATTTCTACACTTAGTTCCTTAAGTACACGTGGATGGATACCGTCAGGCCCTGGAGCTTTGTTTATATTAACTTTCTTTAGTTGCTGCAGCACCTTGTCTTGAGTTAACCAATTACAATTATTCAGCAAGTTTTTAGTTGCAATCATTTGAACATCTATTGCCATGGGTTCTTCCTTAATATATACGGCAGAGAAATGGTTATTTAAAATTCCTGCCTTTTCCTGGTCTTCATTAACTAACACCACCGTTTCAGTTTTTAGTGTACCTACACTGTCATTTTTTTTTTTTTTTTAGAATTTATGTGCTTAAAAAATGCTTTGGGTTGGTTTTGCTCTCTTTAGCTATCATTTTTTAATTTTGAAGTTTAGCAAGTCTAATTGCCTTTTTGTATGCATTATTTGCTTCCTTATATCTTTTATCAGATGCATCTGATTAGTCCGATTTAAATGCTTTAAATGCCCTTTTCTTATTTTTAATCTCTTGTTTTACTTCTCTACTAAGCCACATTGGTTTTAATTTGTTTCTTTTATATTTATTTCCCAACTATACATACTGAGAAATGTACCTTTTTAATATTTGTTGGAAGATGATACATTTATCCTCAGTGTTCTTTTCACTAAAGAGTTTATGCCAGTCAATATATTGTAAAGCTTCCCTTAACTTATTGAAATTGGCCTTTTTAAAATTATATGTTTTAGTATACCCCTATGTGCTTTTGTTTTTTTGAGTTTATTACAAAGGACACTATATTGTGATCACTATTTCCCAAGTGCTCACCTACTTGAATGTTGGTCAAAAGATCAACGTTGTTTGTTAAAACCAGGTCCAGACAAGCATCCATTCTAATTGGTGCTTGTACAAGTTGTGACATGAAGGTGTCATTTAACAAGTTTAAAAACCTAATCCCCTTTGCTGAGCTACTAGTCCCTCTGTCCCAATTTATGTCCGGGTAATTAAAATCTCCAACAATTAAAGTGTTACCCAGATTTGCAGCTTTCTCAATTTGCTCAAACAGCTGTTGTTCCTCGTCAATATTAACATTAGGTGGTTTATAACATATCCCAACCAATAGTTGGTTTCCCTTCTTTTCCCCAAGCAGATATTTACCCATAAAGCTTCCACATTTTCCTCATCACATTCCATTTGCTTAAGATTTGGCTTTAAATCATGGTTGACATACAAACATACCCCACCACCCTTCTTGTTTTTCCTATCCTTACTAAATAACATGTACCCATTTAAGTTAACTGCCCTGTCATGTGTCTCATCCCACCATGTTTCAGTTATGCCTATTATATCATATTGTTTAGTGTATGCTAATGCCTCTAGTTCCCCCATTTTGTTATTTAGGCTCCTTACATTAGTAAGCATACATTTAATACTATGCGTCACTTGTATATTTTGTGAATTATCAACATTACATAGCTTCTCTGTTCTGAGCTTGCCCCTCCACCCGTCTCCACCCCCCTTATACTGTGCTAAAGTCCATCTCCTTTCTGTCCTTTCACCATTTTGTAGATTGCTATGACCCTCCCCCCCTACTAATAGTTTAAAATCTCCTCCAACCTTCTAGCCATCCTATCCCCCAGCACTGCAGACCCTCTCCCGTTTAGGTGCAATCCATCTCTACTATAAAGGTTGTACTCAATCGCAAAGTCGGCGCAGTGCTCTAAAAACCCAAAACCCTCCTTCCTGCAACAAGACTTAAGCCACGCATTGACCTCTCCAATCTCCCGCTGCCGTTCCACTGTAGCGCGTGGCACAGGTAATATCTCAGAGAATACCACCTTGGAGGTCATTTCCTTAAGTTTGCTACCTAATTCCCTGAAATCATTCTTTAGGACCTTCCATCTTCCTCTTACTTTGTCATTGGTACCAACATGGACAATGACCGCTGGGGCATCCCCAGCCCCTCCCAATAATCCATCCACTCTGTCAGCAACATGCCGGACCCGAGCACCCAGGAGACAGCAAACTGTCCGGTTGAGCCGATCAGAGTGGCAGATTGCCCTATTTGCTCTCCTAATGATAGAGTCCCCTACCACCACAACCTGTCATGCCTTCCTTACATTTTGATCCCCACCCGTACTAGGGGGGCTGTTAGCTCGGCTGTTAGAAGTAACAGCTTCCTATAATACAGTTACTACTGAGCTGATGCTCCTAACATCTTCCCTCAAACGGTCAAATCTGCTAGGTTGCACCAAATCAGGACTAGCTAGCCCTTTCCTCTTCCCTCCCCCCTGCTTCCTCGCCCCACTGTCACCCAGCTACATGTCTGTTCCCCATCTGTATTATCGCTTCCCTCTCCACTACCTGTCCCCACTAAACTTTGCTCAGTGAGCAGCAGACTCCTCTCAAGATTGTCAGTCTCCCTCAAAGTTGCGATTTGCTTCTCAAGATCTCCAATCTGAGCTTCCAGAGAAGCCACTCGCACACAACCATCACAGAGGTATGGACCCTGAATGGGTACATCCAGGCATCCATACATGCAACAAGATGTGTATTGAGTCAAACCAGCAATCTTGCTAACACTCATTTCCCAAAATACAGAACAATAAAACAATTACCTTGATAGTTTAAACCCCTTGTTAGTTTCAACTCCTGGTTTTCTAACCCCTACTTGAAAGAGTCTACTTAATTTACCTCTTTCATATTAAGTACACCCATACTTATTATATACTATTTTGTTCAGGAGAGAAACATGGCTTTTACATCACATCAAATCTTCATATATAAAACAATTTGATATAAATAAAATATAAGAAAATTTGAGAAATTAATAAATTACTTTTTAATTCAGAATGTCATAATACTTTTAGCTTTTACTGCAATAATTTACACATATTTGTATTCAGTGATGTTTCACAAGTACAACAGTACCCCCCATGTACAGGTTGTTATGGGATTCTGGAAAGTTACAGGGTTAAATATGGGGCCTTAAACCAAGAGGACTGCACTCACCTGAACGTGCAACCCTCTTGGTTTCATTTATATATTTTGGAGTCGAGGCCGGCTCTTCGGTTTTGCACCCCTGCCTGTCACGAGTGCCTCATTCCAGGATCCTGTTTGGCCTTGACCTGCAGGGAATCCCAAGGGCAAGTATTTCCCAATTAAGTGAATTGATCTCATGGGTGCAGGCATTGGGCTGCTGGAGTGGAACCTGACAGGAATGGGGTACAATAACATTGTGAAAGGCATATTTATTTATTTATAAAATATTTTACCAGGAAGGATACATTGAGATTTCTCTCAATATAATGTAACTAAACCCCCACTATTTTTGACGTTTGGTGAACCGAGGTTTGGAGATGGTCGACAGTTCTGAGTGAGAGTCCAGAAGCAAAAGAAACAAATTGTTTTGTTTAGAATGGGATCCTGAATGGTAAAATATCGAAAATAAAGTGAAACAGGCATGCTGACTCAACAGGAAGAAAGGGTGTCTAGCAGCGACAAGAGAATGCATCTAACAAAGCTGACAAAGTCCACAGAGTGGAGCAGAACAAACGAGAGCAAAGAAAGAACCTATCTGCAGCTGTCCGTGAGTTGCAAAAAAATTAGAAATTTCTTTACATTATATTAATGTCCCCCAGGCACAATACTGACAATAAAAAGGAGGCGGGTCAAGAGTTTATTAAAACATGAAAGTCAGAATTGTGACAAACTGATATTGTTGTCCATGGTCCATTGATGGAAATATTGGTTGATTATAAAAATAAATAGAGATGGAAAACCATGTGCAGCAATTCCAAACAGACCTAATAAATGTCTGAGTACAAAGGTAGAATTCTCACCTTCTTTGGACCCTGAGAAAACTATCTCCAAGTAAAAACAGCAATGGTGACAATTAACAGACCCCTTTAAAACTGTGTAGAATAGCAGAATAAAAATAAAGATTCCACTTTATAATTCTATTAAAATGTTATTATTTATCAAGCTTAAATAAAATGAAAAGTTATCAAAAACAGCTAAATTATACAAATAAATATGTGCAATCACCCAGTTCAAGACACATTTCGCTAAATCGGCCAATAGTGGTTCAGGGGCAAAGATATTATTCCTGCAGTCTAAGCAGAGACAATCACTCGACGGACTTCCTTGTTGGGGTCCTGCAAAAATTGCAGGACTGATGGTTGCTGAATGCTTCCTGTAGAGACCCATTAAATCAATGCATTTCTTTGAGGCGACAGGGATTCCCTATGAGGAAGCATTGGATTCCCGGAGGTCATCAGTATTTATGATCTTAGCCAGGAGAGGAGTGGTAGCCAGCAAGCCAGGGGGTTAAAGGTAAGTATACATTTTTTTTTTTACTTCGGGGGGATGGGAATCTTCAATTGAATTAGTTAGTGCAACACTCTAGCGTTAGGAATACATGTTTGTATTCTTAACACTAGATTATTCCTTTAAGGCACTACCATTTTTATATACTTTCTTTGTTGTTGTCTTTTTTTAGACTATGTATTATATACAATTAAAGTAAATGATAAGTAAACTAAAGTACATGATAACAGAATAAGCGTGAAAAAGGCTCAACTGTAGTGCAGAATTCTGAAGCTCTTGAGCGAGAAGTAATGAAACTATCTTCGATGCGTTGGGAAATGACTTATTGCACATGTTGATTTACTTTTCATTTTACAGTTTCAGCAATGTTCGGCTTCAGCAATGTTCTGCTACAATTCATTGCATTACTTCTTTTTAGAGAAGCTCTATTTATAGATATAAGAACTCACATCCTATATTTTCCTATATATTTTCAATATTTCAACTTTGAAAATGAAAATGGTCTTCCATGATGCCTATGCAAACATTTGTATAAAACAGTATTGCTTTGTGAATACAAAGAATACCCTTTTTCATTAATAAATACATTTGTTTATTAATCACCAACATATTGTGCAGAGCTGTACATTTTAAGATTTGATGGTTAGGGAGGAAAGCACATTTAGAAATGGAAATTAATTAGAAACCCATTCTACTACCTTACAGGCTAATCTTTGCTGCACTTTTATAATCTCTTAGTGTGCATTCTAGAGCAGATTGTCAACATAGATTGGTGAAATTAGAAGATCACTAACAGGTTCTGCCTGTTTGGTTATAGCAATTGGCCACATAATTACCCCTTTTGCTGCAGATCTCGGATTCAGTTGATATTCAGTTTGAAAAATGTAGGCTGAACCAAAAAGACACCCTCCCAAATATCAGAAGTACAGAAAAAAATGTTGCTTGGAAGAGCCAATAAATTTAAATATTGTTTCTCCTTATCTCTTGCCTGCTCAAGAAATACATCTTGTGGTTATTTAGCCTCTCTAAGGTAGGTATTATACACAATTCTTACACCGTTTTAGTATATTTCTTAAAATTTTCGCTAGAGTATTTAAATATAATTGAAAATAAGGTCTCAAGAACTAGATCTAACACACTAGGTAAGGTCTTCAAAACAAACTATGGGCATCTGCATGTCACTGCCTTAATAGAATGTATATTTATCAGAATATGAGCCAAACATTCACAGATAAGAATGGAATTCTCTCCTAATAAACTCAAAGAAATATACTTAGTTATCACTGTCCATGAAGCATAACGACTGTTTTATTGTTTTCAGGGATATATATATTCATATATGCTAGTTTGATTAACTGTGTCTGTTATGTAAAAATACAGATACTGTGAATATTATAAATGGATTAGTTTTGTTTACAATGATAGATGAAGCAATTTGTTCTATTTCTTGTGATAATGTGAAACTCAACAACTGATCTGTCACATCTACACATGATTTACATTTTAAGCGTGAATGTTTGTCAGCTCCTCTATACAGTTATATATGTTGTGGTTTTTTACTCTCAATATTTTTTAATATAACTTCTTTTTTTTTTTTTATCAAAAGAGCATAGACAATATGTACTTAATTAAAGTGTATCAACTAAAGTACAAATCGCATTAATACATACAGGGATATGAAATCATTGCACAGGAGGAAAAAAAAAAAGTGCAAAGTACAGTTAACTTAGTGCATGTGAAATGTAAATAGTAAAATAAACGAGTATTTAAAAAAAAGGAGGATTGACAGTCTTCGAAATAAAAAAAGAGGATGGATTATTATATCATCAATAGACAGGGGAGCTATCGAAAGAATAAAAATACACTTATATTTTCCAATTACACAGGGCCTGTAGCTAAAAAAAATCCAATAAAATAAGAAACAATTCTAGCAGGGTGATTCACTAGAGTTTTTATTTTTAGGTGAAAGTGAATTTAAAAATTTAGGCCAAAATAGCCAAATAGAGAAATTCTCAAGTCCATTCTATTTTCAGTTTAGGTCAAACCAAAAAGACACATCTCCAAACATAACATCAGAAGTACAGAAAAAATGTTGTGTGGAAGAGCCGAAGATTTATTCCTTGCGAAAGTCTACTTTCAGTCTTGTTTCTCCACATCTCTTCTCTGTTCAATGTTGGCTAGTTTTTGTCTTAGATTTAAAATTCACTTTGAATTCAGTCTGAGTCTCAGACAATTCCCACTCTAGTAAATAACTATGTTGTTATCCAAGTGCATGTAATACAAATCTTAAAGGGATACTATAAGTGTCAGTAATACAAAGCTGTATTCCTGGCACTATAGCTCCCTCGGCCTCTTCCCTCCTTCATGTCCACCTCCCCCCTGCCCTAATGAACAAAGGTAAAGTTAAAAACACTTTATTTGCTTACCTTGTCTTAGCGCCAATGTCCCTCAGTGCTGGATCAGGCGTCGACTCCTCCGATGTCCCGTGACGAGCGGAAGCTAATGCGCATGCATGGAAAATGCTATAAGAAAGCATGGAATCAATGCAGAGTGTGAGGATGTCCAGTGTCAGTTACCAGACCACAGGTCCGTTTGGATGCAGGAAGCGCCTCCAGTGGCTGTCTGGGAGTTTCTATGAAACTGCAATGTTTAACAATGCAGCACTAAGTGCAATAGGGACACTACACCCAGACCACTTAAATGAGCTGAAGTGGTCTGGGGACCTATAGAGTCCCTTTAAACTCAGTTCCCATCAGAATTAATGTTGTTTAGAATGGAGGCTGCTTTTGTTTTTTTGTGCCAGAACCATGTCAGATGTTTGTGAGTATATTCCTATCCTTTTATGGAAAATCAATGGTTACTTCAAGCATCATGTAGTGGTTTAACTATATCCGACCTAAACCATATGTTTTAGCTACTTTGCAGTACAGGATGGAGTATCATACAGAATATAAAATGAGTAATCCCCTGACTTCTTCAATTAACCACTTGTGCCCAACATTGTAGTGTACAAATACACAATACAACTTTAAAACCATATACAAATATATTCTTTAAACTATTTTCCATAACACTGGAAGCAATTATTAATTTGTCATCCTTTGTTATAATGGTGGTGGGGGGTCGGGAGGAGACTGTAAAAAGTAGGGATGGGAAGGAAATCCTCTACCTCAACTTCACCTTTTCCCCCAAAATTTCATAAACAACATTTGTGCAGATTTCCTGTTCATATTCCTTCCATCCACCAAATTCCCGACATAAAAAAAGAGTCAGGATACCAGAATATAGAGAAGTCAATAAACAAAGCCATAGTCAAAAACCAGGTAAAAAACTATAAACAGGAATGCGCTCTCAGACAACCACAAGGGAAACCACGACAGGGCACTGAGCAGGATGAGAACTGGGCCTAAATACCCCTCCTCTAGATCTGATAGGCTGTAACTGGCCTTTGACCCCAAAGTCCGTTACCAGTTTTCATTTGCATAATTGCTGCTCAGCATTAACCCTTCTGTGGATTAGGTTGCTGCTCGGCACAACTTTTCCTGTGTGGACAGTAAATGTCATTAACCACATTTTTATAAGCGGATGAAAACGTGACATTACCCCCCACCTGAAGAACGCCCACCAGGTGGGCAGGACCAGGCTTGAGAGGAAATTTGGCGTGAAAAGCGCGGATGTTACGGCCCGCATGCAGGTAAGGAGCCGAAACCCAAGAACGATCAGCAGGACCTTTCCAAACAACCAAGTACTGTAAAGTGCCCCGAGAAAACCTAGCATCCACGATAGAAGATACCTCATACTCCTCCTGACCACCCACCACCACCGGAGGGGGAGGAACACAAGGAACAGTATATCTATTGCAGACAAGAGGTTTGAGTAAGGACACATGAAAAGTGTTGGGAACCCCCAAAGATGCAGGAAGAGCCAGAGAGTAAGACACTGGATTGATCCTACGAAGCACTTTATAGGGACCAAGGAATCTGGGGGTAAACCTCATGCTAGGGACCTTAAGCTTGATGTAGCGAGATGACAGCCAAACCCGGTCCCCCACTTGGTACACCGGGTTGGTACTCCTACGCTTATCAGCAACAGCCCCTAGAGCAGTTTGAACCTTAACCCAGGTATCCCAAATGGAGGCCAGACGCTCATCCAGAGCAGGAATGGCAGTATCAGAAAATACCGCAGGTAGAACCATAGGATACCTAGCATTATTGACCAAAAATGGACTGTGCCCAGAGGAGTCATGAACAGCATTGTTTCTAGCGAACTCGGCCCACGGGAGTAGTTCGGACCAATTGTCCTGTGTGCTATTAATAAAACAATGCAAATAAACTTCTAGTGACTGGTTAGCCCTCTCAGCTGTACCATTGGTCTGTGGATGGTAGAAGGAGGAGAAGGAGAGATCAATCCCCAGTTGTTTGAAAACTGAACGCCCTCCAGAACCTGGACACAAACTGAGAGCCCCTATCAGACACAATATTGTGAGGGATGCCATGCAAATGGACAATTTCACATATGAAAATTAGGACCAATTCTTGCGAAGATGGCAACTTCTTGAGAGGAATGAAGTGAGCCATCTTAGAAAATTGGTCTACAACCATGAGAATAGTAGTGAACCCAGCAGAGCTAGGAAGCTCAACAATAAAGTCCATGGATAAGTGGGACCTCAGGAATAGGAAGAGGCTGCAACAGGCCACAAGGAAGTGCATGAGTCACCTTAGAAACTGCACACACAGAACATACCTGCACATACTCCTTAACATCGTTCCTGAGTGAATCCCACCAAATTGATCTAGGGCTAGTGATCACGTCAGTGGACTTATTGATGCCCGGGTGTCCAGCAGTTATATTGTCATGGAACACTTTCATGATATTAACCCTTTCACATAGGGGAACGAACAGTTTATCACACGGTTTACCACTGGGCGCCTGAGGCTGGGCCTCCAGTATGGTGCCAAGCAGTGGAGAAGACAGTGAGAGGACAGTAGTAGCAATAATACACTCTGGTGGAATAATAGGAGATGTCACCTGTTTCGGAGCTGACTCATTATCAAATTGCCTGGACAAGGCATCAGCCTTGGTATTTTTAGAACCAGGTCTATAAGTAATGAGGAAGTTAAAACGTGAAAGGAACAGTGAACATCTAGCCTGTCTGGAAGACAAACGTTTGGCATCCCCTATATATGCCAGGTTTTTGTGGTCGGTTATGAACCCTCCAAAAGATATCGACACTCCTTGATGGCAAGAATAATGGCCAACAGTTCTCTATTGCCAATATTGTAGTTGCGCTCAGCAGGAGACATATTTCGGGAAAAGTAGCCACAAGGATGCAATGGTGTTCCCTGGCTTTCTCTCTGAGAGAGAACAGCCCCTACCCCTGTCTCGGATGCATCAACCTCCAATATAAAAGGTTTACTGGTGTCGGGATGTTTTAGTATGTCCGCAGAGGCAAATCTTTGTTTAAGAGTCTCAAAAGCATTCACAGCCTCTTTGGACCATACCGTGCTACTAACCCCTTTGCGAGTCATATTAGTGATGGGGGCTATGACAGAAGAAAATCCCTTGATGAATCTTCTGTAATAGTTGGCAAAACCAATAAACCTTTGAATGGCTTTTAAACCAGAGGGTAATGGCCAGTTTAGTACAGTTTTTTTAGGATCCATTTGAAATCCCGATGCAGAGATGTTGTAACCCAAAAAGTGGACTTCAGGCTGGTCAGATTTGCACTTTTCTAATTTACAATAAAGTTTATTTTTCAACAACCTGTTTCAGATGGGAGTGGTGAGTTTGACGATCAGGGGAATACACCAAAATATCGTCCAAATAAACCAAGACAAATGAGTAAATGAATTCCCTGAGTACATAATTTATAAAGTCTTGGAATACGGCCGGGGCGTTGCATAACCCAAATGGCATTACCAGATATTCATAGTGTCCACTACGGGTATTAAATGCCGTCTTCCACTCATGATTCTCTTTAATTCTAACTAAATTGTAAGCACTCCTAAGGTCAAGCTTAGTAGATACTTTAGCTCCCTGAAGTCTATCGAACAATTCGGAAATGAGTGGGATAGGGTATGCATTTTTTACAGTGATTTTATTAAGTGCCCTGTAGTCTATGCAAAGGCGTAACTCACCACCATTTTTCTCAACAAAAAAGAATCCTGCACCAGCTGGTGAGGATGACTTTCTTATGTGCCCTTTGCTCAAGGATTCTTTGATGTATTCCTCCATTATTTTACTCTCCTGGGGAAATAAGGCATAAACTGCCCCCTTAGGTGGCATAGCGCCTGGAAACAGGTTAATGGCACAGTCATAAGCTCTGTGGAGAGCCAATATATCGGATTGAGCCTTGTTAAACACCTCCTGATGTTCTCTGTATTGTATGGGAACCCCAGGAGTTTGGGGAGTGGTAGTGGGAAGGTCAATAGTATCTAGTCTCTTTAGTACTGGTTTTATACATCTCCCCATACACTCTTTACCCCATTCTAATATCTCCCCATTAGCCCAGTCAATATAGGGATTGTGCTTACTCAGCCACGGAAACCCTAATATGATAGGACATGATGGCGAAGTAATAACCTGAAACGTCATCTCCTCCCTATGGGAGGCCCCAATAGAGCTCATAATAGGGACAGTTTTGTGGGTTATAAGCGGTTGTGTGAGTGGTCTCCCATCAATAGCTAGCGGCGTAGGTCTCTCCCTGACCGGTATCTCATTACTCCTAATAAACTGGACATCAATAAAATTTCCAGCAGCACCTGAGTCCGTTAGGGCACTGCAAGAAAACTTCTTGTTATCAAGGGAAATAGATACCTCATGGAGGAATCTACTTTTGTTTTTGTTAGAGGACAACTCCATCACACATAAGATCTGTCCCCTTAAGGTTCTTAGGTGCGGAAGTCTTCCGGACGCACTGGGCAATTAGTTATCATATGTCCCTCTCTACCGCAATATAGGCATAGCCCCTCCCTTCTCCTATACTGTTTTTCGGCCTCAGACAGTCTAGTGACCCTCAACTGCATAGGTTCGGGTTCGGACTGTACAGGGAGGTTAGACAAAACAGGTTTAGAGAATCGAGGTGCTAGGGACATAGCCGTACGTCTGGTCTTGCTTCTGGTGACTTCTCTGAGTCTTAACCTATTATGAATATGCATGACAAATGTAATAAATTAGTTAAGACTCTTAGGTAATTCTTTAGCGGCTATCTCATCTAGTATAGTCTCTGAGAGACCCTTTTTGAATGCTGAGATTAACCCATTGTTAGTCCAGTCTACCTTGGAAGCTAAGGTAGGGAATTCTATAGCATAATCCGAGATAGACCGGTTACCTTGTCTGATGTGCATTAGGGCAGTGGAGGCGTCATCCTCTCTACCCAATGGCTCAAACGTGAGCTTGAATTCGGCAAGGAATTCCTGTTAATTATGAGCAATGCTCCAATTACTCTCCCACAACGGATTAGCCCAGGCAAGGGCCTTGCCCTTTAATTGATTGCTCAGCATTAACACTTCTGTGGATTAGGTTGTTGCTCGGCACAACTTTTCCTGTGTGGACAGTAAATCTCATTAACCACATTTTTATAAGTGGATGAAAACGTGACAGTTACCTTCTCATTCCCTTAATATCTTACCAGTGGCTACAATTATCCTTTCATTTTTTTTGGCCATCCCCTTCAAACTCCCCCATTACCTCTTATCTCAACTCCCCATTTTAACCTTTAGATTGAAAACTTGTGCACTATTTAACTAACTATGTTGTATAATAGAGCTTTATTTGCTAAACCATGACTCATGGATAGGGCCCATTTTTACATTTCATATTTGTCTATGTATATTGTTCTGTCTATTTCCCTAGTTGCACAGCATTTGTTGGTAAATACCTATAGTAATAGTAATATAATTGCCTATAGTGGATATAAAAAGTTATCTTTGAGTAGTGGACAATTTCTTGTTAGTTTTTTGTTAAACTCCTGTTCACACCTTATATGCCATTTTACTGCAAGGTGATATATGCCAATATTGGAAGATTTCAAAATCAAAGGGTGCATTTTGGGTGCCTAAATCTATATTCTGATATTATCTTTTGAACAGGTGAAGCTTTAGATGGTTTGCTGTAATTCTTACAGGAGAAAAGAAGTGTTACACAGACTTGACAAGTAAAAGTTAGATAATTTTGGCTATTCTGACCTTATACATGCAATCCCACCTGACGGTTGTCTACAATGTTCCATTTAGTAAACCTTTGTGACAAAAGTAACCTCGTCACTGGTTTTTGGTGCCCTAATTCTCTGGAACTGTTTTGGGCATGGAACCATGTGCACGGTGGGTCAAAAATAAGACTTCCAGGAAATTCCTGAACACCTAAACTGATCTGGGTAATTTCTGGATATGTTGGTCACCTAGATCAGGTCTATCAGGTGATGTAACATTTGTGGGGATTTATGTATTTTTAGGGTACGTTTGGGGTGTTTCAAAAAAGTGTTGTTGTTTTTTGTGCTTGGAGATAATTGGATTAGAATTAGTACAGTTACTGTTCCAATTATCTCCCAAGCAGAGGAGAAGGATTGTATGCTATGTGTGGGAGTGTTGTGCATTTTAACTCTGTTGTTATTGGTTTACAAGTTTGTGTCACAGTCCCCAACAAGGTCCATGTGGGTATCACCCTTGCATGGGGACTTGCATAAAAGGCCAGTGTAGCTACCATTAAAACAGAATGCTTTACCCCTTCATAAAGTCTTGGCTCATGTTTGGGGGATTGGAGAACTACATACACTCTGGGGATGGCTATATCACAATATTCCCCTGAGGATAATCACTAGCTCTTATAAGAGCTGTTCCTGTTACACTCTCTGGACTAGGAGAGGTTTACCCACTGGTAGCTGAATCCTGGTCTTGGTGGAGGACGGCGAGTCCCCAACCAAGCTACTGCGGTTTGTGGGGTTTATGGTGGTTATGGTGTTCCAGTACGGTGCTTATGGTGCTCGCAAGTACTAGGAAGCAGCGCTTGATGGAGGTACCCGGTCGGGGTGCCAGGTGATCCGTCACAACCTTGCATCTTTTATATTTGATAGGAAGCTAATGCCATTCCATGTGTTCACTGGTACTGAGAATCTTCACCTGTTAAGTTCCTTAAGACAGTGCAAGGTAATATAAGTTAAAGAAAATTATCTTATGTTTCACATTTCGAGGTAGAATTGAAAATATTTTCCTAAAACCTGAAATATTACCCATCACTAGCTAATCATCTTATACACTGCAGCACATTTCATCCAGTATACGCATTTTCCAACTGACAGCCAGTGATACATTCCACATCATCACAGCTGGATAGACCTTTGTATTTTTGTGTATAACTCTGACAGTGTAGTCTGTGTGGTAGAAATTTCCGAGATAATGATGTCAGAAAAATACATTATAACAGTGTATGTGTATGAAGTGCTAAATTCCATATATATGTGTATCTGAAGACTAGAAAAAATAATTATGAGTAGACTGCATTACATCAATCATCTAAGGTCTGCCAAAAGCAATATTTGAAAGTGGGGATGAATGAATGCATTCATTTGTGCATTAGGTCTGATAATTCAGGCATGAATATATTATTTTGTGATAACTCATTTGCTTGCTAATTTACACGTTGATTTCCAAGTAAAAATCAGACGGTTCCCATTGCTAAAAATCTGTGCTGTCAATGAAGTAGAAAAAGAAAGATAGGAAGGGAAGATTTAGAGTAAGAGAAAGAGAGATTTGTTTAACCCTTTGAGCCACAAACTGGAGAGATTGGTGTTTTATATTACATTTACACCTCTATATAACAATTATACACATCTCAGCACACATCTAATAGAAGACCATAATGAAATATAAAGACTATAGTTTGACTTCATTTCGATGTCCAGTAAATGTTAGGTATACCAGTAAAAAGGAAGAGGTCTTGGTGTATAGATCATGTCTCTGCAGCCTCACTGATCATTGTTCTATCATTGGAATGAAATCACTTTGTTTATGCAGCCTTTGCCACACCTTTTCTGGCTGTGACTTATGCAGCCTTCCTGCACCATTCTTGTAAAATAATCTAAATGTTAAGATCTCCTTATTGCAAAGTGTATTTAATTTAGAATTTCTTATCTTCTGCTTTGCTAATAGCCTGCTAGAGACTGCAACAGCTTTCTGTGTGTGATTAAAGTTCAATTAACAGAGTAGTAAATAAGAACTTCTAGAGTAAATACACTGTGCTGTAAGATCTGAAAATTAAACCATTGTTTTCATAGAAACTATGTGAGTTACAGCCAAGGGAAGTATGGCTAGGGCTGCATACAAAGAAACCAAATTGATTTAACTCCTAAATACGAGGGAATTGAGCAGTGACACAGTTGGGGCCTGATTTATATACCATAACTGCTTTATTAACTCCTTAACCCCTTCAGGACGGGTGACGGACGAGGTCCGTCACACAGGGGAGACCCTTAACGACGGGTGACGGACCTCGTCCGTCACGCGGTAAAATTAACCCCGGATCGCCGCTATCGCGGCGATCGCGGGGTTAATGGTGCTCCCGGTATGCCTCTGCATTGGAGGCATACCGGGAGCACCCGGTCAAGCTGCCCAGCACATGTGCTCGCTCTGACCACAAGTCTGAGCGAGCACATGTGCTCTCTATACTCACCTACCGGCTCCCTGCACTTCCGGGTTCTGTGTGAAGTGCAGGGAGCCGGATCAGTGCTGATCCTGCCCCCTGCTGTAAAAAAAAATAAAGTTTATTTAAAGTCCCCCCCCCTTACCCATTTTAATAAAAAATTAACCCCTTCCCTGCCAATTGATCACTGACTACAGTGATCAATTGGCAGGGATTACATTTTACTATGATCTGATTTTTTTTTTTAACCCCTGAGGGTTAATTCTTTTTTTTTTTAACCCTCAGGGGTTAAATTAATTAAATTAATTAATTAAATTATTTTTTAATTATATATTTAGATAGCTGGGGTGGGTGGAAGTTAGTGGGGAATTGGGGGATTTGGCGTTAGGCTAACTAGGGGTTAACGTTAAAAAAAGTTTTAAAAGAAACTTTAAAAAGTTAAAAATTAAGTTTAAAAAAATGTTTTAATAACATTTAAGTAAAAAAAACAAAAAAAACACACTTTACCTAGTCCAAATAAAAATTAACCCCTTCCCTGCCAGTCGATCACTGCCTACAGCGATCAAATAGAGATCACAGTATTATACTGTGATCTAATTTTTTTTAACCCCTGAGGATTAACTTTTATTTATTTTTTTAACCCTCAGGGGTTCAATTTATTTAATTAATTAATTTAAATATTTTATAACTATATATTTTGCTAGCTGGGGTGGGTGGGAGTTATGGGAAAATGGGGAATTTACTGTTACTGCTGCGTACTGCTAGTTAGGGGTTAACGGTAAAAAAAAAAGCTTAGAAAAATGTTAAATCTGTAAAAAAGTTTTAAGAAAGTTTAGGAAAGTTTAAAAAAAATTTATAAGCAAAACAAAAGTTTAAAAACTAGTTTTTAAAAGTAAAAAAGTTATAAAAAGTAAAAAAATACATTTTAAAAACGCTCATTACCACTACACCTGGAGCAAACTAGAGAAAAAATTATCCCACGCCAAGGTTCAAAATATGCCTTTTGAATTACCCCAGGGTGTATTCTTTAATAAATAGTATGTGTTTGTGGGGAAGTTTCAATAACCAACCGTCTAAACTACTCCAAATTGGAACATGGACACAGCGTAAAACTTCAAAGTTAGAAAAAAACTGAATGGCTGCGTCTCAAATGCGCCCCTTCAACATCCACATATACCTGGCAAAGGTACATACGGGGGTATTGCTGTACTCAGCCGACATAGCTGAGCAACATATGAAGTATTATACAGTCATAGCACACATAAGGTTTGCAAAATATGCTGCGCAAACTCACTTTGTATGTCAAAAAGGCAGAAAAAATGCTTATTACCACTACACTTGGTACAAGCTAGCGGAAAAATGATCCCACGCTAAGGTTCAAAATATGCCTTTTGAAATACCCTGGGATGTCTTCTTTAAGAAATGGTATGGCTTTATGGGGAATTTGGATTATATAGCCTGGTAAAATACTCTAAAATGGGACATAGGCACAGCATAAAAATTCAAAGTTTGAAAAAAACTGGAATGGCTGTGTCCCAAATGTGCCCCTCCGATGTCCACACATACCTGGCAAAGGTACATACGGGGGTATTGCTGTACTCAGCCGACATAGCTGAGCAACATATGAAGTATTATACAGTCGTAGCACACATAAGGTTTGCAAAATATACTGTGCAAACTCACTTTGTATGTCAAAAAGGCAGAAAAAACGCTTATTACCACTACATCTGGTACAAGCTAGCGGAAAAATGATCCCACGCTAAGGTTCAAACTATACCTTTTGAAACACCCTGGGGTGTCTACTTTAAGAAATGGTAGGCCTTTGTGGGGTAGTTTGAATTTAAAACCTGCGAAGATGCTTGGAAATTGCACATAGGCCCAGCGTCAAAATTCAAAGTTTGGTAAAAACGGATATGGCTTGGTCTCCTATATGGCACTGTAGCTTCACGAAATAGTGCCAAAGACATTCATATGGGGTGTCATTTTACTCAGAAGACTTAGCTGAGCATAATTTGGGGGGTTTGAACTTAGTGGCACATATGAAATATACAAAACGCCCAGCAAAAATGCAATCCGTATGTAAAAAATGCACAAAATTATTTTTTACCACATACTTTGGCATATATTGGTGAAAAAATGGGGGCATGTTAAGGCACAATATGCACCTTATAAGATACCCTGGAGTGTCTACTTTTACAAATGGTAGGCCTTTGTGGGGGTTTTTTGAACAGTCAAACTGTTATAATACCCCAAATGGAAGCTAAGGCTCATTAAATCCATCTCTCAAAATTCTACTGTGAATACTGTAAAGGACAGGTCTCCTATATGGCACTGTAGCTTCACGAAATAGTGCCAAAGACATTCATATGGGGTGTCATTTTACTCAGAAGACTTAGCTGAGCATAATTTGGGGGGTTTGAACTTAGTGGCACATATGAAATATACAAAACGCCCAGCAAAAATGCAATCCGTATGTAAAAAATGCACAAAATTATTTTTTACCACATACTTTGGCATATATTGGTGAAAAAATGGGGGCATGTTAAGGCACAATATGCACCTTATAAGATACCCTGGAGTGTCTACTTTTACAAATGGTAGGCCTTTGTGGGGGTTTTTTGAACAGTCAAACTGTTATAATACCCCAAATGGAAGCTAAGGCTCATTAAATCCATCTCTCAAAATTCTACTGTGAATACTGTAAAGGACAGGTCTCCTATATGGCACTGTAGCTTCACGAAATAGTGCCAAAGACATTCATATGGGGTGTCATTTTACTCAGAAGACTTAGCTGAGCATAATTTGGGGGGTTTGAACTTAGTGGCACATATGAAATATACAAAACGCCCAGCAAAAATGCAATCCGTATGTAAAAAATGCACAAAATTATTTTTTACCACATACTTTGGCATATATTGGTGAAAAAATGGGGGCATGTTAAGGCACAATATGCACCTTATAAGATACCCTGGAGTGTCTACTTTTACAAATGGTAGGCCTTTGTGGGGGTTTTTGAACAGCCAAACTGTTATAATACCCCAAAATGGAAGCTAAGGCTCATTAAATCCATCTCTCAAAATTCTACTGTGAATACTGAAAAGGACAGGTATCCTGTATGGCACTGTAACTTCACGAAATAGTGCAAAAGACATACAATGGGGTGTCATTTTACTCAGCAGATGTAACTGAACACAAAATAAAACTTTGTACAGGAATAGCACACACCAACTTTACAAAATATACACGAGAATTTCTCTGTTATAAGTTTGTGTGCCAAAAACCAAAAAGAACACAATTTTACTCCAATATATAGCAGAGGTTGGCGGTGAAATGGCTACGTAGAAAGTGTCAAAACAACCTTAGGACAATAGCCCGTGATGTCTACTTTATATAAATATATACTTTTGTGTGGCAATTTTGTTTTCTTTTATGGCTATTAAGCTTACAAGACAAACATACCAAATTCTAAAATCGCTCCACATTAAAAGTTTATTTTACTCCTTGTGCTTTGTGACCTGTAACTACCAAAAAAAACCTTAAAATCCCAGACACATTATATATTCTGTAAATCAGAACAAATAAATAAATTTATTTTTAATTACTTTCCTTAACCTGCACTAATTATGCACACATTATTATTGCAAAAACTGTAAAAAAAAACAATATTTTTCATTTTTTTTGCATTTTTCTGTATTTTTTTTATAATAAGTAAGCATATATATATATATATATGTTATATCAAATTAAAGCCCTTTCTGTCCTTTAAAAACAGTATATAATATGTGTCGGTGCAATAAATGAGAGAGATGCAAATTGCAGTTGAACGCAAACAGCAAGAAAATGCAAAAATTGCTTGTGTCATTAAGCGTAAGTCAAGCTTCTGAAGCTGTGTCCTTAAGGGGTTAAGGATAGAGGCAAATATTTTGTATTTGGGCTGTGGAGTGTCCCTTTAACTGCACTATTCCTAACCCTAAAAGAGCATAGACCCTAACCCAGGATCAATCCTTACCTTAAACAAAATATCTAACCCTACCTTAACACTAACTATACCCCAAAACAACCTCTAACCCAAAGGAATTTCCCCTGTTTTTTCCTAACTAATGCTGCAGTCAACCATATGTGACCACCACCTACTGGCTGTTTTCAACATGACAGGGAGATCTAACTGTAAAACATAAAGGGATTCTATAGTGCCAGGAAAACAAAGCTGTTTTCCTGCCACTATAGGATCCTACAGTGCCCCCCCTCCCTCGTGCCCCCCCTTCCACAGTGCTGAAGGGGTTAAAATCCCTTCAGTCACTTACCTGAATCCAGTGCCGATATCCCTCTGTGCTGAGTCAGGCTCCACCCACGCTCCTCCCCTGCTGACATCAGTCGGTGGGGGAGATCTAATGCGCATGCGTGGCAATGTTTGCACTTGCAGTAGGATTTCCACATAGAAAAGCATTAATCAATGCTTTCCTATGGGGATTCCGGTGACGCTGGAAGTCCTCATGCATAGTGTGACAATGTCCATCGTTATTTAGGCGAAAAATCATCTAAGCATTATGTGTCAAGCTGACAGAGGGAAGTCCCAGGTATCAATTGATAACTGGATTTAACACTGTTCACCCCAGACTTTCAAGGGTGGGTTAAAATCCTTTTTTTAAATGGCTAAATGCAGTGCTCACTTTGAGCGCTGCATACAGCTCATTTGTTCAGACTAAATTTTGCCCCAGCCGACAGTGAGGAGCCCGAGGGAGTGACTGACATCTGAGTTTTCCTAGTATAAGCAGGGATTTAAGCCTGCTCACACAACATTGAAGATACAGGAATTTGAATCCCCATTTAAAGGGTTGTATGCAGAGTTCACTGTGTACGGCTTATCTGCCAGTCTGTGACACTAAATATAGCTCCGGCTAACAGAGGGGAGCCACAGATATTAAAATGTTAGGATGTGTAATTATGCCATAACCATTAAAGCTTAGGCTTTAGATGTTGTAATGTCACACCCTACTGTCATTAAGGGGTTAAGTTAAAGTTGTTTTGGTGCTTAGACTAGTTCTTTAATACACTAATCATTGCTCTCACAGATTGTCCCATCATTAAGGAAGCAATGGCTAGTTACACCACTACACAGTATTGGAATGAGAATTCACAAATTCAATAGGCACTGTTCTGATCTACTCATAGTACTTTTTTGCATAGTTCAAATAATAGACAGCAAATCAGGAAACTGCACACACTCCAAACTTGGTGGAATAAAGATTCTTGTTTGCATACGTTTAATGTGTGCCTCCATTATTTTATATTACATTTACACCTCTATATAACAATTATTCACATCTCAGCAGACATCAAATAGAAGACCATTATGAAATACAAAGACTAAAGTTGTACTTTATTTTGATGTTCAGTAAATGTTAGGTATACCAGTAAAAAGGAAGTGGTCTTGGTGTATAGATTATGTCTCTTTAGCCTCACTGCTCATTGTTCTGTCATTGGAATGAAATCACTTTGTTTATGCAGACTTCGTCACACCTTTCCTGGCTGTGACTTACACAGCCTTCCTGCACACTTCTTTTAAAATAGTCTAAATGTTTAGATCTCCTTATTGCAAAGTGTATTTAATTTAGAATTTATCTTCTTCTTTGCTAATAGCCTGCTAGAGACTGCAACAGCTTTCTGTGTGTGATTAAAGTTCAATTAACAGAGTAGTAAATAAGAACCTCTAGAGTAAATACATTATTTTGTGACTTCTCTAAAGGTAAGAGTATTCCTTTCCCTCACAATAATGATTTAAATGAGTACCGACTAGACAAGCATTAACAACACTTACACCCACAGAATTCAAGTGTGTGGGAGCTGCCATCTTACCATCATGCACCAGATACACTAATGAGAGCTCAGATTGGCTTCCAAAATGCCAAAATTGCTTCCAAAATGCTGCACAAGAATGTGCTCTCAGCATTCCTCTCATAATAGAGATAAAGGGTTAAAACCAATATATGTCATATGTCATTTGTCTTCAATATTGCAGGCAGAAGTGTAACTAAAAACCACGAGGCCCGGTGCGAAAATTGACCTGGGGCCCCCTGTACGTCTACCCCCCGCCACTCTCCTCCATACGTCTACTGTCCCCCTCGTATACGTTCCCCCCTCCCTCCCATACATGCAAACAGATACACATGCAGACACACTGGAATGACAGGTCGCCCCCCTGCTGCCTGTAGAAAAGTTTATTAAAGCTTTAAAACAGTGTAAAATAAAAATAAAAATACTTAGATCAATGTGAAAAGAATGAAAAATGTAACATGCTATATTTGACCCTGTAACTTCCCAAAACACCATAAAACCTGTTCATAGGGGGTACTGTTTTACATGTGAGACATTGCTGAATACAAATATGTGTTTTTTATTGCAGTAAAAGCAAACAGTATTATGACATTCACAATTAAAATGTCATGTAGAACAAAAAAAAAATATTTCATATTTTCTCCCATTTTCTTTATATTTTATTCATAATAAAATATTCATAATAAATATTTTGCTCTCCACAAGTTTAAAGGGTAATCCAGACGTGGACCCCCTGCTCACGTTGCCTAGGGAGATATCAGCTATGCCACACTGATGATGCCTAACAAGGCTAAAACGATTGTCTGGGGTTGCTGTGTCTCTCATGCAGAGGGAACATGCTGGCATTTTGGATCTGGACTGCCCGTATGGGTGGGACCAGTCTGATATGTTTCAGAGATGTTATCTCTGAAATGGCACAAGATGAGCAAAAACCAGCTTGAGAACTGAGCAGGGACCCACCGAAGGGCATGCTATTTCAACTGCTGCTGCCCGTTCTCAGTATTCTCTTGCGACCCATTTTTTTGCTCCTCATATTAAATTATGTTTCATAGCTGAATATTTGATGTTAAATGGAAACCCTGTTTCCCCTGAATAAAATGATATAAGATAAGTGTGGGTGCACATAATATGGAAGAGGTGAATTACGGTTTAACAGACATATAGTCAAATTCCAAGTTTTGTTTACGATTTATTTTGATCACAACATATACATTTGGCTCAGTTCTTAAGGGGTTAATACAGCACTTGATATCGTTGTCCATGATTGCATTCTTGAAATAGGTAAATAAATATGTTATTAATTTCTGAATACGTTATTAAAACACACATATATTTCACATATTTCTCCTTTTTCTATGAACATGTATTTCATGCCACAGTAATCATTCTGGAGTTAGAACATTATAGGAATATCCTCTGATGGTTGCTGCAGCTGTTTGTGTTTCTTAAGAATGAGTGATTTAAACAGGGATCATAATCAAAGCATCTCAGTTCTCCAAAGAATGAGCCAATAATTAAAATCCCTTCATATTTGGCCTCCTATTTTTGATCTATATTAGATAAATTGAAGTCGGTCACTGGGGATTTTCAGTATTCTGTTTGTTGAGCCAATACTGAACTCTGTTTCAGCTGTTCACATACTAGTTGCATCACACATAGCCAAGCTGCTGGTTTTGTGATCATAATGGACTCCTGCTGGCCTCATAGGTCTTCATCTGAGCACTGACTTGGTTATATATCATCTGTTCTTATGCTAACCTTAAGGAGGGCATGAACTCTTGGCTTGATCCTGTGAATACTAGCTTGTAATATTGGGACTTGTAGCCTCTAATATACATATTGACAGGTCTGGGTGCAGCTTTGATGTGTATTCACATGTGTGGCATTATAGTTATATAACTTAGTTTTGTGGTAAGATGAAAAAAATGAATATATTATATTATACATCATAATTTATAGATACTGTAATAATTTAAAAGACTGTTATTCATTCAGGCGATCACAAAATGGTTTCAATGTACTGAATAAGTTCTGAATAAAAAAGTTATGATGTCACAATACCCACAATGTCTATCGTAGGAAAATGGTCATTTGGGAGAAGTAATTGTTGATGGTTTTTGGGTTAACAGTTTAATTCTTATTGCAGTAATAATAAGATCTCAGTACCAAGGACTTTGTCTCGGTTAATGAAGAGAAAAATACATACTGAGGGTATATTGAATATGATTTACAGAAATAACAAATAAAGACATTGAGCACCGTGCTCCCCACTTCATCTGAAAAAATGGATTGGCCCATTTGGATAAATAATCCAATAGTAACTGCTAAAATCATTTTGGCATTGTAAGCTAAATATAAACAAAACTCAATAAAATATGTATGTACCATATTCTTATTTCTTTTTCTACTCGTATTTTTTATCAATGATTCTAGTTTGTTCAGTAGTCATTGCTAAATATCCCTGTTTCCTAGTCTGGTTTGATTCCAAATCGTTCCTGAGTCCTATGCTGGAATTAGATGCTACGTCTTAAGGTCAACGGGAATATCCATACATTTGTGTAATTATTGTTTAAAGGAGCAGATGTATCCAGCCTCTAGGTGCTATGTTTTATGTTATAGATACTATACTTTATAAGAATGACCACATATATTTGATTTGTTTCATTGCAATGCCCCTGTAAAGAGCTTTCCTAGTTTGTAGTGTTATGATCGCAAAAACCTTTCCCATTATTTCCAACTACAAGCTAAAGGAAGCTTGCATGTACTTTGGTACTGTATTCATCAGATACCCATTTTTATCAATGTAATGGAGAGAGCTGATTCAGATATGACCTTTACACATTTGAGAGAGCATTAAATCTTTTTGAAAGAAGTGTTTTAGTTTCAGAGAAGCTGACAATATAAAGTCAATGTAGAAGAGTGGTGATCGTTATACTAATTAAAATATGCATTTTATAGGATATTTACTATACAGAGTTCTTCATCACGATAAATGTCTGCCTCACAAATTCAATCCATACAGCACCAATTTAAGGCAGCTCTAAGCAAGACAAATAATGACTGCAAGAAAAGATGTCTACAGGGATAAGAGAACCATGCGGAAAGCAAAAAGTGCTGATCATTGCTGTGCTAAATGCAGGAAATTCAGATTCCTTGTCTGGCTACAGATCTGTCCTACTTGGATTCTGGTGGGGCCATTGGACCCAGGCATTATTTGGAAGGGACCGTATTTTGCTGCTTCTAGACAACCAATTCACTATCTGCCACCAGCAGAGAGCAGCACAATGATACATTTAATAACATTTAAAACATGTACTGGATGATTAATGACACATTAACCTATAAATTGTGCTGGCCAAATTGCTTCCAAATGTATAGTTAAAACGTTCTAGAGTGGTAAAGACTATAATAGTACACAAGCACACATATACTACAAATACAGTGAGAATTATTTGAGGTGAGCTGTGCTTGTCACTGCCCTGACCATTCCCAAAAGACATGTTGTAGAAAGAGGTTTGCTGTGGCAACTAACTACTAGCATATGACTTTTTCCCAATAGTGCCAGACTCACTCAACCAACCTTCTCTACTCCCACCCACCAAGTAGTTACTGTGTTAGTGCCTGAAATTTTAAGAGTTGCTTATGTATAAACAGGCAAATCATTCTTGCTTTAGCAAGTGGTATAAAACTAACTCTCTGGTATTACTGAAACTGGCTTTCATGCTGAGCATCAGTCACTAGGTGTACACTGCATGTGATCATTACTCATAATGTCCATGGAATACAAAGATATTGCTAAGTTTGTAAAAAAAAAAACAGGGTTTTTAGAACAAAATAAGTTCTCATACTGCACTAAAACACCACACATAGCTAATACCAAACACTACCCCTTAACACCTGCAAACCCCTTTAGGTCAGGGATAGGCAACCTTCAGCACTCCAGATGTTTTGGACTACATCCCCCATAATGCTATGACACCCATAGTGCTGGCAAAGCATCATGGGAGGTGTAGTCCAAAATATCTGGAGTACCGAAGGTTGCCTATGCCTTTTCTAGGTGAATCTCAACTGCCCGCTACATAGTCTCACTTCTTTTCATTTCCCAGATATCCCAAGATTCCAAAAGCAAAATTAACTAATATTCCATTCAATAAAGACACATACAATACCTTATTTCATCCCATGATTCCAAATGAAATTCTATTCCAATTTGCGTAATTTTTCTATTCTTATCTACATTCTACTCCTTCCACCTGCGCAGATACTTAATAAAAGGACAAGGTAGGGAACTTGAAAGTAGCAGATCCATGTCTAGTCATCTAGCCAAAGAGATTTAGGGTGCTAATAGTGCTAATACCCTCTAGTAATGCACCTGATGCAAGGTATAAAATAAAGATTATAAATTTGATTTAAAGATAAGAGCTCAAAATAAAGACTGTTTTCGTTTTATGTATAATGATGCATAAAAAGTTCTAGTGACATAGTATCTCGTTCTCTTTGTCTTGTCTCCCAAATTATTGCTACACAATGAACCCACTTGCTCAAATCTGAGGCGCATCATAAAACTGCCATAATATCTAGCCACATATAAACTTGACAACATTTCCAACCCTGAGTTGTCTAAACTACAAGAGATATCTTTAGATATATCTTTAGCACTCGTTACTTGAGGGAAACGCTCATGGAGTGTGTTTATATATGTTTATACTAAGACTCTTTTTCACTTTAACTTTATATCTTATTGTACAATAAGGGGGTGTGGCTGGCAAATATTTAGGTGACAGTTTGGTTATATACAGGTTGTATACAGGGTGACATAGAGAACATCCAGACCCATTTAATTGGTCTAATTCAGGCTCTATTCTAAGTATCCTAACCCTATTAGCCCACCTGGTGTCTTAACTTTGTAACTACTTTTACTATTTACATAAGTCAATATGTTTTGTGGATTTTGTACTGTGGTGCCATCCGTGGGCTTCTTTGTTCTTTTAATGGTGGATAGGAAAATTAATACATATCCCTGTGCCCCCAAATGGTCATACCATAGAATAATACCTTTTATTTTACCGCATACACTTTTCCCTTTCTATTAACAGTGCCACCTATAGTGCCCATTTTTGGGTTTTGTTTTTTTATTAAGAGTTTTAAAAGAACACTACAGTGTTAGGAATACAAAACACTATAACACTATAGTGTTCCACTGACCCCCTTATTTGTGCTTCCCCTCTCCCCCCCACAACAGTTAAATGGTTGAAAACCGTTTAAACACTCACCTAGTTCTAGCACTGAGGTCCCACGGTACTGTTCCCATCTCCATTGTAACACTTTAATGTGCTCTCTGAATGAACCACCTTTAATGGGCTGGCCTACTTGATTGGCAGGCAGCCTGGCATACATTCATTGTAGTGTATACTTGTTGGAGCTTCAGCACTCTTCATGTATAGCATAGTTGCAGGCTTCCAAGATTACTATCCAAACACCTTCACAAAGTAAAAAGAATAATGGAGCCGCACACTACAACATGACCAAATGAAGATTGGTTCCACCCTTAAGTGGACCCAACAACGTTTCAACATATGCAATGTCTTTGTCAAGTTGAGGATCCAAGTAACACCAAAATGTTTAATTACATCAATTAATGCACAAGGAACCACACCACATGGAGTAAGTAATGAATTTACAAAATTAACTCTATCTTATCCTATATCAAAGTCTTTTGAGATATAGCAATTATGTTGCACTGAAATTTTGTTAATTATTGTACATATTGTGATGCTCAATATTTACCTGTGAGAATTTAGACATGCCTTTGACTAATATTGTATTTTTTTTTATATCCTATGTGATCTATGATGTATATTTTTTAATTTATATTATGTTTTTCATGTAAAGAGTTAATTTTGACACTACCTACTCTATGTGATGTGCATCAATTGATGTAATGAGGAGGGTATTTAAACATTGTAGTGTTAGTTGAATCCTCAGCTTGACAAAAACACTGCATATGTCGAAATGTTGCTGGGTCCACTTAACGGTGGAGTAAATCTTTGTTTGGTTATGTTGTACGGCTGCGGCTCCATTATTTATTTTACTATGCATTTATGGTCGGCTCACCTGTCAGATGGACCCATCCACTTTGCAGATGTGTCCGCACCTTTGTGTGGAGCCATTAATGCAAATCACGGCATTGACCAAACCCCTTTTACACCTCCTACTGCTATCCCGCTTCACAGGATGCTGAATTGGGTAAGTATGAATAAAGCATTTCAGCTAGCTGAAGTGCTTTATATGTGTGGAGTGGCCCTTTAATATTGGAAGATGGCTAGACATAAACCACAAGTAAAATTGTGACATGTGAACACTCTAGCCGCCATAACCACTTTAGCTCTTTAGTGTTTATGGTGCTAACATTCTTTGGAAACCTTCTCCCATTTTCCGTTAAAAAGTATTAAAGCATTTTAAGAATAACCTGTGTCCTACTCATAGACCTTCCTCTTTACATCTACAATAATAATGCTGAAGATATACTTCTATATTATCTTTTATGAATCTGTCCAACTTAGATGGCAGGCACAGAGCAGACATGGTTGTTATACCAGTGCTGTCATGGCCATCCAGGTTGGACAATTCTGAACTTGATAATGTGGAAAAGTAGTTTTCTCATTATCAGGATTGGTGATGAGAGAAAGGGTTATGGGCTATTTAAAGAGCCCTAGTTTTGCCAACCTAGCTTTGCCAAACTGGTCAAAGAACAAGCGATACACCAGTTATCTCATCATCATCATCATCTTACACTAACTATTTGATTGGTTCCTGACCTACTCATCCTTTACCTTTATTTTTATTTTTTATTAAGAATGTTTGATTTGAAGTTGGAAATTGCACTACTCATCAGGAAAAGGTATATTGTACATGTTATAGCCATCCAGTAGGAGAGGCAAAAAGCTAATGGAATAAAGGATTTCAAGAGTGCCTTAGGGTGGTGGAGAATTATAAGTTATTATTTTTTTTTTTTTTAACTGCTGAGTTTTAGTATGAATATACCTACTTTTAATAAAACAAACCTATCATTAATATACTATTCTGGGATCTCTGTCATTCCAAGTTTTTTGTTTTTTTTTGTGATTCATTTGTTCATAGTCCACACTGAAAAACAAGACCATTTGTGATTCATTTTTGAGTATGAGAATCATTTGCCTGACTGATTTAATAACGTGAACACTTCAGACTCTGCAAACCTATGTTACTATTAAATAATGTATTTCATATGGTGCAAACAAAAAAAATTCATAAATAAAAATAATAGTTTGTACATGCACATACAATTTTTACAACTATAGCTTAACAACTATATTGGGATATATTTTATATTGTGAATGGAAATAATTTATCTTGTTTCACAGTGCTGCCTTTTTTTTTCAGCAGGCAATGAAAATGAAAATCTGTTTTAAGGCATTTCTTAGCAGATTTATATGGTTAAATTGCAGTCAACTTTTACCATTTTTAAGGTGGTCTGAGATGAATTATATTTTTATATAATGTTTTTTCTGAACGTTGTATTTTTTTATCAGGAAATGATTATCAGATGTATGGGAAAGGAATATATAGTTATGTTTAAAGTGTTAGCAATGCATGTGGTCTGCCTTATGTTTTGCTAAGGATCACAAATTTATATCAAGGACTTATTGGCATATGATTCTTTAAATTTGCCAAATGTACACAACTTTTTACATGATTTAATGTGAAAAACTGAGTAAAACAAATGCCATTGATGGCAGTATGCTATAATAGATATTACTGGGAGAATTTGACATTATCTGTAACACAGGTGGTCAGTGTAACTCCTCTGATCTACCAAATAGCTTGAAAGTCATCCATACTTGGTCACAGATAAGCTATAGTTTATTCACAGCAGCTGAATCACTACTCACTTGTTAGTCAATATTTTAATCACTGTAACTAATTGGAGGGACCTGTACATGTAAAACTTTTGCTATGAACTAACTGTTGCCTACTTCATATAATATCAGACACAACCTGTTTATCAGATTTAAATATTTGTTAGACTTGTGCAATAAATTGTCGGCTAGTTCACCTGAATCAAATTTCTTTTAACCCCTTCAAACCCCATTTATACATGATTGCACCCATACTCCACAATTGTTATACATGATTACAATCATTGAAAATGAATTCATTGTAAACTAATTTCATTTGCAATGACTGTGTTAGCAGAGCTGGCACTGCCTTTCAAGTTCTGGCTCTGCTGAGCTCCGCTGCAACCACCCCAAGCTGCATGGGCTGGTATAGAGAACTAGAGATCTGCAGGCTGCCCTCTGACTGAGAGTAGCTCTGTGAAAGTGCTCTTTCCCAGTCAGAGACAAAAATGGCAAGCAAGAGGGGGGCTTTCCTTAAAATGAAAATGAGAAGGGAAATACAGCCTCACCACATTCAATCTACTTCCCACACCCAGTAACCATGTCACATCACCCTCTCCCCTCCACACCCAGTCACTGTGTCACATCACTCCCTCCTCCACAGACTCAGTGACTCTGTCAAATCACCCTTTTCCCCACACACTCACACAGTCACCCTGTCACATTACCCCCCAGCCACACTCAGTCACCCTGTCACATCACTTTCCCTACACACACTCAGTCACAATGTCACATCACTCCCACACACACATTCAGTCATGATCCTACATAACCCCCTCCCCAACACACACTTAGTCACCCTGTCACATCACCTCCTCTCCTCCACACACCCAGTCACCCTGTCACATCACCCACTCCCCCACACACTTGGCCACACACCTTCCTCCACACATACACTCAGGTGGCTCAGTTGGTAAATTCCCTGACTACAAAGCCTGTTCAAAAATACAAGGTCACAGGTTCAACTCAGCCCTTCATCTTTCCGAGGTCTATAAAATGAGTACCATCAATAGGGTAATAATAACATCTATTACTATTCAGCTGCCGATTTGGTTAATTCCGAGTGCGTGAGCTGAAAAGCACTTTAAGTCCCACTGAGAGAAAGGTGCTATATAAAATACTAGTTATTATTATCACATCACACCCCACACACATTCAGTAGCAAAGTAAGTCAGCATGTCACAGTCACCCCACACATTAACTCATAATGCAGAGTCAACATGCTACACTATCATGTCACAGTTACTTTCATAAACACACACAGGCACCCTTAGATACAGTCACCATCCCATATACAATAACCGTCATACTAACACAATCACCCACCACTACACAACAGCCCCACTGTGCACACAACACACACAGCAAGACCACAAGTGGCCTGCCATGCACACACTGCAAGCAGCTGCCTTCACACACACATACACAGGTATGCATTTCTGGAACAGTCATGGATATACAGATACAGAAGGATACTCACTGTCCGACGCACATACATGCTACACAATACCAGATATTCAACTAGAAAAGCCATTGCTCAGCATTTTATGAATGGTATCTAATAATCACATTAGCTAAATAAGTAGTAACAAACAAAAACATCTACAAAAATGACTTCAGATTTCTCTCTCTAGACCACAAACGTTTGAATTTTTAAGGTAGTTGATTACTGTACAGTTGTACGCTGACATTTTCATGTTTTCCTTGCTTCAATTCTATTTCAAAGTTCACTCATCTAAAGAAAATAGCTGTATACAACAAAATAAAAAAATGTCACACACCAGTTGGGGCTGTAAGAATATGTGATTGCATACTATATTATCCTTCATATTCTGCTTAACAAGATAAAACAAAATCATGAAAAGGTATATGCTCAAATTGCTAGATGATAACAAGGTTTATAGCAGATACTGGAAAGCCATGTATCAAATATTAGATTATGTGGGAAGGATTAAGTTGGGCCATCTTTGAATGTGAACTTCATTGTGCTTTAAGGACATCATATCAGTGGCAATAAACCATGATGTATGAATGTTTAAATCTGTAGGAATAAATATTTCTTGCGTCAGTTTCACCTTTTCTTTTATATTCTGAGTTGGTCTTTGTATAAGACAATTTTACCACTTGTACACAGTTTTCCAAGCATCTTAATTCCTAGAAAAACTACTTTTAATGATTAATCTTTGATAACGTTATTTTACAAAATGTTAAATCAGAACTTTGTTTTCTTTTGGTTATGTGAAGAATTTTTTTCCCACATAAGACATTGTATTAATAATAAAATATAGCCAAGCACTTCTTCTCAATGTACACCAACTCCCTAAGCTCCAAAAGCATCTGAGTACGGGCTACATCTCCCCTCGAACAATGTAACAAAGAAGATAAAACCTTCATAATTTATCACTCTATTCAGGGATTCATATAAAGAGCATTAGCAACATAAATCAATACAATATGTTAACATTGACAATGCATAATCAATTACAAGTATTTGACACTAAATGACAAATACTGTATCTGTTTCAACTGTATTTGGTGAGGGAATATGGCATAGCACAGTAATGATGAAGTTATAAACCAGTACCTTTAAATTACTGAAATGTGACAAGCATAGCATCTGTTAAAAAAAGTTTAAGGAAGAGAGAGGGCTTATTAAATGCATTTAATTGTTTAGTATCTCACCCTTTGAAACAGTAAAACCCTTCTTTACAATATATATTTATCTCTTAGAAGCTAAATACATATTTGCACCTATTAAACACATTTTTCTAAGGAAATAGTTTTTTGTTTCTTTTTTTCATTTTCTTTTTTTTTTTTTATGGTATTCTTGTTACAATGCCAAATTGATTCTCAGATCCCACCCTGAAATAATACAGGCTAACAGGAGATAATATTTTAAGCTTTGTAAAACAGCATATTCCATTTATAACTCTCTGTTTTAGATCACACGTTGGATCAGCCTTGTGCTTTAGTTAAAGGCTACAGCTTAAAACACTTTGACCCGGTGACACGTTTTCTGAAGGCAGTTATGTGAAACCAAATTTCCACTTATTTTTAGCTTTACAGGTTCTGTTCCTAGTTTTGTGTCTTCATGATTGTGTTCATAGTCTCCATATCCCACTCCTTCTTCACTGCATATAGGTTTTTGGCTTCCTTATTGAGTTAAAGTGACCTTCTAAGGTATGAGACAATACTACAACACCATAGTACATAAGCAGACTTCATATCAACAAAGCATGGTCAATTATTTTATTTTAAATCTGATTTTACTGTGGTCAAGTGCATCTGTACACTTTTTTAAGCACTACTTGGTCACAAGGTACCTTACGCTACCAAACTCTACATTCAAGTTATATATATGCACTTAACTACTCCTAAATGTCTCCTACTATTCTGTTGTCTTTACAACTGAGCAAACTGTGTTACATCTTATATTGACATAATAGATAGCTTATATCTTGATTTCAGAATTTCAGTTTTGCCCACTTCCTTAAATTAAACTTGACCAAAACTGAAATTCTGGTCTTTCCTCCCTCACGTGTTGTTACTCCTGTGTCTGTCTCCCTCCAAGTCAACGGTGCTACCATCAGCTCCACCACGCAGGCTCGCTGCCTATGTGTTCTCTTTGATTCCGACCTCTCCTTCAAGCCTTATGTTCAATCTATTGCCAAATCCTGTAATTTCCATCTCAAAAACATTGCGCGCATCCGCCCCTACTTAATGCCAGACGCGACTAAGGTGTTGGTCCATTCCACTATCCTTTCTCGCCTTGACTACTGTAATCCGCTTCTCAGTGGTCTTATGTGCTCCCAACATGCGCCGTTACAGTCCATAATGAATGCGGCAGCGAGGCTCATCTTCCTATCCGCCCGCACCTCCCATGCCTCACCCTTCTGTCAATCCCTGCATTGGCTTCCTATAAAATATAGAGCTCAATTTAAAATTCTGGTTCTTGCTTTCAAATCTCTACATAATGCTGCTCCCACCTGCAGCTACACAAGTATGTTCCGTCTAGGCCCTTACGATCTGCTGAAGACTTACGTCTATCTTCTGTCCGTACTCCCACCTCTGATGCTCGCCTTCAAGATTTCTCGAGGGCTGCACCGTTCCTGTGGAACTCGCTTCCCTCCTCCGTTAGATGCTCACCCAGTCTCCACTCCTTCAAAAAATCGTTAAAAACCCACTTGTTCAGAAAAGCGTATCAAACTGTTAATAGTTCCTGACCGATTCCTCTTCTGCAACTGTCACTAGTCTAATACTATCCTTACCTTTTTGTGTCTTATTACCCCACTCCCTCTAGCATGTAAGCTCATTGAGCAGGGCTCTCAACCCCTCTGTTCCTGTGTGTCCAACTTGTCTGGTTACAACTACATGTCTGTTCGTCCACCCATTGTAAAGCGCTGCGGAATTTGATGGCGCTATATAAATATCATAATAATAATAATTTTAGTGTTTGCTCAAGGTTGTCTATAGTTATGGATTATATATGTATTTCCTTGAATATGATGAAACAGTAATGTTCAAAGTTAGACTTCAGAAGACAAAAGGGTTTGAAGACCTCAAGTAGATCAATGATTGATTTCGTCATTTTCACAGATCTATTCAAATTTAGAAAAATGTCTGGTTTGGTTATGTAAGATATGTGGAACGCTTCCAAGGCTTGTACTCATGGTCTATAGAGTTGAAACCTATCTTTGCTAAATCTGATTTGAATGTGCATTTATTAAATCCGTATACTATTTATGCAGCAAAGTTTTATATCAACAACAGATCAATGTTGAAAGAGTTTAAGACTTGCATTACAATCCAAGAATGGGAAATCAGGGCTATCCCATATTTCAGAAAAAGCTGACATGTCTGTTCAACAGAATCTTTTCTATTTTTTTGTTGGTAAATAGTTTATCGTTTTTATAATCCTTACCTGTGCAGAGAATACATGGATTGCTTCTGGATTTATTATGTGAACAAAGTGAGGAGTATCTTAAAAATGTCAGCATTTTATCTCATCCAAAAACTGAATACAATTCTCATTTGTTTGAAATCTCTAGAATTTAGCATAGTGTAGTATATATGTTTAGGAACTATATAGTTTCTAAACATATATATCAGCTTTTTTTCCACCTCTTGATTAGACAGGATATGCAGCTTAAATCAATGGGCATAGCTCTTGTCCATCATGGCAAATTAGTTACTTATTGGTCTTAAAAAGAAAATTCGTTTTCTTGAGTGAACCTAAACTGCAGGACTTAAAGATCTCTCTCTCTCTCTTTCTCTCTCTCTCTCTCTCTCTCTCTCTCTCTCTCTCTCTCTCTCTATATATATATATATATACTGCAGGACTTAAAGATATTTTTTATAAAAAATTGATTTTCTCACCCCTCCTGGGTGGTATGCTTATTCCTCATTCTCGGGTCCTCTACCAGAGGCCTGGGAGTTTGAGGGTTTTGCGCAGTATCTTAGCTACTCCTAGAACCAATCAAGAGGGGGAAAAAAAGATGATCAATGCTGCTTAGGGGACAGCCAGTAAACATTGATTTAATTCAAAGATAAAAGGAGAAGTGGCCAAGAGAGGGAAAAAAGAAGTAGTAATAAAAATCTGTATATTTCCAAACAGGATTGCTCAGACACTTTCACTGCAGCTATTGAGAGAGACAGAACAGCCGACAGGGATTGCCTGCTTTTACTATTCTATGCCTGTGTTGGTGTGGAAGATAGCATATGTCATTGATCTCACTAGTTAGGTTTTGATCAATGAAACTACTTAGCTTCTGTTAAGAGCATTACAACAACCATGAGTGGGAGATGGTCTGAGTAATCAATCCTAGTGTGGGACTGGTTAGGTTTAGGTTACTGCTGTACCTACCTAGGTATTGCCAGTTTCACTTAGAACCACTTTAAGTAGGAGATAGATATCCTGGGTCACTAATCCTAATGTGAGACTGGTTAGGTTACTGCTGTGCCTATCTTGTGCCAGTGAAACAGTGTCACTTACAAAATCCTTTAGCTGGAGATAGAAATTTGATTCACTGAATTAGAGTTTGACATGTTTTTTTTTTTCATTCTTTGTTTTATTGAGATGGTAGCATGGAACATACAAAGAACAGTATAATATCAGAATTAGACAGCTTGGTACATTTGCGTGAAATATAATACGTGTTAAAGTCCTTTATGGGTGAGAAAGACATCTCATTTTTAAATGTTATAAAAATGATAAAGGCAACGTGATAGACTAAACATGTATGTCTAGATCTAGCTGATGGTGGAAGCTTGAATAAAATTCCTAGACATGTGAACAACTAAGAAAATAATCATGAGGTATCAGGTATTAACATTCAGAATGATGGAAAGCCATGGGTTTGTTGAGCATAAAAAAGACAGATATACTGTATAGAAAAAGGGAACAAAAGACACAATATATTTCTCTATAGTGCCCAAAAGGCTGATATTACGGTCATGAACCGTCGGCTTCCAAGTGTCATCCTACACCGAGGATAGGCCTCGGTAAACAGGTAAGCAGTCTCTTAACTGTGCCATCTCTCACTCTTCCACCTTGCTGTAGACGTGGATTAAATCTTTGTGGCCAGTCGGACTCCAGTCCACAACTCCATATCTCCAGACCTTGCAGAGCCCAGGCCTTGAAGGGGGGTGTTGCCCTATGTCCTGAGGTCCCCCCATTCGCGGAAGAGGGACCATAGACCCGCAAGACTCCGTTATGCAGAGAACTGATGGGGTAAGTGGACAGTGTGGTGGATTTGAATACATGTGGACCCCCAGCCCAGATGGAGGCTTGTGGACCACAGAAGTGTCCTGAGTTAGTGGTGCAGCAGCTGAGGTAGGGATGGGAGATCTGCAGCTTATCCATTGCCAGAATGCCTGGCATCAAATTGAACTTGGCATTGAAGAGATCCCTCCATGACCGGGCTACCAGGCTTACTTTGTTTCTCAGACGTTGCAGCGAGGTGGCCCTTTTTGAGTACTTCAATCGGCTGAAAGCAGGTGCAGTACTGCAGTAACGTAAGTACTCCAAGTGGGGACTGGGGTGTCCCCCACCGGTCCAAGGGGGTGGTAATGGGGCCATGTCTCATAAGGGTCTCCGTGAAATGTACACTTCAAGCCAGGAGATCGGCTGCTTCTCCCAAACTTCAGGCCGTCAGTCATGTTAGGCTGGTGGTCCAGACGGGCTGAGTTCTGGACAGGTTGATGCAGTTCGAGCAAGCAAGTATCAGTATGTTGAGATATCGATTCACAGTGAGTGTACAACATCATAAATTCAAGTTTTTTTTTAAGCTTTTTTTTCAATTCTTTCTTTTTCATCTTGACAGGAACAGTGACCTAACATCCTCAATTTGGCTTGTGCAAAAGCCTAATAACATGCCACACAGGTGTAGAAAGGTACATATAAGAAACCTGAACACAATGTACACTTATCGCATATAATCAACTTTTTCACCGTCCGTCAAAGGGTTTTCTTTTTTATATTAATACACAATTTTGAGCTTAAACTAAATGTTAGACATTACCAGTCAATCCACATATTATTATCTTATAACACTTTGCCCCTGTGAGTCGTACTGATAGGCCTCTTTTGGAAGTATCCCATTTACTTTTTTACCTTCTGTATTTTTATGTGTGCCTCGAGATACATACAGAGGCTTAAGTATCCAAAACAGGCTCATTGTATGGAATTTCGTATTATATTTACATTGTTTTGGCTTGGTCTTTGTGCACCTTTCGACTCATAACCCTTAATCTATACCGGGTACATATTATATTTAAGGGGCTCCGTTAGCATTGCGGTATCATATTGAGTGTAATTTTTAGCCTTCATACTTAGCTTTTATCAGCCTTACACTTCAGCACGCCAAGGGTAAGGTTACAAGTTTTTATGTGTGACATGTATGTTAGTTCATATCGTTCATTATGCTCTATAGAAGAGGGCCAGAAGAGTAAAGAAATTAAAGAAAGTGTAATGAAGAAAGAACAAGGGGGCGAGGGGGCCGTTGGACCAACCACCAGAGAGCCTGGGTCCACCCTTGGGGGCTGATGTGGTATGGCTAGGAATTTCCTCCTGTGTTATTCAATTCTACAGAGCGACTGAGGCCCCTACTATTCCCCTCCTAATTGCTCAAAGGACTACTGTCCCATGGCTCCCACAGCCTGTGAAAGGCCTTGGTAGTACCCCTTACTCTAGCCGTCAGGTCATCCATCAATTGGATCTCTTTGATTCTATTTATCTTGCTTGTTATGTGAGGCAAATCCTGTTTTAGCCATGTGAATGCCATTGCACGTCGTGCAGCTAAAGTGATCTTATGTAATAGCGTTTGTTCCCTCCGGGCCCATCCTTCAATTGATCAATTTAGAAGATATACCCATGGTTCTAAGACCAGTGCTCTAGAGAACACTTGGGTCACCAGGTTTTTGATAGCCCTCCAGAATACTATTGCATGTGGGCACTGCCACCACATATGTAGGTACGTCCCCTTGCCGCTCCAGCAAACATCAATGGTAGATTTGCGCATCTTATATAGTTTTACCGGGGGCATATAACAGGGGAACATTGTCTTAAATGATTGTTCCTGTAGGGTGACACATACAGAGGTTGTACTGCTAGCTTCCCATATCTCCTGCCACTCTACCCCCTTCAGCTCCTCTCCCAGATCCTTTTCCCACTGCTCCGTTTATGTTAGACCACCCCATTCCCCTGCCTCTGAGCAAAAGTGGGTGTAGAGTAGTGATATTAAACCTGTAGGTATAATGTCAACTGTGCATATTCGTTCAAAGAATGTCATTGGTTGTTTTGCCGCCTCTTCTATTTGGCAAAGTCTCTAACCTGTAGGTACCGAAATTAGTTGGCCGGTGTTAAATGGTGACCTTGTTTAAGCTCGTCAAATATGATAATGTCATGCCCCTGATAGAGTTGGTGTATCCTCTGGAGTCCCGCTCTTTCCAGGTTTCTGAAATTCAGAGCTTCCAGTCCTGGGTTAAACACTTTGTTACATAACATGGGCATAAGGAGGGGGGGGGGGGAATGACACGAGTCAAGTTAGAAGCTTTTAAAGCTGAATTCAGGCTTGAATTTTGCAGGAGCTACTGTTAGACACGTCCAGCCATCTTGGATGCTAGGCCCCACCCCCCAGGATTTATTTATTTTTTTAAAACTTATTGTAAAAAGAAAATCTATTTCTTTGGATTTTGCTGATCAGTGAAAAGTGAAATAAATAAATACAAAAAGTTTATCTTGCCTAGCTACTGCAAGTGTAATGTACACCGACTTTAAGTGGGCAATAGCCTTTGTGGTTGACCTTAGTGTGAGACTGGTTAGGTTACTGCTGTGCCTAGCCCCTTTGAGTTTGAGATAATTATATTTTGGTTAGTAACAGTTTAACTGATTCTAGTATGAAATGAGTAGTTAGGTTACTACTTTGCATTGCCAGTGCCACTTACCCAAAGTTTGATTAATTAAATTAGATTATGACAGATTTTTTTTTTTAGCTGTTTGCAGAAAGAAAATCATTTTTTGGGGGGTATTTTCCCTTCATAAAATATTTTCCTGACAAAATATTGGCTTGTTTATTGTGTATTTATCTGTATTTTGTCTATTTAGTTTATGCTATATGTTTAAGCATGCATATTGTATTCCATTTAGTGTTATCTCCTTTACTATTTACTATTTTATCATACATTTACATGCAAATCATAATTATTTAAAATAAATGTTATATTGATTGACTAAAAGTGGTTCGCTGATGCGGAAGCCCCCAGCCAATCAGTTGGTCCCCATTCATAAAAATAGATTGCTCCTTTTTTCGATCGTATTTATAGCCGAAATGGTTGATTTTGATCAGCCATTTTTGGGGCTCTATATCATGTGAGTGTACATATATTTATTTACTCATGCAATACTCATCATCTCAATATACTACGCTATAGTGACTTCTCTTTTTTCTTGGTCTATTGTATATCCCATGGGGCATCCAGTCCAGACCATAAGGTATACCCCAGTCCTCAAGTGGGGATTGTACTGCTTCAGCACATAAGTTGGATCACATGAAAAAAGATAGAACCTGGAGTTACCACAGTACTCCAAATAGGCATTAAAATAACAAGGTACAGGTGCTGCTATCCCACCTCAGTGTGGCTCCTTCAGTAATATATGCAAACATAATTTTGAAAAAAAGGAGGGAAGCACAACCACAAGTGTGTGCAACAAGTGCTACAGCTTTAATCGAAGAACAAGCATCCATACAAACATTTCGGGCAAATACCTTTCTCAATGCATCTTGTTGCACGCATTTGCGGTTGCGCTTCACTCCTTTTGTCTAAATTTTGTTTGCACATAAGTTGGAGCTAGACTATACGTCCAAATAGTGTACATGCACTTCTTTACCTCTTTCCCCCCATTGCCAGTATAAACTACACTATCAGTTTTTACTCTTGACCTATTCTTGTCATTCCATGTTTCCACACCTCCAGACTATTTTAGATGGATATAGTTCAAGAAATTTCATTTGGTTCCTTACAAAAACCAGATAAGAGCGTTGGAACATGTTTTACTTATTAATTTTTATATTCCTACTGCATGAGGTGAACTGTTTATATTTTGCTGTTTCAGACCATAGCCATATAACTTAATATATTTCCCCTAATATCTATGTAAAGAAAGGTCAAATAAAAAATAAAATTATGAAGTTCTTGGTAACTTAATTTTTATTTCAATAGTATTATTATTTTTTCAATTTTGTATAAGCATGTACATGTGAAATTTGTTTAGTTCCAAATGTATATTCCATATACAGAAAATAGTGGAGCACTATCTTAGTGTAATACGTGGACAATTGATATAAACATATGTACTAAAAGATACTTGTATATTCGGCAGAATTTCATGCAATTCGGACATTCGGATGCTTACAAATGTCCGAAGTTCCGAATTACCGAAGTGTCAAAGTTCTGAACTGCCGAACCGCCAAAGTTCTGAATTGCCGAAGTTCCGAAGTGCTTCGGATTTTTGAAAAGTGGCAAAAAAAGAGAGAGGGAGGGAAAATGATGTGAATGATAACAGGAATCCTGACCAATAAGCTAATCCCTGGCACTGGGAGCTTTGGCACAACCACAGCCACTTACATCTATAGGGCTTCCACCTCCCAGTGCTCGGACTGCCACCACAACCACTTACACATCTATAGGGCTCCCACCTCCCAGTGCCCAGACTGCCACCACAACCTCTTACACATCTATAGGGCTCCCGCCTCCCAGTGCCTGGACTGCCCCCACAACCACTTACACATCTATAAGGCTCCAGAGTGCCAGGACTGCCACCACAACCACTTACACATCTTTAAGGCTCCCACCTCCCAGTGCCCGGAATGCCACCACAACCACTTACACATTTATAGGGCTTCCACCTCCCAGTGGCAGGACTGCCTCCACAAGTTCTGAAGTGCTGAAGTTCCAAAGTTCCAAAGCGTCAAAGTTCTGAAGTGCCGAACCGAACCGAATGCCATTGATACGAATTGCCAAAGCAGACACATTTTTTCACTTACCTGAATTTCCGAACCAAACCAAATTTTTTGCCCATGCACATCCCTATTGTACATGTAAATCAAATATATAACAAGCATTGTTTCACAACTAAATACAACTGAATAAAGCAGTCATGCTGAAAATCAAAGGAAATTGAAATGATAACAAAGGGTAATACAATTCAACACTGTGATATATGGTAAGATCCAGAACTATTTTACTGTGTACATTTGGGCTATGCACAATAGATGACATAGAGAGACCCTGTGTTATCAGTGCTCAGAAAAAGGGGTACTATCAGGTGCCATGTGTTATCAAGGCCCAATGCATGGATATTATCAGGACCCAAGGGCAGCATGTTAGAGCTTAAATACATAGTATGCTATTAATTATAATAGTTATATTGCTCTAATAATATTATCTATATTATATGATCTAATAATAATAATTATAAATAATAATTAATTCTAATAGTGCACTGTCAGTAAGTGTATAGTATAGTCTTAAATAATTTTTCACTGGTGGGCGGCCATATTATTTTTAAACTTGCTAGCAGAGTTTATCACTGTATGAGCTATATCGTACATCAATTTGTGTTGAAAACATTTTTTTTTTAGAACTGGTGAGTGGTTGGTACATTAGTAAAGGCATACAGGAGGGATTCAATGGGCACCCTTAATAGGTCCCATTATTAAACTGGAAATTGTTAATAAGCAACCTGCAGGTAGCACCACTGCTGAGTATTTGGACTATCAAGGTAGTATAGCTTTTTAAATGACATTTCAGATCAAAACTTTACAAATATCCCCAATGTATACTGTGGAATACATTTTCTTCACTGAGAGACAGACGAAGGCATGTGATCGCCTGTTGTTGTCTAAAGATTGTCTACCTCATATGAATCCAATATAGCTTATGTGAATGATGTGTGGGAGACATGCGGAGTGTCTCATGGCTAGTATTTTGCCATACAGTTTGTAATCTAAGTTGAAAAGCAAGATAGGATGCAAATTACTACATATTGTGTTCTGTACTATATGTACTTTGAAGAACTCAGTATCATATCATCTCATGTAAATGTGTTAAAAAAGGATTTACAGTGTGGGTTTAGTATATGTTTGAAATGCATATAATACAAAGCAGAATACACAGTGGGTCAATGGAAGTGGTATTGGAAGTGGTATTGGCTATGGATAATATAGCCAATACCACTTCCTCTGAAGAAATAGGTGCCATTAGTGAAGAAAGTGAATCTAATGGCAAGGTATTGAGGTGGAGAACTTTTAAGAAGTTTACTGAAAAATGTAGCGCAAACGTTTGGTATCTCAGATGGATTACACGCTTTAGTGCAATTTTCATCTAAAATATAAGGGATGGTTGAAGAAGCTCTCTTTCTTGAACTTATTAGTGAGTAATTGTCCAGCTTTATTGTAAACTATATTCCTTTAATATGCACATACAGTATATTATGCTTTCTTTTGCTGAATTATAACAAAGGCATTTCTAAAGGGGTGGACTCATTTTCATTGTGATAAATATAGAGAGATATATGTAACAGTCCAATAGATAACTACACTCACTTAATTCAAAGATTAAAATATAGCTTTTAATTCATTGTATAGAAAGTTCTATTTTAATCTTTGAATTAAGGCCTTGGAGTGCGGTCATCTTTTGAACTGTTTTACTTTTGCCTGACCAGCACCGGGCATTATTTGTGATTTACCAGGAGTGCAAGCATCAAGTATATATATATAGTGTAGATTGGATTAGCCGTATAAAAAAGGTATCATTGTATACTGCAACACTCTGGTATTTTGGCATTATATATATATATATATATATATATATATATATATATATATATATATAATATGTATAGATGACAGATAGAGTGGAGTGATCAAACCTCAGCACCAGTGCTACATTTCTAACCAAAGAGGCATGGGCTATGTGCCGAATTTTCACAGAAATAGTCATGAAGTCATTTGGAGAGGAGACATTTGTTTATATTTTGTTGTAAAAGATTATCATTAATCGTAAAGAGGGGGTCATATGAGTATGCCTGAGTAATAGTAACAAAGCATCATTACTGGGCCTATTTTTACTTGTATAATTCTCTGAAGAGCGGGTGATCTGTAAGGAAATAATCTATGCTGGAATATTTATTATATTTAAGGAATAGTATGAGTATTTTCTTGTCCTTGGTAAGTATTACCGAAAAGTAAAACTTCAGGAATATTCTATATTTTTCTGTTTAAATAGTTCTAGGGGGGGGAAATTGTATGCGGTTTACTTTATTATTTTTTTTGTTTGCCCTTGAAAAAGGCGGTTAGACCGCCGAAACGCGCGTTGGGCTGTCCATGTTTTATTTAGATTAACCCAGTGTTTCTGGATTACAGGGTGTTACACCAATGTTTGAGCTATTTTGTTGCTCTGGACATTTGTATTAAGGTGGTGGGGCTTAGTGAGCTACTTGTGGTTAGATATAACCTTCAACTACTGTTGTATTACCTTTGACAGGTTATTTTCACTTTATTTTTCATTCTCACTTTATTACCTCCTCTATCCTTTCGATTTCTATACCAGAGTGTTGACACCATTTACTACATATTGCTACATGTATCTTAGCTACTACTCTGTTATGAGTGAATCTGCTACACTGTGTAGAGATTGATACATGTGTGCGTAGTTATATCTCTGCAGAAACCAGGCCCTTTATATCCATTTATTTTTAGAACTCTGTTTGTTCTCTAGTTTTCCAATAAAAGTTGTTTATTATTTTTCTTGAGATGTCATTTTGGGGTGGCCTGAAGGTGACCAGCCCGTTTTCTTTACGGGGTGATCATATACTTCACCTTTTTTCTTTTGTGCTCTATGCAGGGTTATGCCCTTTTTGCCACCCCACTAACCCTCCCTTTCTGGTACTCCCTACTAGGTTGTTTACCTGGGTAGTACTTTTTTATATATATTTTTCTGTTAGCTATGAAATTCATGCTTGAAATAAGTATATGTTATACTTTGGAAGTAAACTAATTAAAATGGGTGATATATACAGTGAGGTGCATGTAACAAGCATTCGAAATATATTTGAGTTCTATCAGTTATACGGAAGTACAAATAATAGTGCTCCATTTAGCAATTAACTATCTGTGGAAACTGATTAAAAACTTTTCTTGACAATTTGATATATGAGTCCTGACAAAATGCGTTGCCACAGAGTGAACTTAAAGGTTTAAATAAATGTTGTTTGTTTGCAGAATGTACTTTATCAACATAATTGCATTGGAATTTTGCCATTTACAATACAGATACTTAGGTAAAGTACATTATGTATCTCATTATTTTATTTCAAATGGAATAGTTTAAACTTTTTCAGAGGTAATAGAAATGATTCTCCAAAGGAAAACATTCATAACTAAAACATCAACAACAACACAAAATAACAAAATAATAAATGTGTTGGAATTTGTATATTTTATGGTTAATCACTTAGGTCTAAAAAAACTTACTAAACTCAGTAATAATGTGTTTTAATGTCAATGGCACCATGAGTTTAATGCAAAATGCAATTATACCACACTTTACTTAAAATAGGATAATCTATAAAAATTCTGAACATTCTGTGGCATTCCAGATAATATTTTAATTTGGCCTGTTGCCTTTATTATGGTTTTACTCTGGCTATTACTTAAACTATAAAATAGTTATTGAACAAAACAGTTATAGTACAATTCCAGGGGTTGAACTGGGTCCAGTTTTTAGCAATATGTTTAACCCATTTAGTACAACCGAAGTTAACAGCACACTACTAAATGGTAAAAGGTTTTTAATGCTAAAGTCATTTGAATAATTTGATTGTGGTAATGGTATGTTATAAAATGTTGCAATGCATCAGAATTGCATTCACCTGAATATTTATGTCTTCAAAGATGACACACAGTTAACAGAACCACTTCCAGAACCATGAATTAGAAGATAAAGGCCTCACTCAATAGCAATGCAAAATGTTTTATTCATATAACCGTAAATTCCATGTGCAGATTGTCATACTAACTAATATGTTTTCCTGACAAATGTTCAGTTATAAACATGCATATAAACTGTTGCACATTTATGTATACTTGACAAAGACTCAATGAAGCTAAAACATTGCAACTCGTTGATCTAGAATAAAGTAGTTTGTTTTTAGCAAAAACAAAATATTTGACATTATTTGATCTTTATAAAAGAGATCAGTTCACGTTTTAAGGTGGAGGTACACTCATATCTAGGACTGTTGAAAAGAACAAGACCCATCAATGCCAATTATTTTCTTTTACCATCAAAATAAAGAAAAGGTAAAGGTCTCGGAGAAAAAAAAATAGACGAGATGAGCAATGTCTACGCATCCTCCTTTCAATAACAGAGAGTTTTATTTATAAATCATCCGTCAGACAAGACAAAGTAAGAAAGCTTAAAGCTCTGTGTATACTCCTGATTACCCTTGACACATATACAGGTTTATTTACTAAAGTGAGAATTATCATGAATTCAAACTAGTCAAACTAGCATAGCTAACTTGGAGAATTTTTCCAATTCAGTTATTTTGGACTTAAATTGAAATTTCATATTGAATTCACTTTCAGTTCTCAGTTTTCCCTTTTATAACTTAACTTTTATAACTCTATTTTTACCTACTGGATTGTATTATCCCATAATGTTGAATTAATTTATTATTTTTTTAATTTTAATGTATTGATTCCCTACATGCACTGTTTACGACCACAAGATTTTTTACCATTTCCCTTTAGGTATATATATATATATATATATATATATATTTATTTAGTTAGTTATATTAATGAACATGACCTTAGTCTTATTTTAAATTTTTATGGTATGGATAAAGATATGTAAACAAAAATGGGACATGGTAAGATCTTTTTATTGTCATAATGTGTCTATGCATAAATGTGTCACAATCATTAGATACTTGGGGATTTTATTAATCAAACGGGAAATGGTGTGAATAAAAAAAACTAAACGTGAAATCCAAGCAAAAATAACTGATTTGGATAAATTCTTCAATGAAGTTATGGTCACATTGTTGCTATTCTAAAATGAATTTTATGATTTTATTTTTCTGTTCACCTCAATTCATTATTTAACACTCTGAAATAGTGCATGTAACGGACCGTTTTGCACAAAAGGGGAAAAAAACGCTTAGATGATAATCCCCTTTCAGAGACAGGCACAGCTACTGTAGAATCCCCAAAACTCACGAATTGAATACAAGTGAATGCTCCAAACACCCGAACTGCATACAAGTGAATGCTCCAAACACCCGAACTGCATACAAGGGAATGCTCCAAACACTCGAACTGCATACAAGGGAATGCTCCAAACACTCGAACTGCATACAATAAGTGAATGCTTCAAACTCCCGAACGGCATCCAATATAGCACTCCAAACAGAAGAACAGGAACCATACGAATTGCTGCTACCAGACAAATAGGAAAAGCATCCAAGTGGCTTACACTCCTAGCAATCAGTCTCTATCAGCATTCAGTAAATCCCCCCAAAGACGAGACAAGGCTCCGTGTTGAGGGTCAAGCAGTGGTCTGAGGTGCTGGCACACCCAGCCTGGTTTTTATTACAGTCTTGCAAATACAGGACCGCCCACAGGGAGGTATAAAATATCCAGTAACATATTAGTTACAACCCACAGATTCCCTCCCCCTTATCCTGAGAGGTAACCCAATTACACATACTTTTTACCACAATGCATCCTGGCTTCCTCTCCTCTGCCCAGAAGATAATTGAGAAGTAATTAAATTATCTCCCAGGACAGAGACAAGACTCCATTATGCACATGGTTAGCACAAAGCATTAAAATCCCATTTTATACATAAAACACAGACATGTCAGAGACAAGACTCCATTATGCACATGGGGACACAAAACAAGCATTACTGTTAAAATACACCAGGTAAGACACATTACATTAAAACTATACATTTAACATATCCCCAGATAGCTCAGGTCTGAGCGCACATTATTAAGTGAATGACGCTCAGACCACACGAATACAGTTTAATCGCCATGGAGCCAAAGTCTTTACAGTCAGTTTCATACGAATGGGCTCCATGGGATTCCTATCTGGGGTATAACACATTCAAACAAATCTACCGAACCCCAGGCAGAAAAGCACGAATGAAGCTTTTCTGCAGGTAAAAAAGATGTCTTTTAACAGGGGGCCATAGTCCAAAGGCAGCAGGCGAGCAACCAGGCTTCTCCAATGCAATGTGGTGAGATTGGTCTCGTCACAGTGCATACATGATTTTAACAATACAGTAAAATATGTGGGAAGAAATGTCAGTGTTACATATTTAGATATGGTTTTCATGTACAGCACTGCTTTTTTTAATATAATGTGTAATTTTATTATTTGGTGAGAAAAAAGTGTGGTAAAAGCTACAGGATGCTCTAGAAACTTCAGGTACTTCCTGTACGAACACTTAGAACCAGGGCGCATGTGTGGAACTCCAGGAATGCTACAAGTAGCTAATACATGCAGTGATAAAATAATAGCTTGCTACTGGTTAAAATATGGGTGTAATTCTCTATACGTATGGAATACGTCATTTATGGTATATATTTTTTGTTCTGCTGTTACTCGAAACCCCGCGTGTATCGTGTACTCCATAGTAAGCATTGGGACATTTGCAGCTACAAATAAATAAACAGTTTTGTTCTTCCAACAACCTGTGTTTGGAGTGTTTTCCTGTATTATCTGAGACCTGAGGAAGTCCGCATCAAAAGGTGATGGAAAAAAGTGGAGATTGTTTTTTAATGGGAGGTAAATAAGCAGCGTAGTTTCCCATGAGGTCTGCCCAAACATGTGGACTGAATCTCCTGTCAAATCAAAAGGTAGCAAAAAACATGTTGACTGACTGTTGAAATGTTTTATTCACAGATTAATTGACAACTGACCCACGGCACCACAATTTCTTATACTGTCAGGGTTATTCACTAGAATGAGATTTTGCAAGGAATTCAAAGCAAATTATTATTATTATTATTATTCAAAATTAATTTCAAAATTTAGGTATTAGAAAAATACAATTACAGGCTATTTTGGCCTTAAATTTTAAATTCACTTTTAATTTCTGGCTTTTCTTACCTTAGTGCATAGCTCTGTGTTTGTTTACCCTGGCTGTGCCTGTGTAGAAGAATGACTGTGCTATTGATTATAGTGTGAGATTAGTTTTAGCATTCTGCAGTATCTATCAAGCTGCTATTGCCAGGGGAAACTTGAAATAACTTTGAGTGGGAGATAGGAGATTGGCATTTTGTCATTGTTCCTTTTTTGAGGGCTAACGTACCAATATACAGCTGTTAAAAGTTGTTGTTTTTTATTAACTATCTTTGGAAATTAAATCATTGTTTTGGAGAGTATGGTGTGTTTGGTAACAAAGGAAAACAATAATTTTGACTAGCCTGTGACTTTGTTTCTAGCGTGACTTAGCTAGTGGCTTTATCTAGCTAGATAGCTTAGCTAGTACAGCCAAGGATAATTGCAACAACTTTAAGTGGGAGATAGGGGATTGACATTTTGTCATTGCTCCTAATGTGAGACTAGGTTACCAACAGCTGTTAAAAGTAATTTTTGGCTGACCATGATGCTGAGCATGTAAGCTGAGCTCCCGCTGAGAATAGGCCCTACAGTGCACAAAAGCTAACAAGCGAGCAAAAAATCACCCTAATTTGCACCCTGTGCAGGAGGATGGATAAAAGAATTCAGCGGAAACCCCAAAAGAAGCCGTCAGATGCAGGCACCTCGGTGGCCGACATGTTTGCGGTATCTCGTGCGGCCCAGCCAGACCACCAAGATGGCGGCTGATACAGCCCCAAAACCACCTCGACGGCGGCTCATCCGGGGTCTCCCCAGGGCCCCAATTCACCAAAGGGGGATACCTCCCAAATCCTAACTAAACTGATGGAGGTGAAAACTTACCTGGCAGGGGAGATTAGCAGATCCACGGCGGAGGTTAAGGCAGAGATCGCGGCACTTGGGCACCGCACGACCACCCTGGAACAAAGACAGGAGACAGCCGTTATAGCCCACAATGAGGTAACCCGTCACGTTAACAACCTCACTTCACGGCTAGTAGCAGCAGAAACAGCCCTGGAAGACCTAGCCAACCGCTCCCGCCGAAATAATATCAGGCTAAGAGGCCTACTAGAAAGGGAAGGCGAAGGAAGTCTGTCAGACACGGTCCAGGCTATCCAGAAGCCCCTCACACCAGGCATCCGAGAAAACAACTGGTACCTAGACCTGGTTCACCGAGCCCTGGGCACAAGAAACCTGGCCCGCACACTGCGCTTCCAACATTTTCAAACAAAATAAACTATCATGAAACGCAGCAGAGAAGGCCCCATCACCTTTACTCCTATCTCCTAACTATCCTCCTATTCCAAGACCTGGCCCCAGCGACACTCCAGAGGCGCCGAGAATGGCGACCGGTTACAGACATCCTCAGAAGCCACAACACAAAATATGCCTGGGGACACCCCTTCAAGCTCATGGCGTTCAAGAATGGCAGACCGAAGATCCTAACACCAGACAGCAACGCAGTGGCCTTTCTTCAGGCACTAGACATCCAGGCCCCACCAGACCTCCAATGGCAGACAGCAAATCCAGCGGACCTGCAGCTTCTACCCAGGTATACAGTGGGCGAGTGATGGCACAAACCACAGGGCAGACACACCGAGCACTTCCAACCTGGCAGCCCCGCCTTGGCTGACAAGCCCGGGAGGGTGAGATATCCGGGGACACCGATGGCAAGTATGGAAGCCCCCCACCCCGGTTCAGTATGAGAAGCTTAATAAAAAAAAAAAAAAAAACAACAAAAACAATTGAGACATCATACCCCAACAAGATTTAACCTAAGGGTAAAACCGCTGTATTTCCTGCCCGGGGGGAGGGGGGTTGCCACTAGGGTACAAGACCCATGGAGACTTTGGGTGGGGGGACTGGGAGGGGCCCAAGGAACTGGGGGGACAGGTCTGCAAACTATCCCAAGCAGTCTAATATGGAGGCACAGAGCCGGGACACAGCTAAAGTGGGGTTGAGAGGCAAATTAAGGTATATCTGGCACCATGCAGCTACCTGGTACCGGGCTGTTTGGTAGAATAGATCTTAACTACCTGCTCGATTGACAACCTCTGAAAAAAATAACATGGTGTTTAGCGAACCTCACATGTATAGGGTTGAACGCCCTGCTACGACAATAGGCATAGGCAAGCTGCAACGTATGCCATCACCGAATAGTACAAAAGAGGTCTTGTCCCTAGCTACACCATGACGTTTAGATCTGCTACATTATACTGAACGGACAGGTCAGACATGGACAGGTCAAGCCACCTTAAACAGACACAAGACTAAGGAAAGAGTCCTACCAAGACACCAACACCTGCTGAGAATAGGCACTCAAGCTAGACACGGGGTTTACCAAAGTTACACTGCACCACATGGACGCCCATAACCCTTAGAGACGACACCAAATAGCACCTACAGACTGTAAACGCATGGAGGGGCTAGCAGAGATGAGGATCACACAACGACAAGCACACATCCTCCTTACGCTGAACCCCACCCTCTTCCCCCCACCCCCTGACAAGACCACACGAACTCTTGGACCCAAGGACATGCCGCGACATGAACCAAGACCTTTCTGGCCTCCTATAAGACACACTGACCGATGAGCAAGATAGACGGGTAACAGGGACGACCCCATAGACGTGCTCACGCATGTAAAAAAGGGCCTAGGGACTAGATTGCACATATTAGGGCCCATGCATCCGTGTGCCGCACCCACTGTTGATGGGCCGGCAGTGCTGATGCAGGCGCCCCACACAAGTCTGGCAAGACCAGACGGTTTTTCAGTTTTTTGTTATGTTATGATTAACTACCTTTGTTTTTCCCTCCTCCCTTCCCACCCTCATGGTTGTCGGAGCAACACGATCTTGGCGATCACAAGGACAGAGACAAGAGGCACCCCCACGCAAACCCCCCAGGGCCTGCAGGAGGACAACACCTGTAAGTCAGCCCAATTGCACTCACCCCAGACACCACTATGTCCACACGCATCAATTCCCTAAACGTTAAGGGGCTGAATGCCCCTAAAAAGTGTAGGCTCTGATACAGAGAACTTAAAAGACTAGGCCCAGATATAGCCTTTCTAAAAGAAACCCACCTACCTAAGACCCTACGGATATCCCTCAGAGACCACATATACAGCACGGGCTATGAGGCTAGATCACACTCCAAATGCAACGGAGTAGAGATTCTAATACACAAACGTTGTCCGCTACGGGTCACGGGGGTCAACCCAGATCCAGACGGACGATACCTCATAATTTCCAGGACATTATTTGCTCACACCATTCACCTCATAAACATTTATGCACCTAATGAACCATCCAGAGATTTCTGGGATCAAATAGCGGACAAACTGAAAGCTTTACAGCATGGCATGATTATAATGGGAGGCGAATTTAACGCCGCTTCATGCCCTGCCACAGATAGGGGGACCATAAGGGGCTTACCACGCTCACACGGCAGAGGGAGACAAGACAGACTGATACATGACTTCATCTGCACAACGGGACTGATAGATGTGTGGAGGGCCCAACAACCAGGAGAAGTAGACTAAACATTCTACTCCGCACCCCACGACTCGACTACTTCTTAGTAAACGACCAAGCCATCCAAAAGACCACCAAGTCCTCAGTAGGATCCATCACATGGTCTGACCATGCAGACATCAGCTTAGAACTAGACAACCTCTGTACCACGACCCAGTAGAGCTGGAAACTAAACACCTCCCTACTGTAGGACCCAGCCATTAAAGAGACTATACGCAGAGAGATTGTAGAATACTTCCAACTAAACACCACACAGGACCTGACACCCACAACCACATGGGCTGCTCACAAAACAGTTATCAGAGGTACCCTCATCAGGGAAGCCACCAGAAAAAGAAACTAAAAACACAACAATTAAAAACCCTTTTACGCGACTTATACACTCAAGAACAGAGACACAAATCCAACCCCACACCCGACGGACTCATAGCCCTACAGACTACCTGACGCCACATTAGAGAGACTCTGTTAGATGATGTCGCGAAGGCTATGACATGGTCTAAGAGAACATTCTACAAACAGGCCAACAAAATGCACACGCTCCTGGCCCACACACTGCGCCCACGACCAAGACAAACACACATCACAACAATCAGGGACCATACGGGACAGACTAAAACAGCACCAGCGGATATAGCTCAAATCTTCACTGACTTCTATAAATCCCTATACAATCACACCCCCACTGACGCTGACAATGCACCAGACACGCGGGAAGATATCAGGCAACACCTTAGCAAAATTGATCTCCTGAAAATAACCCCTTCAGCAATAGAGACCTTGGGGGATGAATTCACAGCGGACAAAATAGACAGAGCTATCTCCCGCCTTAAGGGACGAAAGGCCCCGGGTACCGACGGCTATGAGGGCAGCTATTACAAGACATATAGAGAAGAGCTGATACCTCACCTACTAAAGTGGTTCAACCAACTGATGCAAGGCGGACATCCCGACCCAGAAATGTCTATGGCCCACATAGTACTAATCCCAAAACTGGGGAAAGACACAACATACCCTAAACATTACAGACCCATATCGCCAATCAACCATGACGTTAAACTACTGGCCAAGATATTAGCGGAAAGATTATCTCCACACTTAATGAACCTAATCCATGCAGACCAGGTGGGCTTCATTCCCAGATGACAGCTATTTGAAAACACTAGACACAACATCGACTTAATATGGACACAGACGACCTCATGCACCCCAACGCTCATACTCTCTCTCAACGCCGAAAAGGCATTTGACAGGGTAAAGTGGACATACCTGTTTGAACTCTTACGACATCTCCGGTTCCCCGAGACGTACATTAAAACGATCCAAGCCATGTACACATGTCAAGGCACACATCCTGGGCGCCACGACAGCCCCTATCGCCCTACACAATGGCACACGACAAGGCTGACCACTGTTACCCCTCCTGTTCATACTCACACTAAAACCCCTAATGCAAGCAATCAGATCGAACCAATCTATACAGGGAATCACGGTGGGCGACCAGACATATAAAGTATCAGGATATGCGGACGATGTCCTTCTCACTCTCACAATCCCAGGGAACTCAATGATGGCCCTAGATTGAGAATTAACAGCATATGGAGCTCTATCGGGCTATATCGTCAACCTGTCCAAATCCACTGCACTCTCAATATCCATGACAACAAATGTCACGACACACCACACATAAGGAACCAGCACCACATACCTATAGCACAAAACACCATAAAATACCTAGGGATACAACTGCAGACCCCAAACAGCTGTACGGGGCTAATTACATCCCCCTTCTCAGGACCCTCAGTGCTGAAATTGACATATGGGTAGACAAACCTACATCTTGGATAGGAAGGGTCCACAAAATAAAAATGAACATTCTCCCCAGACTCCTCTTCCAAGCACTGCCTATACCTATGACTAAAACAGATCTGGCCCCCCTGCAGAGGACAATAGGGGATTTTATATGGCAACACAAACGACACAGAGTCTCATGCAACTTATTGTATAGGCCCAAAGACAGAGGAGGGCTAGCATCGAGGGGGCGGGTGTACAAAGAGCGATACACCTATATGAAGGAAACCAAATAGTGCCATTTGAGAAGTTGACGGAAAGGACCAGATTACGACCCCCAGACTTCTTTAGATACATCCAAATTAGAGACTTTGCACAACAAAATAACCTATCAAAAACTGCAGCACAAACTACACCAACGGGTTTTGAACGAATGTGCCTCAAAGAAAACCCCCCAAAGGGACTCATCACACACTTATACGCACACCTATGCACAAACAGAACAGACTGGGGCGACCTACACTACACTACACAGTGGGAAACAGACCTGGGAGAGACCCTAGAGGGCACAGAATGGAGAGAAATCTGGGACGCAAACAAAGCTATCTCAGTGTGTGTCACACAACAAGAGCAGGCCTATAAGACCATGCTGAGATGGTATACCACCCCAGTAAAATTGTACCATATGAGAAAAACTCCAGACGACTTGTACTGGAGGAGCTGCGGAAACAAAGGGACATACGTGCATATGTGGTGAGACTGCCCGAAAGCGCAGACTTTCTGGAGGGGAGTTGGGAACCTTCTTGATAGGGTATTCCACAGAAAAGTAACCTTAGACCCATGGTTTTTTTCTGCTCTCTCGAACACTAGAAGATTGGCCAAGGGGGGGACAGAAATTCCTGCACAAAATCACGCTTGCTGCCAGACTCACCATGGCACAGGCATGGCTTAAACCAGCAATCCCCCAGGTAAACACAGTAATACACAAAATAAAAGACACACAAGTCATGGACCACCTTACGACCCGGTTGAGAGGCACCATGAAATCCTACGAAAAAATCTGGGACCTGTGGATAGCAGGGGATTGGGAGAGCTGAGAGGGGAAAACAATAGAGATACCCCATGGGTCTAACACTCACATCGAAACCGAAGGAGCCTCCCACAGTGCTCCGAACTTCACCATGAGGGGGTCTCCCTCCCCTTCCTTCTCTTCTCTCCATTTCCCCCTAAAATATTCTATCACCGTTACCGACCAAGGTTTCATAATTTTGATTTTGGTTTTAGTTATTTTGTTTTGTTTTCTACAAAATATAAGTGAAGAAAAATGACACTAAATAGCAAGTACATTTAAATTGGAGATGTGGTACTAACAGGTGTAAAATGGAGTATAACCTGTCTACAAACCTATGTTGATAGGGACTTTTAAAAGAGGACTTTTAAAGAGGACTTTTTAACTATTATTGTTTTTATTGATTTTGATCTAAATAAAACCACTATTTTTTTACTACATTCCTCTTAAGTCCCTCTTTTGGAAACCTCAGGAGAATCTTCCCAGGGGTAGTGTCACCCCCACTTAAAGTGACACCAAGCGCACACACCTAGAGCCGGGACCCACAGGCTCAGGACCAGGTGAGCAAACCATTTATCTGTACCAGATTGTGTTTTTATTAAGCACGTTTTACACATTGGTCTGCTCTCTTTATCATTTTGTTTTGGAGAATTACCCCACACTGAAGGAGGCGGGTGGTGCTACCCTTATAAGCACATCGGCTAATATACGGAGCCAGTGTTCTCACATACAGGCTCCTAGAAATGTGAGTGTTCAATTTACCCAATATAACTATTATTACCAAATTAACACCTTCCATACCGTCTACACTATATTGTATTCCTTTGTATATTTTTAAACATGTACCTTACACTGCGCCATTGAATGGGATACCATTTGGTAAGCTGTACTTGTGTTAGGAGCGCTCCACTTATTGGTATAAGTTTGTCTATAGCTTAAACCACACCAATAACTTCAACTGTATTTTGTGAAATAGAGGATATTTTCACATAAGTGTATTGAGCAGCCTACAAATCACTTCACTTGTTTTAAAGCACTGTACTATACACACTCCTCTGTAAAAGGAGGTAACCTTTGACTGGTATTCTATGTTGATTAATGCCTATACCATGTAATGTACGCTCTACCACACCACTGTATTGCAATGTAATGCCAAAAATAAAGAATTTTTAAAAAAAAAGTATTTTTTGTTTGAAGGAAAATACTTTTGTTAGCACATTTAATTGCATGATTTTGCTATTACATGAATGATGAAAAGTCATGATTTTATTAAAGACACGGAGGCGAGTATTGCATATCCAATAGCAGCAAAGGAAATAAACAGAATGAAAAAACAATGAACATACAGTAACATGGGCCCCTCCCCGCACAGGTCCCAGTATAATAGGCAGCACTTCCCTTCCATTTCCCTCTTTCTGAAGATGTGACACTATACACACAGTCCAAAACAGGAACAGCAATATAGTCCAGAGAGAAACAAAAACGTATAAGCTTCAACCCAAGAGGAGGATCATAACATCAATCAACATGGAAGCACAACTTGATGACTGCTGACCAAACTGTATTCACAGAGAGAGGTCTTCACATGCCAAAACCAGACATTCCACCGGAGCAGATTAGGCTGTAAAAACATAAAGAACAGGAACCCAAGGGTTAAACCGGTACTTGAGATTGACATCAAGGCCAGACAGAGCAAGGCCCCACCAACATTTGCAGAGAAATAACCAGATAGACCCAAACTGACATAGTTACATAGTCAAATCCCTTCCAACACAGATCCCACTTACCGTACCAATCAAAGCGATACGTGTCACCAATATATTGAAATAAACTGGGGGGGGGGAACAAACAAGTCATAACCTGAGTAGTATAAAATGGGTGGGTCAATACTTGCCTCCGTGTCTTTAATAAAATCATGACTTTTCGTCATGTAATAGCAAAATCATGCAATTTTATGACAAGACACGGAGGCTCATATTGCAAGTTTAAAGCTGATCGACTACTGCCGCAAACATATGAGGAACCGGTCTGAAGTAGAATTCCTGAAAAAACGATTACCTCGACCAGTCAGCCATCTTCATGAGGTCCTCCAGACGCGCGCCTGAAGCCATCATTGAAGATGCCGAGGCCCCCCTGATTGAGTGGGCGCCGAAAATCGCAGTGTCAATACCGGCTTGAGAGAGTAGCCATTTAACCCATCGAGACAAAGTGGTGCTAGTTACAGGTTTAAACGGCAGACGGGTAGATAAAAATAGATGGGGGGAGGATGCGGAACAGTGTAGCCACTGGACATAGTGCCGGTGTAGTGGGGAATCTCGGATAAGATATTGACCTAATAGACGTTTTGGTGTGTCTGCTGATATTGAATGTCACTCCTTCTGGGGTATATGATCTGGCATTAAAGTCCAGTGCTCAGACATCCGAGATCCTTTTACAGGAGATGAGACAAAACAAACAGACCAACTTGGCTGATAGTTGTCTTAGGGAGAGCGTGGAATTAGTGGGCCAAGAAGCGAGGAAGGATAACACCACCGATACATCCCAGGTCATGGTGTAGCGCAGTCTTGGCGGCCAAAAGAGGCGAGAACCTTTGAGGAGCCGGCACACCAGGGGTTGCTTGCCCGCCGGGCAGCAATCGATCCCCTGATGTGTTGAGGAGATGGCCAACCGATATAGGTTGATGGTCCTGTATGCCTTACCTGCTTCAACGTGGGAAGTCAGGAACTGTAGGACAGTAGTCACAGGGGCTGAAATGGGATCCATGTCCCTAGCCAGGCACCAACCAGTCCAAGCTCGCCAAGCTGACCCATATGCCCGTCTAGTGCTGGGAGCCCATGCTGCTGCCAGTAAGCGTCTAGTAGTGTCCGAAACTCCCTGGACCTCCCAGGGTCCCCTGAAATCCGCCTAGCCACGAGCGGGAGGGAGCCCTCTAACCGGAGAGGGTGGCAACACCCTATCGGATCCAGTAGCAACAGCCTGGGATAATCCACTGTCATCCCGAGAAGCTGAGGCAACCACGATTGAGTTTCCCAGAATGGGGTCACTAGGACCAGTTCGGCCTGATATCTGCGAGGGATCATGGAGAACAGGGGGAAAGCATATAGGAGGTCTCCTCTCCAAACCTGCAGGAAGGAGTCCACTGCCTCCACCGCCGGATCCGGCCTTCAGCTGAAGAATCGTGGGAGCTGGGTGTTGAGCAGGGAGGCAAATAGGTCTATAGCAAAAGGACCCCAAAGAGACGATATACTGGAGAACACGTTCGTGTCCAATTTCCAGTCGCTGGCATCTGATAGATATCCTGATCCCCAGTCCACCTGGACATTGTGTAGTCCTGGCAGGTATTCCGCTTTAACCACCAGGTTCCGGTCTATGCAAAAGTCCCAAAAGTCTCACATACCTCACCGCTGATACATTGTCCATGCGGAGGCGGATGCATGTATGAGCCCGGTCCCTCGGGATTCGAAATCTGACCAGCGACCCCCTGTCGCTGTCGCAATGAGCCCCCCAGCCATGGAGGCTTGCATCTGAGTCGATGATGAACTCAAGCATGGAGCCGAAGAATGCCCTGCCATTCCAAGCAGATAGGTTGAGGATCCATCGCAATTCGTCCTTCGTCAAGCGATACCAGGTCCGCGTAGGATGTGCCAGCCCTCAGGTAAGCTATTTTTAAGCTTTGTGAAGCACCATGGTGCTGATGACAGGCCAAAGGGCAGGCATGTGAACCTCCAAGTCCCTGTCCGCCAATGGAAACACAGGAGATCTCGGGATGCTTCAGCTATAGGCACGGTGAGATATGCATCCTTGAGATCCAGCTTTACCAACCAGTCCCCCTGAAGGAGTAGATCTCTTAGCAGATGGATACCCTCCATCTTGAAATGGCGGTACCTGACCATAGCATTGAGTGGGCGCAGGTTTATGACTGGGCGCATTTGGATGCCCTTCTTTTCCACTAGGAAAATATTGCTTACGACTCCTGTGGAGCCCGGGGGTGCCCGTTCTATCGCTCTCTTGGCGAGGAACAAGGATAGCTCGTTGTCAATCGACCTGTGATCCCGGAGGGAGAAGCAGATCGGTCGAGGAGGAGGGATAGTTACATGGTTCCCTACAAGGTCTATGTGGAAACCTCGAATGGTGTTTAGTACCCAGGGGTCAGAGGTTATCTGTGCCCAGGCTGGGAAAAATTTTTGGAGTCTGCCCCCTACATAAACATGCGAAGACACATGAGGTATGTGTAAACTCACCACGACAGGGCTGACCACTGTTACCCCTCCTGTTCATACTCACACTAAAACCCCTAATGCAAGCAATCAGATCGAACCAATCTATACAGGGAATCACGGTGGGCGACCAGACATATAAAGTATCAGGATATGCGGACGATGTCCTTCTCACTCTCACAATCCCAGGGAACTCAATGAAGGCCCTAGATCGAGAATTAACAGCATATGGAGATCTATCGGGCTATATGGTCAACCTGTCCAAATCCACTGCACTCTCAATATCCATGACAACAAATGACACGACACACCACACATAAGGAACCAGCACCACATACCTATAGCACAAAACACCATAAAATACCTAGGGATACAACTGATTGCAGACCCCAAACAGCTGTACGGGGTTAACTACATCCCTCTTCTTCTGGAACTGGTGTTACCACGGAAGCCTCTGGATCGCCACGGGCGTCCGTGTAATGGGAAGAATGGGGGATGGGTACTCATCTCCTGGAAGTTGGAGCGGTGCTGAAAAGAGCCTCGTCCCTAGCCACGGGACTGAAAGTAGGACCGACCGGACAGACGGCTCATGCATCTGCCGGCCCTGGTGGAGACCCGTCCCTGAAAAACCCCTCTGATGGAGGCTTGGGCTCTGTCAAGGACTGTAAATGCCCCCACAAAGCGCCCCAGGTCTTTTATGAAGGAGTTGCCAAATAGTAATCCTTGGGCGTCCTTCCCAGACTCTGTTAAGGCAAGGGTGGCCAGTTTATGCTCTATCTTAAACAAAATGGCTTTTCGCCGTTCAATAGAGAGGGAGGTGCTTACGCTCCCGGCAATACAAATAGCCCTTTGGACCCAACCACAGAGGTCTTCGGGGTCAACCATATGGTTTCCAGCTCTGGCATCCACCGCCAGTTCAAAAAGTTTTGTCAGTGGGCCCAATAAGTTTAAATGTTTATCCTGGCATGCTTTCAGGGCAGAGTCAAGGCCCTTACATAGGTTCCAGCCCAATTTAGTTAGTAATTGGGTCATTTTTGGATCAACTTCAGGGGTATTACAGACTTTATTTGGCACCATAGGGCTTGGACACTCTGCCTTCAGTTTGTTCCGTGCCGCTTTACTGAGCGGGTGTCGTACCCAATTTTCAAGGTACTTGGCTACATGATCCACTGGGAGCCACTCCGCCGACCTCGGATGGTGAAGCTCATCTGGGTCGAAGAGAGGTTCGCCCAATGGATCCAAGAGGGTGGACCCTGCAGTTGCGGGGAGAAGTGCCCCCGTGTCACCTCCGGACATCTCTGCCTGAGCAGAGGGAAGGAGGTCAAGGTCCAGCTCAGCGGTCTCAATATCAGAGTCGTCATCCGACTCAATAATAGCCTCCTCACCTGACCCGATTTCTGAGTCGGAGTCACTCTCATGTTGTGCTCTAACACATTTCCATAGCCGCACCCGTTCTGCCTGGTGCTGAAAGGCTCTTTTGCGTGGGTGGGACACACTTTCTAGGGCGACCATAGGTACACGAGTCGTAATAGTTCTGGAGGCAGATGGGTGTTTGGACTTATGGGTCGCCTTCTTGGGTGCGCCCTCAGACAGGTCCACAGTGGGACGCGGAAGGGGCATCGTGTTCAAAGGACATGGCAGGAGGGCTTGGGAGATGGTATGGGAGAGGGTAGAGGACATGGACCCTATTGCTGCCATAATGGCATCTGTCATTGAGCACTCTAGCGCCAAGAATTGATCCCCTTCAGGTTGGGTGGGTCTATCTGCCAGAGTAGGTGGCGTGTCATAGATGACAGGGGTCTCTCCCAGAGGTAAAGGGGCATCATTCACCTCAGAGGGTGGTGAGCTGGAAGGCAACCTGGGTTTGGGCATAGTGGATGCAGCTCAATATTCCTACTAGTAGGTTTACACCCAAACTATAGGGAAAAGAGAATGGTAGGGATCTCACCCGGGTTCAGACCAGAGGCACACAGACACACACGAGGTAGTATGAGAGACAGGAAGTCAGAAAATGGCCGCCGCGAGTCACGCGAGATTTGCGGCAAAAAACAGTGAATTCGTCAATAGAAAAGAACCGAACGTTCGGTAAAATAGGCGAATCCGTGTGAATAAAACAGACGAATGGAAAAACAGATGAACTAGTAAACCGTACGAACCAATTTAGTCAAACGCGGCAAATAGGCGAATGTTGCTATGTGCCGTGAAACTAACGACCTGTGTTCGTGAATTTGGCCAAACGGTCTAGAGTCATGCACAAAACAGCCGAACAGAACGGAGAAATGCAGCGCAAAATGGCGCCAAAGGACAGGGAGAGGAGAGATGGTGAGGAAAGAGATAAGAGATAAGAGCAAATCATAGAAAAGCCAAACTGAGAGTGCACATATAGATTATTTCACACAGAAGATCTGGAACCCTGGGAGACAACAATATATATATACACACATATAATAAACATAAATAGATAAACGTAATAGAATCAAATAAAAGAATAGTACTGAATCTGTCAATAAAGAAGAAACCATAGAACAATAAATGACAATAAATAGCAGAATTAATAACCATAACTCACAGAATAAATAAGTAATCTATGAGAGAAAAATGTGAGCTGTTACTTATCTTTGGAGCAGCAAAGAAAGAGGAAAATGGAAGGGAAGTGCTGCCTATTATACTGGGACCTGTGCGGGGAGGGGCCTATGTTACTATATGTTCATTGTTTTTTCATTCTGTTTATATCCTTTGCTGCTATTGGTGGACAGTAAAGAAAGGGATATGCAATATGAGCCTCTGTGTCTTGTCATAAAATTCAGTGTGTTGTGGAAATATGCGTGCCTTGTTTAGTGTTTCTTAATGTCAAACGCAATATTACAATAGTAGATCTACCAAGCGCCAACCTATTTTGTCGCACAAACACATATTTATGATGTATAAAGTTATGTTAGTTTACACAATACACAATGATTCATGTGTAAATTTTTTTGCAATAATAAACTCAAACCCAATATCTTCAATGTCAAGTACTAATCGCATGCCATAATTGATAAAGATGAGGGGAAGAGGTCCTGTTTCCCAAGCCAGCATAAGCCCTAGTACAATGTCTTCTGAGAGTTGGAGCACCTCTGCCACAGCTGCCTCCACCACCACTGTTGCCACCACCACCACTATTATTGGCATTCAGTCTCAGGATAGTGGCATTTGCAGCATGTCCATTATATTTGATTCAACACCTGGATTGTTTTTTCCCATCTTTTTAATTCTTCGACCACTTGTACTGCCGCTTTTTAAACCTAAAATGACTCCTCATCCCCATTTTCAATTAATATAACAAAAATAACAAAAGGTAAATTACAAGCAATTATTATAAACCTCAAAAAAGTTCTCTAATTTTAAATATCTATATATTTATTTAGATATATAATAATCTAGTTTAGGCAAAAAGTGATGATATTTGGATTAGAACAGGAAATATTGTAGCTGTTTGTTGCATGTCAGTTTGCATAGTCACAGTTACCATTTTAGCTTCTGTTTTGGCTGCCTGAATCGCCTTCCCAATTTTTATTTTTTTTGGTACTAAAATTCAGCCGAGCTGAATAGTAACATAAACTATTTTTTGATGACCTGGAAAACGGAAATTTGTTACCCTGAGCAAATCTAGTAATTATCACAAGAAAGGGCTGAATAACAAGTAAAACATTTTAATATTCTGTCACATGAACTATAGAAAAAAAAACGTTTTATTAGAAAAATTTTGGGATATTGGGGATCCTTGTTTAGAAAATATTGCATTTTTGTAATTGATCTGTTCATGTAATAAGATTATCAATATCATGGTTTATTGTCTGACATCTGTCAAAATGATCAATTAATTTGCTTCATTGATTAGTTTTTTCACTTCTAACTTAATAGGGCACTATAGTCACCAAAACAACTTTAGCGTAATTAAGCAGTTTGGGTTTGTAGATCATGCCTCAGATGTGTCACATTTCAATCCTCTCCCATTTAGGAGTTAGATCACTTTTGTTTCTGTTTATGCAACCACCTCTGCTGCCTGTGACTCACACAGCCTGCAAGAAAAAACCCTGTTATTTTCAATCAGATTTTAATTTGCTTTAGAAGGTTTTATATCTTGCTCTTTAAAGGGAAACTCCAGTGCCAGGAAAACAATCTGTTTTCCTGGCACTGCAGCTTCCCTCTCCCTCCCACCCCCCAATCCCTGGTTGCTGAAGGGGTGAAAACCCCTTCAGTCACTTACCTGAGGCAGCGATGATGTCCCTTGTCTCTGCTTCCTCCTCCGCCGCTCCTCTTTCTGACTGCGTCGGCCGGTGGCGAGACTGATCCCGCCCACCGGCCGGGGAGACCTAATGCGCATGCGCGGCAATGCCGTGCATGCTCATTAGCACTCCCCATAGGAAAGCAATGAAAATGCATTTCAATGCTTTCCTATGGGGAAATGAGTGATGCTGGAGGTCCTCACACAGCGTGAGGACGTCCAGTGACGCTCTAGTACAGGTTTCCTGTGCTAGGAACCAGGAAGTGCCCTCTAATGGCTGTCTAGTAGACAGCCACTAGAGGTGGAGTTAACCCGCAAGGTAATTATAGTTTATAAAAAACTGCAATGATTACACTTGCAGGGTTAAGAGTAGTGGGAGCTGGCACCCAGACCACTCCAATGGGCAGAAGTGGTCTGGGTGCCTGGAGTGTCCATTTAAATTGAACTTTAATCACACAAAGGAGGTTCCTGCAAGGTCTAGCAACCTATTAACAGAGCAAGAGGTAGACATTCTAAATTATACAAACATGAAAAAATTTCAACTTAAGTGTGCTGGAAAACACTCTATGGGTACTCCAAATAACCCTCCAAACCATAAACTGTATATTAAATATGCACCTTATATTTAGGTTATACATCTCTAACCAATATATAAAGTGCGAGTGCAGCGTTTCAAAGTGAACTTACCCTAAAAATTTTAATAATTATGGATACATGTAAATAAATACAAAAGAAAGAAAAATATATGGAACCTGGATATCAGATGAAGAAAACAGGAGGGAATAAAATATATATACCTTTTATTACCTTCAAAGATTATTTAAAAACAATGTGCAAAAGTAATTGTAATTTTGTAATATCTCACTTCCGGATCAGATCGTCCTATATTTGGATTTTAAAGTCAATTCTCAAAGTTCATATTCAACATTAGATCATAAATAAAAAAAGGAAAAAATTAGCATGAGAAATTGTAGATTGAGTATTTACTTATGTATTGTTATTGCACATATTTCATCTATCTTTTAATTCATAACTTATCTTGTATGCCTCTGACAAAGGTGCTTCACTGGATAGCACCGAAACGCACGTCAGGCGTTTTTTGTTTCCGTTTTTTCACCACTTATGGATAGTTTTTATTAGACACTTTATGACACTTTTTTGACTTACCTAAGTAGATATTAGATTCTATTGAGCTATCACTGAGCAGGTCTAAGATCGATATTTTGATAAGGAGACATTACCTATTACTTGGAAGTACTTGATTTATACTAAATATAGGTTGCTACTAGTGATTTCGCAAACCCGAAATTTTCGGTTCGCGAACGGTGAACGCGAACTTCCGCAAATGTTCGCGAACCGGCGAACCGCCCGAAACGCCATAGACTTCAATGGGCAGGCGAATTTTAAAACACACAGGGACTCTTTCTGGCCACAATAGTGATGGAAAAGTTGTTTCAAGGGGACTAACACCTGGACTGTGGCATGCCGGAGGGGGATCCATGGCAAAACTCCCATGGAAAATTACACAGTTGATACAGAGTCTCGTTTTAATCCATAAAGGGCAGAAATCACCTAACATTCCTAAATCACAATCAATATGGATTGACACCTGACATATGACATATTGACACCTTGACATATGGATTGACACCTGTCCTCAGAGCCCCTGATGCACACGGACACAGAGCAGAATAGAGACTGGTCCCCTACATGGGTCACTTGGCAGATATGGATTGACACCTGTCCTAAGGATCCCTGATACACACTGACACAGAGCAGAATAGGGACTATTTCCCCTACATGGTCACTTGGGTTGTTCCTGTCCTAAGGTTCCCTGGTACACTGACACAGAGCAGAATGGGACTGGTCCCCTACATAGGGTCACTTGGCGGTCTGGATTGACACCTTGTTACAAACTGCTATTTGTGGTACCTAGTAGTGCCCTGCTTCCTGAGGTTGTGGAAGCCTATTTGCCAGCACTATGCGTGACTATAGTACGGGAGATTGTGAAAATGTATGCACTTTTATTTGGTGTGTATGGCCTTTTAAGACTGTCGGTGGGCATATTGGGGCTTATGGACTCTTTATGTGACTGGTGCTGGCCCTTTAAACACCTTTTTGGGACATCAGGAAGATTGGGACACTGCCCCTTTAAGGCCGTGTCCCCAGACTTGTTGGGGACACGGCCCCTTTAAGACGGTGTCCCCTGTGTCCCCAGACCTGTGCAAACCCTTTGTGCCTGCCTTGCTATTTCCCACTTGGTTCAGTAAATGGGAAATTATTTCAGCTGCAGAGACTAAGTCCCATTCGGCGATGGGACTTAGTCTTTTTTTCAGCCGTTTTCTTCAGCCTTATTTCAGCTAATGGGACTTAGTGGTTTTTCAGCCTGAAATAGACCGACCGCACAGCCCAAATCTATGGAACTGTTTTGGGCAGGAAAATGTGCTTGCGGTCGGTCATAAAGGGACCTCCAGCTAACTTTTTAACCCCTGCATGGATTTGGCTGATTTTTGGTTATGTTTATGTTTTAAGTGTGCTGATTCCAAATATGTAATTATGAAGATGGGATGTGTAGTTTTAAAGTTACAGGGTATGGCTAAAAAACTGTATTTTTACTGCCTGTGTTTAATTATGTTAATCTCTTCCCAAACGTCATTTCGTTCAAAGTGGAGAGAATGTTAAAAAAATATATTTTTTGTTCGGAGTGTGAGAAATGCTTTTCAGCCGCTTCTAATCTTAAGCATCATTTGAGGAGCCATACAGGAGAGAAACCTTATTAGTGGTG